>OZ010606.1:39475099-39605099 GCA_963932145.1 Acanthosepion lycidas
AGACATTATTTTTGTGGATAAACGTATTTGTGAAGACGCTTCGATATCAGTCAGTCAGTTATGTGCCATGCGTGATACACACTTAGGCGATCATGTATCTTTCGATACATGACTGACAAGGAAGATTTTCCCCCCAATAGGTTGCCATCCAAGGCTACAGAACCAGTCTATCTTGTTATTTACCCATAACTGGGTAGCAGAAGACGAGGATTAATACCTTTCCCAAGGATATTAGCACGTAAGTGAATGTAATGGATTCGGCTAGAATTCGAACTCGGCTCTCCGATTCCTCAATCCATTACTCCACCTTGCCTGTATGTAAATATGGATATAAAGCTATTTCCATAAATATTATTTGGCCAAGGTTCATTATCATATAAAATTGATAAGCCTTTTTTCCTTGTATTTATTACTTACCGTTTTCTTTCTTTTCTTTTGTTTACTAGAAAGGAAACCGAAAGAACATTAAGATGAAATATTTAAGGGAAAGCACGAAGAAAGGACTATTAACTGTCAGAAGGCAATACAAGGTCTGATCAGAAAGTATCGGGACTACTGCTATAAAAATCAAGACATATCAATTCGGCATTCAGTAGTCCCCTTTCTGAAGCCAGCTTCGTTTCCATTAATGGGCCCATTCATGGAACTCCTTTTTGGAGATAACCAGCAGATGTATCGTTGTATTTTCTTGGACTTCCTGGATAGTCATGAAATGTTGTTCTTGAGATTTGGAAACGGGAAACAGTCGCAAGGGGCAAGATCTGTGGAATATAATGATCGTCGAACACGGGAAATTTTCTCCTTGGCCTCAAACTGCGTCACAAGCCATGATCACTGATAGAATCTCTGTGGTGTGGTATGGTGAGACGGACTCACCTTACCCAATTTCCTTTCAAGCACAGCTACAAACAAAATAAGTGGACAAGAACGTTATAGTATTTGGATGTGTGGACTTGATGGCATCCCTGCAATTTTTTTAAAGAAATTTGCTTCTGAACTGGTTCCTGACTTTTCTAAAATCTACAATAAATGCCTTGTCGCTTTTTGCGTTTCTGTTTGTTGGAAATACTCTTCTGTAGTTAGAAGCTTGAGGAACTCAGGAGAACAGCCTGATACTTCTAACTATTAACCTATTAACCTTCTAGTTTTTTTTTGGTGATGTATTAGATACTCTTAATAATTCAACTCGCATGGTCTTCTTTCAGATAAGCAGTATGGTTTTTTGCTTTTCTAGGTCGACTGCTGATGCATTAACAATTATTGCTGAAAGAGTCTATCAAGCTTTAGATAAGAACGGGGAAGTTCGGGCTGTTGCTTTGGACACATCTCAAAGGCATTTGATAGGATATGGCATACTGGTCTTCTTCACAAGTTGAAAGGTTATTTCTGAATGTTTTTTTTAAGTGATTCATTATTTCGTATCAAATCAGGAAATGAAACTTATCTTGAGCGGCCACTCTTCTAGATCTTTTTGCATTAATGCAGCTGTTCCCCAGAGCCCTATCCTTAGACTTACGCTGTTCAAAATTTTCATCAACGACCTTCCTGTTCACAACTCGGTATCTATGCTGATGGCACAACTATTTACTCCTGTCTTAATAGTAAGTTTGATTGCTTCGATCAATGGGTAGCTGAACTAAAAATGACCTACAATCTGGGGCAAGGAATCGGATATTAATTTTAAAGGCTCCAAAATGAAACTTCTCTCTTTTAATCGTCTGAGAGAAGCTTTTTTTTTTAATTTTCAATCACTATGGCTGATGCTAACCACGAGGAGAGTAATTCATTGCGCCTTTTTGGACTAACGTTTTCTGCTGACATAAACTGAAAATATTATTCTAGGTCTGCAGCTAGAAAAATTGCTTGACTGTGTCGAGCTAGACAATCTTATATATTTATGTCTACCATTTGTTTGACAACAGCTGTCACATCTGTCTTATCGCTCTTGTTATACATTTAGAGATTCTTGTTAAGATCCAAAGAAGAATCTGATATGTTATTAATCCTGATCTGGCTTCTCGGCTTTAGTAACTTTCCTGTCGTCATTATATAAGCTTCCTGTCTCTCCTCTATAAATAATTTCATGGTATTTGTTCTGCTGAAGTTTCTGCTGTGGTACTTAGACATTTTTGAATTTAAGCGCAGTACTAGATTGGCTGCAAGGTCTCTTCATTTTACAGTTATAATGGTTAGATGTAGGTACCTCCACTTTTTCGGCATAAATTATCGATACCTAAGTTTAAAATGCATTTTTTAAAATGAAAAAATATGCTTGAAGATTTCATTTTAGCTTTACTTGAAAGTTGAATCATTAAATTTATTATTTCCATTAAGTAAACAATTCTGGTATATTTCAGATAGAAACTATATACATTGGAATGTCAAATTTAATTTTAAATTTTTAAATTTTCAAAAAACCCGCCATTTTCTTAATTTTAAGAAATTTGTAAACAAACACAAATTTATCGATTTTAAAAATATTTAAAAAAATTTCTGAGACGTCATTTTAGTAAAATTAGAAAATTTAATGTTAAATTAATCTGATTTAAAAAAATATTACTTAATTATAGCATAAAAAAGAAATATACAACGAATTATTAACGATTGGTACCGTAATTTTGATCCGATACTTGATCCATGTGTTGATTGACAAGTGATGACAGCTACTACGGATGACCATAAATGAAAATTACTAGAAATCTGAGTGAACCCTTTTATTTTTAGTTTTACTGTTATGTCTATTTATTAGAATAAAGGGACAAAACTCTTTTTATAATAATGGCAATTTCAGTCTACCGTACATGGAAATAAGGAATGTATTAAGTAGAAAAATACAACATAAAAAATTATTTGAAAAAAAAGTGGAATCACTAAATTTATTAAACTTTGCAATTTTGAACTCGTAAATTTTGTTTCTACTTAATTACTAATTATCACAAGGAAATAAGCTAATACAGAGTTTTGCACGATTTTTAAACTATTATAAATTATTATAATCAAAATGTAAAACAAATAAAAAATTCTTGTAAAATTTAATTATTCATCAGAAAAAATTTATTTCTTCAGGCAATAATGACCTTAATATTACTTATTTACAAAAGCAATTAAAAGCTTTTCTAATTAAGTAATATCATAGTTTTATTGGATTCATTATTTTTCTATTCAGAGCTCATTTTCCGTGAGTTGGAACAAATTAGAAAAAAAAAAGTAGGTGATTTACCATCTCCAATGACTCTTACTTTAAACAAAAAAAAAATTGTAAGGAAATAAAAAGGATTGAACGAAATTTCGGGAAAATAAGTAAGTGGGGTGTAACATATTAAAACAAAAAATATTTTTTACTAAAATTTACTAAAAAGAAATATTTCAAAAATAATTTCATTCATTTGTGAATAAGTCCTGAAAATTTCATTAAAATCGGACAATTACTTTAATTTTACAAGAATTTCAAAATCAATGGGTTTTCAACGGGAAAAAAGCGCAAAAAAAAAACTGTTATTTTTACAGCACCGCGATGACGTAAAAAAAAGAAAACTTTAACCAAAATTTCGAAAGTGTTAAAAAATATTAAAAAATATCAAAAAATAATTAAAATATACTTTGGTCTTTCATCTTAATAATAACATAAGCGTTTTGACGATAAAAAACTTATTTTCGTTAAGTTTGTGGCATTTGTTTATTACGCTATGCTGTTTTCCCGCGAAAAAGTGGAGGTACCTAGTTAGATGCAACCCTAACTTCTTTGCTAACATGTAGCATTTCTTGCTTGTGGGACTCTCTTTCAGCTTCTTGCCTTCCAATCAAGTTTGATTTTCAAAAATCTAAATGCAATGTAAATCATTTTCTTCTGTCTACTTACTTCTTTTTCGTTTATTGCTCTATCTCATTAATACTATTTTCTCATATTCGCTAACAGTAATCTCTTGCGTCTTAGTGGCTTTAATTGCCTTGCTTGGGTTGAAAAGATTAAAAAAATTACTACGCCTGCGCGATAGAGTTCAAGGTCAATCTGTGCCAAGCGATTTCCCTCTGCGTCCTTTAGCTCCGTGAACACAGGAACTTGTACTTTTTGATCAGCCCTCGTATATAGGGTCGTCAGTAAAAAGTCAGTCCAATCTTTTAGTTATTTATTGCGGATGTCGAAATCAAGCAGGTGCAGAAATGGAACTATCTGGGCGGGAAATGCGATAGAGAAAGCATGGGATTAGTGAAATGCGTTTTCTAGATAATAAAAAAGGTATTCAAACATAGGAAAATGTCGTTAGAAACAGATAAAAAGCGTGCCGAACGAATATGCAACACCTAATCTCGTATATGGCAGGTGAGGAAGAGACTTGAAGTAGTAGTAAGAATACTAAGTGTTGAATATATGAGCAACGGGGAGGTTTCAAGTAAATAGGAATAATAAGGCACGTTGGTGCAATGGTTAGCGGCACGGATTGAGGAATCGGAGAGCACAGTTCGATCCTTAGGGGAGGGTATAGATAGTGCACTATTTACATTATTAGGACTATTGTCCTTATCTTCGCCGCCATATCTTTTACAACGTTTCGACCGCTGTACGTTCCGGCCTTCTTCAGGTATTTGGAATCTTGAACTGAACCCCTTATTTCGCTCACTGGTTCCACATGCCATGTTTAATGGATGTCAGTTATCAGTTATCACCTGTTAATTCCCCTCTCCAAGTTCTCCACTGCCTTAACCAGGTATTGAACTAACACTCTTTCGGTCCTGTCACTGGATCTAACCAACTGTGCCATGTGTCCTTGAGGACATCTGTGTATGAATTTCTAGGTATTATAAACCTAATCTCTTAGCAATCATTTTTTTTACCAGTGCTCATATTGCAATTTTTGTTGTTATCAATATCATGTTTTTACCAGAGCTCATACTGGGGCAGATAGTGTTTTATAGCTTTGTTGGCAGCCAGCCTAGGAGAAGCAAAACTGTGAATTCAAACTTGCCTTGAGAGGTATGGGCTCTTGCTCAAGACATAACACTTTTACTGCAGCTTCAGTACACGTATTGCCCTTACCAATCAGTCATCTTGATTGTGGAAAGAAATGCATTATCACTATCAAAAAGAGACATTTGAAGTTTCTGTGACACATAATAAGAAAAGGGGTCCTAGATAATTTAATATTCGCATGGCCGATTGAAGGCAAAAGGAGGATAAGCGGGTCATCCTACGTAACAAGTTGGGCTGTCAATGTAGAGACAAAGATAGATGGTCATGGGTCAAAAGTTATTTTGATTGACAAAATGATGTGGAGAGTCATAGTCGCTCACGATCTGAAAGAACTTGACACAGGAATTTATTAAACAACATCCTTACGTATTTCTTCTACTATTTTCTGCTAGTTAATTTTATAATTCCATATTTAGAATTTTAAAAAAAAAGTTATTTTTGTCCTCGTGTCTTTTGCAATCTTCTAAGAAAGTTTTAATTCGGTAAAAGACTTCTGTAAATTCTGGAATAAATCCTAATCCAAATCTACCATATCTCGAGAATGTTGGAGATGAATTAATTCTGAGCAAAACTGTTGCAAATTTTTGCTAGGTGAACAGTAGAAACAACGATCACATATTATTCTTGTTGAGGATGATGTCCACTCTTTCTTTTATTAGGTTGGTGCAAAAATAATGTCGTTTTTTGACGCTAAAAATACGTAAAAAAAACGACATTATTTTTGCACCAACCTTATAATTATTCTTTTTCTTTTTCTTTTTTTTTTTTGGTTGATAGCTGTTTTTCTTTGATCTAATGGAGAGAAATATTTATTCAAATCAACGCCTCCAAAACTAATCTTCTCTCTTTTAATTATCCGAGAGACCCATTTCTGCACTCCATCAGTATGGCTGATGCTAACCCCTAGGAAAGAGACTTCTTGCACATCTGGCTAACGTTCTCGACTGATATGAAGTGGAAAGACTATGGTGAATCCATTGCTAGGTCAGCTTTTAATATTTGTTCAGTGTGTCGTGCGAAACACTTTTTCTCTCCAGAATCTATCCTACATATTTATAATTCTACCATTCTATCATGCTTAGAATATTTCTGTCAAATATGGTCCGGTGCTCTTGCTATTCACCTTGAGTTCTTTGACAAAATCCAAACAAGAATCAGTAATATTATCGGTCCTGATCTGCCCACCTCCTGGATCTTTTCTATAAATACTTTAATGGTAATTGTTCGGATGAGCTTTTCGATATGGTTCCTAGACTTTAGGAATTTAAGCGCAGTACTAAACTGGCGTCGAGATCTCATCAATTTACAGTTGAGCTGGCGAGATGTGACTGTAAATTCTATATTAACAGTTTCTTTTGTCTCTTGTGCTTTTCTTGCTTTCCAGTCAACTTTAATCTTCAAAAATTTAAATGCAATGTCAATCGCTACCTAATATCCTCCTGATTACTCTCCTTTTTTCCCGTTCATAAGTAATGTTTCTGTTTTTAATTATTCAACATCCAGTAACTCCTTGTGTTTTAGTTGCATAGAGTTAAATCGATTAAAAATAAATCAGTAGTCTGCTTTTCCAGGAAAACTCATAATCAAGGAACCCTTTTTAGTTCCATCATGCACATAACTGCAAGTTCCTCATATAAATTATGCCATGACTTTTCCACCATCCACTCCTCATTAATCGTCAGAATTCTTAAAAAAATGACAAACATTTTCATCATGCTCAAATAGTTAGCTTTGTGAGAATTCATACAGAAAAACAACAAATATGGCCTAAATGGCGCAAATGATTTTTATTTCTTGGATATTTTGAGAATGCTAACTACTTCTTGCTTTTTTTTATAAATTCTCCATTTATATTTTGATTTGATAGTTATCAATCTAAATCGGTTTATTAGACCGTGGAGCATTGTTCACTTAGAAATCACCACCCCAGAACTTTGCAAATCACTTTTTATATGTCTGATCGTTCATGGATCCTTCTTCGTCAACTTCACGAATTTAATTTGATATGTTTTGAGTCACATTTTTCTTGAAAAAGAAGAAAGAAGCACAATATATATATATATATATATATATATATATATATATATATATATATATATATATATATATATATATATATATATATATATTATTAATATATATCTTATAAATATAAGAAACTATACTCGTTCGGAAAACCTTTGGTGTGTTGATTTGCAAATACCAAAAACCAATACCAAAAGGGAAAAAAGGTATAAAAAGGAAAGAACCAAGAACATGTACGTTAGGCGGAAATAATCATCTAGCTTGCAAGTTCAAAGCACCCCCCCAAAAAAAACCGATACGAGTAAGCAAAAATAACTAAATAAAGTGCTTAGTACAGTAAGTAGAGTAGACCTAGTTAAACCTAGAGAGCCAGAGTAACCTACCAAGTTTTCATCTAAGTGGATCGTCAGGTGAAACCTTGGTAGATTTGTCTGGCTCTCTAGGTTTTTATATATATATATATATATTATAAATGTACTAATTTAAAAATATGGTTCCATCGCTACACAGGAATTACCATGTTTCAAATACAAGCTAAAAACTTCAAATTCAATTATAGAATTAAATTAAAGTCCCTAGTTCTGTTTCATTTTCAAGCGAATTTTGGAATAACTTATTTTTAAATTTACTGAGTTTTATAAGCACATACATTCATAATATTGGTGCCTAAGGATACGGGGAAATCCAAACATTTTAACAAGGGTCAGTAGGGTATACTTTTTCATTGACAACTATTGTATCAAAATATGAGTTGAAAAAAGGTTAAGTCAATGTAGGGTAGGGGTACCGAATGATGACATCCGTTCAACGCATGTCGTCAGGTCTTTTTGAACGATAAAAAGTTTTTCGGCACTTTTGTTCGCCGTTAAATTTGTACTTGTATGCATGAAGATTTTTCTAAAAGGGTTGTTTGTATATGAATACGGGGTATTCAACTACAATTTTAAAATATTATTCTTAATTTTAATTACTAATATAATATACATCTTTTAAAACAAATAAATGTAATAGAATTACTTAAATTATTTAAAAATTATTATTGAATATCAAATGTAGATATGTATATTTCATTTATCAGTTTTTTTTTTAGTTAAACATTACTCAAAGAAAATTTTTGACAATGTCGACAAAGAATAGCTATTTCATTTCTTTGATTAAGTAAATTGTTATTTTTTATAAAACAAGCAATATATTGTTTCTCATGTATGCACAAAGGACATGGGTCATTTAATGACAAACATATTCCAGCTTTTCTTCTTAATTTCTATTTCACAGTAGGTGTTTTATTGTTTTGTTTTATTTTATTTATGCTCTGTAGATTTGAATTAAGGACTGTTTTTTAAAAATAAAAATATTAATAAGAACACCGCATTATATATCTTACTGTTCTTACACTTTATTATAATATATATATATATATATATATATATATATATATATATATATATGTATGTATTATAATATATATATATATATATTACAACATATATATATATATATATATATATATATATATATATATATATATATATATATATATATATATATAATAAAGATCTTCATACTTCGAAACCAACGGGAGAGTGTGTGTTTGTAAACAGTGACTATTACGGCTAATAATGCAAGACTCTTCGGTAAATCGAATTGAGTTCTCTCAGTTACTGTGTGTTTGTCTAAAAATAAATACACTTAAATTTACTTTCATTCCTGCCGTGTGCCAACGTCTTAGTGGTAGAATCTCCGACTGAATTGGCGTCAGTCGTGTTTCGATCCTAGCTAGAGGCAACCGGACGTCTAGTCACTCTGATGAGCTCTGATACAACGAAACAGTCTGTCTGTGGATGACAATATATATATATATATATATATATATATGTGTGTGTGTGTGTGTGTGTGTGTATATACTTGTCAGATTCCATCTTGCATATTTGCAAATCTACCATTCGTCTCTACATTGAATACTGTTGCCATATCTAGTCTGGTGCTCCTGTTATTCATGTCGAGGTTCTGGACGAGACTCAAAGAATGGCCTGTAATGTAATCGATCCTGATCAGGCATCTCGACATCAGTCACTTTCTCACCGCCATGACGCGACTTACCTGTGTCTTTTCTACAAATATTTTCATATCAACTGTACTGACGAGCTTTTTTCCCTGGTGGTCGGATAATGTGAGTTTAAGCGCGCTAACAGACTGGCATTTAGTTCTCACCCTTTTATTGTTGAATTAGCTAAATATAACCGCCACTTATACCCCAACAGTTTCTTTTCTCGCATTTCGCGCTTGTGGACCTCCCTTCCGTTTCCTTGTTTCCCCGATAACTACAATCTTGAACAATTTAAATGCAACGTCAGTCGCCATCTTCTGTCTCCTTGAATCCCGTTCAGCTTTTATCCTTTTCTCGACCCCCTACCCAATCTTTTTTTTCTCAGCTTAACTCTATGCAACTCCCTGCGTACTAGGGGTATTTCGCCTTTCTTGGGGCGAAATGATTAAAAAAAATTGATCTTTAGTACTAAAATTAATAAGCAAAAAATGTCGATATTAAATATATATTTATAGTTTTGTTCTACGATCTACTACTTTCTTCTAGGCAGCTCCAAAATTCCGCCCCCCCCAAGAAATGTTATCTTATTCTCAGCAAGGAATTGATCTTAATGTCTTTTGCAGTCTTTCAGAGAACTGATGGGTTTTCATTGAGCGAATTCTGTAAAGACCAGATTGAAAAGTAACCGAAGGTTGTGATAATAGATAAAAATATGTCGGATGATTAAAAACCTCCGACATTTAACAGTTTATTCATGGTTATCAAATAATCGTGTAGACTGAAGTTATTCTGATGGAACATTAAGACTCCCTTGTTAAGAATTTATATGTATTTTTATCTAATTGCAATCAGTACCCGTTTGAATCAATCATCTGGCCCATCGAAAGATCATAAAACTAGCTTTCAATCACAAGATATTCACATTGCATTCTTCGGCTGAAGACCGGAATTTCGTGTAGTGAGCTTCCGGCATTATCAAACCCAGAGATTTGAGTAACAGAAATAACTAAAATAGTGAAAATTACCAAAATTAAGATAACGAGAGAAAGATATTAGATAATGAGTTAAGGATCATATTCTGGGAAAATACGCTATGACTGTCACCAAGTTATGATCAAACTCACTACACTAATGAATGGGATTGGAGGACTTACACTATCATTTAGAGAAAGCCTACATAGCTATTTATTAAATTAATCTTGTTCTGGCCTGAGGCCAGTTTGTTGAACACAAAGCTAGGATTGAACTCACTTCCATACCAGTGAAGGCCCTTTGTAACTAACATGTTTACAATGCGACCCAAGTAAACACGCATAGAATATTTTGGAATGTACTTTATTCTGTCATAACATCGCAGATGTAAAATCAGCGATTCATTTGATTTGGTTTGTTTTGTTTTACTGCATATTAAACTCAATGGGTTATTTAATGCCTACAAAATTTTTATTGTTGGTAATATTTTTTTCAGAAAGCAATGCTGGTAATATTAGGTTGGTGCAAAAATAATGACGTAATAATGTTGTTTTTTGACGTTAAAAAATACGTCAAAAACGACATTATTACGTCATTATTTTTGCACCAACCTAATATTTCTTTTTTCAAAAATGTATTGCTTGTAATAATGTATTGTTGGTAATATTTTTTTCAAAAAATTATTGGTGGTAATAATTTTTTACAAAGCATTTCTGGCATTAAAACCTATTTTTAAACTTTCATAGTGTTTCGACCTCAGTTTGGGAGTTAACTATTTACCCATAGCTGGGACACTAACAGGTGGTACCACCCGAGACAGGGTGGACCTGGAACGCCAGCAATTAAGAGGTGGTTCCACGCTCCTTAAAATCTCATGATCAGAGGCCTTGTTGTTGGGTGTAGTTTATCATATTACCCAGGACGCGGATGTAGTTTATCGCCTTACCCAGGACGATGCGTTATTTGAAATAATGGAGAGCGACAAAGGTGGCTGTGGGCGGAACTGTAGTCTTTCACAAGAGTTTTCTGTAACCATTTCGTAACAAACTTTAGCCAAGTAGGATCTCCATCGAGGATCTGTAGCAGAAAACAGATTCCAAAAGCTTGTCAATCCCTATAAAGGCCAATCAACATAGATGGACCAGTCATCTCCTTTTAATTCTAAATGAGAGAATACCGAAAGTTGCCCTGAGATAGCGTCAAAGAATTGAGAGAGAGAGAGATAGAGAGAGAGAGAGAAAGAGAGAGAGAGAGAGAGTGAACGAAGAGCTGGCGTTGAACAGTAGCAATGGTATAAGAAGTACAGGTCAAAGGTGAAGTACCGGGTTGCGTTAAAAGTTTTTTTTTTATGATTTTCCCCAGTGATTTTTGGAAACTTGTATCTCCATGATATACAGATATAAATTATCCAAAAGTTGCCGAATTGCTCAGTATTTATTTTCATATATACCGTATAAAAATTGTTTTTCTTGATTTTACAGGTTTGACCATGAACGGTGAAAAAAATTGCACTTAGAGTAATTTCCGTTATCTGACCGACTGCAATGAAATCTGTAAATGACACTAGGGATGTGGAAGGTCCAGGAACTGTCAACAAACGTGTGGCACAAAACTGGTTCAGACGTTTCGAGAAAGGTGACACTAATTTCGAAGACAAACCAATGTCAGGGAGACCTTCTGTTGTGGTAGATGAAGCGTTGCGTGAAATGGTTGAACAACGACCAAGCACAAGATCTCGTATATTGTTTGTAAAAATTGGTCCTTCACAATACACCATCAGTCGACAGCTCGATAATCTCTGCCTTCGGAACAAGACGTCGTGGAGAAATTCTTTATGATCTGACCAATGATGAGACTCAACGACATGTGAACATTAGCAAAGAAATGCTGACAAACCCTCATGAAGCCCGTTTTTTGGCGTCGAATCGTAACAAGGGATTATAAAAATGAACCAATTTTCGTAATCCTCAAAAAGAAATCAGAGCGGTCGGAACAGAAGGTCATGTTGTATGTTTGGTGGAACTTACTTACAGTCCAAACCTTACACCATCGAATTACAACAATTTTCTCAGCCACGGCTCATTTCCTGCGCGAGCGGAACTTCAACAGGGAGGCACGGTGGAGTAATGGATAGCGGCTTGGATTGAGGAATCGGAGAGCCGAGTTCGAATTCCAGTCGAATTTACGTGCTAATACCCTTGGGAAACGTATGAATCTTCTTCTTCTCCCTCCAGCTATGGGTAAATAGCTGCGTTCTATAGCCTTGGATGGCAACTGGTCTAGGAGAAGGAAAACTCTGAATTCAAAACCTGCGGGGGGTCGTTTAGGGACCATGTAGCACGTAGTGCACCAGGTCTCTGTAATCGGCCTTTCAAAAAGTGTGGATGGTCCTGCACGAAACCTTCACCACTATAATCAAATCTCATGTGCGATACATGCGGGTTTGGGGACCGCTTGTGAATTACAAATTCCCATGAAACTTCAATATTGGAGCCGGCTCAACCCACCCCGGGTGGATGCCGTTACAAGTACAAGGACAAGAAGAACGGAACTTCAACAATGTCGGAGGTTTTTTTTTTGCCTCTAAACCAGCCAAATGCTTTAAGCGTGGAATTGAGCCTCTGGCACAAGAATAGCAAGAGATAACAGAATATGATGGGATATATACTTTGATGAATAAACGCTTTACGTGTGTACATTGAGCTATTAATTAAAGCTTGAAATGCGTAAAAACCTTTGACTCAACCTAGTATACAGAGCAATTGCACAGTTTTATAACTGCCTTATTTTCCTAAGAGAATACTGAGAATTACAAGAAAACGAATTGCTAGCATTAACAAGAACAGGTTAATTTTTAGCGAAGACATAGAAATGGAATTCAGAAAAAGAAAAATATACAGTAGATTCATCTCCTCTTATCCGTATATGTTGCTGACTTGAATCTAGTCACAACAAAGAAAAAGGTGTTTAAATATAAAAATATAAGACATTTTTATTTTCGTGTTTTTCCCAACTAAATATTTCTTAGCGTGTATGAGTGTTAAAGTTCTTACAGTCTTTGTTTGTAGCCGTTTGTTAAGATGAAAAGATGATTTATTCGCGTGTATGTTTGAGAAAATTAGATACAAGAGAAAAGAAGAGGCCAAGGAGAAAGTGAGGTGGAAATTAGCTTGGCGAGGGAGATTGGTGAACGGGTAAGGGAATTTCTCTTAAACCACGCGGTCGTGGATTGTTGCCGGTTACCTCCCTTATTCACCTTTTTTCCGTCTAGAAACTTTGCTTAAATACCCTTCAAAAGGATCACGAAGCATATTTTTTTTTATTGTTAGCGGGAACGCGACCTGTTGGTTGATAAATGTTAAATATTTATTTTTCAAGGCATTAATTAGTAACCGGAAGAATGCGCAATCAACCGACTTTGAAACTTTTGTTTTTGCCATTTGGTGTTTAAATGTCTTTGTGTTTATTCCGTCTTGTTCCAAGATCTTCGGCGGATGCCTGAAAATATTGATAGTACTAAATCTCTCTTTATCTCTCGCTCCTCCTATCTCCCCCTCCCACACAAACAAAGATGCTGTATTTTCTTGTGCATAATACGAGACATTTTGAACGGAAATTAAATGTAAAATGGCGGTCGTCCTATACGCAAGTATACATTTTCAGAAAATTTTTGCTCAGCTTAAAATCCTATTATTCGAAACAGCAAATTTGCAAATACATTCAGTTAGCACAACAGATAATAAAACGCAGGGTAGGCAGGTGTTGATAACAATTGTTTACAAAAGGTATTTGATATGTTAGCAATATTTGTTCTTGGGAATTTTTTTTCTCAAAAACAGGAAATTCACCGAAATTCATTAAACAAATTAATAAAGGGAATGTTATGAATAAACAAGAAAGCTCTTCTCTTGTTTTGTTACTCTCCTTTTTGAGAGAGCTATTTCTGTTTACTGGGACTATAAAAGGACACTATACGCGAACCTTGTATTCCCAGTTGAATAAAGCTTTCTTAAAGCCTACAGCTGCGTACTTTTGTCATTACAGGGAATACACAAGATCTGTCATGTTTTGATAATATTAATGTTGTAACAAAGACCTAAAGATTGTACAAATGATGTATTTTGTTTTAGGTTATTTTGCTTGAAAAACAGGGCGATAATTCTCATACTGTGAATTTATTGTTTCATATTCCTCCGTTTGTTGAGACATTTTTAAGATTAGAATAATTCCTCTCACAAGATAATCTTTGTTTTTATTTTGATTCTCTAGTTCTTTTTATAAATTTTTCTCTCTTCATTTTTAATGAAGAGTAATATTTTTTTTTATTTTCATAGTTTATTAATGTATGGAAATATAATAAAGTCTTATCAAACAGAAAAAGCATGATGTATTATTAAGAAAGCTTTATTTAACTAAGAATACAAGATTCGCGTATAGTGTCCTTTTATAGCCCAGTAAGCAGAAATAACTCTCTCAAAAAGGAGAGTAACAAAACAAGGAGAGATCATTCTTGTTTAATCTGTAGTTTCATTTTCATCCGTAGACTGCGATTTCTTCCAATTTAATTTAAATCTTTCGGTTTAACTTTTTCATCATTCTCTATTCTATTAATGGCGTTTTCGGTTTTATTTTTAACTCCCATATATATATATATATATATATATATATATATTTGGCAACATTGTATTGCTCATATCCTTTGGGTATCAATGGTTTCAACTTATTTGCATATTTCTCTTTGAATTATTATCGTGTTGTTTCAGTGTAAAATCTTTCTCCTTGGTTTTCAACAGCCTACTTTTCTCTGGTTTTAGGTGTTAGCCGTGATTAGGAATGAGCAATCCTTTTTCTGAAATAGATATGCCTTTCTCCTGTTTCCAGAAAACGTAGGCACAGGGATCGTATGTAACGTGGAGAAGAGACGAAGCTCATACCTTTGGAGAGCACGACTCAGCATTCCAGAGGACGCCCGAGGAAGAGCTGATGAGACGGGAGTGAAAACTTCTAATGTAACAAAAATAGAAAGCTCACACACACGGCGAATTTTTGGAACGTGTACTGTTGTTTAATAATAATTTTAAAAAAATGAAAACAAAAAGAAAGAGATGTCAACCAAGGACATTGTCGAGTAAATCCTCTTCAAAATCATCCTATTAGAACCTCACGGATTTATCTGAAAATATCTTCGATGCTAATTGATACCTTGCCGTTTGCCGTCCGCAGTTCACGTCGAGAACGTGTATGACCCGTTGGGCGGTCGGTCAGCCAGCTCGGTTGCTGGAAGAAATCGATTTTTTCTTGCCTTCTTCTTTCAAGGTCGCTATCAGGGGATTATATGGTAGAAAATGCTGGACAATCTCCTCGAAGATGAAGGAGCAACGTTATGTTGTTCTACAGAAAGATGCTGCGGATACCATGGATCGAACATGTGAGAAATAACGAGTTTTAGAGAAAATGGAAACAAAAGGGAAACATATCTAACAATAGGAAGAGGAAGTTTCAATTTCTGGGGCACGTAATGAGGGAGAAGGGCTTGGAAAATCTGATACGCACAGGTCAGATTGAGTGAAAGGGGGCAGATGAAAGCAGCGCGTAACATACTTGATGGGCTTGCGTAAATGGATGGTGGAGCAGTGTTTCGGAGAAATAACAAAAAGCGAAAACTTCTTAAGAGCTACAAGGGACAGGAAGATGTGGAGGGCTATAACCGCCTACACCCTGAAGAGGCAAGGCACATAGAAGAAGAAAATCAGCTGCATCGTCGTATTCTCGCCCACGATGAAAAACCTTCTTTTCAAGAGCGAATTTGGTTTTGCGGGGTAAAGCTAGTAGTTTCAAGGGGTGAAATCTAGATTGCTTGTTTTGGTGTGAGGAACCCGCCCGCAAAGTTTGTAAAATTATTATTATTATATATATATATATATATATATATATATATATATATATATTAAAGGAAGACCTTATACCGCTTATAATATTAAAAAACAAGGATCATAACATTTATCGAGGGATTGGTAGGTTAATGCAACTTTAAAATTTTGTTAAAGAAGGGATTTCGCCATTTTATATCATTAACTTTACTAATCTACTTTTTGTATGAATGATTCATTGTAACATAAATTGAACTGCGCCACATATTTGATTTAAAAGAACTGATCCGACGTGCAAAATTTCGGGATAACAGCTGCGACATAACTCTATTTATTGAACAATTTAGTTCAAGCCACATTGTCTGCTAAACTCAACAAAAAAATTCTCAAATTGCCATATTAGTAAAAAAAGCACTCTGTTAAATTTAAAATAAAATCAACCTTAGCGTTGCGACTGCACGCTCCAAAAATTTGTATCCGTTAACAATAACACATTTCCATGCCTGAAGACGACTGGTCTATCTATCTATCTATACACACACACACACACACACACACACACACACATATATATATATATGTGTGTGTGTGTGTGTGTGTGTGTGTGTGTGTGTGTGTGCGTTTCCAGCCCCACGCCCTGCCGGTTTTGAAATCAAAGTTATCCGTCTTCGGGACTGGTTGCCAATCTAGTCTGCTATCTTGTTTAACCCATAGCTGTGGGTGGGGAAATAAATGAATTCATGTTCAAGGATATTCTTGAGAAACCTTCACCGGAATTTGAACTTTGCATGCTGATGCCACTTTCAACAATAAAAACTGCTACGCTATATCACCATGCTTATTTTTAGTCAAGCGTCATTTTGTCGGAGTGAAAGTCTCTCGATCAATAATAATAATAATAATGGTCTTGACGATTGTAATTTAAGTCATTGATCATACTCTATCAGAAAGTGAAATTGTAGTAAAAGTAGTAGAAAGATTGTGATCTGCCAAATTTCAAGGCTTTCTATAATTGGAAATACCTTAATCAAAATTGCTATGATCCTAGGTTAGTCATACGTGATACACGTTTGGGCTATCATATCTCTTCCAAGTCATGATTGACTAGGGAAAGATTGATTCATCACGTAGTAGGTTGCCCTTTATTCTGTGGTAGACAGGTTGCCAACTAAGACCGTGGGACCCAGTCTCTTCTGCTATTTAATCCATTGCTGGGGGAGAAGAGACGGTTCATATACAGGGCGTCCATAAAGTCCGTGTGCACTTGAAAAAAATTATAACTTTATTTGTATTTGCGATAGAAATAATTTGTAAAAAGGATTAGAAATGTAAGACTACCCACCTCTGCAACTCGTTGCACAAAGATATAGACCCCACGTCGTAGAATTTCTGTGCGGCGGATCGAGCGAGAGGCGGGCTCACAGGCAAAAGAAAAACACAACTACAAACTTGGGTAGGACAAAAAGAGGAGGGAGGGCGTGTGACCTTTTGTGTATGATTAACTCTGGGCTGATTCTCGGCTGTCAAAAAAAAAAAATATATATCTTAACTAACAATGTCCGGCTGCTAATGTGTCGCTCTTCGTTGTTACTTGCTCCGGCCTAAATCAACCTTCCTCGAACCTAAACTAAGTCTCACTGTCCGTAACCCTAAGCGCTCCCGTATATATGCAGAGTCCTCTTTCATCATTTCCGGGAAAGGGACACCCACGAATAAACCCATAACTTTTTCATGACCATTTCTCCCTTTGAAGAAAGTGGACATAAAAATATTTCTTAGCCTAGCTGACTCCGATTCAGGGACATTAAATTCAGACCCTTTTAAGTTTTGAACAGAGCCGGTCTTTTAACTATCTTCGTATTTTGACAAGTACTTAACACTTATCTACCCTTTTGGCCATATGTCCAAAACATGTTTTTATCTAGATTCCTAATCTACTCATTGGGTCTTGAAGTTTGATACCCAGGTCAAATCTAACTAATCTTCTCGCACATATGTGTGCGCGCGCACGGACACACGCGTGCGCATATATCCAACTCATAGTGTCACAGAAAGAAGTAAATATATATGTTTTAAGGTTTTACTGAAATTTTATTTAAGTTTTCACATGTCCTCCATCATTAGCAATACAAAGGGTAATACGATTTTTCAGTTCACGGAAAACATTTGCCAACTGATTTACAGGAATGCCTGAAATCACGTTAGTTATTTTAGCTATACTTAAAACTAGGCACATTAAACTTTATTCCTTTTTTTTTTTTAAAGATTATTTCTATCGCAAATACAAATAAAATTATAATTTTTTAAAAGTGCACACGGACATTATGAACACCCTGTATTTACCAAGGGTATTTGTACGTAAGTGACTGTAACAAGTTCGAACTCGACTCTCTGATTTCACATTCCAAGCTGATATCGGTTACACCACGACGAACCTCCTAGTAGGCCAACTACATCGGCAAAAATAGTCCAGTAGAGATATCTATACTATTTTATTTGCTTCTTTCTTTATTTTTTATTCTCTCCAGCCAATTTTTGTGTCTCCAATTATTTGATTAATAGATTATTCTACAGTTATTTTCATTAATTTTTTTTTCTTCACACCACCTTCTGCTAAGGAGTTTTTGTTTTATCTTATTTTTAACACGTTTTTATTTCGAACAACGAAAAGTTCACCCCAATTGTGGCGCGTGGCAATATATCGAAATGAATTTACCCGGATATTTATCGACTATTGATAAGCGAGTTGATTTCAATCATTTCTTCAGAGGTCGACCCTGGGAGCAGAATCAGATGGACGGGTTTATTTAGCAATGTTATTGTACGTCAGCGCTCTTCAATAACGGAGTTAATTTTACTCGATCTGTTGCGGTTGTGCTACGTTCACATTGAATGACGTCGTTGTCATTGCTAAACAAACTGGTAAATACAGAGGCTTGCGCAAGGTCGAATTGATGATAGAGTGAGCGAGAAAGATTGAATGTTGACGCCGCCGACGAGCGGAGAGGAGTCGTTGGTTGGCGGAAAGAAACGGTTTATGGAGCGGGAAGAGAGACAAATGACTTAAAAGAGAAAACTGATCTCAGATATAACAATGACACAATCTAAAGTATAAATGCGAGAAAGTCAATTGAAAGGATGTTATTGAACTGTATAGCGATAACTTAGCTGATTCGTATAATGTTCTGAGGATTTGAACCTAAAATGAATATTCAACAATTAATTCTAACTTTTATTCATTCGTTCGATTGTTCCCATTTTCTTTCTTTTAGCGTTTCTCGAAATTGCTTTCTTCAGTTCCTTTGTTTATTCTTCGTATATTTTCCAAGATTACACAGTCGTTTCTTTCTTTCGGGGCCCACAATTTCATTCAGTTCGTTCGTTCTTTCTTTCTCGTTCTTTCGTTCTTTCTTTCTTTCTTTTTCTTTCTTTCTCTTTCTTTCTCTTTCTTTCTTTCTTTCTTTCTCTTTCTTTTTGCTTTCTTCAGTTCCTTTGTTTATTCTTCGTATATTTTCCAAGATTACACAGTCGTTTCTTTCTTTCGGGGCCCACAATTTCATTCAGTTCGTTCGTTCTTTCTTTCTTTCTTTCTTTCTCTTTCTTTCTTTCTTTCTCTTTCTTTCGTTCTTTCTCGCTTCTCGCTAACGTTTATCCTCTTAAATGTTGACGCGTACGAACGTAGAGGACTCTGTGCATGGCGTAAAAAAAAAAAAGCGGTTTATGGGGGTGGGCAAATGACTTGAACGAGAAAAAACGGTCTCCGATATAATATCAATGACAAAATAATATATAAATACGAGAAAGTTAATCGAAATGATGTTATTGAACAGTTTTGAGTTATTTCTTTCCCGCCAATGTTTCCTTTTTCTATCCGATAATTTTTTTTTTTTTTTTTTTTTTTTTACTTTTCTTTACTGTTACTAATTACATTTTCTTAATATATTTCTTTTTTCTAATTCTAGTATCCTTTCTATTCTCTTTTTACCTTTTACTTTCAAACTCTTTACCGTTTTTTTCTTCATTAACGGTTTGATATTGTACACTTTAAAGCTGTAAATTCTTTCTAGGATTTTAGAAATTTTTTTTTTCTTTCGAAAGCATTTTTCATTTCGTTTACCAAAATATTCCTTCAATTATGCATATCATTATTTTTCTCTATAGTCTTTCTTTTCTGTTTTCTCCTTTACTTCCATTTTTACTTTGTTTCAATGTCTATTTTTCTTTGCATTCCTATTTTGTTCCCTTTTTTACGTTTTGTGCCTTCAAATCCTTTCTGTGATTATTTATTTCTATGTCTATTTCTGTTTTTTTCTTTGTTTCCTTATTTGTTACTTTTTTTCTTTATTTCAGTGATTTTTTTTTTTTTTTTTTTAAATATTTTTCTTTATTACTATGTTTCTTTTTCACTTTCCACAATTTTGTATCTTTTATTTTCTTCCTTTGTTTGTTTGTTTCTTTCTTACATGTGTTCTTTCTTTCTCTCTTAACATACTCTACTTTTCTCCTGATGAAAGAATCGATCATTCTTCACGTACTGGCGACAAACAACCAAACAGGCCAACAAATTAGGAACAGCTACAGTCTAACAGAGGGCTGTTTCCTTGGCAACCGATTTGCCGCTAATTCAAATTTTTCTCCCACTTCTTTGGTCCCACAGAACACACTTTTTATTCTCGGCAGGGTTAGAGTTTATTCTCTATCGTAAATCGAATGGGATTCTTAGGCAGTTTGCTTTCTCGATACAAAAATAATTAGTTGCATGAATGGCGAGTTTTTATACGACCGGATTCTTTTTCAGCTGCGACTACCACTCAATTAAACAGTGTCCAATAGCTGGATTTGCTTAGCTGATATTTTTGGGTTCTTTTTCTGTTTGTCACAGCTGTCGTCTGCTTTGTTTTTACCCGTCTTTGTTCCTATCAGATTTTTTTCCCGCCATTTTCTCCATTATTCGCCATGTTTGACTTTTGTTGACTTCGTCACTGTTTGTCGAATTGAATTATTTCTCTGTATTTATACATCATTTTTCATAGTTTTTCTTTTTTCGTATTTTTTGCAACATTACAGCCAGATATTGGCAGCTAATCTCTCCTCTGGCCTATCTCTAACATCTCACTAGTAGAAAACTGGCTGGTTACATTCAATGTTTCGAAAGCAAAACTAGTTATTTCATCATCGCCGATCAGACCCAGAACTATCACGACAAAAGGATGTTCCCCACTCCCACCTTCACAAAATATTGTTTTATCATTTTGAGTTCCTCCTTACGACTTCTACCAACCTATATATATATATATATATATATATATATAATGTAAATCTATTTAAACTCGGTGGGTGAAGAAATCTGGGTAACTCAATTTTAAAACAAATTGGCATCCGAGGTAAAAAAAAAGAAGAAAGAACCAGAAACCTCCGAACAGGACGAAAGAAATCGTCCAGTGCCTTAAATTTCTGGCACAAAGACAAAAAACCAAGCGAGTAAAAAGTTAAAACGGAGAGTGCTCAATACGCTAAGTAGATCAAAAGTAAAATAAATAAATCCTAATGAGTCAAGTACTACCTCCCTAGGTTTTACCACATGGGAACATCAGTTTACCTTGATTACTTGTGGTGATACCAAAGTAGGTAGTACCTGGCTTATTAGGATATATAATATATATATATATATATATATATATATATATATATATATATATATACTGAGATGATGTATTGTAACTGCACTATTTACATTGTTCGGACTTTTGTCTTCATCTTTATTGTCGTAATCACAACATTTCGGTCGCTATTCGCTCCGGCATTCTTCAGGTTATATACGTTCGAACCCAACGTATATCACATGAAGAGGCCGGAGATAATGACAAGTCCGAGCAATGTAAACAGTATATATATATATATGCACACACATGCAGAATATCTTCATTCAAACATGATTCAGCGAATAATATAGGCATATTGTGTCTATTTATTTTTATACTGACGCTTTACAGTTATTTAATGATTTTATTGATGTTGAGATGAAATTCATCAAGGAATGCGCCGTAGTTTTTTTTCTTTAACTCATGTACTTTGGATCTTTTCTAAAATCATCTTCAGTTTTTAAATTACAAAGACAAACTCATTGTAACTGCGATAAAATCTGCATTCTGTTATGTTGTAGTCATTTTCAAATTTATCTTTTTTAGTTATGGAAGATTTTGCAAATCAAGAGTTTCAGTAAAAGGGATCTGATCGGAAATTGATAAAAATATAAAGTGGCCTTAAATGTTTGCTATGTGCACTTTAATATGCTGTTACTATATTCGTAATAAATTTTGATGAGTGTTGATTTTGATATAAAGGGATTCGAGAATTTGAAGTTTTGTTTATCATTTTTGTACTGTAGTGTATTGGCGTTATCAACAACTATTTTTCTGTATTGTGAAGGTTGACTGGAATGTGTTTTAGATGATGTGCAATAGAACTTGTATCCGCCAAATGAAATGTAAGACGTCTTGATAATGTTATGGTCGTCAAACCAACATAGGTACTTACTGTTTTGCCAGAGATACAATTTCAGCTGCGCTAATATATATATATCTATATATATATATATATATATATGATTAATTATTTATATATTATATGCGCGGCACTTATTAGAAAGCGCTCAATATCAGAGATAGAGCTAACATATATGGTTGGATAGATGTGAACTTGTGACCCTGGGTTTCACGCTTTAGCGATCGTCAGACAAACTTGTCCCATCTATCCAACCATATATATATGTATATATATATACACTCTATGGGTTTTATATATATATATATATATATATATATATATATATATATATATATATATATATATATATATATTATAAATTAACTGATTTAAAATATGTTTTTTTACAAGGTAATAACCATGTTTCAAAGTTAAAAACTTGATGGACTTATGGTTATAAAGAACTCTACTGACTTTAAAATCGATAAAATTAGAAAGATATTATATAAAGAATTTAAAAGACTGAACTTAAAAATTACGGTAAGCACTAAATTGAAAAAAAAAAGTTAACTTCCTTGATATAACATTAGATTTAATGAAAAATGTATACATACCTTATAAAAAACCCAATACCAATCCTTTATATAAACACCCTAAATCAAATCAGTCTCCATCTATAATTAAGCATATACCTTTATCTATTGAAAAAAGAATAAGTACAAATTCATCAAATGAGAAGATTTTCTATGAACATATTAATTTCTATAATGAAGCTCTAATAGATAGTGGCTACAAAAGCCCAAAACTAACTTATATAAAAAAGGAAAATGGAAAGCACAGAAAAAACATAAGTAGAAAAATAATTTAGTATACATCCTCATACAACCAAATGGTAAAGAACAAATTAGGACAAAAATTCATTGCATTAATAGTTAAAAACTTTCCTAGAGAAAGTAAACTAAGTATTATTTTCAATAAAAATACACTAAAATTAAGTTACAGTTGTACTGAAAATTTAGAAATATTAAGAAACATAATGCTAATATCTTCAATAAACACTTAGACCAAAACCAAAGAAATTTAGACAATGTAAAAATAAAAATAAAAAGAGATGAAAATAAACAAAAATTATGTAACTGTAGAAATCCTCATAACTGTTCTCTACAAGATAAATGTCGCACAGAATCATTAGTATACCAATGCAATATCTCATCTATTGAGAATCCTGAAAACATAAAAAATCTATATAGGTTGCACAAGCCATGAGTTCAAAAAGAGGTTCAATCAACATCAAACTTCATTTAGGATAAATAAATACAGATATCAGACATCTCTTTCAAAATATTTCTGGCACTTAAAAGAATCCAATAAAACACCTACAGTAAAATGGAAATTAATAAGAAAAACTAGAATATGTAGGTCATTCAACGACCCATGTCCTTTGTGCATACATGAGAAATTATATATTACTAAGTTTATAAAAATAAAAATTCACTGAAGCAGAGAAATGAAATAGCTATTTGACATTGACGGCAAACGTCAATGTCAAAAATTTTCCTTAAATAATATTTAAAAAAAATGAGAGCTGGTAATATACATACTTATATTTGATATGAAAAAATAATTTTAAATAATTTAAGTAATTCTATTACATTTGTTTCAAAAAGAAATATAGTCTATTAATAATTAAGAATAAAACTATTTTAAAATTGTAGTTAAATAAAACGTAATCTAACCCAAACACCCTAGACCGAATCTAAGTATAAAAGTACGAAAGAAATGCTGAAAAACCTTTTTTGCCTTAAAAAAAAAACCCCAGACGATATGCGTTTAACGGATGTCAGAATTCATTGAAAAGTACACCCCTACCCTCCCTACACATAACCTCTTTTTCGAATGTAACTCATAATTGATACAACAATAGTTAATAAAAATAAACACGCTAGCGCCCGTCTGAATGATTAGATTTCTCTGTATCCTTGGAAACAGGAAATTATGAATTTATATGTGCGTTTAAAACTCAGTAAATTTAAACATAAGTTATTCCAAAATTCACTTGAAGATGAAACCGAACTAATGCTTTTAATTTAATTATATAATTAAATTTGAAGTTTTTAGCTTCAATTTTTTTAAACATGGTTATTACTGTGTAGCGAAAAAACCCTGTTTTAAATCAGTTAATTTATAATATTTATGCTCTGTAAATTTACATTGAGCACTGTTTTGTAAAAAAATAAAAAATATATCAATAAGAACACCGGATTATATATCTTACTGTCCTTTATATATATATATATATATATATATATATATATATATATATATATATATATTCTGTATAATATAAGTGCCAAAATTACTGATTCTTTTTCTGTAGTTTACTGGTGGAAAGGCATTTTCGAAAGGCAGCTTTTTGTGATGATGTGCTCAATATCAAAAGTTAAGGATCGAGCGTTAACAGAATTAACGTGAAGAAACTTATAACTTAACTGAATGGTGTTATTTCATGCACATCTATCAACCTTTCTGTCTATATCTATCTATCTATCTATCTATCTATCTATCTATCTATCTCTCACTCTCTCTCTCTCTCTATATATATATATATATCCCCAATTTATAAGAACCTTCAAGAAGAATTCTGGTCGAAAACACTAAAATTCTATATAAATTACATTACCGGAAATATCACGCTATCAGAGAGGCCCTTTATATTAAACATCTCTCTTTCTCACTATCAACCTCAACTTATTTATCAGTGAGAATGGACTCTTAAAGGTTTTTTTTTCAATGCAAAGATGCTCACTCGAATTCCATTCGCGTTCAATACGCAAATGCCCGGATTAAACGCTCATACTAATATTCAAATCAACACGAAAATAAAATACATCTTAAAAAATCAAACCGTGAAGAGAAATTACCTAAATCAAACCCCATTGTAAATGGATAAAAACTAGATAAACTGAATAGAAGCTTTAGAAACACACGATAGAATTACAAATGCAGAAACACGTGTAACTGCGTTTCGCAGATTACGCAAAGGATTTCGAGAAAGTAAGATACAAAGATCTGTTAGAACTTCTCAGCAACCTTGATATATTTGCAAAGGATATTAGAATAATCAAGGACCTATGCTGGTAGCAAATCTGCACACGGATAGAAAATATCTAGAAAATATACAAAAATAGAAAAGTGTTGTAAGACAAGAATGTGTCTTCACACTCGAACTGTTCAACCTATACAGCGAGGCAATTATGAGAGAATTGGAAACCCTACCGGATTTAAAATTGGCGGCCACAATCTTAACAACATAAGATACGCAGATGACACAGTACCGATAGCAGACATGGAAAAGAAATTAAAAAAATCTACAGAAGGTAGCAACAGAGAGTGAGAAAAAAGGGACTAAGTAAAATTTACAAGAAGATAGAATTCATGGTCATCAGTAAAAGGATGAGCCCAAAATGCGATTTGCAGGTCGGGGACAAGCAGACGAGGAAGTTTAAATATTTGGGAAGCGTCTTGAAAGAGGACGGTAAGTGCGACAATGAGATCCGTAGACGTGTATTGGGATGGCCAAGAACGTATTTCAAAAGCTGGGCATAGTATTGCGAGACAGGAGGAGTTATTGTGACAAAGAAAAGAATATTGAGCTGTTACGTGACATCTGTTCTTATTTAAGGCAGCAAATCTTGGACGATTTCCTCGACGATGAAGAAGAGACTCGAGGCGATGGAGATGTAGGTTCTACAGAAGGATGCAAAGGATATGGACCGAACGTGTGAACAACGATGAGGTCTTAGAGAGGATGAAAACAAGGAAGAGGCTTATACATAATATCAGGAAGAGGCAGGTCTTGGAGATGATGCAGACAAGTCGGAGGCTCATGCTTAACACTAGGAAGAAGGCATCCGAAGAAGGAGGGCCTGGAGAATCTGATACTCACGGGTCGAATAGAGGGAAAGAGAGACAAGGGAAAACAACGCATGACATACCAAGTGTTTGACAGAACGTGGTCTGGGGGAGGTGGCAGTGGGAATAAACTTTTTGAGAGCTGCAAGGGATAGAGGGAGGTGGAGAGCCATGATCGTCTACGTCCTGAAAGGACATGACACATTAAAAAAAGAAAAAAAAGATGTAGAAAAATAGAAAGGGGTGTAAGACAAGAATGTGTCTTCTCGCCGGATTTATTCCACCTATAGAGCGAGGCAATTCTGAGTGATTTAGAAGTCCTGCCACTATTCATTATTGACGGCCACAATCTTAACAATATAAGATGTACAGATGACACATTGCTGATAGTTGACACGAAAAAGAAAAAAAAAAAACTCCTGTAAAAGACAGCGAAGGGAAGAGAGAAGAAAGAACGAAACATCAACTGAAGATGGCATATATGGTTGTTAGCAAAAGAAACAGCCCAACACGCTAATTACAAATTGGAGACACCAAAATCAAACAACTATTTAAATATCTGGCAAGTGTTTTAACAGAGGACGGAAAGTGCGACACTGAAATCTGAAAGCTCGTTGAGATAATCAAAGATGCAACCTAAAAGCTAAGCAGAGTATTAAAAAATAGAAAATAATCTTCGCTAAGATCAAGGAAAATGGTACTAAACACCTACGTGATGTCTGTTCTTTTATATGCCAGTGAATGCCGGACCATTTTCTCGAAAGAAAAATGAAGAAGAGACTTGAAACAATAAAAATGTTGCTCTACAGAAGGATACTGAGGATATCATACACCGAACATGCGAGCAACCATGAAGCTTTAGAGAATATGGAAACAAAAACGAAACTTATACTTAACACCAGGAAGAGAGAGTTGAAATTTCTAGGGTACATAATGAGGAAAGAGGGTTTGGAAAACCTGATACTCATAGGACAGATTGAAGGCAAGAGGGACAGAGGAAAACAACACATAACATAGTGAGCTTGAGTAAATGAATGGCGGAACAGGGTTTAGGACTAATAACAAAAAGACAAGGTTTATTAAGAAATTTAAAGGACAGGAAGCTGTGGAGAGCCATGATCGCCTACGTCCAGAGGGAATACGGTACATAAAGAAGAAGATAGGAACAGATGTATTTAAAGAGAGAGATGGGGAGAAAATTCTCTCTTTTTTTTGGAGAGTTAAAAGGATTAATCAGATACAAAGACAGTGAAATATTTGTTGAATAAAGTTAGGCTTCTACAAAACTGGTCAGTCGCATATTTTCTATGAAAATTTCTCGGACATTCAGGCCGGTAAATGTTGTTTAATACTGTTTATTATAAACAGAGTATTTACTGAAATATTTGTATCTATAAGAAGAACGTATAAACATAAAAATGTCTTTGATATATATATATATATATATATATATATATATATATATATGATAGAAATTGAATTACTTAAATATATATATATATATATATATATATATATGTCTTTTATATATATATGTCTTTTATATATATATATATATGTCTTTTATATATATATATATTTTATATATATATATGTCTTTTATATATATATTTTTTATATATATATATATGTCTTATATATATATATATATATATATATATATATATATATATATATATGTCAAAAAATGTACTCTGTTTCTGTCTTTGTCGTGAGTTTGAATATTCATAAACATGCATTTAATTTCATTTGATATTTACTTAATCTTCACAGTTAAGTTAACTTAAACAGTTAATCTTCTTTGTAAGTCAATAAACATTAATCTTTCTTAATTTTAACCATTAATCTAGTTTGCAAGTCAAAAAGCACTGCATTTATTATGATTTAAAAAGTGAGTAAATTTTTAAATATATGGTGGACTCTCCCATCGTATTCGACGTATGAGGATCAAGCAGCTCAGTTGCTAGGAACCGACAGCCCAGACACCACCACATATGATTTGATTATAGTGGCGACAGCTTTGTACAGAACCAACCACACTTTTTAAAGAGCCGAATACAGAGACCTGGTGCACTACCTGTCACAAGGTCCCCCAAAACCCCCCCGCAGGTTTTGAATTCAGAGTTGTCCTTCTCCATTTAAGGTTATTTATCCATAGCTGAAGGGAGAAGTGTTGACCATGTTCACCATAGTCTATGTATATAGAATACAGTGCAGTACGTAATCTGTTCAATGAAACAACGTTAAAGATTAACACTCACGAGTCAGACACTCTACTGAATCTGGCTATATTGCCGATACCAGCAGCAGCTGTTCCGTAATTCTTCAGTCTTCGATATCAGGGGTTGGCAGTGAATATTCGGAAAAAAAACATGGCCGCCTTTATACACGTCGCATTGAATATTTTGAGCCTTCTGATTGGTTAAGCCTTCTATTGGCGAACTATAAAATGAGTCAGCTCATTTTGGCTGGCTCACTAGTACACCAGGGTACCGAAAAACTCCAACAAGAAGAGGATAATTACCTTTCCAAAGGGTATTAACACGTACGTGAATGTAATGGATTCGATTGTAATTCGAACACAATCCGAGCCACTATCCACTACTCCACTGTGGATATATATAGTCCACTGCTAGCGAAGCGGCCATGATTACAGTGTAATAGCAGCAGAAAAACTTGCACAAATATCGATCACGTGAGCACAATAGTGCCAACTATAAGCACGTATTAGTAGAAGACAGTGTGATAAACTTAAAAATATGTTATGGCGAAAGTGTGGATAAGTTTTAACTTACCTTCGTTATTATGTAAGTAAAACAGTGAACATACGATTTTACTCATATATATATATATATATATATATATATATATATATATATATATATATATGTATATTTATATAATTACGATTTCTCATATCTATCTATCTTGGGGAAATATTGAAAAGAGCGATAAATCTTACTATCATATATATGTTTTTTTTTTTGTGTAATTGGCGATTTTTATTGAACGAAAATGAATAAAATTTCATTGGAAAAATCATTCATTCAATCAAAATATTCCCTCTCGGCATTTTTAGAATGATTCCCCCATGGCAACAAGTCATCAGTCCCTTTTCTCAGGAATTCTTCATTCAATGAACCGATAAAATCATTGGGGGCCCTCTCCAATTTAGATTCTCTTATTTGAACTAATATAAGCGATTCAAAGAATTGTAATGTTCGTAGGAACAGAATGCCGAGCTGGAAAGAAAGATTGCGATACATTCACGTATGTTGGTAGATAGATAAAGTCTTCCCTTGACGTCGATGTATTCACTGAAGACTGACGTTTTCTTAAAAAGAATCAGAAAACCTCACGCCTTTCCCCCAACCGGTGCATAAATTTTGTGGACAACAGCTTCTGTAATTAAGAGAAAAGTCATTCACAACAGAAGTCATTCTTTTCAGTTTTTTTTTGTTACTACAACGTTTCGGCCGATAGATTCCCCTTCTATGAATTGAAGATACCAAAATCAAGCAAGTATGAAAATGTAAATACCTGAGAATGGTAAATATGACACCGATATCTAGATGCACATTGGAATGGCGAAAAATGACTTCAAATTTTGTTCCGTAATTTTTTCTGTATATCTACATTTTTACTCAAATAAACACTTCGAAATATTAATGACGATGTTTACTCATTAATATACTGTAGGTGAGCAAACATTTCATCCTGCCACTGCAATTAACTCAGACGAATAAATAACAGAGTCTTTGAATTTTGTAGTTGTGTTGTCATATCCTGCTATGGTAACTGAATAAAATTAAGTAGTGCAAAAGAGGAGCCTTGAAAAACAATGCAGTTGAAAGGAAAATATTAAATAACGCAAAGTGTTAAATATTAAGCTACGTGCGAGCGTAAACCACCCCCAAAAAACAAACAAAAATGATGTGTCAAAAGGTCAGTTATTATCTTGACGTCGCTATTACTGCACATATATTTGATTCCCTCGGCAATGTTTATTGTTTTGAAAAGCGAGAGTTAAAAATTTAAATAAAACCCAAACATGAAAGTGGAAATATACATTTTCTTTATTCTTCAGAATTGGTAACAAATATATTAAGCACTATTTTATTATTCGGATTTACAAGATTCATTTTATATTTTCAGAATTATGAAAAATAGGCGAACCAACTATAATGAAATATTTATTATTTACCATTTTATAAAGAAATAAATATGAAGAGAAATATTTTAATTCATGAATTTATAAAATGTCTGTACACGAGGAAATGGATTTTCTCCTCATCTCATTCTTTGATGAAGCCTTAATAAAAGTGAGACAGATGCTGCACCGCCATCAGCAGCTGAGGCATAACAATTTGGGTGCAGGTCGAGTATATGTTGTCCGTGGATAAGCAACAGATGCAGCCTATGTCTTTTTGAGAAATTATTAATCCTAAAAAATATAAACAATCCTAATCTCTTAAACAAAAGAAGTGAGTTAATGATCACTTGCCCAACTCAGCAGCTGAGGCATAACAATTTGGGTGCAGGTCGAGTATATGTTGTCCGTGGATAAGCAACAGGTGCAACCTATGTCTTTTTGAGAAATTATTAATCCTAAAAAATATAATCAATCCTAATCTCTTAAACAAAAGAAGTGAGTTAATGATCACTTGCCCAACTCAGCAGCTGAGGCATAACAATTTGGGTGCAGGTCGAGTATATGTTGTCCGTGGATAAGCAACAGGTGCAACCTATGTCTTTTTGAGAAATTATTAATCCTAAAAAATATAATCAATCCTAATCTCTTAAACAAAAGAAGTGAGTTAATGATCACTTGCCCAACTCAGCAGCTGAGGCATAACAATTTGGGTGCAGGTCGAGTATATGTTGTCCGTGGATAAGCAACAGGTGCAACCTATGTCTTTTTGAGAAATTATTAATCCTAAAAAATATAATCAATCCTAATCTCTTAAACAAAAGAAGTGAGTTAATGATCACTTGCCCAACTAGTTCCAAATTTCTACTCAAACACGTTGACCCAGATTAACATAGTGTAGGCGGACCCGGAGACTACATGTATTAGTATTAATTTTATTTATTTTGTATTAATATTTTTTCTTTTTTGCCACATTTACTATACAACTATTAATATTAGACCTTAACGAATTTAACATTTTTGCTAATCACACTTTTCTATTATTTTATCATTACCTATATAAAATACGACCATTATTATTATTGTTTTGTCTTCTTGTTTTTTTCCCTGACATTTAGTTTTAGTATTAGTAACGTGATTATTTACTTGTATTCATTATTTTTATTTATTTATCTGTTATCTCTATTTATTTACATATTTATATTTTCCTATTTATATGTCTTTTATTTTATTTTTTTTATATTGTTTTATTTTCATTGATAGGTATTATTTTTATTTTAATTAGTATTTTAATTTTATTTTATCACGGCATACTTTATTATTATTTTTGATCAATACTTTTATTTAGTTTATTAATATTAATATTGATAGTATTATTAATTACCCACCCCCTGATTTCCAAGTTTTTTTTGTTATTTGGTTCTTTTGATAACAACAGCGTCTCTTCCGATTAAAATTTATAATTCTTATTTCAAACCTTATTTTTTATCTTAAATGTTAATCTGGGCCTAAATTCATATTCAAAATTAGACTACGATTCATTTAAATATTTTAACAACAATATGCACGATTTCCTCAAGGATAAAGAAGAGACTCGAGGCGACAGAGATTCTATAGAATATGGATGTTCAAGATTTCGTGGACCGAGCGTGTGAGCAAGGATCAGGTCTTGGAGATGATGCAGACAAGTAGGTGGCTCATGCTTAACACCAGGAAGAAGGCATCTGAAGTTTATGGGACACATAATTAGGAGGGATGCCTTGAGAATCTGATACTCACGGGTCGAAGAGATGGAAAGAGAGACAAGGGTAAGCAGCGCGTGATATTTCTGGCGGGCTTGAGTAGGTGGATGACAGAACGTGGTCTCGGGGAGATAGCAGAAGGCAGAAACTTGTTAAGCGCTGCAAGTAATAGAGGAGAGGTGGACAGCCTGAAAGGACATGACACATAAAAAAGAAAGAATAATCAACACCAACAATAAAATACATCGCGATATCCAGAAATATTTAAAAAGCAGTGTTGCACCCCAAAATTCCGCCTGATGATTGCAGAACGTATGAAACTCCGAGTTGTGCAATTAATGTAAGGTATGTATATTTCTTAATATATTAAATAGCTCTGTCATTTAACATTGCGATCAGTTTTTTTACATATATATATATATATATATATATATATATATATATATATATATATATATATATATTAGGTTGGTGCAAAAATAATGACGTAATAATGTCGTTTTTTGACGTTAAAAAATACATCAAAAACCGACATTATTACGCCATTATTTTTGCACCAACCTAATATATATCTGTGTGTGTGTGTATTTGTATAAGAATGCTCGCTCATACATTTACCTATACTTATCCATTTGGTTTTATATATATATATATATATATATATATATATATATATATATATATATATATATATATATATATGTATGTGTGTGTGTGTGCAAATATATTGATAAAATAGGAAAGAGCCGTTAGATTGATGATCCGAAGTTCTTTAGTATTTATGTCTTTATTTTTAAAAAACAGTGCTCGATACTGATATCATGGAATAGGCAAACACCTGTGTTCTCCCTCACTAGAATATGATTGGCTGGTGTCCGTCATAAATACAGACTGATGGTGAGACCAAGGGAGAAGAGTTTAAGTCTATTACGACGCCCATTGGACTACGCTATGACGACGCTATTTGTCTACACTTATTACCTACGACTACGGCGAGTACTAGTCGATTACTGCTACCGTGTACTACTTGGTTATAGTAGCCAAAACCACTTAGCTACTTTGATCAAATATATCCCTTTCCGGGACATATCAGATACACAGGTAGAGTCTAGATGATAAATATTTAAAAAAAAAATGATTCCATCGCTACACAGGAATTACCATGTTTCGAAAACAGCAGCTAAAAACTTCCAATTCAATTATAAAAATTAAATTAAGGCACTTTAATTTAATTTCCATAATTGAATTGGAAGTTTTTAGCTGCTGTTTTTGAAATATGGTAATTCCTGTGTAGCGATGGAATAATATATATATATATATATATATATATATATATATATATATATATATATATATATATATATATCAACCTTTGTGGCTTAATTAATGCCGAAATCGAAATATTTCGTACGCAATTTTATTTTATTTTGGGAGATAATAATGGTTTAGTCATACAAATTTTACTAATTAACCCATAGCTGACGGGAGAATAGCTGCTTGATATATTTCCGAAAGTGTATTTGCCCGTAAGTGAATATAACGAACGCATCAAGAATTGCAATTCGCTTCTACGATGAAAAATTCTGAGCCATTATCTATTAACCCACCCGAAAATCGAAGCCTATAACACCTGATATACACAAGCGGTCACCCATCTAGGTACTGACCTTTCTCGAGATAAGTACATATATATGTATGCCGTTTAAACGGGTTTGACACGCTGACCATCTTCACAAACGCAAGGGTTAATGTATCTCTGGCCGATTTTGTTTCTTTGTTTGTTTACTGGCATATCAACTGCTTATGGGTCATTTAATGCCAAAATTTAATTTTCTTGGGACCATTAATAATTTCTTTTACGAAAATGTATTTCTGGTAATTTTTTTTTTACACAAATGCTGGTCATTTTTTTTACTATGAGAATGCATGACTGGTATTTTGTTTAGTATAAAAATGTATTTTTATAGTTTTATAGTGTTTTTACCACATTCTGGGGTGTTTACTATTCGTCCATAGATGGGAGCTTAACAGGTGCTATCACTGCGGGTCTAGGTGGAGCTGGGAACAAAAGCAATTAAGAGGTGGCCCTACGTTACTAAAAATCTGATCAGAAACCTTGCTGCCGGATGTAGTTCATCGTCATACCCAGGACACGTCTCTGGTCGAATATTTGACAATCAAGTCGTTCTTAACAAAAAATGTAATGATGGACATTTTGAACGGCCATGGTTCTTGATCAGAGAATGGCAGGAATTTTATAGTTTTTTATTATTCTGACCGGAAAAATTCATCTTGAAGGAGCACTGATAAAAGACATATGGATCTTAGATTATCCAGGCCCTCTTTTCTCATAACGTTCTCTAGATATTTTTGCTGTCTTTTTCTGACTCAATGTATAAGCTTCCTTTTATTTTTCCATTTTCCTCAAAACAATCCTCGTTACTCGTATGCTTTGTCCATAGTATGCCTAGCGTTCGTCGGTAAAACCAAATAAGGGAACATGCCCTGGGATCCTCGAAGCAGCAACATAAAAATTGATGGCTATAGTTCTAATCGTTCCTGAATTATTCAATGAGAGACAGACAAGTAAAAGAAATAACACTTAGAGAATTATATTAAAGATTTGGAGAAGCAAGTAATGGCCGTTCACTGAGTCGGGAGATAAAAATGGCGGGAAAAAGTACGTTTTAAAATCGGAAACCGCCTTATCCACGTCACTTCTACCTTCTGTATGAAGAGTGAGATCTGTCGAATGGAATTCACGGCGAGGCGATGTTGGTAATAATCAAACGCGAAAACTAAACAGAGTTGTAAATGTTTGAAATATGGCGTTTATAGTGTGCAAAAGGCAAAACGTTACAATGCAGAACTTTTGATGAAAATCGAATTAAAATTTCGAACAGAGATGAAAAAAAAATATCCAAAGCCGCAGAATACTAACGATGTTTGATAGATTAGATTTGAACAAATATCGTGAATTAGACATTTTAGAAATTATCGGTAGCGTTCGTGTGATCATCAAAAATCCCCAAGGCTATAATCATCGCTTTCAAATTACAAGCATTAACGGTCTGGTATGGAGAGAGAAAGTGAATGAGTGTTTGCGTGTATGTCTGTGTGTGAATGAAAGAGAGAGAGAGAGAGAGAGAGAGAGAGAGAGAGAGAGAGAGAGAGAGATATATGGAGAGCAATATACTGTCAAAATGAACAAATGCACACATAGATCAAATCAAGGAAAATGTAAGAGAATACACATAAACAGACATGCGCTTTCCCGGCAAGCGAATCCAAACACGCTGTTTTGTATGCTTATGTATTAGTCTAAACACTGAAATACCATAGTAACATGGACACATACGACATACACCCGCGCACACACACAGGCATATATAGATATTAGATTGGTGCAAAAATAATATCGTTTTTGACGTTAAAAAAATACGTCAAAAAACGATATTATTTTTGCACCAACCTAATATATAGGCGCGTAAACACGCATATACATACGACAATCATCCACAATCCTCCCCGGCCTTTTCAACAGGAGTAGAGTTTTATTCCTTCTTTCCTGTTTAGAATTGGGCATCCGGTTCCTTCTAAAGTATTCATTCTCTTTCTATCCCAATATCCCCTTGCATCTTAGTGCCATTATCGCCTTGCTTGGGGTGAATTGATAAAAAAGAAATACACTACACGCACACGAGCAATGAGCATTGGTTACCAATCTACAACTTTTAGAACAGTTTTCCGCTTCGTTCTTGAGACCTTGTGCCAGACTTAGTATGTATTTTTGTAAAACTGCGCCAGTCACACAAAAATACATGTTTACTAAGTCTGGCACAAGGTCTCAAGAATGAAGCGGGAAATGGCCTAACAGTTGCAGATTTCAATCTTCGCCAGATTAAAGATTAAATGACTAGTCTCCCTTAAACAGGTGTTAGTGTAGGCAGTTCGATCATCATAGGGAATTTAGATTTGATAGCCTTACCCGATTAACCCCCTTAGCTATCAGGGAATTTTCCCTAATGTCCGCTAGATGGCGTTACCAAAATATCATGTGCGATCACAATGCTATCACTATAATATCTTTCTCACATATATATATATATATCTCCACTACAATCTCACCAAAAATATTTTTGCTTCACTCGTCAACATTATAAGTGACTCCACAACAAACTGATGATCCCATTAAAGCATTCATCATGTAAAATGCCAGCTGGGAAGTGTTTTAACAGAGGACGGAAAATGTGACACTGAAATCCTAAGGCGTACTGGGGTAACAAAGGAAGCATTTCAAAAGCTAAGCAGAGGACTAAGAAATAGAAAAAACTTCGCTAGAAACGAGAAAAAGACTTTTAAACTTGTATGTGATATCTGTACCCCTGTATGAGTGCTGAACAACCCTCTAAAAAAAAAAATAAAAAAATGAAGAGATTAGAAGCAGAAGTTGTTCTACAGAAGAATGCTGAGGATATTGTGACACTATTTTGAATATGTCGATAATCGGTTGTGCTTCCTGGATGCAAATTAGTAAATAATTAAAAGGGACCTTACAGTACATGTGTCAATAGATACTCTCCGAATTAAGACACTATTTATGAGTTAGTGTATTTTGTGAACCTCTCTTTCACAGCAAAGGTTTTTTTTTTTTTTTTTTTGAATGTTGGTTATCCGCGTGCTGAATTATTATGAAAACCTATTGGAATAATTGAATGGCAGAAGTCCAGATAAAATGTTTGGTAACAACGCTTCAAATTGTCCAAGAATCCGTTGAAACTTTTTATCACAATTGCAACACCCAGTTCTGGTAGCCCCCCACCCCCCAAAATCATGATTTGGCTTTCACAGATTTCCATGGAAAGAGTTTGTACAGCGGACGAAATTTAAAAAAAAAAAAAATAGTAAAAAGGCATCTGGAATATTTATTGTATGAAATATACAATTGTGGCATGTGGCCTAAAAAAGGGGAGGGGTTGAGGCTGGTCGTCGCTAACTATCCTATACCTAGCTAATCTGATTCACGACCCATTCACTCATTACAATTTCCACATTCACCATAAAAACTCGTCCGTCACCACTCAATCCTCCATACACCACTATACAGCATACTCTCAAGGGGAACCTACAAAACGCGCCCCATGCCATAAAAAATTAATGATAATATACATAAAATTCTAATAATGAAGAATGAGAGGAGAGGGAGATGACCCCAACAATAAACTAAAAATCAACACAAAATAAACTCAACATAACTGATGTTAGTAGGGCCCGTTCACCCTTCAAAAAGGAGAGGCCGCTGTATTCTGCCCATGGGACAAAATCAAGCAGCTCAGGGAGTGGGAAAAGGATAAAAAATTATACAGACATGGGGAAATAAAAAGCTGACCCAGTCGAGATAAAAGGGGGCCAAAACAAACTGAGGAGGTTGAGAATCACAGCCTGGATCATAACCAAAGATATGGCCGCGGACAGGCCAGTAACAACACTTACATTAACTAGGTAGGCAAGCAACAAGGCATCTGGTGTCGTTCTTGGAATAGAAGTTGACAAGATTGATTTGAAAAGTGGTGTAGTGGATTGGTAAATAGGATTGTTCCTATTTGCATGTGTGTTATGGTCCGGTTCCTTGTACCACGGTGATACTTCAAGGTGGAACCAATAAAGAAGAACTCGAACACAGGTATGGAATAACATAGATATATTACAAACAGGAATATATACAGAGAAGTAGTAGTGTTAGTAGGAACAATCAGGTTTAGTAGAGAGAACAATGTAGTCTCGACCAGTATCACTATTCCAATGTCTTTTAGTAATTGTCTGAACGCGACTCTGTTTCGGACTGCCTCTGACTCGACTCTTGACTCAACTTGAGATACTGACGATATTCAGTCACCCCCGCCCCACTGGGGCATCATGTGGCACAAGTTCGGTTATATAACGTGGGATCTCCGAGCCCGTGGGCTCGGCCAAAAATATGCCCATTGAACCCGTATAAACGGGTTCAGGGTCGGTTTACCTCCCCGAGAGAGAATCCGCCTTTCGGCATAGCCTCCTTCTGCTTCCTCCCCGCCCGAAGGTAGAGAGTTCAACCGATCTGTCGTTCAAGAGTTGAGCGACTGACGATATTCAGTCACCCCCCACGAGGGTGTCATGTGGCACAAGGCCTTTTTAACGTGGGTATTCCGAGCCCGTAGGCTCGGCCAAAAAATAGCCCATTCAAACCCGCATAAACGGGTTCAGGGCCGGTCTACCTCCCCGAAGGAGACTCCGCCCTTCGGCGTAGCCTCCTTCGGGTTCCTCCCGTCCGTAGGATGAGAGTATAACCGTGCAGTCGCTCAAAAGTTGAGCGACTGACTCCTTGCCTACTCCTAAGGCGCAGTATTTATTAAGTATGGAATAGTCAATTATTATTATTATGGGTAAGATCCCATAACAATGTGTTAAGTAGAAGAGAAATAAAGTGTATAGTAAAGAAAGAAACACTGGGAGAAGTTGACTACTGATCACATGTAGAACACACACAATACAATATGGCGTCATCGATAGGATGTTTGCGCTGCTTGTATGAACCAGCATTTGTCGAGACTCGGGTGAGCTGTATTGCAGCCTAGGCTAGGGCTAAAAAATTGAAAGACAACTAGGCAAGAGCGAGAGAAAATGAAATAATTAAGCTCTTTCTAGCTTCAGCAGGTTGTGGAGTTATAATGAAAATTTGTTATGGCATATCTCAAAGAAATGAAGAATTTAGCGTTCGTCGAAATCTCAGAAATTATAAAAAGAAGAAAAAGATGAAAGGAAACCAAGAACTCCATTGAAAAGAACAGAACATAAACTTCAATGGGGAGGGGAGGAAAGAGGTTGTAAAAGAAGTTGGAGAACAATCAAAGGTCATTAAACCTCTTCGGTTCAGAGAGGTGTATTAGATTGGTAAATAGGATTGTATGTGTTTGCATATTGTTATGGGATCTTACCCATAATAATAATAATGGACTATTCCATACTTAATAAATACTGTGCCTCAGGAGTAGGCAAGAAGTCAGTTGAGTCAGTAGGGTCAGTCGCTCACTTTCTGACCGGCTGATCGGTTGTACTCTCTTCCTACAGACGGGAGGAACCCGAAGGAGGCTACGCCAAAGGGCGGAGTCTCCTTCGGGGAGGTAGACCGGCCCTGAACCCGTTTATGCGGGTTCAATGGGCTATTTTTTGGCCGAGCCCACGGGCTCGGAATACCCACGTTAAAAAGGCCTTGTGCCACATGACGCCCTCGTGGGTGTGTGGGGTGACTGAATATCGTCAGTTGAGTCAGTAGTTCAAGTCGAGCCAAGAGTCGAGCCAAGTGTCGCGTTCAGACAATTACTGCAAGACATTGGAATAGTGATTCTGGTCGAGACTACACTGTTCTCTCTACTAAACCTCACACTAACACTTCTACTTCTCTGTATATATTTCTGTTTGTAATATATTTGTGTTATTCCATACCTGTGTTCGCGTTCTTCTTTATTGGTTCTACCTTGGACTATCACCGTGGTATAAGGAACCTGACCATAACACATATGTCAATTAGAAGAGAAATATAGTAAAAAAAAAAAAGAGGCAAGCAGTGTTAGAATTTTGGGGTACTTTGTGTACTAGTGACCCAGCCAAAATGAGCTGACTCTTTTTATAGTCCACCAAGAGAAGGTTTAACCAATCAGAAAGCTCCAAATATTCAATCCGACGTGTATAAAGCCATTTTGTTTTTTCTCCCAAAATATCTTCACTGCCACTTTCTCCGAATCTTTACTGCCAACCTCTGATATCGAAGACTTCAAGAATTACTTAACAGCTGCTACTTTCTCCAAAATATCTTCACAGGCAACTTCTGATATTGAACACATTACGTATTTCACTGGATTCTATATTCAACGACTACGGCAAACATGGTTAATAAGTAGAAGTTGACTATTAATAACGTAACGTAGAACAACACAATACAAGTGGAAAGGACACTGAAATTTGTCCGCGATCACAGAGCAAATACTTTGAAATTTTTTCGTTAATATTAAATGGTTAATTTCCTGACAGACCTCGTAAGCCTGTATATTTCAGAACACAAAGCATTGTATATTTAGATACATTTAAATGTAAGACCTAATGTAACTTTTTTTTTTCAAAACCATGCTAAGTCGGGCACAATTCAACTTGGCAGTAAACATGTAAATTTTCAGTTTTCATATTTATGCATTTAAAAGTAAGACCTAAAATCTTGATATTTTTCTACTAAAAACAAACATTGCTAAGTCTGGCACAAGGCTATTGAATTTGGCAGAAAATACGTATATTTTCACGAGGTTTTTTTTTTTGCTTCTATGAAACTAATAATAGTTCATTGTATCTCGACAGTTTAACAAATTAAATTTCAGTTAAAATTGAAAAGTCGAAAGGCTGATTCAATGCGAAAGGGTGCCTCGGAGTATTTGTGGACACCCTCCCACTCAGATACCTCCAAAGATGCTGAGATACTTCGTTTAAAAGCCCGTGACACTACGGCATATAGGATGCTTAAAGACATCCCAACAGAGTTTTGTTAAATTGCATTAGAATCATTTCATTAATTACCGTGCAGCAACGAAGTGTTGAAGTTAAAGTTGAGAGTGAAATAATTGAGGCCCGCTCAAACCATAACGATTCAATGTCAACAAATGAAGTACATGCGAAGCCAGAACGGAATTTGTTGTTTCAGGAAAATGCAAAGGGTTTCTATCAATTCAATACCGAAGAGTAACTTGTAACCTCTCCCCACTCTCTTCCCATTTCTCTTTTGCTTTATTAATTAATATTATTATTATTTTTCCTTTTTGGCGTTCAGCGGTTCCACCTTTCACCATTTGATCGGTTCCTTGTGACAGGGTCGTCAGCCTCTTAACACATTAAAACGGTTTTCAAAATCTGTTACTATTGTTTTGCTGATTAGCTTTTTTTTAGTTTTGGCAGTACTTAAATAGACTGGACGACTCGTAATAGTGATTTTTCAAGCGTAGCTTAGATGTGGCACAAAGCCGGAAGTAGGGGGCGCCCAGTGAGGATCAAACTCACTACTCAGTCATTATTGTTTTAGCTAGACAGTCTTGCTAACCCTTACACCGCCTCGAGGTGCCCTGGTCTACTCGTAATAAGTAGGGAAAACTTTTTTTCGGTGGAATAATTTGTAGAGATTTAGAGTTCCTTAGACTTTCCTCAAGCCGTTGAATTTATCAGAATAAGTAAAAAAAAATACTTTTTATTGTTTTAGAAGGAGATTTCTGTTCATAATATCAGTACAGTTCAAAAACAATCTGGGAACTGTTACAGGGTTATTAGACCTAGCTGTTATTTACAAATATCAAGTTCGAAACTGTCCTTACATCATTGATATATGCTACTTTGAATTTTCTGAATTTTTAAAAGTTTTGAAATTTAGTGGGGCGGGAGTAATTTGTTTTCGGGTGGACATGCACAAATATTGGTGTATAAGAATTATTTATCGTAAATGAAGCATCAACAAATAAGTACTTTTCTTCATTTATTAAAATGTATACATACTTTTTATCTTTATTCAAATTGTTGATTGATTCATTTTCTTCGGCTTATCGATCCTTTTCAGGTTGTTTAAAGCCAGAAAATACTTCTAGATTGTAAGAGTTTTTCAGAGATAATGCTTTAGTATTACAAATCTTACTAATAAACCCATAGCTCTAAATTTATACCTTTCTTAAGTGTGTTTGCACGTGAATCTAACGAATCTAACATGTATTTGAAATCGGCTCTTCGATTAACAATTCCAAACTACAATTCATTACATCAGACACACATCCAAGTTTACAGCAACTGGCATTCCCAAGCGATCACCCATCTGGACACTCACCAGGCTTGCCGTTGCTTAACTTCGGTGATCGTACGGTAACCGGATATTCAACGTGTTTATCTCTGTCTATAAAAGGCAGGATGTGTGTGTCTGTAACGATTGCACGGCCGCAATTTTCGACGGATTTGCATGCACATGCTCCAAGTTAGCGCGAAGGCCAAGACCGACTTTGCATTTCCAAACTCCCATCGATAGTGCAAATAATCGATTTTTTCATGCTTCTACGGCAGTTTTCATTTAGTTTGCGGTCATTTTCTACTGGCCAGAGTGAGAGTCTATAGCTGGTTGCCACAAATAGGCTGGAAGATTCTATTGGCCAGCCTGAGAGCTAACAGCTGACTGAAACAAATGTTAACTAGCATGCCAAAAAAATCGATAGCTGCATTCGTCACAAGTGGGAAAAAATTAAATCTGCATGGCACTTTACTCCAATTGGCTCATTCGCTTACTTAAACTCAACGTTGATTCTAATTCCGCAGAACTGGGTTGGTTGTGAAAAAGTATTTGTTGTTAACATTCTTTTTTCATTCGGTTTTTCCAGTTACGAGTCCTTTTTTAAAGCTGATCGTTTTGTGTTCATTTTGTTTAGTTCTTTTTTCGTAACAGATTTAATGTTTAGTATAGAGCTTAGAAAAAAAATCGCAGTGTGAGATAGGCAAGAAGTAAGGCATGTAGCAACATCAGCACGGCAAAAGGCACTCCTTTAAAGGCAAGGAAGGGCAAAAATATTTTAAGTTAAGTGATAGCGATTGCTGTATGAGTCATACGATTTTTGAATTAAGCACGGGCAACGCCGGGCCATGCTTCTAGTTTAAAATAAATCTTTCTTTTAAAGTCTATTTTCGTATGGAGAACAGCTGCGTACACTACCTCTGTCAAAAGTCAGGGGTAAATTTTACACGATATAGCAACCGGGACTCCCACTTCTAAAATGATAAAAATCAATATTTTTTATATAAAAAAGAAAGAATACATTCAATCGTATATGAAGACATAGCTATACATCACAGGTTCACATCGCTAATAATCAACATAGTCACCACCTCTTTCAATGGCAATGTTTCACCTACGAACGGGGGCAATGTATCCCAGCTTCGTATAATTCGGCAGACTGTAGATGTACCTAGTTTTTTACAGTCGTTTTCACTTATTTATCCCCATTGTAACGTCAATATCTCTTTCATTGGAACAAAGAGATGGAAGTTTGAGGGTGGTAACTCAGGTGGTGATGAAGAATTGAAACTGTTGTATTGAAATGGCTACATCAGCAGCCAACTGAGCTTTATAAAGATCGGATACGGGCCCTCTTTCGTCGGAGTCCAAGTTTTTTTTTTAACAGGGGAACAAATGTGCGACAGTGTGATAGTGAATGATGCCTTCCAAAAGGAAAGCGATGTATTAAAAAACAAACAAAAATTCGTTAGAATTAAAGGAAAGAGTACTGAACTGTTACGCAATATCAGTCTTCCGATATGGCAGTGAATGCAGGACAATCTCTTCAAAGACGAAGACGAGACTTGAAGTGACAGAAATGCGGTTTGACAGAATGATGCAGAGAACACAATGCACATGTAAGCAACGGCGAAAGTTTAGGGTAATGGAAACAAAAATGTCCTTTAAGCTTAACATCAGAAAGACACAGTTGAAATTTGAAATAGATTTGGTTGACAGAATATCCAAATCAGACCGATGTAAAAACAAAAATAACACAAAATCAAAAAGAAAACCCTTCCTCGTTTTCTGAACAATTTGCTCGATTTAAAAAAAAAAAATTCCATCATTTTTCACCCTTAAACTTATTATCAGGTTGGTGCAAAAATAATGACGTAATAATGTCGTTTTTTTGGCGTATTTTTTAACATCAAAAAACGACATTATTACGTCATTATTTTTGCACCAACCTAATAAAAGGAAATACAGCGTGCCCAGTAAAAAAAAAAAAAGCGGTAAATTCAGAAAGATGTGAGAGAACCGTTGAAAAATGGTGACGACTGATGTGATTGAAAAATTAAGGAGGAGTTTCTGCACGTTTCGTCAAATCCCCCACGTCGGATATTCCCCTTTGAAAAGTACGGAAGTTGACGTTCAAAATTAGTGAGTTGTTTAGCTGCACGGGAAGAGCAGAACGAAAGACGAAAGTTGTCTGCAAATAACCTTTAAATGACGAGTCACAAGATCGAGCAGCAATTAATCAATCATAAAAGGACGAATCAGAGTTAAGTAATTACGCGGGAGTCGAATGATTATTAAAGGTCATGAATATTCAATAAATTTATTCAAGGTCAATTATTCCTGAAAGACAAAACAGTGATAATACATCTCCCGCCTTTTTTTACTGGGCACCCTGTAGTTAAAAAAATATACGGTTGTATTTTCAGTTGAAAATGATTACTATTTTTTATGGAACATAAGGCACACTTTATTCCTCTCCACGTAAAAAGTAAAAATTAAACGAATTAACACGTGCTATTGTTTATAGATTATAGAAGCAAACAAATAAGTAATGTAACTATCAACCAAGCGATAATTTAAACTAGAGAAATCTACTCAAAAGTTATCCGTAGCTAATGCATAGCATTGAGTTAAGAAGATTGTTTGTTTGTTTGTTTAGGTTTTATGGCATATCAACCACTGTGGGTTATTTAATGCCAAATCCAGTTTATATGAATTTTAAATGCCTATTTTGTATGGAACATTTTTAGCAAGCTAGAGCTTATTTGCTTGCACACTGCAAAATAATCCTAAATTCTTTTTAGAAAATCCAATATATTTTTTATTTCAGTTTTTTCAAATAATTTCTTCATGTTCTTCGTGTTATAGAAATTTCTCTGGATGTGTGTGAAGTTGAGTTAAGAAGAGTAAGGTTACTTGTATCTGGTTATTATCGGATGACCCATCGTAAATCGCGAACTTCAGTCGTGTGCCTATTTTGGTGGATGCTATTACATCCGATCGAGTATTGGACGAGCGAAAGATGCCTTCCAAAAGCGAAGCAAAGTGGTAAGAGCAAGAAATTTCGTTAGAAGAAAAGAAAATAGTGCTGAGCTGTTTTGTAACAATTTCCTTACAAATAAAGAGAAATATGATTCTACAGTAGGATGATGAGAATGCTATAGACAAGGCATATAAGCGACGAAAAAGTCTTAAGCAAAATAGGAACAAAAAAGACACTTATATTTAGAACCAGAAAAGACAGCTGAGATTTCTCAGACACACAATAAGAAAGGATTTCTTGGAGAATTTGAAACTTACAGGACATATCGAAAACAAAAGAGAAAGAGGGAAACAGCAGGTTTCTTACCTTGCGTATTTGTGTGAATGGATGGGCGAACGAGGTTTTGACAAGTGGAAAAATTTTGCTAAAAAGCTGAAAGAGGTAGAACTTAGTGGAGAGCCATGATCGACCAATATGGTATATAGCAGAAGCAGTTATTTCATGCTAAAAAGAGCCATGGGGTAAAATTTCAATCGATATTAGGTGTCGTTTTTTTTGCCATTTTGTTAGTCCAAGATTTTTAGACATATTTTGGAGGTAATATGGAGAGTGCATTAACCAAAATATTTTTTTTTGACAGATATATACTTTTTTTAATTGCCAGGTCCCTCCCGGACGTAGGCGATCACGGCTCTCTCCAGATTCCTTTCCTTTATAATCCATGATTTTGGGGGAAAGAGTGGTAGCCCTTTGCCTTTTCACGGTTTGGGGTTCAGAATTTACTTTCTCATAGACTGATGATCACCGAAGTTAAGTCACGTCGCGGATGGTCAGTACGTATATGGGTAATCGCTTGGGAATACCGGGTGGTAGAATCATCGATAACAGCTCGAAATTAAAAATCAGAGAGTCGATTTCGAATTCCAGTCAGGTTCGTGATATTCACCTTACTCGCAAATACCCTTGGAATTTTTTTTTTGTTCAGCGACATATCAATCTCCATACGTTATTTCATGTCGAAACCTAAATATTTTATACGCAATTTTATTTGGCGGTGGGCGTGAGATAATAATGTTTTTAATTATACATGTCTTACTAATTAAGTCATAACTGGCTACTGGCCAGACTCGATGTTGCTTAACTTCGGTGATCATACGGGAACCTGTGTATCAACGTGTTGTGGCTGTAATCCCCTTAAGAAAGTTTGGAATCTATCTTTTATCAACTCGCAGCTATGGGTTACTTAGTAGGATGTCTCAATAAATCATTATTATCTGGTCAGTGCGTGGATGGGTGACCGCTTGGGAATACCAGTTCTTAGATGTAATGGATTGTTATCGTGAAACACACCTATTCAATAGTTAATAGACTCTCCCACCTAATATAAGTAGGAGTAGTAAGAGAAACGAGGGTCAGTCAATGTCGGACGATCGGCTGAACGGTTGAACTCTCTGGCTTCGGGCGGGGAGGAACCTGAACGAGGCTATGCCGAAGGGCGGAGTCTCGTTCGGGGAGGTAACCGACCCTGAACCCGTTTATACAGGTTCAAATGGTATACCTTTGGCCGAGCCAACGGGTTCGGAGATCCCACGTTAAACCGGCCTTATGCCACATGATACCCTCGTGGTGGGGTGACTAAATTCTAGTCGATGTCGGACGACAGTTAGTCGAATACGAAAGTATCAGCGACCACAACAAAATTACTCTGCGGAATACCTCTTATATCAAGTTCCTAACGTTTTGTACGTCGAACCTATTTTAGGACCGACTTAGTACAAATACAAGACCCCACTGGGAAATCACTCCACAACATGGATAATGGCACGGAATTAATAATCAGAGAGCCGATTTTCAGTTTTTATTGGGTACGTTATATGTGTGAAAAATACCCTAGGGAAAGGTATGAATCCATCTCTTCTCTCTCTAGCTATGGGTTAATTAGTAAAATGTGTATCAGTAATGTATTATTATCTGCTCGCCCCTTAAAAAATCTTACAATCTAAAAACATTTTCTGGTTTTAAATAACCTGTAACAGTTTTATAAGCTGTAAAAAAACAAATCAGTCAAGCAATTTCGTAGACTGGTTGCCATCCAAGGCTGGCGAACGCAGTCTATCTTGACCATAGGTTTTGCAGAAAATACATATTTCCCACGAGCGTTAGTTCTGAGATAAGCGTAACAGACTCGGCTGTTATTTGAACTTTGATAAAGTCTTTGTTGAAATAAAAATCGCTGGGATTAAATCAATGACAGATAAAGTGGTATCAGGCGAATCTAGGCAGTTCTCGATTTGGTAATTACGCGTGGTAAGACGACCACCTTGAGATAACAAGTATATATACATTACCCATGACCTCTTATAACGCATTATACAATAAGCATCTATTACCATCCCCTTTAAACCTTCTTTTCACAAGTTACCGAGATTTAAAGCAATGTCGTAGCGACACTATCTCTTTACCTATTACGTCACACATAATACCCGTTGAAACCAATTAAATGGTTAAGAAATCACAAAACAAGAGGTTGTAGATAAATTGTGTATTGAACAGAAGTATATTACACCACTTGGGAGTAGGTGTCGGTTGACCAGTGTTCAATCTGTACAACTGTTATATTTAACAGTCCCCCCACAAGGAATGTATGTGGCACAAGGCCGAGTTTAACATGGGTTTCTCCGAGCCCGTAGGCTCGGCCAACAATATTCCCTTTGAACCCGCCTAGACGGGTTCAGGGACTGTCTACCTCACAAGACGAAACTTTGCCCTGCGGCAAAGCTTCGTCCGAGTTCCTCTCTGCCGCGGCAGAGAGTTCGACGGAAATGAACAATCTGGTCGACTGTTCCACCGAGGCTTACTTTCCTACTATTTTTATAGTAAGTGGAAGAGTCCACAATAGACTTACTAGAGGAAGGACACCACAATACTACCGTGGATGACATTGGGACCGATAATGTTTTGCCTTGCGAACTGCATGGAATGTAGAATACGATGTACAGGGCGTTGACTGGTTGAGTGTCATCAGCAGTGAAACGAGATGCAATATGATGAAATGTTCACTTTTGTTAACATCCTAGTCAGTGCACAGTGGTCCCGTATCACTTGTGGACGCCCGCAGTTTTCATGTTACCCTGAATACATCTTGGAAATTCAAAACGTTGAAACAATGAATGTTAAGCGCTAAAATTATCTCGATGCATTGATCACTTATAACAAATTTAGTAGAGAAAAATCAGGAATAGACAGTTGGAATCTCTCGGCCACAAAACGTGGAAAGAGAGATTGAAAAATCAGGATAAATTTAAGGCAAGAGCGAGAGAGGAAAACAATGCATAACTTACTTATGGATGGCGGAACAAGGTTTAGGAGAAATAACAAAAAAGACAAAAGTTATTAAGAGATACAAAAGAGCGGAAATTGTCGAGCGCCCTGATCGCCCACGTCCTGAGGGGCCACGGCACATAGAAGAAAAAGATGTAGAGAAAATAAAGAAACTGAACACACCATAGGTTACAACACTGTAGGATCTTACAAAACCAAAATATTAATCAGAGAATTCGGGACATGTTCTTAAAGAGCCTCGTCATATCTAGACCCTCATGCGAATGTCATGTATAGCATCAAGCCTGTTCAGAAATGTCCAAACTATTATCTACATATAACGACTTTCTCAGGTCAATTATTAAAGTATCTCCCAAATTGAAATTGACTTAAGACAACCCTCCATCTGACCAAATAGAATGACGCAGCACCCCCCCACTAAAAAAAACAAAAACAAAAAAAATTGTTGAGGTTTAAAAAAACTACATCATAGCATCGAAGAATGAAAAGGGGTTATTTTCATTACTAGCCTATCGTATTAACATATGGTCTATGGGGGTTTCTTAAGTTTAGCTTAGATGTGGCTCAAGGGCGAATGTATGGAGCACCCGTCGGGGATAGAATTCCCTACTCAGCTGTAATTCTTTTGGCGAGACTAGCTTGTTCACGATTACACCACGTCGAATTGTCCAAATGATTTTCGAAGTGCAGCTTAGAAGAGGCAGAAATTGTGAGAAACCCAGTGAAGCTCGTACTCACAACTCAGTCATAAGTGTTCTAGAAAGACAAATTTGCTCACTATTACACCACGTCGAGGTGGCCAGGTGATTTTTAAGCGTAGCTTAGATGTGGCACAAGGCCGAAAGTATTGTGCATCCAGTGATGACCAAACCCACAACTCAATCCTAATTATTCTAGCAAGACTAGCTTGCTAACCATTGCACCACAACGAGTTGCCCAAATGATTTTCTAATCGTAGATTAGACGTGGCACAAGGCCGAAAGTATCGAGCACCAAGTGATGATCGAATTCTCTACTCAGTCGTAATTGATTTTGAGAGACAACCTTGCTAATAATTAGATCACATCGAGCTGCCCAAATGACTTTCTAAGCGTAGTTTAAATGTGGCACAAGGCCGCGAATATGGTGCACCCAGTGATGATCGAACTCACTACTCAGTCGTAATTGAGCTGGCGAGACAAGTTTGCTAAACATTACACCATGTCGATATACTCAAATGATTCTCTAAGCGTAGCTTAGATGTCGTACAAGGCCGAAAGTGTAGAAATCCCAATGAGGATCCAGCTCACTACTCAACGGTAATTTTTCTAACGAGACCATCTTTCTAATGATTACACTACGTCTTGGTGACTAAATCATTTTCTAAGCGTTGCTATGGAACAGCCAATAATGGTCGCCATCACTACTCTATCGTAATTGGTCTAGTGACCAAACCTTGCTAACAATTACATCACGTCGAGCTGCCTAAATGACTTTCTAGGCGTAGGTTAGATGTGGCACAAGGTCGAGAATATCGAGCACTCAGTAATGATCGACTTCACTACTCCGTCGTAATTGGTCTAGTGAGCAAACCTTGCTAACAATTAGATCACGTCGACTTTGTAGGCGTAGCTTAGATGTGGCACAAGGCCGAGAATATGGAGCACCCAGTAATGATCGACTTCACTACTCAGGCGTAATTTATCTAGCTAACAATACCCCACAACGATATTTTAATGTGCATCATATGGCTTTAGATCATTTCAATTCAAGTTAAAAATTCTTTAAGCCTGCCACACAATCTAAACAATATAAATCAAACAGAAGTATATATATATATATATATATATATATATATATATATATATATATATTAGTTTTAATGTGGATTAATACACTTATTGTTTTCAGCCTAGCTTCATATTATCCAAAAGCAACCCACGCAAGTTCTATTCAGAGTTTTACTGCAGCTACTTAGTCACAGTTGCAAGATTGCCTGTGACCAAGATGTACAAAATCTCTCTTGATCAATTTTTGTGCGTTCATTTGGATGTTAGGTTTTGGGTGTGTATCGTCTGCGGTCATTGAAACGTTCTTCTTGAGGTCTATTTCTGCGTTATGGGAAAGACGCACGTTTTAAAATGTTAATATTTCCTCCATTATAAATCTATCATAAAAATTCAGAATGTGTAATCAATAAATGCTAATCCCTAGAAATACGTGGACGCATTGACTTAGTAGAAGAGATTAGGAAACTGAACACAGTATAGGGTACGCTAGAGGTTAAGTACCCCGAGCGTACCTGATCCAACACCGTTAGATCCTACAGGAGCAAAACATTAACCTGAGAACTCTGTTCATGTTCTTAAATCTAAAGCTAGATTTTACATATACAGTCCCTTCCAAAAGTATTGGAATGGCAAAGCCAATTCTTTTTGTTTTTGTTGTTCACTGAAGACATTTTGGTTAAAGATCAAAAGGTGAATATGAGGCAAGAGTTATGAATTTCAGCTTCTATTTCCTGGTATTTACATCTAAATCTGTTAAACAGCTTGGGACATACCACCTTTTGTTTGAACCCACCCATTTTTCAAGTGAGCAAATCTACTGGAATACATGACTGACAGGTGTTTCTTGTTGCCCAGGTGTTCCCTTTTAGATTGATTGTTTAAACATTAAATAGCTCGGAATGACTACTCTTGGTTTTAGCATTGGGTTTCACCTATAAAGACTGCATTTCTTGTTAAAAAGGATAAATCAACATGAAGTTGAGAAAGCTGTCTATGGGAGAAAAATAAGCCATTTTGAAATTGAGAAAAAAAACAAATTGATGAGAACCATTGGACAAACATTGGGCATAGCCAGCACAATAATTTGGAATGTTCTGAGAAGAAAAAGAAAAAAAAACTGTTAGCAAAGAACTTATGGTTATGTCAAGCCAATTCAACTGTAAAACCACAAGACCTTGTTGCTAATCTAGTACTGTGCTTGAATTGAGTTTTGGCATCAGAGAGCATAATTCATCAGAAAAAAATACCATGAAAATATTTATAGAAAAGGCACAGGAAAGCTATGTTATGGCAGTGGGAAAGTGATTGAAACTTGGATACATATATATATGTATAATGCATACAGTCCCTGCTAAAAGTATTGGAATGGCAAGGTCAATTTCTTTGTTGTTTCCTGAAGACATTTGGGTTTAAGGTCAAAAGATGAATGTGAAGCAAGAGTTAAGAATTTCAGATTTTATTTCCTGATATTTACATTTAGATGTGTTAAACAGCTTAGTACATACCACCTTTTGTTTGAACCCACCCATTTTTCAAGTGAACAAAACTACTGGAATACATGACTGACAGGTGTTTCTTGTTGCCCAGGTGTTGCCTTTTAGATTGATTGTTTAAACATTAAATAGCTCTGAATGACTACTCTTGGGGTTAGCGTTGGGTTTTACCTGTAATGACTACATTTCTTGTTAAAAAGGATAAACCAACATGAAGTTCGGAAAGATGTCTATGGGAGAAAAAAAAGCCATTTTCAAATTGAGAAAAGAAGGAAAATCGATCAGAGCCATTGGACAAACATTGGACATAGCTAGTACAAGTATTTCAATCTACCCATATTTATTGATATGCACACACACACACACACACACACACACACACACACACACACACACACACACACATATATATATATATATATATATATATATATATATATATATATATAAAAATGTCTCCAGTGAGCAACAAAAACAAAGGATTTGACCTAACCGTTCCAATGCTTTTAGAGAGGAATGTATATGTCGCGCACCGCGTCTAACGAATTCAGGAATGGCTAAGCTATATTCCACATACAATTATATCTATGTTTCTGAGATGAGGTATTGTAATTTACCCTATTTACATTTACATTGTTCGGACTGTTGTCCTCGTCTTTATGTAAGTTATATGTCAGACCATGTCAGGAAGTAATCATATGAAGAGCGTTTTCAAAAACGACATCGAATCAATCTTCAGGAACGCCAACATATAGATAGACTATTCTGGGTTCAGTTTGAAATTCAAACAGACGTCACTTGAAGAAGGCCGGAGCCTACAACGGCCGAAGCTTTATGACAATTAATGTGGGGAAAATAGTCCGAACAATGTAAGTAGTGTAAATAGATACAATTATATAATCTATAAATTATAAAATTATATGAAATATAAGTCATGCAATTATATAAAAAAATATAACTAGGAAAAGGAAGAGTTTGTTAATTTTAATGCCTCCAAAGTGAAACTGTTTTCTTTTAATGATCATGTTAACCTTCAGGAAAGTGGATCCTTTCGCCTTCACAGACAAAAGTTAATCAATTGCGAGGTCTTCTGCTAAGAATGTTGGTTCAATGTGTCGTACAAGAGAATTTTTCTCGCCAGAATTTGTCTTATATATCAATGTCTTTCTATGTTCTTCAATATTTTCCATGTTACTGCTACATCTGGTCTGGTACTTCTGCTATATGTTGAGAGAGATCTTTGATAAAATCCAAAGAAGAATCTGCAATGTTATTCGTGTTGATCTGGAATCTCAGCTTCAGTTATTTTCCCATCGTTGTAACGTGGCATCCATTTGTCTTTTCTCTAAATACTTTCATGGTAATTGTTCAGATGAACTTACGTCTATGGTACCTAGACTTTATGAATTTAAGCGCCGTACTTGATTGACGGCAAGATCTCATCATTTTACGATTGAAATGGCTAGATATTACCGTAAGTTCTATGCTAAGAGTTTCTTCTGTCGAATCTGCTTTTCTTTCTCTTTTTTTTTTTCTTTTCTTCATACACATTTTTCTTTTTCACATTCTTTCATTTTTACAGTCATTTTTTTTCTCTCTTGTTTCTTTTTGTCACCCTATGATTATTAAATCCTTTCTTTGATTATCTTCTTTACTTCTATTTTATACACTCCACTATCATTTTTTTTATACACCATCCCGTTTTTCGTTTACTTTTCATTGTTGCTCTTTCACACGCTACTTTTCTTCTTTCTTTTTTTCTTCTTTCTTTTTTTCTTTCTTTCTCTCTTACACTCTCTCTTTATTTCATCTTTTCTTTCTCTTTGGCTTTTTTCCTTCATACACACATTTTTCTTTTATGTATCCTTCTTTACGGCAGCGAATGTTGGACGATCTCCCCAAAGATGAAGAAGAGACTCGAGGCGACGGAGATGTGGTTCTACAGAAGGATGCTAAGGATACCATGGACCGAGCGTGCGATCAACAATGAGGTCTTAGAGAGGATGCAAACAAGGAGGAGGCATGCACGTAACATCAGGAAGAAGCAGCTGGGACACATAATGAGGAAGCTGGGCTTGGAGAGTCTGATAGTCACAGGTCGAATAGAAGGAAAGAGAGACAAGGGAAAACAACTCGTGATATACCTGGCGGCCTTAAGCAAGTGGATGACAGAATGTGGTCTTGAGGACGTAACAGAGAGAAGGAACTTGTTGTGAGCTGCAAGAGATAGACCGAGGTGGAGAGCCATGATCGCCTACGTCCTGAAATGACTTGGCACATAAAAAAAGAAGCCTGAAAGGAACCGACCGTTGAAACAATACGAAGACGAGGTTGCAACCTAACATTGCTTTCGCAACGCATAATTGGTCGGTTGAACTCTATTTCATTTGACAGTATGCACAGAAGATTTTTTTTTTACTACTTCCTACATATATGAGATTGGTAGATCATTAATATATGTAGAGGGTGACACTGGAAAATCGGTGGGAAGTCGAACTGATTTGCTGGAACATAATAGTATTAGAAAGTGTGTGCAAACTCATTACGATAACGCCAAAGAAAGCATAACAGCAACAGAATTGCCGAAAATATACAGAGTAAGAATACAGAGAGAAAGGGAGCAAAAACAAGAGTGCTAAACAAAAAGAGAGACTAGAGAAAGAAAAGAAGAAAGGATGAAATAAAGAGAGGATAAAAGAAAGAAAGAAAGAAAGAATGAAAGGAGGGTGTTAAAAAGAAAGAAGGGGAGAGAAAGAATGGAAGAAAGTGAAGAAAAAAAATGATACAATAAATGCAGGGTATAAAATAAGAGGAAGGAAACGAGAAAGAAATGATGCAGTAACGAGGGGGTGGGATTATGAAAGCAGAAAGAAAGAAAGACATTGAAAAAAGAAAGGATGGGTAAAAGAAAAGCGTGTATGAAGGAAAGAAGCCAGAGAGAAAGAAGCTGGAGAAGAAAAGTTGAAATAAAGAGAGGGTATAAGAAAGAAAGAAAGAAAGAAAGAAAAGAAAAGAAAAAGAAAGAAGGAGAGAAAGAAAGAAAGAAAAGAAAAGAAAAAGAAAGAAGAAAGGAAAGAAAGTAAGAAAGAAAGAAAGAAAAGAAAAAGAAAGAAGGAAAGAAAGAAAGAAAGAAAGAAAGAAAAGAAAAGAAAAAGAAAGAAAGAAAGAAAAGAAAAGAAAAAGAAAGAAGGAAAGAAAGAAAGAAAGAAAAGAAAAGAAAAAGAAAGAAGAAAGAAAGAAAGAAAGAAAAGAAAAGAAAAAGAAAGAAGAAAGAAAGAAAGAAAGAAAAGAAAAGAAAAGAAAGAAAGAAAGAATAGAAGGAGCGTGTAAAGGAGAAACAAGGAAAAGAGAATGAAATGAGGTAAGAAAAGGATGGTGTATAAAAGAACTGATAAAACGTGTATACAATGGAAGGAAAGAAAGGGTTTAATAAACTGTGAGTGAGGGGGAAAAGAAAGAAGAGAGAAAAAAAAGGTCTGTCAAAAATGAATGAATGCGAAAAAGAAAAAGAAAATGTATGAAGGAAAGAAGAAAAAGAGAAAGCAAAGATGTAAGAATGAAAGGATGCCAAAAAAAAACAAAAAAAAAGAACAAAAAAAAAAAAATGAAAGATGTGATATAGACGGAAAATAAGAAGGAATACGAAGAATTGAAACTGAAATAAATAAATAAATAATAGAAGAAAAAAGACAGAAAGAATAGGAAAAAGAAGGAACAGAGAAAGAAAGACAAGATACAAGAAAGAGGAAAGGTAAAAAAAAAAAAAGAAACAAAAAGAAAGAAAAAGAAAGAATGAATAACTGAAACAATGAATGAATGAAAGAACGAAAGAGACGAATAAAAACAAATGAGTGAATTGTTCCCAGGAGGAAAGACTGTTAAAATGATTGTTAGTGTGGCTCTGGGTGGCAGTCTAGAAGTCAGCAATTTGATTTTATTGTCAACCCGACCACAACTGATTCATTCGTAACAAACAAACAAGCAAAACAAGAACAATATGTACGTCGTTTCATTACATCGAAAACTATTCCTTCCTTCCTTCCTTCCTTCCTTCCTTCCTTCCTTCCTTCCTTCCTTCCTTCTTTCTTTCTTTCTTTCTTTCTTTCTTTCTTTTTTTCCTTCCTATCTATCTATCTATCTATCTCAGTTCAAATCTATCTATCTATCTATCTATCTATCTATCTATCTATCTCTGTCAGTTCAAATCTATCTATCTATCTATCTATCTATCTATCTATCTATGTCAGTTCATATCTATCTATCTATCTATCTATCTATCTATCTATCTATCTACCTATCTATCTATCTATCTATGTCAGTTCAAATCTATCTATCTATCTATCTATCTATCTATCTATCTATCTATCTATCTATCTATCTATCTATCTCTGTCAGTTCAAATCTATCTATCTATCTATCTATCTATCTATCTATCTATCTATGTCAGTTCAGATCTCTCTCTTTCTCTCTCTACCTATGTATCTGAAATAAACTAAATGAATATTAGAGTTTTGAGTTGTTGTAGAGAACTCCACTTGGCAATTCCAGGTGTTGCAAAATTGGTTGAGGTTTAATGACATTATAAAACAGAAAGCCGAGTTCGAATTCCAGTTGTGTTCGCTATATTCACTTATGCGCAAATACCATTGGCAAGGGTACGAATTCGTCTTTTCTCCCTCCCCCGGCTATAGGTTAAATAGTAAGGCTTGTATCACTAAATCGTTATTATGTCCTAAAAAATTCTTACAATCTAAAAAATATTTTATGGAATGAAATAACCTGCAGTAAAAACCGATAAACCATAAAAAACATATCAATCTTGTGAGGGTCCTGAGTCGACCTTTGATAATAGTTAAGCGTATACAAGCTGGAAGGTTGGAATAAAAGCCAGAATAAAATGGAGGTAAGAGTGCTCTTTGCGATGGCACGTAATTCCATTTTGTATTTCCGTTTAATATTGCAGTTATATAAAGTTAGCCTAGGTAGATTCTTTGTTTTCATTTTTCATGTAACATTTATATTTTAGATCCTTTCTTTCTCTCCTTATCGGGTTCTACTTCGTTTTACTCTTCTTTCTTTCTTTCTTTCTTTCTTTCTTTCTTTCTTTCTTTCAGCCTATCTTTCAGTTTTTATTTCAGCCTTTCTTTCCGCCTTTCTTTATTTCAGCTTCTTTCTTTCTTTCTTTTTTCTTTCTTTTTTCAGCCTATCTTTCAGCTTTTATTTCAGTTTATTTCTTGCAGTCTTTATTTATTTTAGTTTTTTTTCTTTCAGCCTTTCTTTCATTCAGCCTTTATTTCTTTGTTCATTTCAGCTTTTTTTTTTCTTTCAGCCTTTCTTTCTTTCAGCTTTTCTTTTTTCCATTATTTCAGTTTTTTCTTTCAGCCTTTTTTATTTCATTTTTCTTTTAACCTTTCTTTCAGCCTTCCTTTTTCCTTTATTTCAGCTTTCTCTCTACCTTTCTTTCAGCCTTTTGTTCTTGTATCTTTCCTTTCTTCTTTCATCCAGAATTTCAGCCTTTCTTTCAGTCTTTATTTATTTCAACCTTTTTCATTTCTTTCTTTCTTTCTTTCTTTCTTTCTTTCTTTCTTTCTTTCTTTCTTTCTTTCAGCCTCTTGTTCTTGTATCCTTTCTTCTGTTCTCTGTTTATCTTTCTCCTTTTGTCTTCTTTTTTTTCTTTGTTTTTTTTAAATATTAGTTTCTATCATAGCTTCTTTCTTTTCTCTGTCTTGCCTACGAGATGATTCGAACGTAAGTGATACGCCAAAGCTATTTTCTGGAAACGAAAGAAAGCCATTTTGTGGGAAAAGGCAGATTTTATATTACATCAAATATGGTTGCATTAATTGATAGTGAAAATATTTAAGCCCAGAGTTTATATAATGTAGTTTTTGATGAGATTCTTCAGGATTTTTTTTCGAATTTCTCTGTTACATCGCTTCTGGCTAGATTTATTCTTTGGTCATTAAATTCTACTTGGATATTTGCGTGTAAAATGACTGCGTTAGAAAGAGTAAGAAAATATACAGGAAAAAGGAAAAAAGGTAGGAATATGTAGCATTGAACTAGGGTGTAGTGTCTAGTTAATGTTTATATGCCTTATATATATATATATATATATATATATATATATATATATATATATATATATATATATATATGTGTGTGTGTCTGTCTGTGTGTATGTGTGTGTATGTGTGCGTGTGCGCGTATAGATGTCAGTTCATATCCATGTTAGTTCATAGCTATCTATCTATCTATCTATCTATCTCAGTCTGTTCATATCTATCTATCTATCTATCTATCTATCTATCTATCTATCTATCTATCTATCTATATCAGTCTGTTCATATCTATCTATCTATCTATCTATCTATCTCAGTCTGTTCATATCTATCTATCTATCTATCTATCTATCTATCTCAGTCTGTTCATATCTATCTATCTATCTATCTATCTATCTATCTCAGTCTGTTCATATCTATCTATCTATCTATCTATCTATCTATCTATCTATCTATCTCAGTCTGTTCATATCTATCTATCTATCTATCTATCTATCTATCTATCTCAGTCTGTTCATATCTATCTATCTATCTATCTATCTATCTATCTATCTATCTATCTATCTATCTCAGTCTGTTCATATCTATCTATCTCAGTTTGTTCATATCTATCTATCTATCTATCTCAGTCTGTTCATATCTATCTATCTATCTATCTATCTATCTATCTATCTATCTATCTATCTATCTCAGTCTGTTCATATCTATCTATCTATCTATCTCAGTCTGTTCATATCTATCTATCTATCTATCTATCTATCTATCTATCTATGTTTGTTCGTTAAATTCTACTTCGATATTTGCATGTAAAATCACTGTGTTGGAAAGATTTGGTAATATAGGTAAGAATGTAGGAAAACAGAAAGAAAGGTAGGAATATTCAGCAGTGAGCGGGTGTAGTGTTTAGTTAATATTTCTATGCCTTTCTCCCTCCCCTCTTTCTTTATACATGCATGTATGTATTTGCTTGTGTGTATAGATGTGGTGCGTTGTACGTTGGAACTTTCGTCGACAAACTCAGCATCCTTCGCATCATTGGTCGCCCTCGGGCTGTCAGCAACAAACATAATAATACTCAAATTTCGTCTAAGCTTATGTTTTGTTATTCCACAGGCCACCCGCCATCGACATGCAGACTTTAGTATCTTTTAGCAACGAATCTAAATAATAATAATAATAATAATAATAATAATAATAATAATAATAATAATAACAGAAAACCGAAACCCCCCCAAACTATCACAGTTCGTATCTAAGTGACATTTACGTTGAAAAGAAACTGCCAGGTAAAGTCAAAAGACCAATCTCTCAAAAGTGATTGCTTACCCTTGAGTTTCAAACAGACGAGCCGGGACGATTATTCGGTTCTGGAGAAAAACCCAAGCTGGACATCCTTATTACAACAAAACCCTTTTATATAATTCAAATAAAACGTATTGCTCTAGTATGCTTTCAGCTAAAATCAAAATTCGAGAGTGAATATCCTGCATATTTAATAAAAGGGGTGACTGGAATTAGGATGTTTGTCCTTGGTGGATTTAAAAAAAAAATTAAAAAAAGAATCACTCCTAACCGTTTATTGGAAACACCGCTATCCTACCCGTTTATTTTAAACATTATGATCAGCCAAAATTAAAATCCGAGAGGGAATTTCCTGCATATTTAATAAAAGGGGTGACTGGAATTAGGATGTTCGTAGTGAATTTTCTCCAAAAAAGAATAAACATTCTTGGCCATGTATTTGACACACAGTGATCCGTATGTTTTCTGGTAATTCACCCCAAATAATGTAAACTTACTTATCGAAAATATTAATTCACCCCAAGAAATTATAAATTATAAATTTTAATTCAAAGTTTGTTTTATTAAATTTTTGGCACTCTTTTGAGATTAGAAATTTTAAATCAAAATTTGTTTTAGCTTGCCTCGCAACAAATCTAAACCTCAGAATGAAAAATTACCAAATATCAGGGAGTTATTTCCATTTCGAAAGTGCGGATCATTCTTGAGGTACTTACAAAGAATTTTTATCAGTTATCTTCTGCTAATTCCCCTATCCAAGTTCGCCACTGCTTTAACCGGGTATTGAACTCACACTCTTTGGGGTCTGTCACTGGATCTAACTAACGCCTTTATCTAGTGTGCCATGTGTCCTCAAGAGTGTAAGTTCAATACCCGGCTAAGGCAGTGGAGAACTTGGTGAGGGAAATTAACAGGAGATAACTGATAACTGACACACATTAAACATAGCACGTGGAACTAGAACAGTCTATCCCAGTGAGCGAAATAAAGGGTTCATTTCGACATTCCAACGACCTGAAGAAGGCCGGAGCGTACAACGGCCGAAACGTTGTAATAAATATGGCGAGAAAGATGAGGACAATAGTCCGAATAATGTAAATAACGTACCACATCTCAGAAATATAGACAAATCTCTTGGGTACCTCAAGGTGGTGTAATGGTTAGCAAGTTTGTCTCGCTAGAACAATTACGACCGAATAGTGAGTTCGATCCTCTCTGGGTGCAGCATGCTTTCGGCCTTAGAAAATAACTATAGATAAATCTCTTTTTGGTTTGTTTATCGAGGTTAGCGCGATCATAGACCCATCACTTAGAAATAACGCACCCAAGCCGCCCACATTTGGGGCGATCGCAAAAAGCAATCCTACCGGAGTGTAATGAAAGTGCCTCTCTCTGGGATAACTTTTTGTGAATTTTAGTAAATATAAATTCTCTTTATTTTGGGTTGAATTAATATTTCGGAGTGAATTAACAGAAAAGATCACAAGATCCTGACTGTTTATTTAACACTAGGATGGCCAGCTCCTTTGACATCTTTATTTACATTACGCTGTGAAGGAGCCATCTTTAATATATTCAATATTCAAGTCAGAAATAACAAGTCTGAAAAGAAATTCACAAATATTAGTATACCTCATACTGAAAGGAGGTAATTATATATATATATATATATATATATATATATATAATCACTTTCTTTCAAACTTTCCCTGACGATCCGTTTAGGTGAAACCTAGGTAGGTTTGTCTGGATCACTAGGTGTATCTAGGTTTGCTCTACGGTTGTATTGAGCTCTTTTATTAGTTGTTTACTCGTATCGGGTTTTTTTCTTTGGGCTTCAAATCTGCATCTGTGCGATTTTTTTTCGACAGACTTTCATGTTTGTAGCACTTTCTTTTTTTTAAAACCTTTTTTTCCCTTGAGATTGATTTGATTATTGGCAAATCAAAAATTCGAGGGTTTTCCGAAACGAGTATAGTTATCTATATTTGTATATATATATATATATATATATATATATATATATATATATATATATAAATTATGTGTGTGTATAGATAGATAGCTTGTGGTAAATTTTTCAATGCATTTACCCTATAAATAGCCTACGTGTCAAAAACGACACCTCGGCCATTCAAGGTAAAACCCCAAATATCAGCTATTCCACTGAATATTTTTTAAAGAATTAAGTCTCTCAAGCATCTTTGTTAAAATTCAATAATTGTCCATAAGCCTCAGCATCGAACCAAAACTAGTTATTCCATAGTAATTTGTTGAAAATTTGAAGGTGTCGAAAACGACAACTCGGCCATCTTAGTGCTAAAACACCGTGACCTTTGTTACACATTGAGACACAATTTTTTTATTTTTTACTATGTTTATCCAATACACACCACAGGAGCCAGAAGATAGAAGTTTACCGACTGGAGTGAAAGAGGAAAAGTTTGAAGTAAATATTATGAGTATATGTAGAATAGATGACGAATGACTCTGGACTTTTAAGGTTAAGAATACAGTATTTAAGGAAGCATCCACGTGGGAGTCTTTTCTGCGAAGTAGCGGTTCGTGGGAAGAAGCATTCTGAGTGGGCCTTCCGCCTTACAAACGAAGAGAAGTAGCGTGATTAGGCCCTGAGGACGTAAATGGTAGGTGTTAGCCTTAAAGGTTTGAACTGGTGGAATTAATGAACATGGCACCTCAGTCTATTTTTCGTGGAAATAGAGATTGAGGTGTTTGTTGCGCGGGAAAGAGATTCTGCGGTAGAAAAAATTATTCATCACTCACAAGGCCGTGAAAATACTATTGATCTCGGTCAGGGCTGGAAAGTGAGGATTCTGCAGCTCCAGCCCAGATGATACCCTATTTTTGGCCTGATCTGATTTTCATTAAGACAGAAACGGGCAGGTGTTTTGTCCTATGATCCTATAAATGTTACGCATTGTTACATCGTGAGCTTTGTTACACATCATTGCACACATTTATACAGTGATATATAATGTTGCACAATGTTTCACTAATGATCCTTGTAAGGTAAATTACATAATAATACAAAGTAATCATTGTTACACACTGTTAACCTGTGATCATTACAGACATTTATATTATGAACATTGTTGCACATTGTTACATATTATAGTGCTGTGATAAATGTTACACGTTGTTGCCCACATTAAAACTGTATTCATGGCTTTGTTATACAATATGATGCCATTATTGTCACCATATATTTTTGAACATCCCAGTTACATAACGTTACGCACGTTTATATTATGATATCTTACAAATACTTAATTATCATCTTTCAGCACATTGATGCACAAAGTTATACCATTATATTTATTACATAATATAATCCCGAGGTCATTTACGTGATCTTTGTTACATATAATTACACATTATCACACTACGGTTATACAGTACCAGACTATGAGCTCTGTTAACATCGTTACATGAATCTGCATTATTTCTTATGCATGTTTTTCAACCTGTTGTTTGTTACACAATATTATTCTGTGATACATCATTACTCGCGTGATATGTTGCAGAATGTTTCACCGTGATCTTTTTAACCCATTGTTATGCAATATGAAACCGTACTATTTGTCACACAATATTATATCGTGATCTTTGTTACAAATTGTTATTGAATATTATAATGTGATCTTTGTTACCTATCGCTACACATATCTTTACATCATCTATGTTACACAATATTAAACTATGATCGTTTTTATTTTCGATACTGTCATACAGATAGAAAAAACAAATATAAGTTACTCTGTTCTCGTGGAAATTGACTTTTTTATTGGCATTACGCAAAATAAAAAGCAAAGCAAAAATATTAATAAAAACATTAATAAAAACATTAAAAACATTAATAAACTTAATATAATATACACAGTACATGGTTGTCGTTTATTTTGTATGTTTTATGTATTCCCTTCAGTAATTAAAAACCTCTTTGCGTGTCTCCTGCAAGGGAAATTGGATCACTGTGTCGAGCCATAAATTCTAAAAGAAAGTAGAATGTCCCTATTAAACTTTCAAGGAAGGCTTGGAAAATATGATACTCACAGGGCGGATAGAGGGAAAGAGAGATAAGGAAAAACAACGCGTGACATACTTAGTGGGCTCAAGCAAGTGGATGGCAGAACAGAGTCTGGGAGAAGTAGCAAAAAGATGAAACTTGTTAACTCCAAAAGTTAGGAAGAAGTGGAGAGAAATGATCGCCTGCGTCCTGAAGGGACACGCCACCTGAAAGAAGAAGAGTTCAAAATGGCGTAATGCGGAGAAGCAGTTGATATTTTATTTAGGAATATTTTCTGAGCGTTCCTAAACCGCAAAATAACCTTTTATAGGATTCACATCGATTGAGAGAATTGAAGTTATTTTCAAAAGTGCGTGACTTTAACGCAAGTTTAAAGGATGTTTTAGCGTCGACAAAGAACTGGTTAGTAGAAAATATAAGAGGGTACACAGTGAAACATGGCTGTTTTTCAAACCTACCGTATAAGCAGGAATAAACGATAAACATCAGCTTTCAAAACCGGGGCAGGCAGACAGAGAAGGTGACGATTTTCCGGGTCAGCACGTTGGAGTAATGGATAGCGGCTCGGATTGAAGAATCGGAGAGCCGAGTTCAAATTCCAGTCCAATCCATTATATTCGCTTTCGTGCTAATAACCTTGGGTAAGGTATGAATCCTCTTCTTCTCCCCCCACCCAAGCTATGGGTAAATAGTAGGACAGACCGGGTTCTATAGCCTTGGATGGCAACTGGCCTACCGCAGAAAGAAATGGCAACCTACTGCGGGAAAAATCTACCTCGTCAGTGATGTATCGAAAGATACATGATCGCCTAAGCGTGTATCACGTATGGCAAATAACTGAATGAAATCGAAACCTAAAGTATTTTCTTCATCTAAATTAAATGTAATTACTTCTTCACTTTACGTCCTTTCGGATTGTAGGGGAGCCTGCATTAATTTAGTTTATTAGCGAAAGCGAAGTATCGTACTGTGTGGTGGTGTGTATATATAAATTATTTTTAGTAAGATTAACCCAATAGAAATCTCACGGGACACTCAAGGTAGAGGTCTACTGGCTGGTGTTTTATGAGCGTAGGTAAAAACAATCGTTAAGTTGTATAGAGCTGAAAGAGATTCTATAAGGAACCAGAAACCCAGTCAGGACAAAGAATAAACCTCTGCTCCTGTTCAAAAGACCGAGGAGGCGTGTGAACCTGACGATAGGCGAACCTCTGTATTAGAACGTTGTAGTAGGTTAATATGGCTGCAAAATTGTCTGCGGACTCATAGTTTCCTCGCAACCTTCTCAGTTAGAGCAGATTTGATGAATAATTTCAGTGCCTACAAAGGAATTTATGATAAGTAAATACGCTAGAGTCTAAGCAGTCGAGCATAATGGTCTATTTCATGCCTTTCCCATTAACCGAAAGTGATAACGACCTTCGATATCGTAGCCGATTGCTGTAGAAAAATCTTTTTGGGACTGGAAACATTCAAAAGATTCTCTCATATAAATCGTATTTGGTTTTGTACTTTACTCCATTCCGGTTAATGGGGAATCCTTTATTTAGATCTTTTGTTAATTGAGGACAGAAATAGTTTGTAATTTTTACTCACTTCAAGACAAATCTTCTATCCTATAATCATCATAGGGAACCATTTTGCCCTTCGTCAGCATGGCTGATGGTAATTTCATGGAAAGCAATTCATTGGTCTCACGTTTGTACTGATGTGGATTGGAGTGATTATATCGAATCACTTGCTATGTCTGCTGCTAAGAAATTCCGGATAATGTTTCTCTTCATATTCCATTTTGCCCATTTATAAGTATATCATTCGTCCATGTACAGTGCTGTTCGATAAAAGTGACTCACCTGATGTTTTTTACTAAATGTTCTCTTCTCCGTATGTCCGAGCATGGTATATCTTAGCTATAATGGCCTTAATTGGTGAACTAAATAATGGCGCTCATCTGAATATTTGCTATAGAAATGGGGATCGTGTAGCGAAAGGTTGGCGACATTACGTTCGTGGGAAAGCAGTAGCAGACTGGAGAATAAGACTTCTCCCTCAAGACCTATCAAAGTTTGAAAATGAAGACCCACCAGTTCCAGTTCAACAAGACATCATTTTTGGCCTAATCTAATTCAGAATGATTCAGACACTTCGTGAAGGGACAGTGATCATTTTCCAAGTAGCTTTAGCAAGGGATCGTATGTAGGAGTTCCACTTGAGGTCTAGAGTTCCACTTAAGGTTTAGAGTGAACTTGAAAACTTTAGGTCTAAAGTGTACTTGAGTTTCAGAGTTTCACTTGAAATATAGAGTGAACTTAAAAACCTGAGATTTACAGTGAACTCGAGGTCTAGAGTTCCATGAGGTCTAGAGTTCCACTTAAGTTCTAGAGTGAACTTGAAAACCTGAGGTCTAGAGTTCCACTTGAGGTCTAGAGCGAATTTGAAAGCCTGAGATCCAGATTGAACTTGAGGTCTAGAGTTCAACTTAAGTTCTAGAGTGAACTTGAAAACATGAGGCCTAGAGTTCTAATTGAGGTCTAGAGTTCCACTTGAGGTCTAGAGCGAATTTGAAAACCTGAGATTCAGATTGAACTTGAGGTCTAGAGTTCCACTTGAGGTCTAGAGCGAACTTGAAAATCTGAGATTTACAGTGAACTTGAGGTCTAGACTCCCATATGAGGTCTAGAGTTCCACTGAAATTCGAGAGTGAACTTGAAAACCTGAGGTCTAGGGTTCCACTTGAGGTCTAGTGTACCACTTGGGGTCGAGAGCGAACTTGAAAGCCTGAGATCCAGATTGAACTTGAGGTCAAGAGTTTCACTTGAGGTCAAGATTTAACTTGAAAACTTGAGATCCAGATTGAACTTGAAGTCTAGAGTTCCACTTAAGTTCTACAGTGAAGTTGAAAACATGACATCTAGAGTTCCACTTGCGGTCTAGAGTTTCACTTGGGGTCTAGAGCGAATTTGAAAACCTGAGATTCAGTTTGAACTTGAGGTCTAGAGTGAACTTGAAATCTTCAGGTCTAGAATGAACTTGAAACATAACAGATGTTTTGGAAGTTATCCTAGAAGACTTGAAACTAAATTAACAAAATCAGAAAATTTATAAGTTAAATAACAGTATCAGATTACAGCATTACAGAAAATTGTAAATGCGATAATGATTGTAATAAGAAAGCCACGAAAGAATACGACGCCATTTGCACGGAAGTATTGAATAATCTGTCTTTTTGATCTCTAGTAAACCTACTTACTACCACTAACGAGAATAATAATAATAATAATAATAATAATAATAATAATAATAATAATAATAATAATAACAACAAAATTATTATTATTTTTTTAATTTTTTTAATTACTCGGTGGAAAATATCATGATACCATTTCTGATCTTAGGTCTCTAGACGGGACCTGGTAAGACATGAGTACACATCAAAGGAAAAAAAATAATAATGCCGATTGTAATGTATCTTTGAAGATCATCCAAAAACTATCAAAAAAATAAGATCTTGAGGTGAAAATTTCAAAAACGTGACACATGAGGACGTTGATAATTCCAGTTGTAGTTGGAGCCCTCGGTTTGATTGGAAAAAGTTCTGCTAGACGCATTGAAGGGACTTTTAGAAGGCCATGCCTCAAAGAAATACAAAAAAAATGTACTCTTAAGTACATCTCACACCTTACAAAGAACTTTATCTATGTAACATGTATGTGGCCATAGTTTGCCTTTCTTTTTTTTAACAAAAATCCTCTGTGAAAATGCCATTTCTGAAATTTTCTGATTGGGACCCGGGGGGAAATGTTTATACAATAGAAATCAAAAGAAATAATAATAATAATAATAATAATAATAATAATAATAATTATTATTATTATTATTATTATTATTATTATTAAACCGGATAACAATACTTGTCATTCTGGAGTTGGATAACATCCTTGGGACTTAGATGAAAGAACTGATTGCAGAGACAAACATGAAAAGATTACGTCTTTAAGTTTTATTTATTTATTTTTTAATTTTTTTTAATTTTTAAGCATTACGCCCCGAGCAAGGCGTGAAGCCACTAGGATGCAGGGTGTTGCAGAAGATTTGGAGAGAGGGGAGATAGGAGTGATAGAGGAAAGGATGAGGAGAGGGATAGTGGATAGATCAAGGTAACTGGAGATGTCGATTGACATTACATTTGAATAGTTGGAGATTATAGCTCTCAGGGAAACAGTAATAGGAAAGGGTGTTCCACAGGCGAGAGGTGTGAGATATGAAGCTATTGGAGTTGAAGAGACGGCTACATTTAAAAGTTTATACAGTGAAAGGGTGAGAGCGGGATGCCAGCCTCGTAGGGCGCTTGAATTCATGAAGTCTGGGAACCAGTGAAAGCAGCTCATCGGAGAAATTACCATGAAAGTATTTGTAAAAAAGACAGAGAGAGGCGACGGCGTGTCTGTGAGAGAGCGACTGTTGACGAGATGCCAGATCAGGGCCACTTATATTACATATCCGCTTCTGGATCTTGTCAAGAACTCCGAGGTAAACACAAGGTGCACCAGACCATATATGGCAGCAATACTCCATGCAAGAGCGAATGGTTGATTTGTATATTTGAAGTATCGATTCCGGGGAGAAAATTGAGAGTTGTTCTTCTCCTAGACTGACTGTCTATCACGGCTAGAGATCTCAGTCTTCTCTTTTCTTAACCCCTAAGGAGATATAGATTCCTATCTTTTCAGGGGAGTTTGGCTGGAATTTGAACTGAAGACGCCAATCTCAATTTCCAAGTCGATTGCTCCCACGGTACGTGTGCATCCAAGTATCGATTCCGGGGAGGAAAATATGACTACCGTCAATACTCGGACTGCATCTGTGGTAAGTTATAATGGGGGAGAGGTTGACTGGACAAAGCAGGGTTTACAAACTTTGGACAGAAATACTCGAACATTGTTTTTAAGAATGGTGCACTGCACCAAAATTCAAATATGATAAGACTGTACACTTCACGAAAAGAAAGCGGTAATTATCGACACTGAAGCGTTTGTAGCTAGTGAACGTAGGCCGTTGGATTGGTACTTGATAAAGAGTGTATAGACACTACTAAAGTACACGGCGAAATCCAAAGACCTTGTAAAAGATAGCATCAAGAAGAGTGTAGTGAAAGAGAAGTTAAAAGCGAGAGTAGCAATGGCAGTTTAATGGACAGTTTGAAAGGGATAACCAGTAAGACAAAGGATGGTAACGAGCTACTTTCAATGGTTCCCAAACTGCATTAATTTAAGCGTGCTACTAGGTTGGCATTTCGGTCCCACGCTTTCACTGTCGAAATGGCTACATGTAGCCATCTCTTCTACTCCAAGTGCCTCTTATCTCGCACCTCCCGTCAGTGGAACTCCCTTCTTATCACTTGCTTCTCTGATAGCTATAATCTTCAAATATTCAAATGTAATGTCAATCGACATCTTCTAATGCCTTGACCTTGATCCCTGTTCTCCTCTTTATCCTTTTCCTAAACACTCCTTTCTATTCTTACTCTCACTCTCTGTAACCCCTTGCGTGATAGTGGCACTCCCAGCTTGCTTGGGGTCAGTTATGTGCCACGCGTGATACACGCTTAGGCGATCATGTATCTATCGATACATGAATGACGAGGCAGATTTTTTTCCGAAGTAGGCTGCCATTTTTTTTCTGCGGTAGCCCATTGCCATCCAAGGACCCGGTCTGTTCTACTAGTTACCCATAGCAGGTGGGGAAAAGAAGAGGATTCATATCTTTCCCAAGGGTATAACCACGTAAGTGAATGTAATAGATTTGACTGAAATTCGAACTCGGCTTTCTCAATCCGAGCCGCTATCCAATACTCCACCGGGTGATTTGCTTAAAAAGGAAATCGTGGGATTGGTTGACAAAAGCGAGCTAAAACGCAAGACCGAAAGGCGATTGGTAGCCGCCCAAACCCAAGCCCTTAATACTAATTCTGTCCATAAAAACATCTATCAACAAGTGGATGCGAACAAATGCAAACTGTCTGGCGTGGAGACGGAAAATGTCGCCCACATCTTTATTGCTTGCGCAGAAATGATAAATGGAGCCGTCATGTTAAAGTTGCTACCCATGCGCATTTGTGCCTATGTAGGAAGTATAGACTTGACGTCGAACAGAAATGGCACCACCACAAACGAGAAGAGGTTATCAAAAACAAGTCAAGATAAAAAAAAAGTGGTGTAATGCTGCCTCTACCTCTCTTGATGGAGTTCAAAAACTTCTACGCGACCTTGTGGGTGATGACTTACTTTCCACTCTACAATCCCTTTCCCACAAAGGAAACGTCTCAAGCCTCTTGCTCCTCTAGAGCTATTTCTAAAGAAAATATTCTGACGAGTTACATTCTTTTGCTCCCTAAATTCTAACGTTCACAGCTATGAGCCGTTAAACTATATACACTGAGGCGGATCATCCTCAATCGCTTTATATTCCATTAGTAAGAAAGAAGATCTATTCGGACAGCTTCTTCCACCTAACCACTACTTTCTGGAACAGACAGCCAAGGGGATGCTTCTCAAACCGCTACAAACTTAACCTCTTCAAGTTAAAGATCAACCGATATCTTTACTTCATATCTTCACCAATTACACTTTTTAGCTCTTCATCTAGTGCTCATCTACATTGAGTGGCTCCTGAGCCTTTTATTGGATAAAAATACGTAAAAAGTAATATCAAAATGTTGGAGAGAATGTAAGCAAAAGAAAATGTTTTCTGGGGTGATTACAATCGTTAGTAAATCGATCTACCTTTTTAGATATCCTCTGCGCAGTCATCCCAAAAATCACTATACCTGTGCTTGTTTCTATTTGAATTTATTTGAGCTAAAAATCAGTGGCTCTTTTTCGCACTTCTTAAAAGTCTTACTCCTAATTTCTGTATCATTTCACCCAAGCAAAGCAATAAAGCCACTAAGACGCAGGGTTGGTGGTGGTTACTGGGTGTAAACGAATATGAGAAAAGAATATCAGAAGAATATGTATGGTCATTAGTAAGAGGAAGTGCCCGAAATGCAATTTGCAGGTCGGGAACACTAGAATCAGACACAGAAGTTTAAATATCTGGGAAGCGTCTTGACAGAGGACGGTAAGGTGCGACACTGAGATCCGTAGACGTATTGGGATGGCCAAGGACACATTCCAAAAGTTGATCAGAGTATTGCGAGACAGGAGGATTTCTTTGGTAACGAAGAAAAGAATGATGAGCTGTTACGTGACATCTGTTCTTCTTTACGGCAGGGAATATTGGACGATTTCCTTAAAGATGAAGAAGAGACTCGAGGCGACGGAGATGTTGTCCCACAGAAAGATGCTAAGGATAGCATGGGCCGAGCGAGAGGTTGCAAACAAGGAGGAGGCTTATGCTTAACATCAGAAAGAGGCAGCTGAAGTTTCTGGGATACATAATGAGGAAGGAGGACCTGGAGAATCTGATACTCACCGGTGGAATAAATGGAAAGAGAGACAAGGTAAAGCAGTGCGTGACATCGCTGGCGGGCTTGAGCAGGTGAATGGCAGAACGTGGTCTGTGGGAGGGAGCAGAGGGAAGGAGCTTACTGGGAGCTGCAGGGGATAGAGGGAGGTGGAGAGCCATGATCGCCTACGTCCTGAAAGACATAAAAAGAGAAGAACGAGAATTAAGAAAATAGGCATTTAAATTTTTGAAGATTAACATTGACTGTAAAGCAAGCGGCCGGAAGGGTGTTACATAAACAAGAAGTGCGGAAAAAGAAACTGTTAGCATGGGAATTTACGGTTCAGTCTAGCCATTTCAACCGTAAAATGATGAGAGTTTGCCGCCAACATAGTATTGTGCTTAGATTCCTAAAGCCTAGGTATCATAGAGGAAAGTTCATGAGGCCAATTACCATGACACTATTTATACGAAAGGCACAGGGAAGCTACATTACACCGATGGGAAACAGACTGATGACGATATGCCAGGTCAGGACCAATAACATTGCAGATTTTTCTTTGTCTTTTATCAAAAATTCTAAATATATACAGGCCAGATGTGACAGTAATATCCAGAGCAAGGACGAATGTTAGACTTACAAATTTCAAAGATAGATTCTAGCGAGAAAAATTGTTTTTCACGACACAGAAAATTGTTTTTTAACGACACAGGAAACCAACTTCCAAGGCAGCAGGGTACCAAAGAAAAAACCTCATCAAATAATTACCATAAAAATATTTATAAGCAGAACCATCCAAATTATGATACGAAAAACACTCGATTTATCATTTTTCGGTACGAATTCATGCTACTTGAATTTAAAGTTTTGTGTAACGAACCTAAAGTTCTTTCCTTTTGAGATGTCTTCTGCGCAGCCATATTTCGTTATATATTTTATGCGAAAGCTTCTCGTTTATTTTTAAATTCTTTAACGAGTTGTCTTTTGTTTTGTTTTTTTCTTCTCTATTTTTCGTCTTCTTTTTTGTTGAATCCTCCCCAATCGATTGGTGTTCTCGGGTCGACTGGTTTGCACTTTCGAACAATTATTGTTTTTTTTCCCGTTCATTACATAAACGAGGAAAAGAAAATAAACTGACTATCGTTATCAGTTAAAGAAAAGGCATAAGCCCGTCTCTTCCCTTGTCGTCAACAACTATGAGTTAAATCACAGGATAGACTTGCCTCTCGGGCTTTGGGTGCCTATCAGTTTAAAAGAAGGAAACATTCGAATTCCAAACCATGGGGAAGACAAAGGTGAAATCATTTCACGCTATTTCCCACGTATGCGTGCTAAGGCGCTGTCATAAAGAAACGTTATCTGGGGAGAGCCATGATCACCTAGATCCTGAATGGACATAGTATTTAAAAAAAATAATACTACATTCATGTCGCTCCGGGCCACACAGTTGAAGCACCCAAGAAAGATCAGTAGTAAGATGTGCTAAATTAGACTGCTGAAGAACTGCTCAATGGCGAAAGACTACATTTACTTTAGTTTGGGCTAAGTTTTGCACAGAACAACGCTAGAGGAGCGCTCACTATGAATCGATTTTGAAACATTAGTTAACTGTCTTACCTGACAAGGGTACTAAACATTACGCTACCTTATGTGTCGGTGGTAGAACACTTGAGGTGTGGAGAGAACTCGAAACGCAGTCGCTTGGAAGCAATACTAATGAACCGTGGAAATAAATTAAAAAAGGACGGGAAAAATTCATAAACCCCCGTCACAGAAAAAAACAAAACAAAAACAATAAAAGATAGATGGCCATATAATAATTATCAATGTTTATTTATTTATATATTTCCTGTCCCAGCTGTAGCGGGAAAGGAGTTAAATCAAGTCATTAAATTTATGAGCGATTATTTCCCTTAGTCGTTTTAATAATTTATATAAATAAAATATATATATTATTAAAACGACTAAGACAGCATTAGTTCAGCACAAAATGAACCGTTTAATCAACTAGTTCCTTTATTCCTACGTTTCTTAGATTGCAGTCTTATTTGTTGAAGCCTTTCATGTGGGGCACTCGGATACCTTTGTCTATTAAGTGGTCGTCTTTGGTCTTGAAATAGGCTTTTACGTCGTTGTTTCTGTTGTTCCGTTGCTAATACAGGGTGACCCCAAAAAACGGGAATTTTTGAAGTGCGTATTGCCAGACATGAGCAAATGGCAACACTGCGAGACAGTGACCTTGAGCAAATAAATATTTCGCTATTTAGAATTTAAGAAGAAATTCACAGTATTCCAGCTGAGATGTTGCAGCAGTCAATGAGGAATCTCAACAGCAGATTTCAATAATGCATTCGTACAGGAGGACGCCATCTACAGGACGTAATTTAAAAAAAAATGAAAATTCCATCATTGTTTCTTAAATGGCATATTTTAAGGTTTCAATTACTTTGAATAAAATTTTTTTTCCCATCACTCTTGGTTTTATTGGATTGTTAAAAAGTTCCCATTTTTTGGGGTCACATCGTATTTTCTTCCATTTCATGTATATTATATTAAACAGATGAAATTTTTAACCTGAAAAGATATTGAGCAAAAAGCGATTTATATAATACCAGGAATAATCAATGAATGATAGATACCATTGAACGTCTAAAAGATATAAATGAAACGGATTAATTAAATGGTTAATTGCCCTTTATTATAATTGGGAATTCTTTATGTCTACTTTATTGACTCTCAGTAGACCGTCTCAAGTCTTTTGTTTCATTGTATCTCACTATTAGAACTTTTAACAATTGCCGTCAATTTTGACGGTACAGGTACACTAGTTACTAAAATAAGTTACAATACTGCAAGAGCCTCTGATAGAACACTTGTATTGACTAAGCTTCTTCTTCTGTGTATTATTCCTCTTCCTGTCCTTTGTAATAGCGCTTAGTAAAGTTTTTATTTTTATTTTTGCTATCTCACCAAATCCCTATTCTGCCAACTATGCACGTAATCTCGTTAGGCGTTGTTTTCCCTTGTCCCTCTTGCCTTCAATATGTTCTGTGAGTGTCAAATTTTCTAAGCTCTCTTTTCTCTTTATGTGTCCTAGGAATTTCAACTGTCTCTCTTTTTTATGTTAAATATAAGTGTCCTTCTTGTTTCTATTTTTTCTAAAACATCATCGTTGGTCACATGTTCGGTACATCAGTAGTCTCAGGATCCTTCATTAGAACCACATTTCTGTTGCTTGAATTCTGTTCAGTGACGGGATTGCCCAACAATATACAAAGACCGATATTACGTAACAGTTCAGTACTCTTTTCTTTATTTCTAACGAAACGAAGCATTCACTGCGAGACAGGAGGACCGATTGAAGACACAAAATCATTTTTGTTTTCAATCATCCAGTAAGGGTTCGATCTCTCTAAACTATTTAATTGTCAGGCGAGATGAACTTGCAAAGACCTGTACTACAGCCGGCGTCTATATGAGTGCGCTTGCAGACGCGAAAAAAAAAATGTTATGACGAATAGAATTTCACTTGCGAAAAAGAGGTGACCTCCGATTAATCTTCACCGAAGTTGATAAATTAGTAAAAAATAGAACTACTTACTTTTCTCGTTTTAAATGATTTATTCCTTCTTTCTTTGGGCTCGTGTTTAACTGATTTTGATCCGTACTTTGAACTTTTGCCTTTCGCGACTTGAGCTGTTCTCAGCAGATCCGGTGCGAAATGGATCAATTCTCAGTTGTAATTCATATCGTCGTCTGTCAAGTCCAGCGTGAGTTGAACGCACCGCACATTGTTTCTTTGTGTGCATTCAGCACATAGATCGGAGCGGCCAACGTTAATATCAACGTGTCGATTATGCATTCACACGGTTCACCTGTCAAGCACAGTGAGTCAATTTTCTAAAATCACGCGATATTTCATGCTGATCAGATTTGGGATTTAATAATATGCAACTCGAGGCGCCTGCTTTAGAGCGGCAGCTTAGTAATCTCCTTTGGTAGACGAGTCGACAGTAGAGATCGATTCTCTTTATTATCCAAATATAGTGCACTGTTTGTTGTAAACACCCACTGGATTGTAAGGCCACGAACTCCCCACCGCTGAGGTGTTGAAGGTGCGGCTAGCGTTACATTTACTTTGGCATCAACGATCATGGAAAATATGAATCAATTATCTCTCTCCAGGTATGGGTTAAATAGTAAAACAGGGACTGTCTAGCCGTGATTGGCAACCAGTCTAGAAGAAGAACAACTCTAAATTTAAAAAAAAATGGCATATAGAGAAGGCGAGGATGGGCACCTCGAGGCGGCGTAATGGTTAGCGAGTTTATCTGAGTAGTGAGTTCGATCCTCGCTGGGTGCCCACTACTTTCGCCCTTGTGCCACATCTAAGCTACGCTTGGAAAATCACTATAGAGCAGGCGAGGCGCATACTATACAAGTATTGAAAAAAATTAAGGAATTAAAAAAAAAATATTTCACACCATCAAGGCCACTAAGCGCAACCAGTGAAGTGAAATGTGAGAAAAAGTAAACATTATTAACGAGATAAGACAATGAAAACAAGAATTAAGAATACAGAAGATAACAATTGACAATGCATTTGAATTTTTGAAGGTCAAAGTTAATTGGAACTCAAGAAGTTGGAAGAGTTCCACAAGCGAGAAGTGCGAGAAAAGAAACTGTTAGCATAGAACCTACGGTTACATCTAGCTATTTCAACTCTAAAACGATGAGACTTTTCCGTCAATCTATTACTGCGCCTAAATTCATAAAGTCTAGGTATCACTTGGGGAAAGCTTATCAGAACAATTACTATGGAAATATTTACAGCGAAGGCACATCGAAGCTACATTACGCTGGTGAGAAATGGACTGAAGCTGAGATACGACGTCAGGATTAATAACATTTCAGGTTCATTTTAAGAGTCTCTACATGCATAGCAGAAGCACCTGACCAGATTAACTTCGGTGTAGGTGTGGGTTTGTAGTCTTCATGATCTCGAGTGAGGGAGAAATAAAAAAAAAAAAAAGTTCCCTGATGCAGTTTCCATAGAAAATAGTTTTTGTTTACGTAGCGGAATTTCTCGCCCCCACGCCCAACCGTTTTTTTTTTGTTTTGTTTTAAGCATTACGCCCCGAGCAAGGCGGGAAGCCACTAGGATGCAGGGGGTTGCAGAAGATTTGGAGCGAGAGCAGATAGAAGTGATAGAAGAAAGGATGAGGAGAAGGATAGTGGATAGATCAAGGCGACTGGAGATGTCGATTGACATTACATTTGAATAGTTGGAGATTATAGCTCTCAGGGAAACAGTAATAGGAAAGGGTGTTTCACAGGCGAGAGGTGCGAGATATGAAGCTATTGGAGTTGAAGAGACGACTACATTTAAAGGTTTATACAGTGAAAGGGTGAGAGCGGGGTGCCAACCTCGTAGGGCGCTTGAATTCATGAAGTCTGGGAACCAGTGAAAGCAGCTCATCGGAGCAATTACCATGAAAGTATTTGTAAAAAAGACAGAGAGAGGCGACGGTGTGTCTGTGAGAGAGCAACTGCAGATGAGATGCCACATCAGGGCCAATTATATTACATATCCGCCTCTGGATCTTGTCAAGAACTCCGAGGTAAACACAAGGTGCACCAGACCATATATGGCAGCAATACTCCATGCAAGGGCGAATGGTTGATTTGTATATTTGAAGTATCGATTCCGAGGAGAAAATTGAGAGTTGTTCTTCTCCTAGACTGACTGTCTATCATGGCTAGAGATCTCAGTCTTCTCTTTTCTTAACCTCTAAGGAGATATAGATTCCTATCTTTTCAAGGGAGTTTGGCTGGAATTTGAACTGAAGACGCCAATCTCAATTTCCAAGTCGATTACTCCCACGGTACGTGTGCATCCAGTTTAACGCATTAATGTGATTTTAGATGATTTTTATTTTATTTGGTGATCCGCGTGTGTCGCCTTGTACCAGACTTAAATTATTACGGAGGTGAAACGAAAAGTAATTAAAACGGATAAAATGTTGGCGACTAATTAACATTTTCCACCCTACAACCCCTTTTCTCAAGACAACACGAGGCCGACTCAAAACCGCCGACTCAATACCGTCGACTGAACGACATGTACACTTACTACTCTATCGATATTTCCATAGAAAATATTCAGACGAGCAACAATCCTTAGTTCCTCCAGTTCAGACCTTGACATCTAAGACCAACCATGCTACGTCGCGGAGTCGCATGAACCTCATTCTCTTCGTATTCGATTGGTATACGGTTCGTTTACAAAGTTCTAAGCCTCACTCAGAAAGAAGAGCATAGCTGAATATTTTTGTTGTTGCACCTCACTAGAGCTTCTTATAAAACTAGGAATAAACAATTCAGATTTCTGTCTTAATTTCTCTCTAGGTGAAACCCATACAAATGTATGAGACAAATGAAAAAATGGGAAAAACAGAGGCCCAAACAGTCATAAATTATCTGCAAAAGAAAGGTATGACACACAAGGAAATCGATGAAGACATGGTTCAGATACTTGCTGAAGTGGGCTACGGAATTCAAGCGGGGAAAGGGACAGCACAGATGATGGCCCTCGGTCAGGTCGTCCCAAAACCTCAACTGCTGATGAACAAATTGACGTTCACCGTATGCTTTTGGAAGACAGACAGGTAGCTAAATTCACGGGCACTAGTTCTGCTTCGGTGCATACTGTTTTAACCGAGACCTTGGGGGTGAGAAAATTGTCTGCAAGATGGGTCCTAAGAATGCTTACACCAGAGCAGAAGCTGAAGAGGGTTGGCATTCCCAGAACACCTGTGACTCGCTTCCAGGCTGACCCTGAGAAATTTCCACCGCAGATTAGTAACTCAATCCAAAACCTGGGTTCATCTCTTCGAACCTGAGTCAAAGATTCAAAGCAGTGGAAACACTGATTCCCCACCTCGAAGAAGTTCAAACCGACAGCGTGTTGGCAAGGTGATAGCTTCTTTTTTTTGGTGGTGGTAGTGGTGGGTGGGTGGTGGTTTCTGAAGACGTAATCATGATCGACTACCTGGAAAAGGGAAAAAACTATTAATGGATAGTATTATGTATCGGAATTAAGACAACTGGAGGAAGCAATCGCCGAACCGGAGAGGGAAGCTGAGGGCAGGTGTGTTCTTGCTGCATGATAACTCACCTGTTCACAATGCTCAAGTTGCAGTATTTGAAGCAGCCAACTGTGAATTGCTACCCCACCCCCCTTACTCACCAGACTTAGCTCTCTTAGTTTTCTCTCTGTTTCCTAAACTCAAAACCAACCAGAGTGGTCGCCATTTTAGAAACAACAGTAAGATCATTTGTTGTTAAGGAATTTGTTCGCCACCTTCTTCCGTGATGGGATTGCAGTGCTTAAGCATCGTTGGACCAAATGATTGATGTCAAGAGGACCGTATTAGAAAAATGTTGAAAAACCGCCTTGTTTCGCTAAATCCTTTTAGTTGAGATGTAGAACTTTTTGAACGACCCTCGTAAGTAAGGACGTTCTATTCTGACAGCTAAAAGCTGTTACTTTATGAGGATGCTTCCCTGAACACTGCAGTTTTAAACTATTTACATCTAGAGTCAAGCGTTACCTATCATATTTGTCCTGATAAGCTGCACTTAATTGTTCGTCATATTTTCATACAAGCTCATTTAGTAATCCTCTACCGTTAATGACTCTTGGGCCTTGTATTGGGTGAACATTTAGTAAAATAGTAGAAGCACATATAGCACACAGAATTGAGCAGAAAAATGTCTTGATTCGAAATCTACTCCAGAACACAAGCCAATTTCCATTTCAATCGATGCATTTGATCTTTTAATGAAGGCATTTATATCCTCGAAGAGGCCCTTTTTGGTTGCTTTCTTAGCCGTGCCCGAGTTGTATAGGGCCGATGATTCAGCTTGTCCAGCTATTTATTGTGATTTCTTGCCTGGTGTTTAAGCTGTTGTAAGGCCTCCCATTGTCATGTTGTTACTCGTTACGAAAGCTGACGGGCTTCGAAGAAACCTTACACAACGTTTTGTCAATGTACTCCAGTAGGAGACACGAGCCTGGTCAGTACCTAGATGGGTGACCGCTTGGGAATACTAGGTGCTTGGATGTGCAGGTGGTGTAATGGATCGGAATTCTTAATCGGTGAGCCGAGTTCCAATTCCCGTTGGGTTCTTTGTATTCCCTTATGGGCAAATACCTTGGGAAAGGCATGAATCCACATATTCCTCATCCCAGATATGGATCAGTAACACCCGTATCACTAAATTGAATAACCGGTAAAGTGTTGATAAGTCGTGAAAAAAAGAATCAATCAATAAATGAAACTATGCGAAGGGGGATCTCAACGGCGTGTAATGGTTAACAAGTTTGTCTTGCTAGAGCAGTTACAAGCCATATATCAAAACACTAACGGGCGCTCGACGTGGTGTAATGGATAGCAAGATTGTCTCGCCAGCTCAATTAATATTGAGTAGTGAGTTCGAGTCTCGCCGCGTGCTCCTCACTTTTGGCCTTGTACCCATATAAGTTACGCTTAGAAAATTTTAAGGGCACTTCAACATGGTGCAATGGTTAGTAAGCTTGTCCTGCAAGAACGATTATGACTGATTAGTGAGTTCGATCCTCACTGTGCCCCGAACTTTCAGCTTTGTTCTGTGAATAACTATTTTTACTATTCATACTGTTTTTCTATTGCTTTACCAAATTATAGTATTTTTATGATTTAGTATTATTAGTCCTAACTCTTACTACCAACTGTCCGGTTGTTTGTTTATTGGCATATCAACACCGTATGGGTCATTTAATGCCGAAATTTAATTTTCTTGAGAGTATTAGCAATTTCTTTTTCAAAAATGTATGGTTGACGATTTTTCTTCTCCCAAAAAATGTATTGATGGTAATATATATATATATATATATATATATATATATATATATATATATAATACGTCAAAAAGCGACATTATTACGTCATTATATTTGCACCAACCTAATATATATATATATATATATATATATATATATATATATATATATATATATTAGGTTGGTGCAAAAATAATGACGGAATAATGTCGTTTTTTGACGTTAAAAATACGTCAAAAAAAGACATTATTACGTCATTATTTTTGCACCAACCTAATATATATGTATAGACACATGTGTTCATGTGTATCTGTGTATGTGTGTGTATGTGTGCTTGTGTGTATATATTTTACAAAAATTTATTGCTGAGAACATTTTTTCATGTTACAAAAATGTATTGATGGTAATATATATATATATATATATATATATATATATATATATATATATATATATGCGTGTGTGTGTGTGTATTTTAGAAAAATGTATCGCTGGTAACATTTTTTGATGTTACAAAAATGTATTGATGGTAATATCTATCTATCTATCTATCTATATATATATATATATATATATATATATATATATATATATATATATATATATATATAATTACAAAATGTATTGCAGGTAATAGCTTTTTTACTACGAAAATTTGTTTTATATAATGTAATTTTTACTACTTTCATAGTGATTTGACACAAGTTAGGGGTTAACTATTTGCCTATAGCTGGCATCCTAACAGGTGCTACCACCCCAGGTCAAGGTGAACAGTAATTCATTGGGTGTCCACGCTTCTCATCTCGCCCCCGATCAGAGGCCTTAATGCCGGATGTAGTTATCGACATACCCCGGACGGCAGCCTAATAGTAGTGGTCAATCCTCGCCGTTATATTTGACTATGTCGCTTATAATCCGACATCGATTGCTGATATGAAGTCAATGAATCGATTTGTTGATGCTTTCTTATTTATGTCAATGGAGAGCCGCTGGCTGCTCCAGTTTTTTTTCTTTTCGTCACTGACATTTGTTCGTTTAAATAAATTAAGTTTGTGAATGTCAACTACCCATTGACCTATCTGGCTAGGTTGGATCGGTCAGGAGGTAAACTCCACTCTGCATAGCTGTTAGAAGTACACTCTAGTTTGGTAAATAAGCAAACATGTGTTCAATTTATTTCTGTACTTATTCATACACTCGGTTCTTTTATATCAAAATTCTGCAAAGCCCAATATCCAGCGGTGCTGTTAGCGCCAATTAGCCTTATTTTACACGACCGGTGTTTGATACAGTTTGATACACTACATCACAAAGAACCGTTCGAACTGTTTGGCAAGCTTGATATATTTGGGAAGGATATTAGAATATTTCAGAACTTACAGTGGGAGCAAACCGCCAGCAGAGGGATTCAAAATGAATTCAGTAAACATACAAAATACAAAGTGGTGCAGGATGATTCATCACCGCCATCTCAACTCCGCTGATTCATCATCGCCAACTCAACAAAAGTCAATAAAATGTTAGATTCTTGCTTAAAATATTATGTTAATTTAAAAAGTTACTATGTAGTTAAAACCCCAAAACAAAGCGTTCACTTAGGATTTGTTAATTTATGTCAATTTCTAGTCAACCATACTCAGCTGTCAGCAATTTAGGGTGCCAATAACATCAATCAACACGTCAAAAAAAAAAAAAAACAAGATCCCGTAGTTAGGAAATGCTTGTATACTACGTTTTATGCAATAAGTAAATAATATTTGTTTCAAATCAGATTAATTTAAATTTAAATTTGCTAATTTTCATCAAAAAACGTGTCACACATATATATTTTATTTTTGGAAGATTTTTAAAACCCAGAATTTACTTTTGTTTACAAATCTGTCAAAATGTCCGATATTTATCGATTTTTAAAAAGCGACCAAAATGTTGAGATTCCAATCGATATAATTTCTATTTGAAATACAGCAGAGTATTTTTCTTACTGGAAACAGTTAATGTAATCTTTTAGCTTTGGATTAAAGCTAAGAAGAATGCTTCAAGAATGCTTTCTCATTTTAAAAACATTCATTTTATACCTCAGGTATTGAAAATTTAGTAGAGGTCCCTAATTTTAATATCAAGGACGCGTTTTAACGGAGGACGGAAGGTGTGACTTTGAAATTCGGAGGCGCATTCAGATGACGAATGATGCCTTCCAAATCTTAAACGACGTATTGAGCCACAAGAAAATCTCGTTAGAAACAAAGAAAGGAGTACTTACCTACGATGAAATACCGGTCATCCTATATGACAGTGAATGCTGGAAAACCTACGCAGAGACGAAGAAGAGATTTGGTGCAACATAATATTATCTATCTATCTATCTATCTATCTATATATATATATATATATATATATATATATATATATATCGCGTCTTCTGTTTTCCTCTTTCTGCTGCATTTCTGTTTTTTCCTTCAATTTGTCTTTCTTTTATTCGTTTTTCTCTTTCTTTCATTGTTTTCTGCGTCTAACCCAAACTTTTAGCTCTTCCACTTTTCTGTAGTGAATTAACCCCCCAAAATCTCTCTTATTTTCATTTCTTTCTTTCTTCCTCCCGCTATTTTTTCGGTCCTGTTTATCTTGAACTTTCTGGAACCTGGAAAGGAAATCAATTCCTGACTAGACATGCAACATGTTTTCTCAATTAGCGATGTCCCAAAACGGCTAACTTCTAAAATCGCTTTCACCCATATATATATATATATATATATATATATATATATATATATATATATATATATATATATATATATATATATATATATATATATCGCGACTTCTGTTTAGTCAATTAGCATATTAAAATTAAATCATTTTGGAATCTAAATGTTTATTTGAAGAATGATCGTCACATCAGTTAGGATGAAATCCGTTTCGTTCTGCGGATATCTAAAAATAACGGTTGTCATTTTCTGAATCTTGTTCTACGGAAGGATGCTGAAAATACCATGGACTAATGACAAAGTTTTATAGAAAATGCAAACAAAAAGGTCTTTCATACTTAACACCAGAAAGGGCACATAACGAGGAAAGAGGGCTTGGAAAATTTGACACTTATAGGATATACTGAAGACAATCAGGGTAGAGGAAAGCAGTGCAAAACTTACCAGTTAGATTAGATAACGTAAGTACAAACTTTACTAAGAGTAACAGAAGACAGAAAATTGTGAAGAGCCATAGCCGCCTACGTCCTGAAGTGAAACGGCACATAGAAGAAGAAGCACTTTTAGGTGGCGGGTGGTTACAAGCATTGGCGGATTCTAACTATTAGCCGCTGGCTCTGGTCTCTAAACCCCGTGAATACGGGGGACTCACTGTATTTACAACCCTTGTGATTTTGTTGTTCCGTATTTTTTCATCTCGTTGTCATCTCGTTGTCATCTCGTATGACTTAATTCAACAAATATTATATATTTTGAGGTGGCCAAATCTCTCAAAATGATAAGGAAATTATTTAATTATTTAGACAAAAAAAAAAAAAAAAACTCCTCAAAGTTTAATTCAGTTCGACTCTTTTCGTCCCCTGTGTCAGAATAAAAAGAAATATAGAAGAAGCCAATTATCTACGATCCCGATGCTTCTTACATTACTCATTTATCAAGATACAGCCAGCCGTGATGATATGTCACGTGATAACAAAAACGCACCGTGCCTCCACACCACGCCTCCCAGCTACTCCACGGCGGAGAAAAAAAAAACACAAAAAAACAAAAAACTAAAAAAAAAAAACAAACAAAAAACAAAAAAACAACAACTGGATACTCTCGTTGCAAATGGCATGGGATTTTGAGTGGTATGCAATGGTGTCAGAAAAGTAAAATTTATTGGTGGCCGGGTGGATAGACGGTGTGTGAAAAACGGGGGTACGGTGTTGCCCCTCATCATTGCAGGATATCGAGACTTGGATCGAGGCCAGTCGCTAATTCGATTAGAGATGTGCAAAGATCGGTCAGGCGAGGAACAACAATGACTAACACAGTGACAACTGGCAGACCCTCAGAATTTCTGAGAAACAGTAATCTATCTATCTATCTATCTATCTATCTATCTATCTATCTATCTATCTATCTATTTAAAATACCATATAGATAGATTGTCTATATAAATACTATTTTCTCATCACTTCGAATTTTCTTGATTTTATGCTTCAAATATTCGCATTTTTTCAAATGTTTTTTAAATGTCATTATTTATCATTCTAACTTGTTTTTCATTTTTTCTTCCTTTTTTGTTTCGTTTATTCTTTTCTGTCATCTTTTCTTTCTTTCTTCGCTTCATTTTTATTTATATTTTCTTTCTTTCTTTCTTTCTTTCATTCTTTCTTTCTTTTTTTCTTTCTTTCTTTCTTAGATTTTCAATTTTCTTCATATTCCCGTCTGTATTTCTTTTCATTCTTGACTCTCTTCTTTCTTTTTTGTAATATTTTCATACTTTTTTTAAATTCATTTCCTCTTTCTGCTGCATTTCTGTTTTTTCCTTCAATTTGTCTTTCTTTTATTCGTTTTTCTCTTTCTTTCATTGTTTTCTGCGTCTACCCCAAACTTTTAGCTCTTCCACTTCTCTGTAGTGAATTAACCCCCAAATATCTCTCTTATTTTCATTTCTTTCTTTCTTCCTCCCGCTATTTTTTCGGTCCTGTTTATCTTGAACTTTCTGGAACCTGGAAAGGAAATCAATTCCTGACTAGACATGCAACATGTTTTCTCAATTAGCGATGTCCCAAAACGGCTAACTTCTAAAATCGCTTTCACCCATATATATATATATATATATATATATATATATATATATATATATATATATATATATATATATATATATATATATATATATATATCGCGACTTCTGTTTAGTCAATCAGTATATTAAAATAAAATCAGTTTGGAATCTAAATTTTTATTTCAAGAATGATCGTCACATCATTCTGCGCCGTTAGGATGAAATCCGTTTCGTTCTGCGCATATCTAAAAATAACAGCTGCCATTTTCTGAATTTTTAGTATTTCAAATCCATAGTCTTGTTGCTTAAAATGATATGCAATCTTAGGTGGTAAATAAATAGAAATATTTTATAACTCTAGAGCTATTATAAGGTAAAACAATTCCCCCACTACGCTTAATTTCACCTTCATCCTTGCCGTGCGCCAACGGCTAAGAATCTCTGACTGACGTCAATTCAGCCGGTTTTCAATCCTAGCTAGATGGCAACCGGACGTTTACCACACCGACGAGCTGTGACAGAGTAAAACAGTCTGGAAATTAGAGTATAGCATCACTCGTATTCACTTCCATGTGTGCTTGTCAAACTCTCTGCCTCCGGTCAGATAGTAACTCAAACGTGGCTATTTCGAAGGGCAGAATCTCGTCTGGGAAAGCAACTACCCGGCCCCTTGTATGCGACGTATACAGGAAAAATTTGGCCGAGCCTATGGACTTGGATATCCCACATTAAATTCGGCCTTGTGTCATATCTAACCGCTTGGGGAGGTTAGTGAATATCTTCATTGTGGTCTTCTACTTTGGATTCACCTTGATACACTGGGCAGGGGTTAGGGCTAGGGTTAACTCTAGGTCACCATTAGCAATTGATTACTTACTACAAGCCGCTGGAGAATCTTGTATGTTGTTTGTGTTATAAATATTATCGTTACATTTCCAACCTTTCTTTTGGTTATTCTTATTCAGTAACATTTTCCTAGGTTACAACACACATAATATGCACTTCTTAATAACTCCATTCATGCGTTTGCAACAACCTCATTCAGTAGCCCTCTACCTTGACTGGCTTTTGAGTTTTGCATTGGCGGGGGGGGGACACGAAAATAAAGTAAAATAAAAGTCATATATTTTCATTTTTTCCAACAGGTTTTGTTATCGTTTGGGTGCAAAGTAACCAAATCCTTTTTCTCTTTCAGTCTTGCTACCCGTCACTTCCATAAATGATAGCAATAAGATGACTAAATAACGATTCCAAATTGAAAAAGAATTGGCAAAGTCTGGTATCGTAATTGTAGGAATATGGCCAGGAATTGTGTACTACGGACTCTATATAGTGACTTTTACTTCTCTGTATTACCTTCACACCAAATGCCGCTAATCTTTTAGCGGTCTGTATTTATTGGCCATTGGCGGATTAAGAGATGTACGTAAAGGAGGAAAGTGAGTCTTCCTAGTTCTTTTATTTAAGGCTAAGGATTGTCAAGAAATTATCACCGGGACGCAGAATATTGATCTGTTAGTCTCAAGGACCTCTGCTAAGAGATTATCAATTGGACGTAGACTAATGATCTGTTAGTTTCAAGGATCATTGCGAAGAGATTATCACCACATCGCTGTTAATTTCAAGGAACATTGTTAAATGATCATCAAATAAACGCAGACCCGTGCGAAGAGATTTATCACCTGGGCGCAGATTGCTGAGCAGTTAATCTCAAAGACTACTGCTCAGAGATTATCACCTGGTCGCAGACTACTAAGTCTTAGTTTCAAGGACCGTTGTTAAGAGATTACCTACTTGGTATACATTAGTTTCAAAGACAAATGTTAACTGGACGAAGATTGCTGAGATGGTGCGCGTAAGGAACATTGATAAGAGATTATCAAATGGACACAGGCTTTTGAGCAATTAGCCCAAAAGAGGCATTCATAGGAGATTATAATCTGGATACCGGCGCCTCAAGGACCATTAATAAGTGTTTATCACCTGGAACAAGACTGCTGGATCATTATTCTCAAGAACAATTGTTGTTATGTTTGACCAGGCAGGTATACCTCACCTTACGTCGGTAATTTGATCAACCCTTTGCCGAGCTGATGTTGCTACATGCATTACTTCTTGTCTATCTCACATTGCGAATTTTTTCTAAGCTCTATACTAAACATTAAATCTGTTACGAAAAAAGAACTAAACAAAATGAACACAAAACGATCAGCTTTAAAAAAGCACTCGTAACTGGAAAAACCGAATGAAAAAAAGAGTGTTAACAACAGATACTTTTTCACACCCAACCCAGTTCTGCGGAATCAGAATCAACGTTGAGTTTAAGCAAGCGAATGAGCCAATTGGAGTAAAGTTTGATGCAGATTTAAATTTTTCCCACTTGTGACGAATGCAATGTCAATCGCTATATTTGTTCCCCCTCATTAGTAATCTTCCGCACACATTTTTGACTCAGTCGCTTTACTACTTTGCATGGCGTGAAATCAATTAAAAAAGAAAAAAGAATATTAATCGGTGATGAACTCTCTTGTCTCACAGATATTTGAGTGTGAATTTGATCCTCACCAGGCGTTCATTTACTGTTTTCCTTGTCCAAAGATCAAAGCTCTCTTAATGGCTATTTTTGTGCGTCTACGGTACGTGTTGTTTAATAATCTCGTCTCCCCGACCAATTCGCATGGGTAGCGAATTTGACCCTCGGTGTGTGGCCTACCAATATGGCATTATTTTTGCCTAAGCCGAACTAAAATCCAAAATATATCCACGTTGAAATAAGCTTAGTTTTTTTTTCTCTTTGTCTTTCTCTCAATGCTCAATTCGCGGCCCTATAAACCTATCGTCTTCGAAATCAATAGATATTTAATTATCATTAATTATAAGCATCACCTTTAGAAGAACGGGTGAGATGATTTTTTTTTTTACAGAGATAACTCCTTATGATGAAAAATCCCGCCAGGTAACCCGATTCAGGCTTCTAAATACGCTTCTTGCTATTTGGACACATTCCACTTGACGAAGAGAGTCGATTCGCAGACGAATAGAAAACTCATAATTGTCTTTGCTTCTTCGTTTCTCGATTTTGTCTAGCTTCGACCATTGTTAACGACAACCGAAAACTCATTCGTCCGTTGTTGGCTGCGGCGAGATGATATAATTTGTTTCCATAGTAGTGGACTCGAGAGGAGCAGTAGTAGCAGTCGTAGTAGTAATATTAGGTTGGTGCAAAAATAATGACGTAATAATGTCGTTTTTTTGACGTTAAAAAATACGTCAAAAAACGACATTATTACGTCATCATCTTTGCACCAACCAAATACTAGCAGTCGTAGTAGTAGTAGTAGTAGCAGTCGTAAGAAGAAGAAGAAGAAGAAGAAGAAGAAGAAGAAGAAGGAGGAGGAGGAGGAGAAGAAGAAGAAGAAGAAGGAGGAGAAGAAGAAGAAGAAGAAGAAGGAGGAGGAGGAGAAGAAGAAGAAGAAGAAGGAGGAGGAGGAGGAGAAGAAGAAGAGGAAGAGGAAGAAGAAGGTCTTTAGTGTTTATTTCGGTTTAGCGCTGACAATGGTTTGTACGAGAAAGAGTCTCCTGTCGTCCATAAGTCCGTGAAATCGAAATGCCGAGTTGAATGAAGAACTACAAGAACAAACAATTCAGGCGTCTCTAATAAGGAAGACTTGCGACATAAAAAAAAAAAAAAATACGCGAAAAGGAAGAACAGTAACAAGAAAAATAACAATAAAAGAGGCGAAAATATAATGTCTGAGAAAGAGAGAAACGTTTGGTTATTCACTTTAATGGTTTCTTTCTTTTGTCTTGTTTCCTATCTGTTTTTGTTCTTGGCTTCATTTTATGTTTCTTTCATATTTCTCGTTTCCTTTCACGATTTCTTTCTTTTTCTCTTCTTCGCCATTTTGCTTTCGTTTCATTTCACGTTGTTTCGTTTCGTTTTTCGTTCCGTTTTTTTGTTTCATCATCTAACTTTCTTTTCTTCTTTCTTATTTCCTCCATTCTTTCTCGCTTGTAGCAGTTATTCTTTCACGCGAGGTTCTTTCTTGCATATTGTAGTAAGCACTACTTATTTCAGCTCCTTTTTCTTTGTTTTTTTTTTTTAATTCATTTGTCTCTTTTTTATTCTATTTTTTTCTGTTTTCTTTTTTCTTAGATAACTTTTTTTCATTCTTTTTTTTTTTAAATCTTTCTTTCTTTATATTTTAGTTACTTCTCCCATTCTTCTTTATTGATTCACTGGCAGAAGAATTAGAAAGCAGAAACATTACAAAGGAGCGAGAACAAAAGAAGAGTAATCAGGAGGACAGTAGACAGCGATTGACATTGTATTTAAATTTTTGAAGATTAAGCTTCTAAAAAACATGGAGCCGAAAGTGAGTTCCACAAGCGAGAAGTGCGAGAAAAGAAACTGTTAGCCTAAAACTTACGGGTACATCTATCCAACTCAACTGAAAAATGATGTGACCAGTCAAGTACTGTTCCCAAATTTTAAAAAAATGTCTAGATACCATAGCGGAGAGAAATATTTATTTGTAATATTTACAAAATGTGGCATAAGGCCAAAATGGGGAATGGGGACCAAGACTGTCTCCATCTGTATTAACTTCCTAACACCATAACGACGCATTTTTACTTACCTTTCGTACTACATCCGCCATAATACCTCATTATCTCTATGAAAATCCTAACTAGTCGCCATATGCACAATTCATTTGGGGACTACTACCATAGCGAAGAATGTTTTTTTTTGTATAGAAAAAAGACACGAAGAGGAAAGTGACAGATGCCGAGCTGCCAGATCAGGACCAATAATATTGCTGATTCTTCTTTGGATTTTATCAAGGAGCTCAAGTTTGATAGCAGGAGCACCGGACTATATGTGGCGGTAATATTCTAAGCATCGACGAATGGTAGACTTAGAGATATGTAAGATAGAGTCTAGGGAGAAAAGTTGTCTCGCACGGCAAGTGTGAACCGAATTTCTTAGCAGCTTACCTAGCAGTGGATTCAATATAATCTTTCTACTTCATGTCAGTTGAAAACGTGAGCCCGAGAAACTGTAACGAATAACTTTCCTGGAGGTTAGCATTAGCCATGGTGATGAGAGGCTGAGAGAGGACTCTCAGATAATTAATATATATCAGTTTAATTTTGGAGGTGTTAAAGTTAACAAGCCATCATTTGCCCCTATTAACAACTTTCTTTTTAAGTACTATCAATTATTCTTCCGTATTTGGAAAATTTCTTATTTTACTTACTTTAGTTCTTTTTTAATTCTTTCATCTCTTATTAATTATGGAGGTACGTTGGAGTAATGGATTGCGTCTCGGATTTCGGAATCGGAAAACCGAGATCGAATTCCGGTCGAGATTGTTACATTCACATAGGTGCTAATACATTTGAGGGAAGTTATGAATCCGTCGATTACCTTCCGCACCACCATCAGCAGGACAGACTGGATTGTATAGCCTTGAGTGCCAACCGGCCTAGAAGGAAAACTCTGGGTTTTGACTAGTCTGGAAAATCCGGACGGAGGGACCCGAATGCAGTACTACTGCAGATGTCGCACATTTGTGTGCCCTCGGATTGTAGGAGTGGGAAAGAGAGGGTTGCTGTCGCTCAACGCAAACCATCCCAACCTGCGCAAGGCTCCTAGCTGTGTCTGATTGGGTCATCACCGATTCTCGATTTAAAAAAAAAAAAAAAAAATGAACATGGTTTCTTTTCTATTTCAGTTTTTTCTTTCTTTTTATCGATTTCGTAATTAATCATTCTTATTTGAGTTACTTTCTTTTGTATTGTTAAACTTATTTCTTATATAACTTCTTTTTTCTTTTCTTTTTTATTTATTATTCTGTTTCTTTTTCGTTATTGTCGCATTTATTTTTTCTTTTTACTTCAGTTTTTCTTTTTAGATGTTTCTTTTCTTTTTTTTACTGTTTCATTTCTTTCTTTCTCGATTGTAGCAATTCATTTTTATTTCTTATTTCAATTCTTCTCTTTTTAATAATTTCATCTACTTTTTATAGATTATTAAATTATTTTTTAGTGTATCCCAATTTTTTCTTTCTTTCTTTCTTTCTTTCTTTCTTTCTCGATTTTCGTTTTCTTTCTTTTCATTTCATTAAGTATTCTTTCTTTCTTTCTTTTTTCTTTCTTTCTTCATATTACTCATCTATTTCAATACTTTCTGTCTTTCATTTTACGTCATTAACAATACTTTTTTCTTTCTATTTACTACACCCTTTTTTTCTTTCTTTCTTTCTTTAATACTTCCGATCTTTTTCTTTCATTTCTTCTCTCTTTCTCTATATTTCCCATGTATTTCAATACTTTCTTTTGATATTTATTAAGAATGATTTCTTTCTTTATATCTGTATTTTTTCTTTCTTTATCGAACATTGTTTTCTTTCTTTTTATTTCATTAAGAATTCTTTCTTTCTTTCTTTCTTTCTTTCTTTCTTTCTATTTCATTAAGTATTCTCTCTTTCTTTTTACTTATTATGATTCTTCTCCTGACTACAGAAGAAATCTTAAACAATAATAATCATTTCATTAGCCCATTCATGGTAACCGTTGGGATGAGCCCTTCGCTATGGTAGTAGTCCCCAAATGAATTGTACATATGGCGACTACTTAGGATTTTCATAGAGACAATGAGGTATTATGGTGGCTGTAGTAAGAAAGGTAAATAAAAACGCGTTGTTATGGTGTTAGGAATATTGATGTATGTTTGGGTCAGTGTTTGTGGCTAGCTAAGTTTAAAGTTAATACAGATGGAGACAGTCCTGTTCCCCATTTGCCATCTTTTTCTTTCATTCATTTTATTATTCTCTATATTTACCAGCAATTTCAATTCTTTTTCTTTTTATTCCATTAAGAATGATTTTTCTTTCCTTATTTCTTTATTTTTTCTTTCCTTATCGAGCCTTGTTTTCTTTCTCTTCATTCCATTAAGAATTCTTTCTTTCTTCTTATTCCATTAAAAATGGTTTCTTTCTTTCTTTATCGAGCCTTGTTTTCTTTTTCTTCATTGCATTAAGAATTCTTTCTTTCTTTTTATTCCATTAAAAATGGTTTCTTTCTTTCTTTCTTTCTTTTTTCTTTCTTTCCTTATCGAGCCTTGTTTTCTTTCTCTTCATTCCATTAAGAATTCTTTCTTTCTTCTTATTCCATTAAAAATGGTTTCTTTCTTTCTTTATCGAGCCTTGTTTTCTTTTTCTTCATTGCATTAAGAATTCTTTCTTTCTTTTTATTCCATTAAAAATGGTTTCTTTCTTTCTTTCTTTCTTTTTTCTTTCTTTCCTTATCGAGCCTTGTTTTCTTTCTCTTCATTCCATTAAGAATTCTTTCTTTCTTTTTATTCCATTAAAAATGGTTTCTTTCTTTCTTTCTTTCTTTATCGAGCCTTGTTTTCTTTCTCTTCATTCCATTAAGAATTCTTTCTTTCTTCTTATTCCATTAAAAATGGTTTCTTTCTTTCTTTATCGAACCTTGTTTTCTTTTTCTTCATTGCATTAAGAATTCTTTCTTTCTTTTTATTCCATTAAAAATGGTTTCTTTCTTTCTTTCTTTCTTTTTTCTTTCTTTCCTTATCGAGCCTTGTTTTCTTTCTCTTCATTCCATTAAGAATTCTTTCTTTCTTTTTATTCCATTAAAAATGGTTTCTTTCTTTCTTCCTTTATCGAGCCTTGTTTTCTTTTTCTTCATTGCATTAAGAATTCTTTCTTTCTTTTTATTCCATTAAAAATGGTTTCTTTCTTTCTTTCTTTCTTTCTTTCTTTCTTTTTTCTTTCTTTCCTTATCGAGCCTTGTTTTCTTTCTCTTCATTCCATTAAGAATTCTTTCTTTCTTTTTATTCCATTAAAAATGGTTTCTTTCTTTCTTTCTCGAGCCTTGTTTTCTTTCTCTTCATTGCATTAAGAATTCTTTCTTTTTATTCCATTAAAAATGGTTTCTTTCTTTCTTTCTTTATCGAGCCTTGTTTTCTTTTTTCTTTCTTTTTACTTAATTAAGAATCATTTCTTTTTTATATTTCCCACTTTTCTCTCTTTTTTCTTTTTTTTTTCTCATTTTAAAACTTTCTCCTTATTTCACTTCTTTCTTTGTTATTTTTGTCTCTTTCTATTGATTGTTGCACTTAACGTTTCTTTTCTCTTTCAGTTCTTTCTTTATTAATTTTTCACTTCCTTCTTCATCGATTGTAGAATTGTTCTTTCATATTGCATTTTTTCTTTTCTATTCTATCTTTTTTCTTTCCTTTTTCTTCCCTATTCTTTCATTTCTTTCTCAATTGTAGCACTTATTTTTTTCATTTTCGCCGTTATTGTAGCAATTGTTACTTTTAAGGTTTCGTTTCGTTTCGTTTTTGCATTACTCTAATTATTATTTCTTTTCTAATTCACTTCTATGTTCTTCCTTCTACAGGGTGTAAGCGACGTTATTTAATAGCAAAATTATTTCCATTTTGTTCTCATATGAACATTGTGAGATCAGCGTGGTTTCGTTTTTCCGTCGACGACACTTGTCCACCTCGAAGCGCGTTCCAACTGCCATTTTTTAATTATTTACCCAACGTTCAGCGAATTTTCGAACCAAGATAGCAATGTCAAATTGAACAGAAGTGAGTCCGAATCAACGAAACAAGAAAAAGCCTTCCATAACCTTGAAAATGTCATTGGCGATGGGTATTTCAAATTTAGCATCGTTGACAAAAGAAAATAATTGAGTGTTAGAAAATTGGAAGTAAGGCTTCTGGAAACAATTTCAGACGAGTCAATAGTGAGGCGCCAATGGCCATATCGATAGATTGCTTGCCGCATGGCGTTAGTCTGTAAAACGTTTTGCAGAACATTGTGTAGCGATGCCTTCTGTAATCTTTGGAAGAGGCATTATCATACAAAGAATTGTTGTCTGTCTATATTTCTGAGATGTACACTATTTACATTATTCGGACTATTGTCCTCATCTTTGTCGCCATATTTATTACAATGTTTTGGTCGTTGTACGCTCCGGCCTTCTTCAGGTAGTTGGAATTACAGTGGATAAAGACGTTAGTTAGATCCAGTGATAGGACGCAAAGAGTGTGAGTTCAATACCTGGTCAAGGCAGTGGAGAACTTTCAGAGGGGAAATAACAGATAACTGATAACTGACATCCATTATAACATGACACGTGGAACTAGAACAGTTTACCCCAGTGAGCGAAAGAAATGGTTCAGTGCGACATTCCAACTACCTGAAGAAGTCTGGAGCGTACAACGGCCGAAACGTTGTAATAGATATGGCGACAAAGATGAGGACAATAGTCCGAATAATGTAGATAATGTAAAGAATTGTTGGAACTATTGAAATTATTTTCTCCGAAACTTTTATGTGTGTTGTTCGTGTCCTCAGTATTATTGTTCATTACAAAGCTTCATTTGATTATTCTATTCAGTAACTTTCCCTGTGCACAGAGTTTTCACTGACATAATGCCAGTTTCAGACTTTCCTCTTTGGCACCTAGACTTTATGAATTGAAGCAGAGTACTATTAGGTTGGTGCAAAAATAATGACGTAATAATGTCGCATTTTGACGTATTTTTTAACGTCAAAAAACGACATTATTACGTCATTATTTTTGCACCAACCTAATAGATTGGCGGCAAGGTCTCATCATTTTACAGATAACATGCCTAGATATAACCGGAAGTTCTATGATAATAGTTTCTTTTCTTGCATTTCTCATTCTCTTCCGGTTTCTTGCTTGCCGGTCAACTTTGATCTTCGAAAATTTAAATGCAATGTTAATCGTTATGTACTTTCTTTTTAATTCTTGTTCTTTTATTCTTTTCTCTCCATAATAGTGTTTCTTTCTCATATTCTCTAACACTGAGCAACCCCTTGCATCTTAGTGGAATTACTGCCTTGTTTAGGGTGAAAAATAATAATAATGGTGATGGAAGCATTTTAGGTTTATAAATACGAAATCATTTCTTATTTATAAAAAAGGTCTCCTTTCTCTTTAAATAAGTAAAAAAAAAAAAACAAACAAACAAAAAAAAAACTGAGTAAACGACCCAATAAGGATTGAACTGCTTATGCAATAGTATGGAGTTAGGGTGTGGTATAGTCAAAAGACAAACTTTGTTCAGAGCTAAAGAAGTTGTGGAAAGCCATGATCACACACGCCCAGAGGGGAAACGGTAGATCGAAAATCGATTTACTAGACTACCTACATCCTTTTGCGAGTTACATTAGTATTAGCCTATCAGTATACGTGCATGTGGCAGAGTAGTTAAAACGTTCGATTTCTGACTATGGAACACAGGTTCGAATCTCGCCAAAGTCAATTTCTCAGCGTGGCGACTTTTTGAACCCGGCGTGCGGTACTTTTGAAAAGTGCCTGAAAACCCATACCGCCAGTTGACCCCAGCCTTGTGAGTAAAATTGGTCAGGTCGGAACTGTTCGAAGCCGTCAACAGAAGTGCTAGCCATCGTGACTGAGGGTCTGAACGCGCCAGATAAAGCGCTCCTCCCTGGAACGGTAACTCAGGTCCGCTCAGAATAGTTACTGTATAAACCACATGGGGACTCTGTGGGTGTTGACCAAACACAAATATGCCTGAGAGGGATTCTGCAACAGGGACTGTACGCGGAAATGAGTAGGCCAACATTATATATTATATATTAGTCCACGAGCTATACTCTTTTTTTTCTGCACATAATCGAGGGGTTCCTATAACTCTATTAGATTTATGTACCTTGAAGTTTTACACATTCCACGCAGTAACCTCTTGTAAATTCAACAAATTGCGTAAACAATATCACCTGAATGTCAATTACCGTCTCCCGGAAGTGGAGAGCACTGAATTAGACGCTCTTGCGAAACGGAGGTGCAAATATTGCCGATTTCATTAATCTGTCACAGCAAGACGCGAAAAGGGAGAACTAATAGCCAACAATATGGCCGTCACTGGCGCATGCGCCCTTTACTTCATTACAAAATTAATGCGAACGCATTACTGGAAAAGTGACTGTCAAGCCATCGAGAGGAAAGTAACTATTCGTCTAACTGACGGAAAGGGTAGGAGAGAGTGGAAGAGTTGAACAAAGTCGCAAACGTGAGCATGATTCAAATAGGCAGCCGACACTTCTTCTCATAAGTCTCTCAGACTACTGTAATGTCCACCTGACCTCAGCCATAAAGCGAAAATTATGGAAAGCGAGAAATTGACCTGATGCCACCCGCAGGGTTTGGGCGTAGGCAATTTTACCTGGGGGGTCATGTGATCTATGTCTTATTTGTCAGCTAAAGCTTCTCTGACGACACTGATCAACGTATTTCCAGTGTTACTGTTCTGCCCTGGAAACTACACGCGGTGGCGTCGACTTCAGCTCGGAATGGGAACTGTGAGTTAGGCCGAGTCGTAAAAACATGGAACTGGAGAGCAGAGGTCTGAGAACTTGTATTTGTAACATTATATTCATAGATATATATCCTAGCGATCATAAATCAACTAGAATTAACTGAAGTGCTGAAAACATTTGCACACATCTAGCATGTTAAATATTATTTAATTATCTGTCCGTAGGTAATCATTTAACGCACTCACTCACACACACACACACAGTATTTTAATTATTTTACCCCAAGCAAGGCGTGAATGCAACGAGCGCACAGGGGGTTACAGGGAGTGAAAGTGAGAGTAAAGACTGAGTATACGGAAGATTGAGGAAAGGACAAAAGATTAACGGGATTCAGGAAGACAGATGATGGCGATTGATATTGCATTTAAATTTTTGAAGATTGTAGTTATCAGGGAAGCAAGTAAACACAAAGGAGATCCACAGGCTAGAAGTACCAAGAGTAGGTTGCATTTAGCTATTTCAACCGTCAAAGGGTGGGACTTAGATGCCAATCTAGAGGCACGATTAAATTCATGTAGTCGGAGCAGCAGAGAAAATATATCGTAAGAGCAGTTGCCATGAAAATGTTTTTAGAAAAGGCAGAGGGGAGCCACGTCACGTCAACATAAATATGACTGAAGATGAGATGCCAGGTCATGATCAATTACATTACAGATCCTTCTTTGGATTTTGTCAAGAACCTCGGGATGAATGGCAAGAGCACCAGACCAGATATGGTAACAGTATTCAATAAATGTGCAAGATGGAATCTGACGAGAATAAACCTCTGGCGCGACATAGTGAGCCACCTTTCCTTGCAGTAGATGCAGCTATGGATTCGATGTCGTCACTTATTTCAGATCAGTTGAAAACCTGAGAACAAGAATTCGCGTAACGTCAACCATGCTGATAGCAGCCTATATATATATATATATATATATATATATATATATATATATATATATATATATAAAGAAATATAGTCTTAAGGTGTGCTATATTTATGGAATAAAGTGCTCAATATCAGAGATAGAGCGTGTGTAAATATAAAAGTGAACATAGAAGTCAACACTTAGAGGCGACAGTCTGTTTCATGCTATATGCAATCGTCAAGTTGACGATTGCATATAGCATGAAACAGACTGTCGCCTCTAAGTGTTGACTTCTATGTTCACTTTTATATTTATATATATATATATATATATATATATATATATATATACACATACAAGCTTGTTTCGCTGTATCACAGTATGGCAAGACGTCCGATTTCTTCAAGCTGGGATTGAAACTCGACCGATTTGGCGTCAGTCAGACTAAGCTATTGGCGAAAGGGAATATTTTAACGTATTATATACGTGATGTATATAGATAACAAATCAGCAGCTAAACCACTCAATTTATAATTAAAGAGCGATGCGTTATAAGCTGGAGCAGCTACTTTTTAAAAATTCGCTTTCCCATAGTGCTCAATCGGAGAACAAGAGCAAGTCATCCACTTACAAACCTGTTTGCCGATACATACATACATACAGACACACACACACACACACACACACACACACACACACACACACACACACATATATATATATATATATATATATAAAGAGAGAGAGATGGAGAGAGATAGATAAATAGAAATATGCCAATTTAGATGCATAGATAGATAGATATGAACAGACTGATTTTGATTGATATATATACATATATCTAGAGAGAGAGAGAGAGAGAGAGAGAGAGAGAGAGAGAGAGAGTGAGAGAGAGAGAGGGAGGGAGGGAGGGAGAGATGAGTAGATAAAAATAGAGGTAGGTCAATTTCGATCTGACAGTTTCCCTTTTATTAAAGCTTCATCAGAGAATGAGATATGGAGAAAAAGAAGAAAGAAATAATGGTATTTTTACGTTTGTTATCTTTGATTTTCGTTGGTTAATCATATTTTATCCACCTTCGACTTGTTAAACAAATGTTAGGATAATCTTTGGTGCTCTTAAATGTTAGGATAATCTTTGGTGCTCTTAAATCAATGATAGACAACGCGTCTATTCAAAGTTTCAAGAAATCACGCCTAACTGAAAAACTGTAAATATTACTCGATGTATGTAAGCGCATAATAATTCGAGTTTGTCTATGTCTACTTTTATACAAGTTTAGTTGAAGACGACAGACAAGGTACTGTGATCAATCTTTTTATTTAATTTTTCTTGTACCCGTACAAGTGTTTTCTTTTCTGGACACAAACTGTGCAAAAACTGTCCAAAAGTTCTGCGTATCCGAACGCTTTCGGCTATTCTTTTAGTTTAGTTTTTTAGAAAAATAGCAGAAAGACAACATTTATTAAGAGCTACAAAGAAAAGCTATGATCGCCTACCTCCTTAGGAGGCACGGCATATAAAGAAGGAACGGCTCCCTAAAGTGAACCCCGCTCCTCATGATTCTCGTTTAAAAGCGTTTGTTCCAGCGATAAAATATTTATCACGGACAAGAGAGATCACAGGGAAAGAACGATCAATAACAAAACAGAAATGCCATTTGAACAGCGTAACATTTTTAAAAAACAGAATTAGTCTTAGGTTTTGTGTCATTCACTCAAATAGGAAAAACCGTCCTGAGTATGACAATAAACTACACCTGGCCGCAATGCTTCTGATCGGGAGGTTTTGACGAGCGTGGAACCGCCTCTTAATTGCTGTTGTTCTCAGATCCACCCTGACTCAGGGTGGTAGCACATGTTAGGGTCCCAGCTACGGGTAAATAGTGAATCACCCCAACTAGGGTAAAAAAAAAAAAACTGTGTAAGTATAAAAATACATTTTTATAGTAAAAATACCAGCAATACATTTTCGTAGTAAAAAAAAATACCAGCAATACATTTTTGCAAAAGAAATTACTAATGCTGCCAAGAAAATTAAATTTCGACATTAAATGACCTGTAAGGAATATGCCGTTAAACAAATAAATAGGGAAAAGACTTGAAAATTAGCATTCGGAATTTAGGATTTTACATATCCTCGAATAGGGATCTCAGACTAAATCCTGCAACTATCTCAGCCACAGAGTCAGATTTATTTTCATAATAATGCAAGAAATACAAAATTATGTATAGCTAATTTCTTTAGATTATGCAAAAGCAATTAAGAAAATCCGACTCGAAGAACTGTTTGAACAGCTATTTATTGTAATGGTTGGTCGCTCGTATCTGAGTCTGCTAGGCCGGCTAGCCAATCCCTTTTTTGCAGCTGCCAGACTCATCTATATTTTTTCAAAGCTCACAGGGCCCACCTGTGGTTCATACTACAACTATGTGGAGCGGGTTACATATTCTGGTAGAGAGCGCATTATCTGGCTTGAACAAGGCCAGTACGTTCAAAACACTCGGTCACGATGACTTGCGACTTCGTGCAACCTCAACTACCGACGATTCCCAAATAGTTCCTTCTACTCAAATTCACTCACAATTTGGTTTCCAGACACTTTCCAAAGGTGCCGCGCACTGGGTTCGCGTTAACACACCGATAACATGAAGAAGTCACTTTCCTGACAAATCGACCATAGTGAGACTCGAACCCGGATCTCGTGGTCGAAAAGTGAATTTTCTAACCACTCGGCCACGTGTCCATATACCTAGGTAATCTTGACATATTTAGGAAGAATTTTAAAATAATCCAGGACTGGACTTATTCAATTTATAGAGTGAGGCGATTCTGAGAGTATAAGTAGTCCTGTCAGGATTCATTGTTGACGGCCACCATCTTAATATAAGATATGCACCGTCAATAGCAGATTCAGAAAGGCAACTGCATGAACTCCTGCAGAAGTTAGTGAAGGAAAGTGAGACGGAAGAGCTAAGTATCAACTACAAGAAGACAGAATGCATAGCTGTTAGCAACAGGAACAGCTCAACATACAAATTACAAATTGTAGATAGCAAAATCCAACAAGTAGAATAATTTAAATATCTTGGAACTGTTTCAACACAGGGCATAATATGAGACATTGAAATCCATTGGAATAGCGAAAGACGCCTTCCAAAAGCTAAGCAAAGTATTAAGAAACAGGAAAATCTAGTTAAAATCAAAGAAATGTATTTAACTGTTACGCAATATTTGTCCCCCTATATGACAGTGAATGCTGAACAATCTCCTCACAGATGAAGAAGAGATTTGACGTAACAAAAATGTGTTTCTGCAGAAGGATGCTGAGAATACCATTGGCCGAAGATGTGAGCAATGACTGGAAAACTTGAAAGAAAAAGCAAACTTATAGTCAACATCAAGAAAAGCCAATTGAAATCCCTAGGATACATAATGAGGAAAGAAGGTTAGCAAATTTAATACTCACGGGACAGATTTAAGGCAACAGAGACGAAGGAAAGATGCACTCAACCTATCTAGCGAGTGAACTAATGGCAGAAAAGGATTTAGGAGAGATGAAAAAGAGACAATATTTATTAAGCGTTACAAAGGAAAGGAAATTGTGGAGGGCTATGGTCGCTAAGGTCCTGAAAGTATACGGAAAATGGAAGAAAACACCTTTTTAATCTAAGAAAAAGACCAAAAATGAAGCATATATAAATATACACGGAACCTGCGCCATTTACTGTCATCCTGCCCTAAGGTGCTACTGAATGGCTGGTGCACCTTTAGACATAATTTGGTCTTGGAGGTTGTGGCAGCAGCTTCGAGAAGTGCTAATATACCCTCGTTGGACCTGCGAAGGATCGTCTTCCTGAAGCGAGGTGTGACGGACATAAGGCAGAAGACCAGATCGGAGAACTCAAGGATGTGGATAGTGTTGCAGCCAGGGGATGTTATTGTGTCTGTCTGGACTGAGGCCAGATCTATTGTTGATTGATAGCGAGAAGAAACATCTGATGCTTGGCGAGCTGACAGCGGCATGGTAGGAAGAGATTGAAGAGGCTCATGAAAGAAAGCTGCTTCGGTATGATGAACTGGTGGATGAGGTCCGTGTGAGGGCATACGGCTGCACCCTGGTGCCGTTTGAGGTTGGCTGTAGAGGATTTCCTGCTGCTTTCTTAAAGAGATTCCTCAAGAGTGCTGGTATCCAAAAGCCGAATAAGATAATAAAGACCTGTGGCGAGAAAGCGGTAGAACGCAGTGCATGTATTACCCGGAAATTCATATCGAGTCGCGTCCAACTAACCACATAGACCGGTTGCAACGTAACATCATCCAGCTGTTCCGGGCCCAACGCGTCGAGAAGTACTAAGCTTATTGGGCCGAAACTTTTTTGAAGCACGGCGCTCAGCTGAAGATTGCAGCTGATCTGGAGCATTTGATGTCTACACGTGTTTTTATCTGTTGTAGCATGTACGAGGGTAAGTGAAAATTGATCTTCTCTTTCGTCATACGATATCTTTATGTTTACCACACTGCCTCCTGCATATATATATATAGTCTATAGTTGGTACTATTATGGCCACGTAACAGAATTTTGCGTTTGGTCGCGCTAGTCTTCTTGCCGCTGTTACAGTGTAAACATGACCGCTCCGCTAGCAGTGTACACTAAAGAGGAACAAAAAGGACTGTGGTTGCTCTTTTTAGTTTTGATAAAGAGTTTCCTTTTTATTTTTTGCTTTAAAGTAGTGTGAAAAGTCAAGATCTTGACTTTAAATTTAATTTTTCTCCGAGTTACGTATGTCATCCATTTTAGCTGATGCTTCTGTTGAAAGTCTCCAAGCAATGTGTTTTTGTTGTTTGGTAAAGTTCCTTGTGATTCCGTAGCGGCTAGTCTAAGAGATTTAATGAAGGATCGTAACTATGAAACCAAAATAAATAACTAAAAGAATGTTCAAGACCGAGCTGGATGTACCGGTGGCGTAACTTTTAATGCCTCGTAAGCCGAAATTGTTGAATCGAGTTCATATTTTGGTAAATTCGTCGTCTTTGCATTCACTTTTGCTCAAATACCTTTGTGTAAGGCATTAAACTATTTCTCTTTCCCTATCTATGAACTAATAGCAGAGCAGACTGCTTTATCAAGCAATTTTGCTCATGATAAATTATCTGAGAAAATTAATATAGCTTTTTCTTTATGTGCCATCTACGCTCAGGACATAGATGATCATGGCTCTCCACAATTTCCTGTCTTTTGTAGCTCTCAATAAATGTTGTCTTGTTATTTCTTCAGTTTAGCCACCCTTTTCCTCAAGTTCACTATGTTATGTGTTTTCCTCTGTGCCTCAATCTGTCATGTGGATATTAGATTTTCCAAGCCCTCTTTCCTCATTAGAAATTTCAACTGTCTCTTCCTGATGTTGAGTTTAAGTTTCCTTTTTGTTTCAATTTTACTCAAACTTCGTCATTGTTCACATATTCAGTCCATGGTATCTTCAGCATTCTTTTGTAGGACCACATTTCTTACTTCAAATCTCCTCTTCATATTTGAGGAGGTTGTCCAGCATTCACTGCCATATAGGAGGACAGGTATCATGTAAAAGTTCACTACTCTTTCCTTTGTTTCTAATGAAGTTTTTTCTGTTTCTGCTTACATTACTTATATATGTTGATAGATGTTATGCAAAGTATATATTAAAACATTTAAGATTATTATTATTGTAGCGTAAATTGAAAATATTAAAAACACCAATCATTTTACAGAAGACAAAAAATTCCCTCAATCCACTACTGTTTTCTTTTTATATATCATTTTCTTAATATCTTTACAAAGATGGTTATACACATAATGCAAATACTATGTTTGTGAAACAGGATAGATTTTAATTGATAAATCTTTATGGATTATAGATAATTATGGATAATCCTTTGATCATCATAGATGCTGTTGGCACCAAACGGGTACTAGGTCAAAAGAACGGTGGAGGAAATTGTGTAACGGAAATGATTAATCAGATGAGTTCCAAGGGAGATAACTTTTAAGATAGTGCAAGTATATAAGATTGAAAAAATGTCTATGAAATCCGCAAACTAAACTTAAAAAAAGAAACAAACAAGTTTTTCATCTGACATACTTGATCGTGGAGCCTTGTTCAACGAGATATTTTCAGTACGAAAATATGAAAATTATTTTGGATGCATTCGAACAGGAACTTCTATGACCTGCGCAATCGCTTTTCCTCCGTTTGAGATGCATTTTTAACTTAAAATATATATAAAAAAAACAATATGTGAGAAATATTACTATCTTCAGACTTTATAAGACTCTATGGGTATGTACTTTAAATAATTGAGCAGACTAACTCTAAGGGAGATAACTTTGAAAAAGGAATGACTGTAAGATCAACAAGCACGTTTTGAATCCAAATTATTGAAAACAAAACAAAACGACAAAAAAAGCCTGACCCTTTTTCTCGAAGATTATTAATAAATCTATCGTAGATGATAAGGTTAATATATAAAGAGACTTACATTAAATTATAGGCATTTAATTGAATTTAAAAGGACAGAAAATTATTTCCCCATTGTAATACACGTCGTAAATTTAAATAAAAAATGGGTTTGAGGTGGAAGATCAAAACATTTTCAAGTGAAGATTATTGGGAATAACAAAAGAAAACAAACTCTCAAACGAACGAAAAAACAAACCTTAAATAAAAAAAAAGTAAAATATTAAAAATTTGAAAAATAAAATAAAAATATTGTCGGAAATATTGAAGCTAACTTTGCCCAGGGGAGATAAACAAGAGTACAGGGAGATAATCAAGAACCAAAAGGCGCTCGTGAACAGAGAGAGAAAAATAATAATAAAACGTGCCAGCACGCACATACAGAAATTCATTGAAAACGGAAATTCAAATGAAGCTAAATAATAAAAAAAAAAGCAATATTGAGATTTAAAATATAATTTGTTTTTTAGCTGAAAAAATGGTGAGAAGATTGTAAAATCTCAGCTTGGGCATTTTAAGAGCTGCCATTCTAATTTTTAATCAAAATAGTCATCACCGAGGCACGATTTATGCCAAAAGGTATTTTTCCTTTTCTTCTCCTTCAGGTTTTCGTTTATTGATTGTGTTTTTATGACCGGTATTTTATTTCCTTCCGTTTGCATACAAACAATTCTTGTCTATAAACGCACTAAAGTGATTCGAAAATAATAATTTTTTTTTTATATTGAAAGCCAAAATGTTACTTTCTTGTCAAATAATCTCCGTTTGAGAAGTCGACTATCGTCATCTGCATCTCATATAAAACAGAAGCAAAACAAAACAAAAGAACAAAAAACAACAAAAAAACAAATAAACAAAAAAACTAAAATTAAAACAAAGCAAAAAAAAAAAAATCGAACAGCGATTACCCGAAAAAAGAAAAAGGCAATGGAAACAAAAACCAATAACAGCACTGGACAAAATTTCATCAGTTTATTTATTTTATTTAATTGGTATCACCCCATTCAAGGCATTAAAGTCACTAAGACGCAAGGGGTTACTGGGTGGAAAAGAATTAGAAAACAGGAACATTACTAACGAGCGGGAAAAAAAGAGTAATCTGGAGAATAGTAAATATCGATTGACATTACATTTAAATCTTTAAAGATCAATGTTGGTGTGGAAAGCATGGAGCCAGAATGGAGTTCCACAAGCGAGAAGTGCAAGAAAAGAAATTGTTAGCATAGAATTGACGGTTACATCTAGCCATTTTAACTGTGAAATGACGAAAACTAGTCGCCAATCTAGTACTCCGCTTAAATTCAAAGCCATTTTGTTTCCTTAGAAATCATTCTCTTAAAACATGTTTTCAGGAAAATAGGTTCCTCAAGTCAATAGTCATCCCTTTTTACAGTGTTCATATCCCATTCTTCCCGAAAGTTTGGTTGAAGTCGTGTGGGACGTCAGCATCTTCATTATGTCATTATTTTCTCTTCAAGTTACATGTGCTATCCATTTCAGTTGTTGCTACTGCTGGAAGTCCTCAAGTAATGTGATTTATGTTATTCAATTCAGGTCTTTGTGATTCTGTAACGTCAGTTCACAAGGTTCGGAGCAGGTCGGTCCGCGCTGAGACCAGGACGCTTCACTTGCTCGAAGTCATTTTTAATCAGCGTTTATTTTCAGCCGACAGTTTAGATATTTCTGAATGTGTTTGCAATCATGCATGGCATCAGTAGGACGAGCTTATTAAAAAATGACTCGACAATAAGTATGACTTTTTCGTTTTCAAATTCACGTCCTAGAAATTAAGGAGGAGATAGATTAATATCTTTTGAAAGGTATTTGAACGTAGGTAAGTGTGACGATCCTTGACTGGAATTCGAACTCAAGGCCAGCCGTAAATCTACACATGTAGATATAAAGACGACTGATTTGTACCTATTTTTTCTATATGGTTTCTTCAAAGACGTTTACCTTATACTTTGTCTATTTCCATAATTTTACTTGTTTCTTGTTATGTCGTTAATTTTGGGCAGATCATCACGAAAAACATATATACAAATAAATAAGAAAAGAATCGGTCGAAAACATTTTCTCTTTTATATATATATATATATATATAAAGACATTTTTATGTTTATACATTCTTTAATTATAGATACAAATATTTAAGTGAATGCTCTGTTTATAATAAACAGTATTAAACAACATTTACCGGCCTGAATGTCTGAGAACTTTTCACAGAAAATATTCGTCCTCCGACAGGATTCGAACCTGTATCCTATACGGAACCGTCATATAGCTTGACGTGCCTTTATCGATATGGCCACGAAGGAGCGTTCGGTTAGCAGATATGGATGTACGCGAGAGATTCATGGAGGATCGTAGTTTAAATACAGTAAATTCGACCTTGCTAACCGGACGCTCCTTCGTGGCCAAATCGGTAAAGGCACGTCATGCTAAATGACGGTTCCGTATAGGATACAGGTTCGAATCCTGTCGGAGGACGAATATTTTCTGCGAAAATTTCTCGGACATTCAGGCCGGTAAATGTTGTTTAATACTGTTTATTATAAACAGAACATTCACTTAAATATTTGTATCTATAAAAAGAATGTATAAACATAAAAATGTCTTAAAATAATTGTCGGACTCGGTCCATTTCATTATATATATATATATATAATCACATCTAGTTTCTATCACTTGACATACCGGCCGATTATTTCATTTACTATCTACCTGTCCCTTTTGGCGAAATGATTTCCCGATAATTATGCGTTTAAATTGGTTTCTTCCGCTTTGTAGCCCCGTGGGAAACTGGGGACTGAACGGTCTCCACATATCTCTCCTAATCGTTTCGTGTAGTGATGAACACCTGCAGTTGTTATAAAAGGGGAAGATTAAGTTGAACTTTTACGCGGTCAATATCAGCCAATGGGCGAAAGTGCACACACAACACACTCGTTGGAATCATCGTTGAGCCGGGCTGGTCATTAGATAGCCGGACGACGCATTGGAGGTGTGTGAAGGAGAATTTAAATTTTGTACACGAACAGATGGTTCTATATTCGACCTTCCATCAGTTTGTTTTAGAGAATATGCGTGAAGAGTTATTTTTTTTTTTTAATAATCCAATATTGCGCAATACTTGAATTGACTGGGCCGCTCGTAAAATGTTCATTGATTTTTTTTTTACGGCTTTGCAGTTTATTTGAAGCCGAATCATACTTTGGATTGTAGGAAGTGTTCCAAAGTCGTCCCTCATCAAACTACTGACCGGCTCGACGCTGCTTAACTTCGGTGGTCGACCAAGAGCCAGGGTCTTCAGCGTGATTCTTTACAGGGAAACATTTTGCAGATTAGCATTCAATAGATCTTCCTTTAGCCTCTACTGTTACGAATTTGAAGAAAAGACATCATCAGGAGGAAGCAGTTTTAATTGACACAATTACACTTATAAACCTGTAAATAAAAAATTTAATAAATAAATAATAAGTACAGGTAATTTTTTAAGACGTCAGGGATCAATTTGAAACTGTATATATATATATATATATATATATATATATATATATATATATATATATTTAAAATTTTTTTTTATGTTTTTAATCATTTAACCTTAAGCAAGGCGATAATGCTACTAAGATGCAAGGGGTTACTGAGAGTGAAAAAGAATGAGAAGACTTTAATGCGGGGAAAAGACAATAAAAGAACAAGTATCAGGAAGGCAGAAGATGGCGATTGACGTTATGTTTAAATTAGAAGGCCAGCATTCCAAACCCTGTAGAAGGTTTTGCGATATCTAAAGTCACAGCCCGAGCCCCGTCGTTTCTATGTAAAGCCTGATAGGCAAATTCAGTAATAAACGCTACCACATTGTTGGTAGAACGAAAGAAGACCGTGTGAAATGAGATGCTTAACCAAATCGGGTTTGATTAGAGACTATAACACTTTGCAAAAAAAGAAGTAAAAGTCAGGAGTGAGAAGGTTCACCAGAGTTCTTAAAGACAGGAAATACCAAGAATGATTTCCAACGAGTTGGAAAGCAAGAATCATTATTATGTTTGGAGAGAACATATCCTCCGACTTATCCTCAACGAAAGGGAGACAATCGCCATTTGTATCCCGACAGATCTGTGTGACGGTAAATACATCTCAAATATAAAATAAAACAGGAGGGTCTGTTATTTGTTCAACAGAACATAACTGAAACAAATTTTCTTTTACATAATCTTCTTTTATGTGTCATGTCTCTTCCGGAAGTTGGCAATTCCACAATTTCCTGTCCTTTGCAGCTCCAAGTAAATATTGTCATTTTGCTATCTAGCCTAAACTCTGTTCTGTCAGCCATTTTACAATCTCATTAGGTAACATATACTTTGCTTTCATTTCTTCTTCTTGTCTTCAATATGTCCTTTGCCTGTTAAATTTTCCGAGCCCCAGAGCAGTAGAAATTTAAAATTCTCTCATTTTGCTATCTCGCCTAAACCCTGTCCTGCCAACCATTTACACAAGCTATTTAGGTAGATTATGCACTGTTTTCCCCTCTTCCTTTTTCATTCAATATGCCTTGTGAGTGTCACATTTTCCAAGCCCTCTTACCTCATTATGAAATTTCAACTGTCGTTTTCTGATGCTATGTATAATTGTCCTTTTTGTTTCCATTTTCTCTGACATTTCGTCGTTGCTCAGCCTGTTCAGTTGATTGTATTCTAAGCATCCTTCTATACAACCAGATTGATATTGCTTTAAGTCTCTTCGTCATCTGTGGACAGATTGTCCAGCACTTACATGATTGACCCAAATGTGTAGGAGAAATATGAAAGCAGATCTTCATAAGACGCACTACCTAACTTATACGCTTAAAATCCGAATGAAAAAAAGGGCGTATTATGCATGAACAATTAAGGTAGCCTTTTATTTCTCTTAAAAATAAGAAAAGAATGTACTGAAGAGAATTATCTGAGAAAGAGTGAAATAGAAAATGAGTGTTGCTTGTCTCGATTTAAAAGATCTTGTGACGATGGCGTTATATTGATGAAGTACATTTCACGAAATTGGTTAGTAATGGTCCATCAAAGTGACTCTGAAACTCAGTTGGATTTCAAGTGTCTATGTCAATTTAAAAGCCACTCTCGCTTCTGATTGCTTGAGACGAAAAACTAAATTTCATTTATATGTCATTTTGTAGCGCTTCGGATTTAATCGGCCGACTTCAAGCGGTTTTGGGAGTTGATCGGCGGGTTAATTGATCAGACACTTTTTTCAATAATGATTGAAATTTCAATAGCAAAATAAGAAATGTCCTCTTCTTCTTCTTCAATATTGATCGTTCACGCCAGTAGGAACTGATGTTCGAAAAGTGAAGCTGAAGTGACAACAAGCCTCCTCAACGCACAAGATGTTTTCAATAATGTACATCATCATTCATTACTTTTCCAAGGCCTCTGGTAACATTTTTCAATGATCCGATAAAATTCATCCTGGCTAACACGTTAAGCTACATCCGTATCCTGGGTAAGACGATAAACTACGTCCATCAGCAAGGCCTCGCATCAGGAGGTTTTGAGGAGCGTGGAACTACCTCTTACTTGCTGGTGTTCCCAGGTCCACCCTGACTCGAGGTGGTAGCACCTGTTAGGGTCCCAGGTATGGGCAAATAGTTAACTATTACCAGCAATACTTTTTTTGAAAAAAAATATTACCAGTAATGCAATTTTGAAGTAAAAATATAACCCGAAACAGATTTTTTGACAAAACAAAATATTACCCACAATAAAGCATTGTGTCGTCATTAAATAAACCATTGAGGTTGATATGCTGTAAAACAAAATAAACCAAACCAAACTACACCGATAAAGTCTGGCAGACATTTCGCCTGCATGTTCTATGATATTCATTAAAAGCGTTGTGAGCTTCAAATATGCCCTATTAATTGGGTCTGACAGTTCAAGGCACAATGATGGTGACGTTTTTATACTCTATACTTTATCTTTCATCAGTCTCGAACAAAGTATTTTAGTTTAGGATCAATGTGGTTTGAGATCAGTGAGTCTTTTCCTAGCTGACAAGACCAAACTTGAAAGAGGAACCGTTTTGCCAGCAAGGCATACCACGTAGTAAACGCTACAAAGGAGAGCATCAATTGACACTCATTGCTTTCCCCCTTTCCTGTCGCCTCGTTTTGCTGCTGAACGAAGTCCATGAATAAACAAAAACAATTTTTCAACTGTTTTCTTTGTGCGTAATTTTCCAACAACGATGTCACTTTTTGATCTCGGGACTTTTATTTCATGCATCAAACTATATCGATCACCCAAGAAGCTTCTATCTTAAGCCTAACCAGGTGATGACAAAAAGCAGAACGCTGCACCTGGAAAACTCAATATGCTTATCTATCGATTCAATTTCATGTCTATTCTATGGTTTGCCCCACGAGCGAATCCATAATTTTACAACTACTACTACTACTATTACTAGTTATTATTATTATTATTATTATTATTATTATTATTATTATTATTATTATTATATAGGAATAAAGTGTCGCTGTCGACACTTGAGTTTGAACATAGATCGCCAGTAGGCAAACACAGGTGATCCCGTTATTGAATTAAGTAGACCACGTGACCATAGAGGAAACGCATAAGTATGGAAGGTAGCGTGACGGCTAATCGATCGCATTTCTATTCTATCCTCTATTATTATTCGAATCGCTATTTCTACTCTATCCTCTATTACTATACGGAGCGCTATTCTCTACTCTATTCTCTATCCTATTTCTCTATTCGTATCACTATACGGGTTGCTATTCGAGCGAGTGTGAGTGCTATTCAAAGGTATTTCTCAACGGCGTTACTATAGTTTGCGATTACAAAGGCTCTACTACAACGAGGAACACGAGGAGGCACGGTGGAGTAATGCGTCTTGGATTGAGGAATCGGAGAGCCGAGTTCGAATTCCAGTCGAATCCATTACATTCACTTACGTGTGAATCCTCTTCCTCTCCCTCCAGCTATGGGTAAATAGCAGGACAGACTGGGTTCTATAGCCTTGGATGGCAACTGGTCTAGGAGAAGGACAACTCTGAATTGAAAACCCGGAGTGGAGCCCCAAAGGCGGATGGACGGCCCTTTGTGCTACCTTCCGGCAACTGGTACCAAACTGTATTGGTTTATTCTCTCCTTTGGACTCTGCTAGCAAGAGAGGGGGAACTAGACGTACGGGCAGCCCTAGATCTCCATATATCCCGCCCAGGCTCGTAGCGAACCGCGCTACTCCATCGTCTTTCTCGGCGACAACGACTACAACGTGCATTACGAAAGTGACAATGAGTATTCGTTGACATCACAAAAATTATTATTCAATTCTACGCCAATGGTATTTACTGTTTATTTCCGTAAATATCCTAAAATCTTCAGCATTCTCCCCAGTGTGTTTGCCCATCTTACGCATAAAATCGTATCAATTATTAAGTAGTATTATTCCACTTTCCGGAGAGCCTAGTTCAAATTCCAGTAGGGTTCGTCACATTCACTTACGAAGGGGAAGGCATGAATGCATCTTCTCCCTCGCGCTATAGGTTAAATAATAGGACGTGTATCTGAAAAAAATCATTGTTATTCTAAAAAAAAAAATGTTAATGCAATATTCACTGACAAACAAAAGAATTGTTCTTACTTCACAGAATACGTTTTGGCTTTAAAATAACCAACAAAGTTTTAATAAACCTTAAGAAAACAAATCAATCAATCGATCGATCAATCATTCAGTCAACTCTCAAAATAACAAATTCATAATATTGACTTAAGAATGGTTCCAAAATACAAGAGTACTAATGCTGGTAATTCGGATGTGTCAAAGAGGAAACATTAAGTGCTTTCTTGAAGTGAAAAAAATGGGAAAGTTACTGACTCGAGTATGAAAGAAAACAAATCATTGTAGGCCGAGCTTCCTACGGTCTAAGGCAGCGTTTGTCAACCTTTTTTTACCCTTGCGTATCCCTTAAAATAAATTACATATCTCCAGGAATCCCTGCGCAAAAACAAACTTGTATACCATATCTTTCTCATTTTATTTTCATCGTAGTTCACGTGGTAAATATCATAGTATATAATTTTGAATAGCTGGTTTCAGGAAAAATTAATACTTTTTTGCCAAATTTTTCGGTAATACTAAATAAAATTCACTCTTCGTCTATAATACTTCATCAGGATAGTTTTCATTCACACAAAATAAAAAAATTCCAAACTCAAACGTAAAAAATAAACACAAGTAAGCAATATCCTATACCTATAATATAAATATAAACAGAACGAAAAACAGATAATTGCTGCATCAGTTTTTATCCTTTACTGGCAATGTTGAAAAGACATAGGGCAAATCAAGACAAAATGGCCCGTGAACCAATAAATAAATAGCCTAAGACATTTTTTCAATAACATAATAAGTTAGAATGATGTCTATATTAGAATATTACAATAACCAAGAGTATATTATGTGCGATTTGTAATCTTATGTATATGAAATTAAATAAAAAAAACAAAAGTACATTAGCTTGTCTCACCTATTCTCGCGGAACGCTTGGGGACGTTTTGCGGAAACCTAGGGTTCCGGGAAACCCCGGTTGAGAAACGCTGGTCTAGAGTAAGAAAAAATATGTTCATTCTGTTACATTTGATTTTATTGATGCGTATTTTTATAATTATTTTAGACCTTTACTAGTTATTTTTGCTAATCTCTTATTGTGCCTAACAAGATCTCAACTCTTGGTTATGATGATAACCTACACCCGACAGAAAAGCCTCTGCTCGAGAGGCTTTGAGAAGCGTGGAACCACCTCTTAAGTACTGTTGTTCCCAGGTCTACCATGACCTGGGGTTACAGTTACGGGCAAATAGCTTTCAATAATCTGCAAAGGGTTGATAAATCTTAGAAAACTAATTAATTAATCAATCAAATACTGATTACCTACAGAGGCATGTCTTTTAGATTTATTTACATTCTAAATATATAGAAACTACAGTGGCCTCAAAGTGAGAGATATGTCCATGTACTTATTTTAATATAGGATTAATCACCCACTTTATATTCACATTATAATTTCGTGTGATTGGAGGCTTTGACGAGCTTAGAACCACCTGTTAATTGCTGTTATTCTCTTTTACACCGTTACCCGAGGTGGTAACACCTGTTAGGGTCCTAGCTCTTGGCAAATAGTGAACCTACTAAACAAAGACAAAAAACTATGAGAGTAAATAAATTTTTATAGTAAAAATAACAGCAATACATTTTTGTATATATATATATATATATATATATATATATATATATATATATACTACTACACTATTTACATTATTCGGACTATTGTCCTCATCTTTGTTGCCATATTTATCACAAAGTTTCGACCCTTGTACGCTCCGGCCTTCTTCAGGTAGTTCGAATGTCGAACTGAATCCTTTATTTCGCTCTCTGGGGTAGACTGTTCTAGTTCCACGTGCCATTAATTCATTCAATATCCTACAATTTCTTCAAGAAATCAAACTGTATTCCAAAATATAATTCCAACAAAACTATAACATAAAACACACATCTAGTAATAGTGTCCGTACAAACATGTATATGCACAAATGCTTAGAATCATCTACCATATATTCAGTTGCGAAAGCAGAATAACAGATATCATATTTTGATTACTTCCAAGCTACCAACGAAATTAAATTTCTCGATTAAATGACCCATAAGGTGTTGATATGCCTTTAGACAACCAAAACAAATCAATCAATAAGATCTCAATTAAGATCGAATTTTCTTTGTTAAATGATTTTTATTGACGTCACACATTATGAAATGGACAAAGTCCAACCATTATTTTAAGACATTATGTTTATATATTCTTTTTATAGATATAAATATTCAAGTAAATGCTCTGTTTCATAATAAACAGAATTAACAACATTTACCATCCTGAATGTCCGAGAAATTGTCATAGATAATATGTGTCCTCCGACAGGAAACGATCCTGTATCCTATACGGAACCGTCATATAGCCTGACGTGCCTTTAACCGATTGGGTCACAGAGTAGCGTTCGGTTAGCAAGGTCGATTTTACTGTTTGTAAACTACAATTTTCCATGGTTTTCTCTCGTACATTCTATCTGCTCGATACGCATCCAAATGTAAACAAAAGACGTCATACATGAAATGTACAAAGTCCGATAATTATTTTAAGACATTTTTTATGTTTATACATTCTTTTCATAGATACAAATATTTAAGTAAATGCTCTGTTTATAATAAACAGTATTAAATAACATTTACCGGCCTGAATTATTTATTATAAACATAGAATTTACTTAAATATTTGTATCTATAAAAAGAATGTATAAACATAAAAAATGTCTTAAAATGACTTTTATTGCAGGATATTTTGTTATTATTCAATGTTATTGCTCTCTTACAGTGCCCAATATGATCGTCGTTAATAACGGATAATATTTCCATCACATAACTTTTATTACAGTATATTGATTCAATTGTTCTATTTTTTTTAATCAGTGTAGTTAATCTTTTATTGTGCCTAATATGATCTTAAGTAGCGAATATTTTTTCATCGCATATTACAGAATCTTATTGTATTTTTACTTGTCTCTCCCTTACCGTTACGTCTTGCGAATACCTCATAAATAATCGATCATTCCATTTTGATCGCATAGAAAAGACGGAAATGACATAGCAGAGATGCAACTTGGTTTCAGTGAGACAAACAAATCAAGAAAGAAAGATAGAGAGGAATATATATTTTTACCCCCCACCCCCACTGCCAATTTTTCATGAATAGTGAACGATACCGTTTTGAGTGTGTGGAATGATGGAAAAGACATATCAGAGACACTACTTGGTTTCAGTGAGAAAAAGAAAGAAAGAAGTGAAGATTGAAGTTTTTAACGTCTCTTGCCCATGCGTCATAAATAATGGACTATGCCATTTTAATCGTGTGGAAAGATGGAAAAGACATATAAGAGATGCTCACAGTGAGAAAAAGAGAGAAAGAAAAACAAGAAAGAAAGAAAGAAAGAAAGAAAGAAAGAAGGGAAGATTGAAGTTTTTGACGCCACTTGCCAATACTTCATAAATAACTATATATTCATTTCGTGGGAGGACGGAAAAAATATCAGAGACGCCACTTTATTGCACTGAAAAAGATAAAGAAAGTCAAGAAAAAAGAAGGAAAGATAGAAGTGTTTAACGTCTGTTTCAGTGAAATGAAGAAAGTTTCAAATTCCAAATCTTTTCACTTGTACCCTTTTACTTAAAACAAGTATTCATATTTATAATTGTTATTGGAATATTTTGTTAAAGTTTTAAAGCTCAAATATTTAACGATGCGATAGGGGAATTTCTATAGTTATTCTATTGTGGTAGAATACGCCAAGAGCTTATGCATTCATTAACTTAAGAATTAAGATTAATCAGAAAATCAAAAATAGGAAAACCGTAAAATTTTCACGGGTATTTTTCCTAAGAATTATTTTAGGTTTAAAATGGATCAACGTTCTTAGACGCAACGACATTGTGCAATGGGCAGGAAATGTATCTTACAGACCATTGGCACTAACTTCCGTCAATATCCATAGGAAGTATCGTTACTGATTTAATCATTACTATCATTTAATTCCAGGAATCATTATTCTTAAATAGTGTAGCCGGAGACAGATATGGTAGAAAGATGTATCTTCCCATTTATATTACCCCCGTTATGGGGGTAATATAAATGGGAATTTATATTACCTCCCTTATCGGCATTATTATATCCATGATGTAATAACACAGTAGTTCACAGACGAGATGGAATGTCTGAAAGAAAATTGAATGACAAATAGACTTTGTTCGCAGAGGGATTTTATAGTACTAAGACATACACAAAACTATATGTATTCCCCACGCGGGGAATAATATATAACATATATATATAGAGACAGCAATGCAGAATATAAGGAGAAAAAAAAATGAGAGGACCTTACATATAATATGGAGATACTCCTGTGTCTGGAGAGGCCGTGTTTAGGACTCCAGATTTTACCGGGCTTGATTTATCTATGTCCCAGGCGAATGGGAAACAGGAAATATTGGGTTTTCCAAGATTGAGGACAGCAAGCTGGAGTTTCTCTCTGTATCTGGGAAATACATATTCCCAAAAAGAAACGGCACCACGGACTAAGCAGATTTAGTCTCTACCCACGCCACGGAATGGTGGTGGTGTGGCCTAAAGAAAGAAACCTTACGGTTTAGCTCATATAAAATACTGAATTTGACTGTCACTTTCGTCGCTAAACGATCCGTCACGTGACATATGTGAATTATCTCAACAAGGGAGATAATCGCCTAAGAAAATCTCAGATGAGAACGGATATTATTGTTTCCTTCACATAATCTTTATTGCAGATAATTGTAAATGTAATATTGTGTGATTAGTTAAAGTTGTTAGTTACTTCTTGCCTCTAATTGATAAAGTAGAAGTCTTCACGGATAGGTATTTCTGAGCAAACAAATCAATATACGTACAGTTTTGTTCTGTCCTGCGTTGCGAACATCTGCTGGGAGATCTTGCAAAATAACCAACACAAATAATTGAGGGACTACTGTAGAAATACTTTTCATTTATTAATTAGACGACCTAAAGCGACGTTGGACCGTCCCAGGCAACTATCGAAGCGTGTGTAAATTGCGGCCATTTTTCTGTTGACAAACGAGCAGGATTCTCATTGTAGAACAGCGCGTAAAGAACATTATGGAAGCACCTAATTGCCACAATACGACAAGAAATAGACACGTTTATGGTCTTTTCTTTTCCCTAACTGAACATTGATAGTTTTCCACAAGGGAGTGAGATTTCTGTGTCTGTCTTTTCGCGTTGATCTTTCGCGTTAGGGTTAATTCTTTGCTTCTTAACGACTTGCGATTTGACATGAGGAGGTCGTAAATAATCGGGACTTTGTTCCTGAGTGAAGTAATTTTTTTGGTTGATTTCCTTTGTGTTTTCTGTCTAAATTGGGCGAAGAAATAAATCTTTGGTTCGGCCAATTACTATCTTGGCTACGGTTTTTACAGATTACAGTCCACCGGGAAAGAGAGTGAGTATCTATGTGTTTGTATATCTGTGTGTGTGTGTGTGTGGAGAGAGAGAGAGAGAGAGAGAGAGAGAGAGAGAGAGAGGGAGGGAGAGGGAGAGAGAGGGAGAGGGGTGGGGAGAGGAACAGCAACTTCACCGAAGTTAGTTTATTTCAAGATGGTTTGGCATTTCTAAAGTTCGCCAAAGATGGCATTTGAGCATCGAAGGATGCGGTGTTTGATTTAAACTCATAGACATTGTTCCGATGTTTTTGCATACAGCAGCAAGGCCTCTGACCGGGGGATTTGTAATTGCTGTTGTTCCCAGGTCTATCCTGTCCCGGAGTAGTGGCATGTGTTAGGGTCCCAGCTGTAGACAAATAGTTAACGCACAAACAAAAACAAGACACTACGAAAGTATAAAAATATATTTTCATAGTAAAAATATTGGGTTGGTGCAAAAATAATGTCGTTTTCTCACATATGCTACTATATGAGAAAACGACATTATTTTTGCAACAAACCTAATACCAGCAATACATTTTTATAATAAAAAATACCATCAATACATATTTATTGTAAAATTGCCAACAATACGCACATAATAACAAACTGTAGCGACTACACTCAAATCTATTTAAAATACGACCAAATAAACAACATGAACTTTTCATGACATTAAAACATAATATCTGGCAATTTTTTTAAAAAATCAAACTGTATTCCAAAATATAGCTTCAACAAAAGTACAAAATAAAAGACACATCTCACCGACTCTCGTAATTATGTCCGCACAAACATATACAGGTTGCGATGAGTTAATTGCTACCAATGTATATTTTTTAATTTCACGCATGCGCGTTGTTTGCTTTTGATGTTGTCGACTGCACAGTATAGTAGGGTCAGTTGGGCACTGTCTATGAAAGAACGAGCGCCATGACGTAATTCACTGCTCTAGAAATTTGGAAACGGCATGATGAACTAACTGCTTGGCATTCGTGCCGGAACCTCCAATACGAACATTTCATAGTGTTTGGGTGTGAATTTGAGGACAGAGAAGAGGATTCAAAAATAGTTGGTGATTACGGTGATGGCGATTACGGAGTTAGGGCAGCTCGGAAAATTCATTCTAATTATTCTGATAAGAGACGAACAACTGAATTTTTTTGATGAGGGCCCCAGACTCATCACGGAGGTTTACATCAAGTGCCTTGAGGAGACAGTGCTGCTCTGGGTCAAGAGGGTGGCTCCTAGAAGAACTTATAACTGGAAAAAGGACTCTGCACCATGCCATACAAGCAGGAGAACCCAGTCATGTTGGTCAGACAATTTTTGCCACCACATTACACCTTACATCTGACCACATAACACTCCAGACTGTAACCCCTTTGATTATTATGGGGGGGGGCGCAGTTGAATGAGGGACCTAAAAAATCCATGTAACACCAAAGATGAAATGAAGACAAGGATTATGGTAGCATTCACCTAATTCAACAAAGGAGACTGTCCAGAAGAGATGCAGGAGATTCCGAAGTTGTCTGAAGGCCGAGGTCGAAGCCAATGACGATTTCATTTAATAAATTTACTCTTTAGTATTTCGAGATATTTTTGTGTAATTTTGGTAAATATTTATTTTGAAATGAGTTGCCAGTCTCATTTTCGACAATTTATTCATCGCACCCTGTATATGCACAAAATCTGAGTACCATCTACCATGTATTCAATTGTAAAAGCAGAATAACATATATTTGTATTACTTCAAAGCCCCCAAGAAAATTAAATTTTAGTATTAAATGACCCATATGCTGTTAAACAGACAAATCAATCAGTCCGATGTCTACCACAAGTACGAACACCAAAGGTTATACATTTTGTCATTTTGATATTTTCAAATCAAATATACAAATAAAAAAAAAGATCTACGTTATGACTATATGGAAGAATGTATAAATCAAGCATACAGAGTCCATCTATAATATATCTCTGATACCTGTGAAATAGAATGCTGGTCTCTATCTAGGATCATTATCTATCTATCTATCTATCTATCTATCTAGGATCATTATTTACCAAGATCATTATCTATCTATCTATCTATATTCATTATCTATTTCTCTGTCTCGGTTCATTCGCAATCTCTGTTTGTTCAGTTTCTCTCTCTTTCTCACTCTATCTATCTATCTATCTATCTATCTATCTATCTATCTATTCTTCCCGTTCCGACAGCGTCCAGAAGGGTCTCCGCGTCCTGATGGCTGACCAATTATTTTCCATCCTACAATCCACTGACAAAACGCCGCAAGCCACTGTCTCTTCTATTGCTATTTCAATGGAAAGTCTTCACACGAACTACATTCCTTATTTCCACAAGTTTCAACCTTCACGGCTAAGACACGCTCTGCTATGCACACAGTAACAAACCACCCTATCTATCTATCTATCTATCTATCTATCTATCTATCTATCTATCTATCTATCTATCTATCTTCCAGATATTAGCGACCGTATACGCGTGTGCTGACGTACATACGCTGGTAAGCAAATAAATAATTACCAAATTTAGCCAAGAGGTGTAGACATAATAGTGCTCAATGTGATTAGACAGAGCTAATAAATAGATGTTAATGAATACACATATACCTAGGTTTGATGTGCAACTCGAATTCGTTCCTATCTAGCACCCAATGAACTGAGTAAGCAACGAAATTCGAGTCGCACATTAAACGTAAGTATATGTGTACTTATTAACATATATATCTGTCTATCTATCCTTCTAGCACCCTATCTATCTACGAGGAAGTGTTAGTTATTGGCCGAATGAAAAGGTGCAATTAAAAAAAAAAAGAATGAAAAGAAACATGTGTAAAACAGATTATGGGAAGCGGTCTTTTCAAAAACCATAGGAGATAATCTATCTGGGATCATTATCTATCTATCTATCTATCTATCTATCTATCTATCTATCTATCTATCTATCTAGCCCTATACTAACGCCATAGTACACTCTTATGGGGTCTGGAGAAGGTCATCTATATCATAGTTCAGTGATAATACGTTTTATTTTATGGTCGTTTCAATAGACAACGTAGATCTATCTGGTGACATTTTTAGAGCCTATTTCGCCTATGACACAAAAGTTCTATAGTATGGTGTAGGCTGCTATAATTTAGAACTCTCGCTCGTCTTTGGTGTTTGTGAAGGCAATAATCGACAGTACTATTGTCGTTCAAAACACTGTCAAGCGCAAGAATTTTTGAAGACGTGGGTGATTAGAAACAAAGAGAAGAATACTGAAGCTTCATATAATATCGGTGCTTGTATATGCCATTAAATGCTGGACAATATCTTCACAGATGGAGAAGGGACAGAAATGTGGTTCAACAGCAGGATGCTGAGGATACAGTAAACCGAAGTTGTGAGTAACGAGAACGTTTTAAAGAAAATGGAAACTAAAAAGACGTTTATACTTAGAATCAGAAAGATACATTTTGAAATTAACGGGAAACATAATGAAGAAGGAAGTCTCGGAGAATTTGACACTTACAGTAGCTGTTAAAGGCAGGAAGGACAGGGGAAAGTAGATACTAATTTGTCTAACGATATTGTATTGTGCAAATGATTGGTAAAACGGGGATTAGGAGAGATAGCAAAACGGCTACGTTACAAAAAACAGGAAATCGTGGAGGACCTTGATCATACACGCCCTGAAGTGACACAGCACATAAAAGAAGAATTAAAACAATATAAGTCAATAAATATACTAAATAAATATAAATTATAAATTAGTATATATTTATAAATTTAATACTAAATATAAGTAGGTGATAAATCTGGTTGAAATCATAAAAAAAATAGCCCGGGAAACTTTATCAGTGATCGTTATCTTTGTTGTTTTTGGATGGGGTAGCAACTAAAGGTGGAGTTATGCCCAAGATACTACTAGAGCAAGGATGGCCAACCTGTGACGCATGCGCCATAAGTGGCGCATGCGCCATAAGTGGCGCATTGGATGCTTACAAGTGGCGCATTGCATCCTTTTGATGAAAAGGTCGCGACTGTCCGATTCCAACTTGAAGAATTGTTTGTTGCTTTCAGTTACGAATTTAACTCCTAATATTGCTGGTTTAGCGAAAACAAAGCAGAATGAAAAGACACATTAAAGTTATTTATGTTTATTTTGCCCATGTAAACATTATAAACTCTGCCATGGTCCCCCTCTGCAAAATCTGGAGAGAAAAAAATTCAAAGCATTGATTGATGCCCCCCTTCAAAACTCCTGGATACGCCCCTGGTCATAAGCATATGTTTTTCAAATAAATAGATTTTATTATACTTTTAGAATATGTCCATATTACAACACGTACTAAAAGGAAGTGAATGTTTGTGTGGCGCATTTAAATTAATCGTACAAAATATTGGCGCATGGAATCAAAAGGTTGGCCACCCCTGTGCTACAGTTATTCTATTTTGTAACGGCGATTTGGTAAAACGTATTGATAATCATACTTCTGTGCGGGTGGGCGGCCGTTATTGCCGGTAAACGTGAGTGTAGGTGGCTCTTTCTTCTGCATGCGTTCCCCTATGGCTGGGCTATCAGAAATTTACTTCTAATGGTTGTTACTAAGATTCTCTCCCGTCGAAAACAGCCACCATCTCTCCCGTTGCGTTCAATCTTGTTATCGGATCGCTCAAATTTGAAGCATGGATTTACTCGTGTCAATAGCTTTGATAGTAGTAATAGTGTCGGTAATTCAGTGCTGATATGTACATCAGTAATCAGTTGATTCAGCCAACCCGTCATCCACGCTCCTGTCAGAGATCAATAAAGCTTCGATGTTCGATGAGGCAAACGAAATTGGAAAACGGTAGCAGCAAAGACCCTAAATAGAAGTTTCTTCAATACGTTTAATATCGGAGATCAAAGATTAGCTGATAGTGTGACTTTATCAGCCAGGGCTGTTTTGCTTAGATCGCCCGATGGCGACCCTGACTCGTAAAGACATTGTGGCAATATTATAAATATATCAGCTTAGAGATGAGTTCCCTTTAAGCTACTGTTCTGTCCAAGTATTCAATTCCTTTACACTTGACACCTCGGCTTATCCAGATAATGATACTCTCGGTTGATGGCCATTCTCAGTTTCATTTTGATTGACTCGTTTATGGACGGATCAAGTAATCTAAATCGCTGATCTATTGAGCTGGTTTGGAAACGTGAAAGCGAAACGCAGCGGACAGTTATCTGGCTCAAGGCGAGACTTGAACGTCGCTAACTTATATAAGATTTGCAATTTAAAAATTCCGCATACTGAGATCGACTGAATAACTACAAACAAGAAGAAAAGGCAGGAATCTTTAAAAGTCGGAATTCTCTCGTCAATTTCATGAGTGCCCCAATCGGATTAAATTTGATCTTCTTTTACGTTCGTCCAGGACCGCCACAATCATCGTCCTCCACGGGATATTTTTGCCTTTATCCTATCCATTCCACTTCGGAGAGAGCCCTTTCTGTCTCCTATTAGAATGGCTGATGCTAACCTCCAGGAGTGTAACTTGTACCACCTTCTCGGGTTAACATTTTCGGCTGACACGAAGTGGAGAGATTATATTGAATCAGTTACTAGTTCAACTCCTAAGACAGCGGGTTCACTGTATCGTTCTAGATATTTTTTCTATTCAGAATCTATCTTACATATCTATAAGTTTACCATTCGTCTATGCTTAGAATATTGCTGCCACATGTGGTCCGGTGCTCTTGCTATATATTTAGAGATTCTTTCATATAGCCTGACGTGCCATAACCGATTGATCCACAGAGGAACATTTCGGTTAGCAAGGTCGATTTTACTGTTTTTAAACTACAATTTTCCATGATTTTCTCACGTACATTCATATCTGCTCGATGCGTATCCAAATGTAAACAAATGAGGCCAAACATTATGAAATGAACAAAGTCCGACAAATATTTTAAAACATTTTTATCTTTATACATTCTTTTTTTATAGATACAAATATCTAAGTAAATTCTCTGTTTATAATAAACAGTATTAACAACATTTACCGGCCTGAATGTCCGAGAAATAATGTGTGAAGTCATTTGTTTACATTTGGATACGCATCGAGCAGATATGAATGTACGTGAGAAAATCATGGAAAATTGTAGTTTAAAAATAGTAAAATCGACCTTGCTAACCGAACGCCCCTCTGTGGATCAATCGGTAAAAGCACGTCAGGCTATATGATATACAGGTTCGATTAGAGATTCTTCTATAAAATCCAAAGAAGATTCAGTAATATTATTGATCCTGACCTGGCGTCACAGTTTCACTTACATTCCAACCGCCAAGTTGCTTCCCTGTACGTTTTCTATAAATACTTTCTTGGTAATTGTTCAGATGAACGTACCTTAATGGTACCTAGGCTTTATGAATTTAAGCGCAGTAATAGATTTGAAACAAGGTCTTAACAATTTACAGTTGAGCTGGCTAGATGTGATCATTTATTCTCTGCTAATTTTTTTCGCGTTCTTCTCGTTTGTGGAACTTACTTTTGATTTTCATAAATGCTAATGCAATGTTAATCGCTATCTACCCTCCTCCTGGTTTCTCTTCTATTGTTCTCATTCCCTCATCATGTTCTCTGTTTCTAATTCTTTCACACCCAGTAATCCCCTTGTGTCCTAGTGGCTTTCTTACCTTGTTTGGGGCAAATCGATTTAAAATATCCATTTACACAAGTCATTTAGAATGGTTACTCGTTGTTTCCCTTTGTCCCTATCTAAAATATTGGGATTAGATATTAAATAATTAATGATTTCTAAAAGTAATACAAGTCGTACACTGAGATTTGACTTGTGTGGGATTTTCGGCCTTCCGCGATATGATGTCAATTTTAAGATTTAATATTAGAATTACAATACCATTTATTTGGTCTGTTATCCTCCTCTTTGTTGCTTTGATTAATACGTTTCGACTACTGTGATTTCCTCAGTATTTCTTAAGATATGAGATTTATTATTAAGTCTCATCTTAGGAATGGTCAAAATCTCTATTTATAAAAGGCAGGATGTGTGTCTAACGAATGCACGGCCGCAATTTTCGACGTATTTGCACCAAAATTTACATGCACATGCTCCAAGTTAGCGGGAAGATCAAGACTGACTTTGCATTTCCCAACTCCCATCGATAATGGAAATAATCGATTTTTCATGCTTCTACGGCAGTTTTCATGTAGTATGCGGTCATTTTCTACTGGCCAGAGTGAGAGCCTATAGCTGACTGCCAGGAAGAGGCAGAAAGATTCTATTGGCCAGCGTTGGGAGTTGGTAAATGCAAAGTCGGTTTTGGTCTTCCCTCTAACTTGGAGCATGTGCATGTAAATTTTGGTGCAAATCCGTCGAAAATTGCGGCTGTGCATTCGTTACACACACACACACACACACACACACACACACACACACATCCTGCCTTTTATAGATAGAGATATGCATTTCGGGTTGACACAATTTTTTTTATTATGTGTGCTTCGTCCTGTCCAGCAAGAATAAAATATTCATTTTCAGCTTTTAACCTTCACTACGTAACCGCTGATGGGTACGGAGTTTTTCTACATGAGAGTCTTGGCATTATTATTATTATTATTATTATTATTATTGTTATTAGTATTCCTATCTGTTAGTTGTTGCTAGGAGTTGCAAAGTAAACCGCCAGAACACTAACCTAGACTAAGTAGTATCGAAAATTTCTCTAATTTCCATCTCCGTCAATAATGTCTCTCCTGCTTTAGGAAAGCCGCTAATAGTGCCAAATATTATGGGCATTATCTTGACACTGTGCGTGAATGTAAGAAACTCGAATGTCTCTTTCATTCACGGGCGAAGTCCTGGTATTTACCTTTCATACTCGCCCGACGATATATTGGACTTCATTTTATTATTTGTTTCTTTTTCATGCTAACAGCGATAAACTTTACGAGGAAGGAAGAAAAAACAGACCAAGAAAAACAATTTAATATATCTAAAATTTAAAGACAAAAAAAGAATTCTCAATTCGATATTTAGTTTGTTACCCAGAATCTTTGCTTACAAGGTAATCATTTGTTTGATCTTCAAATCTCAGAAGTTTCCTGAAACAAAATATCGGTGGGTGGGTTTCTAAATTGAATTCCACTGAGTCTAGCAGGAACGTTTTTTTTTTTTTTTGACAGAAGTCTTTGACTTATCTCAGATTTTATGTTGGGGTTTAACGTTTTTAGATACATTTATTATGTCAAAGTCATGTGAAAATAAAATTACTGTCATGTAAAAGTTGCTAACTTTCCTTGCTGTCAAATGCAATGAATTATATATATATATATATATATATATATATATATGTGTGTGTGTGTGTGTGTTAATTTAAATTCATAGCTGCATGTGTGCAGATGCGTGTTTCTTCAGAAAGTTACAATTAAAAGAAAAATTATATACACACACACACGCAACAACCCACACACACACACACACACACACACACACACACACACACACACACACACACACATATATATATATATATAAAGAAATATAGTCTTGAGGTGTGCTATATTTATGGAATAAAGTGCTCAATATCAGAGATAGAGCGTGTGTAAATATAAAAGTGAACATAGAAGTCAACACTTAGAGGCGACAGTCTGTTTCATGCTATATGCAATCGTCAGGCCACATATGCTGTTATTTTTCTCGGCTATTTATATATATACGGGTTAGTGGTGCATTGTGGGTATTCGGTTATGGCGGTTATTTCACCGGAAGTCGTTTGTTTATCTGTTTAGGCCAAATTATATTGCTAGTTTTTATTTTTTTGTTTCTTATTTTATTTATTTATTTATTTATTTATTAACGTAGTAAAAATTTGTTTATATCACTTATTTAACAGTTTTGTTTTGGATTGGGAATTTAATTAAAGCTATTTGTTCAGTTTTGGGGTTGATTGTTGTAGTTCATTCTAAGTATTATTTTGGCGGGAACAGTTTTTAATTGATTATCTTTATTTGGGATTGGTTTGTTTATTTATTTACCTGGATGAATTTAGGTTAATTTATTTTACTTGTATATTTTCTCTTTTCGGTTTTCGATTTTTAAGTAACATAGTATTTTTTTATGTTTTATTTCTATTTTTTTTTTTTTTTTTGTTATTTTTGCTTATTAGTATATTTATTTTATTTTATTTTTTCCGTTTTTAATTTTTTAGGTTACGTAGAAAAAAATTATTTTCATGTCTGCATTTTGAGATGAGTTCGGATCTTTTGTTTAATAATTTATTTTGGTCGGGGAAAGTAATGATAGCTATTTTTTCCTCCGGGCAAAGTTTGCAAGTTTTTGATTGTAGGCTGATGATTTTTTCCTTATCTTCCAAGATATTTTTGGTGTGATGTTCGTTTTATTTTTAATTTCCCAGATATACTTAGAAAGCATTGTACTGTTTGCATATTTACTATTTGTGAAAGATGTTTTGTGTGTATAATTTCTTTGTTTCCAGGGTCCTTCAGTTACTCCTATGTATACTTTTTCTTCGTTATCTGATGATTTTATCGTGGCTTGGTATATTACGTTGTTTTGTAAACAATTTCCGTTTAAGGGACATTCGTTCTTTATTCTGCAGTTGCACGTGGGTTTAATTTGTTCGTGTGGTTTGTTGATAATTTTCCTATTGTGCTTTTTTATTATTTGTGCCATGCTCTCGGTGCAGCTGTAGCTGATTTTTACTGTGTTTTTGTAGAATATCTTGTGTAAGGTGCTTGATTCTGGGAAGTGTTTGTGTAAGAGTTTGAAGAATATTTTTCCTAGGTTTGTTTTTACGTTCTTGCTGTACGGTGGGCTGAACCATATGATATTTCTTCTTCTGTTGGCCTTTTTTGTATTCTGTGGTGAGTATGTGAGTATTGCTGGGAATCCGCTATCTTTTAGGACTGTTTCATAGTCTTTCTTAGCTTTGTTAAATAGGGATTCATTGGAGGAATTGTCAGAGAGCCTGCGGTTAATTGATTTTGGTATCTGTTTGATTATAGAAGGTGAATGGCTGGAAGATGTGTGTATGTAGAGTGGTTTGTCATTAGGTTTTCTATATGGTTTATGTGCGCCAAAAAAATAAAAACTAGCAATATAATTTGACCTAAATAGATAAACAAACGACTTCCGGTGAAATAACCGCCATAACAGAATACCCACAATGCACCACTAACCCGTATATATATAAATAGCCGAGCAAAATAACAGCATATGTGGCCTGACGATTGCATATAGCATGAAACAGACAGTAGCCTCTAAGTGTTGACTTCTATGTTCACTTATATATATATATATATATATATATATATATATATATATATATATATATATATATATATATGATCGACTCTCCCGTCGAGATTCGACGTATGAAGGCCAAGCAAATCAGTTTCCAGGAAACCGACAGCCCGACACCGGCACATGAGATTTGATTATAGTGGTGAAGGCCTCGTGCAGGACCATCCACACTTTTTGGAGGGACGAATACAGAGACCTGGTGCACCGAATGCCACAAGGTTCCCAAACGACCCTCCGCAGGTTTTGAATTCAGAGTTGTCCTTCTCCTAGACAAGTTGCCCTCCAAGGCTATAGAACTTAGTCTGTTTTGCTATTTTACCCATAGCTGGGGGGAGAGGAAGAGGATTCATACCTTTCCCAAGGGTATTAGCACGTATATATATATATATATGAAAATATTTACGCTTACGCACATGCATAAAAGCATAAGAACATATGCAAACATACAGGCATATATGCGTAAATAAACAAAAATGTATATATATATATATATATGTAGACATATATATATATATACAGACATATATATATATATATATATATATATATATATATGTAGACACATAAAATAGTTCAAACGTATATATATATATATATATATATATAATAAAAGAAGAGGGATTACGTAACGATGGACATTGCATTCATATTATTGAAGATCATTGTTTACTGGAAAGGTAAGACACCAGAATAGAGCTAAACAAGCGAGAAATGTGATAGAAGAAAATGTTAGCATAGGACTTACGGTTACATCTAGCCATTTTAAGTGTAAAATAATGAGACCTTGCTGTTAATCTTGTACTGAGACTAAATTATTAAAGTTGAAGTACCAAAGATGGAAGCTCACCCGAACAATTACCATGAAAGTATATATATATATATATATATATATTTATGAATAAAAATGACAATAGGAAAACTGGTAATTGCTGACGCGTTTCGTCCAATGTGGACTTTATCAAAGCAAAATACGAAAATTAAATTAAATGAACAAAGTAACTAATAAAAACAAAAACAGAATGTACCTAGCAACTGGAATGTAGAGAAACGCTATTTTCATATTTTTAACTGAAAAATAACGTCAGTAATTGTCACGTGTGGAGAATATTGTCATTATAATTGTGTTGATGTATTCAACCATTTTCTTTTGATTTTATGAATCTGTTGTGTATATTTGTTTGTAAGAGCATTACTTTTGTTAAGAAAGGTGAAATAGGGAAAAAACCTGGGCGTAGATTAATATTTGGGTAGTTTACTATGGCGGCACTCTCCAGAATTTTCCTTCTGAGTGAGTTATTTTCTTTTTTTATGAGTGTAGCATTTTTAAAATCAAAATTATGGTTATAGTATTATGTATCTGTTTTCATGTGATTTACTATTGCGGATTATGTTATTAGTCTTGTTGCGGTTGTATATTTTGTATGCCTTTCTTCTTGCGCTGTGGATGAAATGATATGGGTATTGTAGGTTTTTTAATGTGTTTTCTATGTATGTTTCTTCTTTAAGTAAATATTGGGGACTACAGATTCTTAATGCTCTTAGATAGAAACCTATAATAATTCCAGATTTAATTTTTGAAGGGTGGTTTGAGTAGAAGCTGATCAGATCATTTTTGTTTGTAGCCTTTCTGTAAACGTCAAAATTGAGTTCGTTATACATAATACTACCGACCAATTCTGTCACGTCCACTATCCAGAATAACCTATCCCATCTAAATAATCTTGAAATAGTCACAAACACTTCCAAAACCATTATGGATATACTAAGATCTTCAAACAATAATAGCACTAATATTTCTGAAGCAGGCATTTATAGAATAAATTGCCAAAACTGTTCCTCTCAATATATTGGAGAAACAAGTAGAAGTTTGAGAAAACGCATTTATGAGCACAAAAGAGACCTCACAAAAAACAACTTAGCTAATGCACTAGTCATACATAGAAATAAATTCAACCATAATTTTGATTTTAAAAATGCTACACTCATAAAAAAAGAAAATAACTCACTCAGAAGGAAAATTCTGGAGAGTGCCGCCATAGTAAACTACCCAAATATTAATCTACGCCCAGGTTTTTTTCCCTATTTCACCTTTCTTAACAAAAGTAATGCTCTTACAAACAAATATACACAACAGATTCATAAAATCAAAAGAAAATGGTTGAATACATCAACACAATTATAATGACAATATTCTCCACACGTGACAATTACTGACGTTATTTTTCAGTTAAAAATATGAAAATAGCGTTTCTCTACATTCCAGTTGCTAGGTACATTCTGTTTTTGTTTTTATTAGTTACTTTGTTCATTTAATTTCATTTTCGTATTTTGCTTTGATAAAGTCCACATTGGACGAAACGCGTCAGCAATTACCAGTTTTCCTATTGTCATTTTTATTCATAAATATTGTCTCTCTACTGATTAATTCGGAGAAATTTTCATATATATATATATATATATATATAGAAAATGCATAAGCAACATACGTTATGGCGGTGGGAAAGTGACTGAAGCCGAGATGCCACATCAGGGCCGATAACGTTGCAGATTCTTCTCTGAATTTTATCTAGAATTTCTTAACGCCAGAGCAAATTTGGCGGCAATATTCAATGAATACTCGTATGGTAGATTTATAAATGTGAAAGATAGATTCTTTCGAAAAAATTGTCTAACACGACACAGTGAATCAGCTTTCCTACCAGTATAACTAGCGATTGATTATGATAGGAGGTAGGCAAGATAACTGATATAACGAAAATCTTGTTTTTTTAATTTATTTTCTTTTTAATCATTTCACACCAGGTAAGATAATAAAGCCACTAAGACGCAAGGGGGGATACTAAGTGTGAATGAATATGAGAAAATCTTTATTAAGGGGAGAGGGCAATAGAAGAACATGACGACTGACATTACATTTACATTTTTGAAATTCAAAATGGACTGGAAAGAAATAAACTGGAAGAGAGTCCCACAGGCGAGAAGTGCGAGAAAAAACTAAAATAATAGAATTTATGGCCACAGTTTTCAATTTCAACAGTCAACATGATGACACCTAACTGCCAGTCTAGTAATGCGTTTAAATTCGTAAAGTCGAGGTACCAAAGAGAAAAGCCGATTAGAAGAGTTACGGGGGAAATATTTATAGAAACGCAGTGTGAAAATTGCTCTCACGAGTGGTTTGTAACACATTATTTATTATCTCTCAGTTGCTTCTCTGTCCTTGGTCAGAGTGCACTCAGGGGCGACTTATTCAAAGGACAGCGTCGCAACTGAGGAAAATTATACTGAGAGGTGTTGACCATGTTCACCATATTCTATGAATATAGAATACAGCGCAGTTCATAATCTGTTCAATGAAACAACGTTAAAGATTAACACTCACGAGTCAGACATTCTACTGAATCCGCCTATATCGCCAATACCAGCAGCAGCTGTTCCGTAATTCTTCAGTCTTCGATATCAAGGGTTGGCAGTGAATATTCGGAAAAAAAACATGGCCGCCTTTATACATGTCGCATTGAATATTCTGAGCCTTCTGATTGGTTAACCCTTCTATTGGTGAACTATAAAATGAGTCAGCTCATTTTGGCTGGCTCACTAGTACACCAGGGCACCCAAAAATTTCAACAAGAGGTGCTCGGTCCTGAGGAACAGCTGTCCGATACCGCGCACTCTCATTGCACCAGAAAGAG
>OZ010606.1:39607599-39647599 GCA_963932145.1 Acanthosepion lycidas
GTTACTACGTGAGAAAACGACATTATTTTTTGCACCTATCCTAATATAAATAATTATACCAGAACGCGATCACGCGTGTTTACAAAAATCACTAACACAGCGATTACAGTTACATTAATTTTGTCTTCGCAATTCACACCTGAGGATGGACGCAGAGGTGATCGAAAGTACTTGCGTTAACAAAAGCTACGGCGCCTTCCTTGATAAATTTCAACTTAAAATTCAAGAAGCTAATTAGAGAACTAGAAAGGATTATTATAAAATAAATAGACATAATATGTCTATATTATTCAATGAAACATGCTTGAATACATACAAATAAACATGCTTGAATATATATATATATATATATATATATATATATATATACTAGTATAAGATTGGTGCATACGGAATAAATTCCAATAACCAACAAATATTATTCTTAAAAGAGTGCTCAATACAGAGTAGAGCAAATATAAGTATTTATTCGAAAATTATAACATAAATATGTTATAAAATCACTACAAAAATAGCCATTTTGTTTCAACACTTCTGGTGTCTTATCCTGTGATGATGTTGAATGTAGAATAAAGGGTTTTAAAAAGGTTCAAATAAATCAAACTCCCCTCGCTAGGGGAAACGCTGTTACATAAGCTGCAATGATCAATCAAAATACAAGTATATGAGAATTCAAAAAACTTGACAACGAACTAAGGTTATAATAATTATTTAATGCTTTAAATTTAGGGTTAGATTAAAATATAATTTATTCTAACTAATAAATATTAAATTATACGATAATATTTGAAATTAAAAATTACCAATTTTAAATTTTAAATATATATATATATATATATATATATATATATATATATATATATATATATATATGTATATATATATATATATATATATTCAAGCATGTTTATATATATACATATATAATGATATATTTGGTAATCCGTATGGATAATTCCAAAGAGGATATAGATCCAGAGAGAGCTCGATGTAATAACAGAGCAAATAATAATTATTATGAATACGGAGACTATAAAAGTTCATGGTAATATTTTAGTTCATTAAAACGTATACTACGGCTTTAACTCATGAGACCAAACATTTTCACAAAAATAAATGTGTACAAATTTAACCAGGCATAAAAACAGTTATCTACATAATTTATTTTTATTCAAAATTGGGGGAAGGTAAAAAAGTGGGGGGGAAGGTAAAAAAGTGGGGGGTATGTATTCAAAATGGAGTGAGGGAAAAGACGGAGGAGAAGAAGAAGTATATACATTCAAGGCTGGGAAGGGAAAGTGAAGAGAGGAAGAAAGAAATATGTCTGTTCAAGGAGATATGTGCGAAGTTGTAGGGACCAGACATGTTGACTTATTTATACCGGTTATATATATATATATATATATATATATATATATGAAGAAATATAGTTTTAAGGTGTGTTATATTTATGGGATAAAGTGCTCAATATGAGAGAGAGAGAGAGAGAGAGAGCGTATGTAAATATAAATATAAAAGTGAACATTGGAGTCAACACTCAGAGGCGACATGCTGTTACATGCAAGGCGCAAACGTCAGGCCGCCAATGTTGTTGTTTTTAAAAATACAACATTCGCGGCCTGATGATTGCGCTTAGCATGAAACAGAATGTCGCCTCTAAGTGTTGACTTCACTGTTCACTTATATATATATATATATATATATATATATATATATATATATATATATATATATTTGGTTACCAAGAATTAATTTCGACAAGTTTTCATTCGTTTTAGTCATTAACAAGAACTGAATATTTTCAGTGTGCGAGATAAGATTTTATTGGTTACATGTTTGGATTTAGGGTGGGGGCGTATCAATTCAAATGTACGTATATTGTATAAATGAGTTAATATGTAAAATGTTTTCTCAGGGATCGATTGTGCTAGTAAAGTATATGGGTTTAAGAGTGGTTGTATATATATATATATATATATATATATATATATATATATATATATATATATATATATATATACAGGCGTATTTAACAAAAACTCTCTCTGACACACACACAAATATAGGTATCTCCACTGAATTTTCGAAACTTAAGGTGAATTTAAAAAAAAAATGCAAAAGCATTCTTGAAGTTTCCATTTTAGTTTTAATTGAAAGCTAAATGATTAAGTTTACGATTTCCAGTAAGCCAAAGTGTATTTCAAATAGAAATTATATTGATTAGAATGTCAGTTTTCTGTTTCCTTTCACAGAATCAATTAAAATCGGCCATTTTCTCACATATGTAAACAAAATTTAATTATCGGTTTTAAAAATCTTCCAAAAATAAAATATATACAAATTCATAATTAAATTATTCTGATTTGAAACAAATATTATTTATAGCATAAGAATAATATACAAGCATTTCTTAACCCCGTGTTCTGTTTTTCTGACGTATTGATTGACGGGCTAAGGTGTTGACAGGTAAGTATGGATAGCCAGAATTGCCATAAATTTATGAAATCTAAGTGAACGCTTTGTTTTTTGGTTTTTAAATAGTCATGGCTGTCATACAATTTCTGAGACCACATCACCTAACTGTCCAGACCTCAACCCTCTTGATTATTATCTGTGGGACGCAGTTGAGCGAAGACCAACAAAGTTCCTTATAACAGCAAAGATTAACTGAAGGTAAGGATTATGGTAGCAACCATCAACTTAAACAAGGAGACCGTCCAGAAGAGATGCAGGAGATTCCGAAGTCGTCTGAAAGCTCTGGTTGAAACCAATGATGATTTAGTTGAATAAATTTACTCTTTAGTATTTCAAGATATGTTTGTGTAATTTTGGTAAATATATCTGTTGAAATGGAATATTAATGTTATTTTCATTTTTGCGTAATTTAAACGACAATTTATCCATCGCACACTGTATCAACAGCAGTTTTTTTGACGTAGGGTTAATTATTAGGTATAACTCAAGACTTCAATGTTAAGATAAAACAGTATTTAATTATAATCGCAAATAAATACTTAACAACAACAAAGAAGTAAAAATCAACCAAAGATTATTAACCATTTCAGTGAATACCTTGTTAATAGCGCGGCTCGGCTTAATCCTCCGGTAAATTAGAAATCAAAACCTAAATCATCGACGCACAATAATTCACACTAATTCAACTGGATATTTCCACTCAATAGTCACTCAATAATCACTGCAGTCAGTAGCTATTTATACACCTGGGGCGAAAATATATTCATAAGTCCAGAGTGTCACGCTCGAACCTCGCGGCCGTTAGTTAAATCCTAAATCAAAATCTAAATCATCGACGCACAATAATTCACTCAAATTCGACTGGATAGTTCCACTCAACAGTCACTCAATAATCACTGCAGTCAGTAGCCTGACACCGCTATTTATACACCTGATGGAAAACATATATTCGTAAGTCCAGAGTGTCACGCTCGAACCTCGGTGTCGGTAGTTACTCATTTTCTTCCTATATGACAGCAATAATTATCTCATATTTCGTTAAAGATACGGACAAGTTTTGTTGATCATTTTTTTTGATTAAATTTTTCGAGTTTCTGAATTAGTCGTTTTGTGTCATCAGAAAATTTGCCAAAGTTCATATTTTTTTTTCCAAATACTTTCATCCATAACTACATTCGTTTATTTACCAGAAGAATAGATATTTTTATATGTAAATGCATTTTTCTGTATTTTTTATTTACGGATTGAAAAAAAAGTAAATATGTACACGTACACACACACACACACATTTATACATGTACATAGGCAGAAAGAAAAAAAATAAATGTATTGCTTTATAATTTCATACATAATAGTATATATATATTGGGAAAGGTGTGAATCCTCTTCTTCTCCCTCCAGCTATGTGTAAATAGCAGGACAGACTGGGTTCTATAGCCTTGGATGGAAACAGGTCTAGGAGAATGACAACTCTGAATTCAAAACCTGCAGAGGTTCGTTTGGAAAGATTGTGGCACGTAGTGCACCAGGTCTCTGTATTCGGCCCTTCAAAAAGTGTGGCTGGTCCTGCACGAAACCTTCACCACTATAATCAAATCTCATGTGCTGTTGTCGGGCTGTCGGTTTCCTGGGAACTGATCTGCTTGACCCTCATACGTCGAATTCGACGGGAGAGTCAAGTATATATATATATATATATATATATATATATATATATATATATATATGTATGTAGATATATATATATATATATATATGAAAAAAAATGACAATTGGAAAAAAGATCTTAGATTTTGCCGACGCTTTTCGTCTTCCGACTTTTTCAAGGCAAAAATGAAATCGAAATGTTCTTGTTGTTATAGTTACATTAAAAAATCCAAATTTAAAAAGATAGACGCTTCTGTCTAAGCCTTTTTTTCTGGTTAATACTAAGAAATTTTTTTTTTACATGTCAACAATATAGTTAAATTCCCAGATCAATTCTGTGGACAAGACAGATTGGTATAAATAAAATGACAATTGGAATAGAAGCGTCTATCTTTTTAAATTTGGATTTTTTAATGTAACTATAACAACAAGAACATTTCGATTTCATTTTTGCCTTGAAAAAGTCGGAAGACGAAACGCGTCGGCAAAATCTAAGATCTTTTTTCCAATTGTCATTTTATTTATACCAATCTGTCTTGTCCACAGAGTTGATCTGGGAATTTAACTATATATATATATATATATATATATATATATATATATACTATAGTTCAAAATTTTGTAGACATCCCCAGAATTATCATGGGATGAAGTTGACAGAAAATGAAAACTTTCTATCCAGAAAAAACAAAAAACTCTTAGAGTCATTGAAAAATGAATGGAATCAATTATTAAACTTATATTTTGAGAAAATTCTGCAACCAATGCCAAAACATTTTGTTGTTACTGCAGCACAAACTTTTGACACTTGTTGCAACAGGATAATGGTGGATATTTTAACGAGTGCAAAATTTAATCACAAAACGCTTTTTATCTTTTTGTCATAATAACATTTCTAATAAAAACTTATGACGCACTGATTTTTTTTTTTAACTATATATAATAATTTTTTTCTTAATTGAAGTACAAAACAAGTTCTTTTGGGGCCAGTTTAGAAAATTACCAGAGTTGGCGTCAAACGTTTGAAATGTAGTGTATATGTAGGTATATACATGTATATATAAATCAGTAACTATATCTTAGCACTAGGAAAAGTCAAAAATTATCTGCGCTCTTGATACGTTATGAAGAAAGTGCGGATAATTTTTTACTATTCCTCGTACTAAGATATAGTCCCTATTTTATATGTACATGTATATACCTACATATATACACTACATTTTGATTCATAAACATAAGAAATAAATATACACACAGATTCAGAAATGTACACAAAGACACAAACATGCATATATATATATATATATATATATATATATATATATATATATAAATGTTTGTTTCAAACAAACCTAGAGATAAAAGCATTTTAGGTTTTTATATATATATATAAATGTTATATATACATATATATATATAATGATAGTTGCTAAAATGAGTAGATGGTTTAAAAAATGACAAAAGTCGGAGATGACCATTTCTGTTTAAATGAGATAAGCATAGAAACAATAATAACAGCGCAGTCGAGAGACAACTAAATGAGAGATTAGAAATGTCTAACATGTTATTTTTTGCATAAATGTAAAACAATCGTACAAATCATTCAAGAAGACCAAAAAAAAAAAAAAAAATGACAAATAAAAAAAAGCGAGAAACACGAAAAGAAAACAAGGGTTACAGCAGCGTCAGCGGGTGTCTCTCTAAACGGCAAAGCGGGAAATGGCGACTCAATTGTATCAGATAAAATACCCAGAAAGATCAAAAGAACAAAAAAAAAAAAAAAAAGAAAAAGAAAAAAGGGAGGTAATTCTATTTTTAAATAGCTAAACAAATAGAAAATAGTTTTTCGTCGATTTTCATTTGAGACTAAAAATGTCAGTGTGTGTAGTTGGAGAAGATAGAGAAGGACAGAGATAGAGGTAGACAGATTGAGTCAGTGAGAGATAGATAGGCATATATATATATATATATATATATATATATATAGAGAGAGAGAGAGAGAGAGAGAGAGAGAGAGGGAGGGAAGATTGATCAAACGGCGTTTTCCCTTACGAATGGAGAAGATGGTTCGATTTCTGCCGGGCAGCATAATTTTTCTGATTAACAATTTTCCAATAAGCAGGCCGATAGATGTATTAAACACTGTTTAAAAAAGGTAAGAAAATAGTAAAAATCATGCTTCTATTTTAACTACGAGTAGGCAGTATTATAACGTCATATATATATATATATATATATATATATATATATATATATATATATATATATATTCTTTTTATAAGATATTTTTTGTTTATACGTTCTTTTTATAGATACAAATATTTAAATAAATGCTCTGTTTATAATGAACAGTATTAACAACATTTACCGCCCTGAATGTCCGAGAAATTTTCACAGAAAATATGCGCCCTCCGACAGGAATCGAATCTGTATCCTATACGGAACCGTCATATAGCCTGACGTGCCTTAACCGATTGGGCCACAGAGGAGCGTTCGGTCAGCAAGGTCGATTTTACTGTTTTTAAACACAATTTTCTATGATTTTTTCTCATATATTCATTATAAACAGAGCATTTACTTAAATATTTGTATCTATAAAAAGAACGTATAAACATAAAAAAAATGTCTTAAAAAGTAATTGTCGTCTTTGTCCATTACATAATATATATATATATATATATATATATATATATATATATATGCGAATATTTCGGCAGCATGTTTACATTAAGACATGTTTCGTTGTATAGTTTAAACATGTTGAAAAATTGAAAACAAAACCTCAATAAAATTACTTATGAATGCTACACAAATATTTTACAATGTGCATAATAGATAGCTTGAAATGCAAATGTTTACACTAATAGTTTCTCTTTTTACAACTCATTCCGTAAAAAAAAACTCTCGAACCCATACTTAGTTACCTCCCTTTAAACGTTTTCAGCGGTCAATTTTTTGTACTAACGTAAGTATGCTAAAACTAAAAAAAATATAATTAAATCTTCCTTGTCAGCCATATTTAATGAAAGATGTTCAAAAGAAAGGTTGCCGTCCAAATCTATCTATCTATCTATCTATCTATCTGTGTATATTTCGGCAGCATATTTTCATTAAGACATGATTCGTTGTATAGTTTAGACATATTCTGTCTACTTATTTTCGATAAGATCTTTTCATACTCGCGGATAAGTTTTTTTTTTATATCATTTGATGTCTCGTCCTTCAACAATAACAAAAAGCTTATCCACGTGTATGAAAGGATCTTGCCTAAACTATACAATGAAACATGTCTTAATATATATATATATATATATATATATATATATATATATATACAGTGTAACCCGGATATAAGAGAGTTGTCGGGACCGAAGAATCATTCTCTTATATCCGGGTTTCTATTATATCCGGGTTTGGTCTATTTTGTTTAGGTAAGTATGGCTCTAATTTGGGACCAGAGAAAATCTCTCTTACATCCTGGTTTCTCTTATATCCGGGTCTCTTATATCCGGGTTACACTGTATATATGTGTATAGGATTAGCAAATAAATAATTACCAAATTTAGCCAAGAGGTGTAGACATAATAGCGCTCAATGTGATTAGACAGAGCTAAGAAATATATATTAACAAATACACATATAGTATTAGTGTTTAGTACTATTTTGGGGCTATTTTAATTTTGAACTATGAATCAGCGTCCATCCCATGAGCATCTGTATATTTTTTTAAAATAAACAATAAGCTATATCTCGTGCCCGATGAGTTGGGTAACCAATAAAACTCGAGTCGCAAATCAAACGTAGGTATGCGTGTATTTATTAATATATATTTAGAACAAGGTTATTGTATTCATATTGTCAAGTGAAAATTACAATATGAATACTTTTTTAAATTCTTCTAGTTGCTAAGGACATTTTTTGTTGTTAATAGTTACTTTATTTTTTAATAAATTCACTTCCTTTTTGCCTTGAAAAAGTCCACAGTGGACGAAACCGGTCGGCTAATAATACAATTTTCATATTGTCTTTTACCTTTATACATACTCTCTTTTTCTATAGGTAAACTCTGAGACATTTTACACACACACACACACATACACACACGCACACACACACACACACACACACATATATATATATATATATATATATATATATATATATATATATATATAATGTAACTCTATACTGATACAAATTATTAACACCCTGCACCCCTCTCTATATGAACAATCGCGCTGGCCGTTACCATGGAAATTTTGATTTCAATAATGAATATACTATTAAAACACGTAAATTTCAGAAATAAGTTATTCCACAAAAAAATTTCCCTTGAAGATGGAACAGAGCTTACTTTAATTCAATTTAATTCAAATAATTATAATGAAGTTTTCGGCTCTTGTTTTGAAACATGAGAACTCTTATGTAGCGTGTTGGAATCATATTTTTAAATAAATAATTATATATATGTATATATATATATATATATATATATATATATATATATATATATGTATATATTATAAACTGTTACATTGGAACATGCAAGTTACCACGACAAAAATGCATGCCCTCATCGCTCAACACATGACCAGACGTCTTGAGACGTCGAATCAAATATGCATTTCTGTCGTGGTTACTTGCATGGTCCAATGTAACAGTTTATAATAAATATATATTTCTCTACTCTTGTATTGAGTCCTTTTTTAAATTAATGTCATAAACGTTTGAATTTATATTTTTTTCTTTCTTTTACATTTATGTACAGATTAGCGAGTTCGATCCTCACTGGGTGCCCCATACTTTCGGCCTTGTGCTACATCTAAGCCGGGCTTAGAAAATCGCTATATATATATATATATATATATATATATATATATATGTGTGTGTGTGTGTGTGATGTGTGTATTTGTGAATTTGGGCAGCAATTACCCTTTTACACACACACAAACACAGACACAAGTTACTGACATTTGGAAAAACTTTCATGAAAGTATGTTTCGAAAATAATATTCAGTAATTCATTTTCCCTATATGACTTGCTCAGATGGATAACGAAAAATGTGTGTGTTTGCCCGAGACTAAAAAAGACAAACATAATGAGAGACTTTTAAAAAATCGTTTAACTTTTTATATTCTACTCCTTAAGTGTCCGAGTTTTAAGAGGGAAATTCTTCTGAATATGTAGGAAAAAGATAAAAGAATTGTTTTTATCCGTACGTCCTCCATGTCGATATTATTATAACTTACAACTCTTTTGGGATTACATAACCAAATGTATTACATACTGACGACATGGAGGACGTACGGATAAAAACAATTCTTTCATCTTTTTCCGATCCATTCTGAAGAATTTCCATCTCAAGACTCGGACATTAATGCAGACAATATATATATATATATATATATATATATACTCAAGTATAGGATTGGTGTATACGGAATACATTCCAATAACAAAATATACTATCCTTAAAAAATGCTCAATACAGAGTATAGCAAATATAATTTATTCGAAAATTATAACATAAAAATGTCATAAAATCACTACAAAAATAGCCATTTTGTTTCAACACTTCTATGTCTTATCAATTAATGATGTCGAGTGTAGAACTTTTTTTTAAAGTTTGATTCTAACCTGGTATATGTACATCCTATTCTACATTCAACACCATCACTTGATAAAACACCAGAAGTGTTGAAACAAAATGGCTCTTTTTGGATTGTTTTTGTAACATATTTATGTTATCATTTTCGAATAAATTATATATATATATATATATATATATATATATATAGTATAAATTAACTGATTTAAAATAGGGTTTCTTCGCTACACAGTAATAACCATATTTCAAAAACTGAAGTTGAAAACAAATTTAATTATATAATTAAATCAAAAGCATTAGTTCTGTTTCATCTTCAAGCGAATTTTGGAATAAGTTATTTTTAAATTTACTGAGTTTTAAACGCACATATAAATTCATAATTTCCTGTTTCCAAGGATACAGAGAAATCCAATAAATTTACATTAAGCACTATTTTGTAAAAATAAAAAATGTCAATAACAACACCGGATTATATATCTCACTGTTCTTTCTTTTTATTTATATATACTTACATACATACATACATACATACATATGTTTGTGTGTGTGTGTGTGTGTGTGTGTGTGTGTGTGTGTGTGTGTGGCTTATAATTGTAAAAATGTCTGGATCAATAGATTGAAGATTAGATAAGGAAACGGCTAGCCGAAGAAAAAACTTCAGATTGATATGTTAGACAAGCGTTCTGATATACAGAAATACAGACTGATAAAAATATAGACACACATCCATGTAGCTGGACCGAGAGAAAGAAAAGATCTTGTTACGCAAAGATTCTAGCTTGAGTAAGAACAGGGAATCATTCCAAGAAAGGTTTCTCTGGCAAAACCTTGTAAATGAGACACTTTCGGCTGCCGAGAGTTGATTAATGTGTTCATTGTGAAGAAACCGTATACAAGCGATTAAATATGTCGTTCTTATTAGTTTCATTAGGGCTGATGATCTGAAAGATCTTTTGCTAGCCATAAGAATAAAAAAGCGATCCTTTCTAATCGGTATTTCTAAGAAGGTATGGGTCTTATTTTCTTCCAGAGAAATCTTTTGCTGGCAGTAAGACTCATTTTGTTTTTAGTCAAACGACGTTAAACGCATCAGATCGATATTACTCTCGATCGGGGCAACATTCTTTCAACTTCCTGGAAACGCAGCATTTAAAAGACCCCGCAAAGGCGTGCAAAACAAGAAAAAGAAAAGGAAACAAAATGGAAACCTACTTCTAAAAGAAAACTATCAAGGCTTTTTGAATTTTCGCGAGTATTCTAGCGTAAAACCTCAGTTGTTTCACATCGAAAAAGATGCGAGAAAAAGTATATCAACACAAGTGACAGTCCGATGATTGGAGAAGCGAGAGCAGGAAGTGACTGCGGAACTGTTGTAACAATTGCATTCTGGGAATATTCTAAAAAGGTAAGAAATGTTGTTACAATTGCATTCTCGGAATATTCTAAAAAGGTAAGAAATGTTGTTAGAATTGCATTCTGGGAATATACTAAAAAGGTAAGAAGTGTTGTTATTAGGTTGAGCAAAAATAATGACTTAATAATGTCGTTTTTTGACGTATTTTTTAACGTCAAAAAACGATATTATTACGTCATTATTTTTGCACCAACCTAATACAAATGCATTCTCGGAATATTCTAAAAAGTTAAGATATGTTGTTACAAATACATTCTGGGAATATGCTAAAAAGATAAGAAGTGTTGTTACAAATGCATTCTGGGAATATGCTAAAAAGGTAAGAAGTGTTGTTACAATTGCATTCTCGGGATATTCTAAAAAGGTAAGAAGTGTAGTTAGAATGGCATTCTGGGAATATACTAAAAAGGTAAGAAGTGTTGTTACAAATGCATTCTCGGAATACTCTAAAAAGGAAGGAAATGTTGTTACAATTGCCTTCTCGCAATATTTTAAAAAGGTAAGAAATGTTGTAATTGAATTATCGGAATATTCTAAAAAGGTAAGAAATGTTGTTACAATTGCATTCGCGGAATATTCTAAAAAGGTAAGAAATGTTGTTACAATTGCATTCTCGGAATATTCAAAAAACGTAAATGTTGTTACAATTGCATACCCGGAATATTCTAAAAAGTTAAGAAATGTTGTTACAATTCCATTCTCGTAATATTCTAAAAAGGTAAGAAGTGTTACAATTGTATTCTCGGAATACTCTAAACAGATAAGCCCTGTTACAATTGCATTCTCGGAATATTCTTAAATTTAAGAAGTGTTTTTAAAATTGCATTCTCGGAATATTCTAAAAAGGTAAGAAGTGTTGTTACAATTGCATTCTCGGTATATTCTTAAATGGTAAGAAGTGTTGTTCCAATTGCTTTCTGGGAATATTCTAAAAAGCTAAGAAGTTTTCTTCCAATTGCCTTTTCGTAAAGTGTTGTTACAATTCCATTCTCGGAATATTCCAAAAAGTTAGGAAATGTTGTTACAATTGCATTCTCAAAATATTTTTAAAAATAGGTTAATTTTACAGAAGACAAATCGGATGGTCAGAATACCTCGTGGGCTATGTATTCTGACAGTGATGGATTCCCTTTTTCTAAGTTTTGGTTACAAGTCCAAAACAGCGTGAAACGAAAAGAGATTAACAGGAATTTTGAAGCGTCGATATGCTTCCCGCATCCAGGTTCGAGAGACAGGCTAAAACCACACGGGGTTGCAACGTTAAGCCTGCAAACAAGCGGCATGCGTTCCCTTGAAGTCCTTCCATGTTGTGACGTTCGTACCTCTCCTCTAGTGAAACGAGTAAGTAAAAAAAGAAAAACAAAAAGAAAAAGCTTTTCGTTGATACCATTTATGCAGTAGCGTTGGGGTCCAGTGACGATATGGAACGCAACAGTCCCATTTGAACAGCGTCTTCCCAAGAATTGTTGCTTTGTGGAACAGACTTCCGAGAGGATACTTTTCCAAATCACTACAATCTTTACCTTTTCAATTCTAGGGTCAGCTGTTTTCTATGAACTTCACTTCTTACCCTTTATTACGCGTGTGCAATACCACACAGTAACCCTCTACTTTGAGTGTCTCTTAGGCCTTGCATTGGTGAACATTAGTATAAAAACTTAAAAAATCAAGCAAAATTTAAAATATATCATATATACTACTGTGCCTGAGTACACGTCTGCAATAGGGATCAGATCGTTACTCAAGCAGATGGATATATAAAGAATCGAACAACCAGTCATTATTAGTGGGTCTTGGGTATGATGATAAACTACATCCAGCATCAAGGCCTCTGATCAGGATGTTTAGAGGGGCCTGAAACCACCTTTTAACTTCTGGTGATCCCAGGTCCACCCTGACCAAACGTGGTAGAACCTGTTAGGCCCCGCAGCTATGGGCAAATAGTTAACAACCAAATAGGGGTCAAAACACTATGAAAGTGTAAAAATAGGTTTTAATTCCAGTAATACATTTTTTTTGGAAAAAATACCAGCAATACATTAAAAAAATATAACCAGTAATACATATTTCAAGGCAAAATTACAAGTAATTTATTTAAAATGTATTACCAGCAATATGTTTAAAAAAAATAACCAGCAACCATTTAAAAAATATTACCAGCAATAGATTTTGGAAAAAAATATTATCAGCAATACATTTTTGGAAAAAAAAAATTTTGAAAAAAAAAAAAATTATTGCCACGAATATATTTTTGAAAAAAATATTACCTGCAATAGATTTTCGAAAACAAATATCAGCAGCACATTTAAAAAAATTATCAGCAATACATTTTTGAAAAAGAAATATTGTCCGTAAGAGATTTTTGAAAAAGTATTATTACCAGCAAAATATGTTTGAAAAAAATTACCAGCAGTACATTAAAAAATTAATTCACTTTTGAAAGAAAAATATTGCCTGCGACACATATTTTTCTTTTAAAAATTATTGCCGGCAATACGTTTTTGAAAAAAAAAAATGTCAGAAATATATTTAAACAAAATTACCAGCAATATATTTTTGAAAAAATAAAAGTATCAGCAACACATATTTGAAAGAAACAAATATTTCCAGCAATACATTTTTGAAGACAAAATCACCGCAAAACATTAAATTAAAATATTACCAGCAAAGCCTTTTAAAAAATATTATCAGCCATAAATTTTTGAAAAGAATATGGCCAGCAATACATTTTTGAAAAAATATTGCCAGCAACACATTTTTGAAAAAATATTAACAGCTATAGATTTTTTTAAAAAATATTACCAGCAATAGATTTTTGAGACAAAAATATTATCAGCAATGCATTTTTGAAAAAACAATTACCAGTAATACATTTTTGAAAAAGATTGTTACCTGCAATACATTTTTGAAGAACAAAATATCACCAGCAGCACAATTTTGAAAAAAATTTACCAGTAGTACATTTAAAAAAATTACCAGCAATATATTTTTGAAAAAGTAAAATTGCCAGCAACACATTTTCGAAAAAAAACTATTACCTGCAATATATTTTTTTTAAAAAAAGATTATTCCCAGCAATACAATTAAAAAAATATTATCAGCAATACATTTTTGAAAAAAAAATATTTCCAGCAATAAGTATTTGTAAACAAACAATACATTTTAAAAAGTTATCAGCAATACATTTTTGAAAAATAAATTTCCCGTAACAGATTTTTGAAAAAAATTATTAGCAGCAAAATATTTTTGAAAAGAATTACCAGCAATACATTAAAAAATTACAATTCATTTTTGAAAGAAAAATATTGCCTGCGACTCATTTTTGAATAATAAAAAAAAAAATACCAGCAATACGTTTTTTTTAAAAAAAAAATACCAGCAATATATTTAAACAAAATTGCCAGCAATATATTTTTGAAAAGAATAAAAGTGTCAGCAACACCATATTTGAAAAAAACATGTATTTATAGCAATACATTTTTGAAGACAAAATCACCGCAAAACATTGAATAAAAATATTTACAGCAAAATATTTAAAAAAATATTATAAGCAATAAATTTTTGAAAAGAATATTACCAGCAATACATTTTGAAAAAAATATTGCCAGCAACACATTTTTGAAAAAAATATTGACAGCAATAGATTTGTAAAAAAATATTATCAGCAATAGATTTTTGAGAAAAAAAAAATATTATCAGCAATACATTTTTGAGAAAAAAAAAATATTATCAGCAATAGATTTTTGAGAAAAAAAAAATATTATCAGCAATAGATTTTTGAGAAAAAAAAATATTATCAGCAATACATTTTTGAAAAGAATTACCAGCAATATATTTTTGAAAAAGAATATTACCTGCAATACATTTTTGAAGAACAAAATATCCCCAGCAGCACATTTTTGAAAAGAATTTACCAGTAGTACATTTAAAAAAATTAGCAGCAATATATTTTTGAAAAAATAAAATTTGCAGCAACACATTTTTGAAAAAAATCTATTACCTGCAATATATTTTTTTTAAAAAAGTTTATTCCCAGCAATACAATTAAAAACTATTACCAACAATACATTTTTGAGAAAAAAAATTATTACCAGCAATATATTTAAAAAAAAAAATGTTACCAGCAACACATTTTTGAAGAAAAAAATATTACCAGCAATGTATTTGGGAAAAAAATTACTAGCAATACATTTAAAAATTGCCACAATACAGTTTGGGAAAAAAATTATTATTCCCATCATCGCATTTTTGAAAAAAAAAAATCCCAGCAATATATTTTTGAAAAAGAAAAAAAATTACCAGCAATACATTTAAAAATAAATTAGCAGCAATACATTTTTGGAAAAAATATATTACCAGTAATAACAATCTTTTCGGTATTAAATAACTCATTGAGGTTCATATGCCGTAAAACAAACCAAACCAAACCCAGCGCATTAGTGAAACAGCAGACAGTAACAAACCCTATTGAGTGCGTTTCTATGATGAGATTTAAAGAAAGCAATTATAATAATTTACTGTAATAATAATTAAGTGGTAAATAAAATATTCTTTTTTTTAACCTTTGATTACAGCAAAAATTCTTTATTAATTCTGTTACTTTAAACTTTTAATTAAGTCAGTGGAAGAAATATGCACTGATCATTTAAGCATTCCACAATATATCCCATACGAATATTCTAATAGGAAACAGCATTTGTGTTTTCCCTCCCAAGACCAGTGAACTGACGGTGAAGGTGGTGGGCTATACCGAAGAGTTAAGTATTCATAGCTGAGATAAAATAATATTGAAGAAAAAAGTAATCTTCTAACAAGTGTCCTAAGAAATAAGACTCAAGATAAACCTTTCAAAAACAAACTATGATCTGGTATTTGAATGGAAGCAGCGAGACACATAACTTGAATCCATGCTTTAAAATCCAGCATGTGGATTAGTAATGTTTTTTGAGCATTTCACAAGCAAGTAATCCATCTTTAGAAATACCAGCATGTGGAATCCATCTTTAAAATCCGGCATGTGGAATTAGTAATGTTTTTGAGTATTTCACAAGCAAGGAATCCATCTTTAAAAATCCAGCATGTGGAATCCATCTTTAAAATCCAGCATGTGAAATTAGTAATTCTTTTGAGCATTTCGCAAGCAAGGAATCCATCTTTAAAAATCCAGCATGTGGAATCCATCTTTAAAATCCAGCATGTGAAATTAGTAATTTTTTTGGAGCTTTTCACAAGCAAGGCGGGAGCACCACTAGCAATAATGTTACAGAGAGTGATAGCAAGAGTAAAGACGGGTGTTTGAGGAAAGGATATAGAGAAGGACGGTGATCAGTATCAAGGCATCAGAAGATATAGATTGACATTACATTTGAATATTTGAAGATTACAGCTATCAGGGAAGCGAGTAGGAGGAAAGGAGTTCCACTGGCGGGAAGTGCGAGAGAAGAAGCTGTTGGAGTAAAAAAAGGTGGTTAGATTTATACATTTCGACAGTGAAAGGGTGGGACCGAGATGCCAAACTAGCAGCACGCTTAAATTCATGCAGTTGGGGTACCAGTAAAAGTGGCTCATCAGAGCAATTGCCATTAAGATATTTGTAGAAAAGACAAAGGGAAACCACTTCACTTCTGTGAGAAAGTGATTGTAGACAAGTTGCCAGGTCATGACCTATCACGTTGCATATCCGTCTCTGGATTTTGTCTAGGACCTCGAGACGAACAGCAGGGTTACCAGACTATACATGGCAGCAGTATTCAATGGTGGAGTAATGGATAACGGCTCGGATTGAGGAATCAGAGAATCCATTACATTCACTTACGTGCTAATACCCTTGGGAAAGGTGTGAATCCTCTTCTTCTCCACCCCCAGCTATGACAAACCGGGTAGCAACTAGACTTGGATGGCAACCTACTGCGGAATAAAATCTGCCTCGTCAGTCATGTATCGAAAGATACATGATGGCCTAAGCGTGTATCCCGCATGGCACATAACTGACTGAATACCCTTGGGAAAGGTATGAATCCTCTTCTTCTCCACCCAGCTATGGGTAAATAGCAGGACAGACCGGGTTCTATAGCAATGGATGGCAACTGGTTTAGCTCAGAAAGAAATGGGAACTTACTGCGGGAGAAATCTGCCTCGTCCGTCATGTATCGAAAGATACATGATCGCCTAAGCGTGTATCACGCATAGCACATAACTGACTGACATGCTAATACATTTGGGAAAGGTATGAATCCTCTTTTTCTCCCCCCATTATGGGTAAATAGGAGGACAGACCGGGTTCTATAGACTTCGATTGCAACTGGTCTACCGCAGAAAAAAATGGCAACCTACTGCGGAAAAAAATCTGCCTCGTCAGTCATGTCTCAAAAGATACTTGATCGCCTAAGCGTGTATCACGTATGGAACATAACTGACTGACTGATTCAATGCAATGATGAATCGTAGATTTGTAGATTTGAAGGATGGACTCAGGTGAGAAAAAACCTTCTGGCGCGGCACAGAGAACAAACTTTCCTTGCGGTTGATGAAGCTGTTGACTCAATGTAGTTGCTCCACCATAGGTCGGTGGGAAACTTAAGACCAAGACGATGCAGAGAGGCGCTATAGTGGAGTTGGGCAACAGCCATGCTGATAGGAGTCAGGGAGACAAATAGCTAGATCAATTAAGACAAATTTAGTGTAGATGATAAGAAAAGTGTACATAGATCTAGTTGCGCTAGATGTAACTTCGCCCATCAACTAAAACTGCTATAAAACCAAAGCATTAACTTAAAAACTCGGGTCACGTTCTTAAATGAGATTTCCAAATAGATTTGATGCATATCACCCAACCTGTTCAGAAATATCTCTAGTGTCAACTGTATACATAATCGTTTTCACAGACCAATGGCTAAAAATGACTTCGGGCGAATGAAGCCTGTAGGTTTTAGCGAGGCTCATTCTTATTTAAACCTTATGGACTGGGGCTACATAATCACAAACAAAAAAAAACTATTCCAAATAAAAGAAACCCCATCACTTGATTTTGATTTGATTGATTCGTTTTCTACGTCTTATCAACGCTCTGCCGGTTATTTGAGGCCAGAATATATTTTAGATTGTAATTTTGGCAGGGGCAGATAATATCAATTGCTAGAATGCAGGTTGTTAGCAAAAGGGGAGGCCAACATGCAATTTAAAGATTGGAGATACCATAATCAAACAGGTGAAACAATTTCGATATCTGGGAAGAGTATTATCAGAACAACGAAAGTGCGACATGAAAATTCGAAGACGCATTGGGATAGCGAAAGATGCCTTTCAAAAACTGAGCAAAGTATTAAGAAACAGAATAAAAAACATCGTTAAGACCAAAAAAAAAAGATTACTAAACATTAATAGAGTATCAGTCCTCCCATATGACAATAGATAATGGACAATCTTCTCAAGGATAAAGAAGAGACTTGAGAGGCAACAGAATTGTGGTTTTTAGAGAAGGATGCTGAGAATACCATAGACAGAACATGTGAGCAACAATGAAGTTCTAGAGACAATGGTAACAAAAAGGACACTTATGCCTAACATCAGGAAGAGACAGTTGAAATTTCTAAGACACATAATGAGGAAAGAGGGTTTGGAAAATTCGATACTCACAGGACAGATTGAAAGCAAGAGGGCCATAGGAAAGCAACGCAGCTCCAGCGAATGGATAGCGGAGCAAGGTTTGGGATAAATAGGAAAAAGAGGAAAGCGCTACAAACAACAGGAAATTGTGGATAGCTACGATCGCTAACGTCCTGAAGGGACACGGCACATAGAAGAAGACGAATCATGATGGAATACGGAGGTTACATAGCTGCACAGATAGGGGAAAAAACTTTAATGACTGAACAAGTATTTTATGATTTAATATCAATAATTCTTCAATAGGAGTGGATGTTTTCTCTATTGTCCTGTTTACAGTTCTCCCCGGTCTTTTGAACAGGAGTAAAGGTTTATCTTGTTTCCTGTTTAGGATTTGATGCCCGGTTATTTCTAAAGTCTTCACATTCTCTTTCACTTCCAGTAGTTCCTTGTCTCTTAGTGTCATTATCGCTTTGCTTGGGGTGAATTAATTTTCTGACCCAACGCTTAGTTGTATTTGTATCGGCTTCCATTACATCTCTATTCAAAAGCATAAAACTGACCGAGTTCTCGCGCAAACTAATATCATAATTTCGTAAATCCAAATCGACAGAAAAATATTCTCTTTTGATAAGATTTACTCCAGGTGTAAATTGTCCTAAATTTTGATTCCAGTCTACCAAAAATGGAATTTTATTAATATTAGTTAATCTGCAAGAATTTAAAGGCAATGTCAATCGTTAACTACTGAAATGCTCTTTTCTCTTTCTAATCATTACTAATGTTTCTGTTCCTAATTCCTCTGCACCCTGTAACACCTTGCGTACTGACTTGCTTATGGTGGCACTGATTAAAAAATCTATCTATCTATCTATCTATCTATCTATCTATCTATCTATCTATCTATCTATCTCAGTCTGTTCATATCTATCTATCTATCTATCTATCTATCTATCTATCTATCTATCTATCTATGTCATTATTTTAATCTTTCTATCTACTCACTTCGTAACTTTCAGAATGATAAATTTCCGTTTTTAGTAAGTTTTTTCCGAAATAAATCTCAGAAGCACATACACGCGCGTGCGCGCGCGCACGCGCACACACACACACACATACAAACAGACGGGGACACACATACTTCACATTACAACCTATAATAGAAGTCTTTTAATGAACAGACTCTTGAATCGATGCAGACTTCATCCTGCCTAATGTGAAGCCGTAATTCTTAAGAATTTCACCGAAGAACACAAGAACAATCCGAAAACCTTTCCAAATTTATAGCATGAGGAACAAAAGCCCAGAACTTTGAATTTTTGGAGTGGATTTCGTAATTTTTCGAAAAAATAATTTTTCAGACGATTCAGAAAACTTGTACAGACACAAGCACTTCACAGACTCTTAAGACGACGCACAAAATTAGACGCGGATAAGCACTTTCAAATATCCTGGAAGAAAAAGAAAAGCTAAAAATTACATACGTTTAACCCTCATGTATAAGTCGATCTCATACAAAGAATCTTTAAAAAATTATTAATTCGTCATTAGTGCAAGACGTTCAGTTACTTCTTGAAAATAGTTAGCGTTGGTGCATTGATAACATCACTAGGTTAAAGAGTTTCAATTTTCCACCACCCGCAGGGCAAAGAAGCTGGATCTGGTAACCGTTTTCGAGTTTCTGTTTCATCAACCTCGTATCCTCCCTCTGTTTTAAGAAGGTAAAGAAATTGTTCAGTTCCATTTTATAATGGTCATTCATTATTTTGCATACCTCACACAGAACGGCATACCTCACACAGAACGGCATACCTCATACAGAACGACATACCTCATACAGAACGGCATACCTCACACAGAACGGCATACCTCATACAGAACGACATACACAGAATGGTGTACCTAATACAGAACGGCATACCTCATTCAGAACGACATACATCACACAAAACGGCGTACCTCATACAGAACGGTGTACCTCATACAGAACGGCATACTTCACACAGAACGGCGTACCTCATATAGAACGGCATACCTCACACAGAAGGGCATACCTCATATAAAACGACATACCTCACACAGAATCGGCATACTTCATACAGAACGGCATACCTCACACAGAACGATGTACCTCATACAGAACAGCATACCTCACACATAACAACATACCTCACACAGAACGGCATACCTCATACAGAACAGCATACCTCACACAGAATAGCATACCTCAACAGAACGGCATACCTCACGCAGAACGGTATACCTCATACAGAACGGCAAGCCTCACAGAGAACGGCATACCTCATACAGAACAGCATACCTCACACAGAATAGCATACCTCAACAGAACGGCATACCTCACACAGAACGGCATACCTCATAAAGAACGGTGTTTTTTGGCCTCTTCACTGAAGCGGTGGTGTCTTGACTTTCACGCGTATCTAGTCTGATGCACCTGTCCTGGTCAGTTTTCAGTGGACGAATCGTGGATGTAAATGTCTGACCCAAAGAATGGGGCTTGGTCGAACATTTGTCAAGATAACAGCGATAGAGTTACATCATTACGTCTGTGGGGAAAGTGGTTGTAGGGTGGAAAATAATTCATCACCCACAAGGTCGCATAAAAGAATTCGGATTTATATCAGGGCTGGAAATGAAAGTTGTTTGGTCTTCGCTAGCAATCATTCGCATCCGAGCATCGGAATCGTCATCTTCTCTCCAGCTTACGTCCACCCCGACCCCGGCGGCAGTTGGGCGGCTGTCAACGCCTGAAAAGTCGTAAGTAGAAGTCACAGAGGACGTGGCTGAGTGAGTCGGGGGGTCTTCTGACAGCACGTTCGCAGATCATTATCATGTTGACGGCTGGACACAAATTATTTTTCTCCTGATGATGGTCATGTTGGTCGAAACTAGTCGAGGAATCTAAATGAAATAATAATAAAAACGAAGGAATATTAATATACAACCCAGTGTGTCTGAAGATTTTCATTTTTTAATATTTTTATTGTTCAATATATATATATATATATATATATATATATATATATATATATATATATATATATATATGTGTAAAAGGCAGGATGTGTGTGTGTGTGTGCACGGCCGCAATATTCGACGGATTTGCACCAAAATTTACATGCACATGCTCCAAGTTAGTGGGAAGGCCAAGACCGACTTTGTATTTCCTAACTCCCATCGATAGTGGAAATAATCGATTTTTCATGCTTCTACGGCAATCGTTCGCATCCGAGCATTGGAATCGTCATCGTCTCTCCAGCTTACGTCCATCCCGACCCCGGCGGCAGTGGGGGAGATGGCTGTCATGGTTCAGCCTACACCTGAAAAGTCGTGGGTAGAAGTCACAGAGGACGCGGTTGGGTGAGTCGGGAGGTCTCTTGACAGCACGTTTGCTGATCCTCTTCATGGTTGGACACAAATTTCCTTACCTCGCCCCGCTCCCAGATGATGATCGATTTGCAGTGCACGGTTTCACAGGTCTCATGGTCTGTGTTAGGGACTTCTTCAGCTGATCACTGAAGCGTCGTATTGGTCCTCCGCGTAGCGCCTTGTTCTTGGCGACCTCTCCAAACAGGATGATAAACGGAAGTCTAGTGGGACATATTCTGGACAAGTGACCCACTCAGCGGAGTCAATGTTGAAGAATCTACAGATAAACTTCAACTACAGATAAGACGTATACTGAGACGCAGAAAGCTTAGCTTAGTCGGATAGTCAGATACCTAGTATTAGGTTGGTGCAAAAATAATGACGTAATAATATCGTTTTTTGACGTTACGTCAAAAAAAGACATTATTACGTCATTATTTTTGCACCAACCTAATAAATATTGAACTCATGGTATGCAAAGCAAGCAAATAATTGAGTCACAGAGTGGAGATTTTCTGTTGGTCGATTTTCTGTTGGTCGATTTTCTGTTGGTCGATTTTCTGTTTTGCATTAGAAGTTGGTCGTTAGAATTCCACATACAAAAATCTGTGGGATACTTGATCGTTTAAATCGACAAAAGCACTGACATGGCGTATATTTTTGTTTCAGTTTACTGAAGGTAGTGAGTTAAAAATTTGGCGGCACATAATATTTCTTTTAATATTTCTCCCTATTTGGCCTTGGAGGCGAAATTTTATCGTTTGTTTTGAGAAGTACCACATCTTTTCAGTTTGTAGAAGAGGAGGAATTTGTTGTCAGGGGAAATAAACAAATAAGAAGAAAAGGAATAGTGGGAAAAATGTTAAAGAGAAAATGCGGAAAGGAAAAAAAAATATGTCTGAACGGGTAAAATAGTGAAAGAGAAGAGAAAAAGGAGGAGGAGGAGAATGAAGAGGAGGAGGAGGAGGAGGAGGAGGAGGAGCAAAAGTGAAAAAGCAGAAGAACGTTGAAGAAAGTAAAAGAGGATGAGGATAAAGGAAAAAAAAAAAAGAAGGCGCAAACGTGGTGGAAGAAGAAAGCAGATAGGAATAAGAAAAGGAAGAAAGAAAAGAACAAAGTGGAAGAAGAAAGAAGAGGTAAAAAAAAGAAGAAAGGAAAAGGAGAATCAGGAAAGAAAGGAGAGTAGTTGAAGGAGGAGGATAAGGAGAAAAGACTGAATAGAAAGAAAGACGAAATCAAAGAGAAAATGGTATGAAGAGAAAGAATAGAGAGGAATAAAGCAAACAGAAGAAGAGAATGGGAGAATAAACAAAAAGGAAGGAAAATAAAAAAAGACCGAGGAGAAAATAGAAAAAAGGGAAGAAAGGAGATTGATCTGTTTTTTACGTCTTATCGACCTTTTGCAGGTTATTTAAAGCCAGAAAATATTTTAGATTTTTAAAACTTTCTCTGAGAGATAATAATAATTTTACTTATACGTGCTTCTATTTAACCCATAAGTTGGAAAGAGAAGAATTGGATCCATAACTTTTCCAAAGTTAATATAACGAACACAAGTGGAATTGAAACTCTGCTCTTCGATTTCATATTACACCACCCGCACATTCAAGGTTAAAGCACCTGGAATTCCCAAGCGGTCACCCGCCTAGATACCGACCAAACTCGACTTTGCTTAACGTCAGTGATCCTATCAATGTGATAGGGCCGTGAGCCGACTAAAAGGAAGCGAGAGAAAAGGACGAGAAGGAGAAAGAGGAAGATAAAATAGTAGGAGGAGGTAAAGTAAACGAAAAAGGGAAGATGAAGAAACAGGTGATGGAGGAGGAAAAGAGGGAAAGAAAGAAGGGGAATAGAAGCAGGAGAGACGAATATTAAAAGTGAGAAAATAAAAGAAACTGACTAGGAGAACAAAACTGAAAATGGAGGGTGCTAATTGCTTTCAAAAATATTGGCTATTTTTTTTTCGTCTAAAAAAAAAAAAGATAAAACAAAAAGGCCGTAAAACAAACAAAAGAGACAATGAATAAAAATGCCGACGTCTTTTCTTTTGTAAAAGCTTTTTTCACCTCCATGTCTGACTTACCTCTTACCTCGACCATAGCAGATACATTTTTCCAGAGTTTAATCTGCCTACGAAATCATTGGCCAAAACCTTTTTCTGATGGCTTCTCTTTTGCGTCTTGTTTCAAATCCGCTACCATAATTCGGCAGGATTTTTTTTTAAAGAAAAGCCAGCAAAGTGCTGTTGTTGATAAGGATAGTCGATGTGATAGAAATGCAAGAAGAATGCAAACCATGTGGAAGAACATTTCGACTGTTGCAGAGTTTCAAATTTATCGCGGTTCCGTCATTTAAAGTTGCTTTTCTTCGGACATATTTCTATGCACATGTATTTGTTTTATCGCATAGATAGTTGGACACGTCCTAACCGAGTCAGTGGTCAGTATTTGAACTCTGTTCAAACGCTAAGATTTGGAATGCTGATTTCAAACGCTGGAAAAATTAGTCGAAGTCAGATATCCTCTCTTCGGTTAGACGCGGTACAAGACTAAACTAACATGACATTTTTCTCGAGAAGACCAGATCCCATAGAATTTTTGTTGGCTTTCTTTTAACAGGCAACAATAGTGGCATTTTCTTAAGGTAACATAACTTTATTTAACCTGAAATGAAACGGCTGCGTAAAAAAAAAAAAAAAAAACTTCCGGAAGAAATCAACCATAACAGAATATCTATATAAATATTGACTTGGTCAAAAATTTCGTTCGGTTTATTAAATAAATTTTGTACTTAATAAACGAACGAACTTTTTAGACAATCCATTTAATGACCCTTAATTATGGAATCGGCTGCTTGCCTGTTCGAGGTGGTGTAATGATTAGCAAGCTTGTCTCGCTAGATCAAACATGGCTGAATAGTGATTTCGATCCTCACTGGGTGCTCCATATTTTCGGCCTTGTGCCACATCTGAATTACGTTTAGAAAATACAAGGTAACCAAAAAAGTTCTGTCCGTTTTTAAAGGAAAAAAAGAAAACGCTTCACAGTATGTGTAACTTATATTTAGTCTTCGAAGTAATCGCCATCGGCATCCAGCACCTTCTGCCAACATGTCTCCAGCTGTTCAATGCCCTTGCAGTAGAACTCGGGGGAGGGGCTTTGACGCAAAGATGTCCGTGAGGGCCTTGCGGAAGTCTGCTTCATTGGTTAAGAATTTCACTCGAAGATGATTATCCAGGGAGTGGAAGAGGTGGTAATCCGATGGCGCAAGATCAGGTGAATAAGGTGGATGGCACAAAGTCTCCCGCCCAAGTTGCTGTGTGGTATCCCTAACCACTCGCGCGACATGCGGCCTGGCATTGTCATGGAGGAAAAGCACACCTTTGCGATTCACCAGTGCTGGCTCCTTCTGGCGCAATGCCTATTGCACACGTTTCAATTGCTGCGAGTATAGGTCTCTAGTGACCGTTTGGTAGCAGTTCATAATAAACCACTTGACGACCTGTCCACCAGACACAAAGCATAATCTTGCGTGGTTGCATAGGCGGTCTTGCAGTGTTAGGGACAGCATCCTGAGGAGACAACCAATGTCTGGAACGCTTGGGAGTTTCGTACAGAACCCAATTTTCATCACTGGTAAGCACTCGATTGAATAAGGATGCGGTTCCGTGGCGAGAAAGCAGCGATACGCAGGCTGCCACTCGTTGTCCCTTGTGGACCTCCAAAAGCGTTTTCGGAACCCACTTGCTCAGTTTGTACGTCTTACCTAGGCGGTGCAGGTGAAGTCTAACTGTTTTATCTGAAACGTTGAACTGTCTTGCAAGTTCACCACACGTTAGACTACTGTCCTCTTCAATGGCCGCCTTCAGGACTCCGTCATTCAAGACCTGTTGTCGTCTACTGCGCGGCTCATTATGGAGAGACAAATCTCCCGACTTGAATTTTCGAAACCAACGCCTTACAGTACGTTCATCCACATCACTATCCCCAAACGCTTGACATATGCAGCGACTTGATGCAGCTGATGATAAGCCCACTTTGAAGTCATAAAGCAAACAACCCCGAACGAGATCTCTAGACACTTCCATCCTTCTCACAGCTGCCCGGCTTATAACTGATGGCCGGGCACAGTGCGCATGTTTTTTATAACGTCTGATATTCCTACTTCCGGCTGTCCGAATTTGAAAACAATTGCTACACGCATTTCGTATATATTTCAACTTCATTCAATGACGAATCAAAAAAACGGACAGAACTTTTTTGGTTACCTTGTAATTGCTAGCTTGTGTCGCTAGAATATTAACGAGTGAAAAGTGAGTGCTATCCTTTCTGAGTGCTCTGTAAATTCGGCCTTGTGCCACATCTTAGCCATGCGCAGAAAATCACTTCGGCGTAGTGTTATGGTTAGCAAGCTTGTTTCGCTAGATCAAGCACGAATGAATAGTGAATCTGATCCTCACTGAGTGCTCCATGCTTTCGGCCTTGTGCAACGTCTAAGCTACGCTTGGAAAATCACCTTAAATTTTGGGATAAATGAAAACGTAAGAATTGTGAATAATGGAAATAGTCTGTAAAATACTTCTAAAATCTACGGAAAAACAGTGTTTTGTTTTAAGCTAAACACTCTAGAAGATCTCTTTGCAAAAATGGTGAAGTTGGTGAATATCGAGTAAATATTGACGAATATAAGCCTACTTCTACCCATCCAATCATTGATATTTTTCCCGGCTTATACTCAAGTATATGCGGTTGTCACGTGACACTACGGTAGGCACGTGACACATTAATATAAAAGTAGCGCCAAATTAATAAAATCTGTCTGCTTCGGACCGTAACGAGACTACAATGGCAGTGTTCGACAACTTGCTTTCTCCCTACATTTGTCACACACCGACAATTGCATTTTACACACAATAAATTATTTTGATGTCAGTGGTAGTAGAGCATGGTCAATTAAGTCACACTCTATTTTCGTGGTTTTTCGTTTCTATTTAAGATTTACTTTTTGGTAATTCCTTGAACATAATTACAATGCATTTCCCAAAATAATTGCGTCCATATATATAAGTATTTGAAGAGGAATTAAAATACATCTCAAATATTTATAAAAGTGCACTATAAGCCAAATGTTGGAGGATACCTTCTGCATTCAAAAATTACTGACATATTCTAAGTTACGATGCTGAAATTAATTCATTAGCGCATGATATTCTTTTAGGGAATGGGTTAGATTAAGTTTAAAATCCCCCAGACCTAAGGTTACCATTAGCCAACAAGTTAGATTAGGCAGTAACATTTTTGCTTTTTTTTTTTCAATCGGTTTCACCTCAAGCAAGGCAGTAAAACCGATAAAACACAAACGGTTAAGAGTGAGGAAGAATTAGGAAAAAAAACCATTAATAATGAGAGAGAAGAGAAAAGAGTAATGAGGACGACAGTGGATAGCGATTGACATTGCATTTAAATTTTTGAAAATTAAATTTAGCTGGAAATCATGGAGATGGAAGGGAGTACCACAAGCGATAAATGGGAGAAAGGGAACTGTTAGCTTAGAACTTAGACTTCATCTAGCTAGCTCAACTGTAAATTGAGATCTCGACGACATTTTTTGTATTTTGTGCTTAAATTCAAAAAGGCTAGATAACATAGCGAAGATCTCATCCGTACAATTACTATGAATGTATTTATAGAAAAGACACAGAGACAACGTTACGGTGATGAGAAAATGACTGGAGCTGAACTACCAGATTAGGACCAATAATATTGCTGATTCTTCATTGTATTTTATCAAGGAACTCAATGTAAATAACAGGAGACTCGAATTATATGTGACAGCAATATTCTAAGTATGAATGAATGGTAGACTTTGCTACTATCTTTCTGTTCTTCTCTTTCTCCTTTTCTTTATTCCTCTTCTTCATATATCTCTCCATTCTTTGCCACTACATTTTAGTTCTCTTCTCTACCCTTTTCTTTTTCCTCCTATTCATATATCTCTCCATTCTTTGCCACTACATTTTAGTTCTCTTCGCTACACTTTTCTTTTTCCTCCTATTCGTATATCTCTCTATTCTTTGCCACTAACTTTTAGTTCTCTCTTTGGTAGACTGGCAAATGGTGTATGATTCTGGAGGGACAAATTGTCTCGTACGACACAGTGAACCAACTTTCTTAACAGCTGACCTGGCAATGGATTCAATATATTTCCAATTCATGTCAATTAAGAATGTTAGTCCGAGAAGGCACAATGAGTCACTTTCCTGGAGGTTAGCATCAGTCATACTGATGGAAGGTAGAGAGTTGTCTTCCAGATGATTAATGGAGAGAAGTTTAGTTTGGGAGGTGTTAATCTTCTTATTAATATTATTGAATATATGGAAGAAAAACTTTAGAAATTAGTTTAGAAAAATTAACACAAACCTTAACTTTTAAAGTGATTCTTCGAAATCTATAGGGTGACCATAGACTCAATGTCTCAAAAGTTTAAATTAGATAACCTGGTATCATCGTTAAGAATAGAGAACAAAATTTAGAATTTTTCCTTTTTGTTAAAATTATATAATTTCTACATCTAGATGATATCGTTTTGATGTTCGTGACGGACCCTCAGTTAACACTGGAATAAAATATGAGAAAATATTTGTTCACCTATTAAATGCAGAGTCGTATACAAGAAATAAATTTATGTATTGAAATATATGCAGAATGTCTTTCTTTCATTATTTTTGTGCTTTTCCATAAACATAGGAAACTACGGCGCCAACCATCTGAGAAATTTCCATATATTATGCTGACGGGGCGGTTTCAATATGGGAAAGCAATTTCTTTCAATATTTACTCTGAAAAATGAACGGATGAGATATTTACACAACATATTTTGACTTTTTCGAGGCAAGATTAAATTGATGATTGGTTCAATATAGCGCACTCTGAGAAAAAAGTTGAAGTCAACATGAAGATATTAACTTTAAAAGGGAAGTTGAAATGCATGAATATGAGTCACATCTTTGCTGCTTTGAATGTGTCATTTAAAATTCGAGATTCTCGGTTCGCTTTCTGAAATCACTTTATTAAATATTTGTAGTATGATAAATCGTGAGGACTTTCCGCGTGTGCAGCTGGAATGTCTTGCGATAAGAATTGGCCCAGTTTTCTTGCCATGTCATATGACCAGTGGGAGGCTAATTAACACTGACAAGAAAACATAAAAGATCTTATATTTCGGCATACACAAGTAGAGAGAGAGGGAGAATTGGACTTGTCTTTTTTCTGTGTCATATATGTGTGACGCTAATTAACACTGACAAGAAAACAGATAAAAGAACATATTTCGGCTGACCAATGTAGAGAGAGAGAGATAGAGAGAGAGTGAGAGAGGAGAATGGGCCCTAAGTTTTGCCATATGATATGTGTGAGGCCAATTAACACTGACAAGAAAACAGATAAAAGACTTATATTTCAGCATGCACACACACACATATATATAGAGAGAAAGAGAGATAGAAAGAGAGAGGGGGAGAATGGGCCTTGTTTTTTTGCTGTGTCATATGACATGTGTGAGGCTAATTAACACTGACAAGAAAACAGATAAAAGATCTTATATTTCAGCACACACACACACACACATATATATATAGAGAGAGAGAGAAAGAGAGAAAGAGAGAAAGAGAGGGGGGAGAATGGGCCATGTTTTTTTGCTGTGTCATATGACATGTGTGAGGCTAATTAACACTGACAAGAAAACAGATAAAAGAACTTATCTTTGGGAATATTCATGTAGAAAGAGTGAGAGAAAGAGAGAGTGGAGGAATGGGCCTAGTTTTCTCGCTGTGTCATATGATGTGTGTGAGGCTCATTAACGCTGACACGATAGCAAATAAAAGAACTTATATACAGAGAAAGACAGTGAAAGACAGAGAGAGAGAGAGAGGGAGAAACAGTGAGTGAGAGGAGAAACAGAGAGAGAGAGAGTGGGAGAGAATCTCAGAAGACAGAGACAAAAACAACATGAAACAGAGTGAGTGAGATGGAGTTAAAAAAAGACAAAAAGAAAGATATTAAACACTATTTAATTTATTTGCTTGTTCGTTTACAAGAATAATTTTGTATTTTCAACATTATAAAAATATAGAAACCAACTACAGTGTAACCCGGATATAAGAGACCCAGATATGAGAGAAACCCGGATATAAGAGAGATTTTATCTGGCCCAAAATTAGAGCCTGTGTTAATGTAAACAAAATAGACCAAACTCGGTCCCGACAACTCTCTTATATCCGGGTTACACTGTAAAATGCAGTATGTATCATTTGCTATCTAAAGAAATAACTATAAAAACAATATATTCATGAATATATAAAAAAAATGTCCATTGACAAGATAACGAGAAAATTTAAATAACCGCGTAACTGTAGTCATAACATTAAAAAAAAAAATATATTTCCGAGAATATATTTTATTTGTTCTCACCAAACAAATTCAGTAAATAATTTACTAACATCTGGATACCGACAGCAAGAAGTTATTTATTTATCAGACTGTTTAGTTACAAGAATAGTGTTTAATATATTTGTCAGTTCTCGAGAAAAAAGAGAAAAGAGAAAGGTGTGAATCCATTTCTTCTCCCCCCCGACTATAGATTAAATAACATAGCAGAGTCTTAAACCTTGGTTGGGCGAACAGTCTAAGACTTAATCCAGCCTTGGTTGGGCAAGCAGTAGAAGTCTTAATCCAGTTTCCAATATGTTTGGGTTTTGATAATATTATTAAATATCATTTTTTATTATAATATAATTTGCCGAGCGGTTATACAGTAAGAGCAGTGTCAAGAGAAAAGAATTTGCTTTCTTTCTAACATTTTTTGGCGGTACAAGTGATACACTTTAGCAGGAATTGTTTCACTTGGCATAGAAAATAAGCACTCATTATTATGTTTATCTCTATGCCATTTTCGTATCTTTATTCCTCTGTGAATACGTACATAGAATTCAATATTAACAGAGTTATGTCCGCGGCTCACACGGTTTCATCTTGTCTTGTCCTTTCACTTTTCCTTGTTATTTTTATCTTTAGAAATTATATTCTGGAGACTTTTCGGCGAACACCGATGCATATCTCGCGGGAAGAAATATCCGGGCAAATCCTTAATCAGAGAGACTCAGTAAATAGTACCAGTCTTTCAAACCAAACCGCCAACAGAAATTCGACTTCACAAGAGAAGGCATCCCCATGGAGAACGCGACATTGTCCGATATTACAGTAAGCAACAACGGCTTTGTTTAGCCAACGTCGTAACATTACCACGCCTAATAAAAGAGATGAGCGAGTGTTGTCAGCGTAGAGGTTGTCAGCGCCAATAGTGGAATCTGCAAGCTATTTTTAAATTCTAGCTGTAGTCATTTCTTTCACTTTCGTACGAATGCACTTGGGAAAGGCGTGGATCTATTTCTTCTCCTTCCCGACTATGGATTAAATAACATAGCAGTGTCTTAAGCATTGGTTGGAGAAGCAGTCTAAGTGAAAGAAAACTGAATTCAAAACCTTGTGGAGGTTTTGTGACACACTGTACAATATTTTCCCTGTTGTCAGTTTTTTCCCCCCGAAAGGTCTGGCTGGTTCGACACAAGCGTTCAACACTGTAATCAAAGCATTTGTGCGGTAGAGTAACGGGTCAATCCGAAGACTGAAATATTAGGCCCGAATAGATTTAAAAACAACTAAAGATTTAATCATATATATAATTTATTATCAATTCCTTGAATAATAAGATTTTTAGATTCGAGTTATTGTCATATATATATATTTATTAAAGACATTTTTATGTTTAACGTTCTTTTTATAGATACAAGTATTTAAGTAAATGCCCTGTTTATAATAAACAGTATTAAATAACATTTGTCCGAGAAATTTTCATCCTATGAAAATTTCTCGGACATTCAGGCCGGTAAATTAGATTGGTCCATAAATAATGTCGTTTTCTCACATAGTAACATATGTGAGAAAACGACGTTATTTTTGCACCAACCTAATATATATATATATATATATATATATATATATATATATATATATATATATATGAAAAATCTCTCAGAGTTAACCTGTAGGAAAAGATAATATTTATAAATATAAAAGACAATAGGAAAACTGTAAAACGCGTCGGCAACTATTACAGTTTTCCTATTCTCTTTTACACACACACACACACATATATATATATATATATATATATATATATATATATATATATATATATATATATAACAAGAAAATAAGCATATATCAAGAAAATTTCGTGGATTTATAATTTTTAAAACTTCAAAAAAAAATTCTCACTTGATCGATTTGAACAAGCCCTCCAGCGTCGCGCCATCGCATGCTCCAAAAGATATACTCAACTGTCAATAAATAGCATAATTTAAAAAAAAATAAACATCTTTCGCTCTACGCATATTTCGTCTTAGTGTTTGCATATGCTTGGGAAAATTGCGCCCTGAAGATGACAATTTAAAATTGTCGAAAGTACTAGGCATGTGTCTTCCATCTGACAACAACTCGAATACAAGGATCTTATTAGTCAATAAATTGATAGTAAATTAATGCAGCATTAAGTCCTGTTAGCGAAGTGATTTCGTCATTAATCAGATTAACATTACTATTTAATTCTTTGTATAAATTGTTTCTTTATGATATATATATATATATATATATATATATATATATATATATATATATATATGAAGAAATATAGTTTTAAGATGTGCTATATTTATGGGATAAAGTGCTCAATATCAGTGATAGAGCGTGTGTAAATATAAAAGTGAACATTGAAGCCAACACTCAGAGGCAACAGGCTGTTTCAGGCCGCCTGACGATTGCGTCTAGCATGAAACAGCCTGTCGCCCCTGAGTGTTGACTTCAATGCTCACTTTTATATATATATATATATATATATATATATATATATATATAATTAAAGTATATTTGGGCATCAGCCTTTCGTTCATTAAATACGGCCGACAAGGAAGATTTAATTCATTTTTTATTAAGTTTTCCTAGCATCCTTATACTTTCCCGTTTTATAGGAGTAATAATAATTTTTATTGACCAAAAGACTTTAAGCAACTTCTATAGCCATTTCAAGGATGTTTTATTTCTGGTTTTGTATTTTTTTTACTCGGGTTTTGAGTGTTACATGGAAATTTATTTTTCGTTGTTTTGAATTGGAGCGTTCATTCCGAGCGTTCACGTGTTGCATGCGGCTAGAATTCGCGTGAGTATCTTTCTATTCTTAAAAATATTTTAAAACTCCATTTTAATTGTTAAATAATGTGAAGTTGATAGTAGGAGCGAAATGTTTGATATACAGGGCCTCTCTATTAGCGAGGTGTTTCTGATAATTGGATTTATATAGAATTCTAGTGTTTTCAACCAGAATTTATCTCAAGGGTTTTTGTAAATTATGAGTTGGTAGATTTTTTATATCATTTTGGTCTGATAAGTGACACGTGAGGCGTCTATTCAAGGAGGTGGTTGTATGTTCGTATAGGTAATTGATTTGTGACAAAGAAACACAGTCTTGTATTGGGCAGTGTAATTGATACATTACAACCCCCCCCCCACACATATATATATATTCAAAACTGGACATTGAGGTCAGCGCCCAGCGGCGAATGTCTCTTTCATGCTTAAAAGCAATCATTATATATATAAATTACATAAAAATAAAACATGTTTAATAAAGACGTTTGATAATTTTTTTGACAAACGTTTTAGTATTGACAAGCTCCAGGAATTTATCCAGAGGAGCGAAATGGCCATAAAAACAGGGAACAATTCAGTTTCATTTTTATGTAATTCATTTATATGCTCTATAATAAATATATTAAGCTGTCTTTTATGGATCAATTTTAATATTTTATATGAATAGGATTCACTTTAAGCTCCAGGGAATTTCTCGAAGAGAGAAATATCTCGAGGAGCGAAATGGCCATATAAAATGGGTACAATTGAGTTTCATTTTTATGTAATTCATATATATATACTCTATAATAAATATATTGAACTCTCTTTTGTGGATCAGTTTTAATATTTTATATGAATAGGATTGACTTGGATTTCTTACCCACGGATTTTTACCTATATATATAGTTGTAAGATTGTATTTCGCTAGATTTTATTGTCTTTGGATATCACTCAAGAATGACAGACTATCTCAGACAAAAGGTAAATATAAATTAAATATATATCTATATAATTAAATGATGGAGAATATTTCTTTGGCAAAGAAATGCAAATGAGTCTATGGTTTAATAATTTCTATTTTATGTTCTTTTCCTTTCTTCATACTGACTCCTATATGCCTATTTAATTCTATGCTAGGCCTACAAATGCATAAATAGCATACGGAAGTCATTAATACAGAAGGAAGAGAAATGACCTCAGTAAGAAGGTTAAGAGTAACATCATTATTAGAAACAATAGCAACAGATAGGCAAAGCGAACATTAGATTTAACGCTTGATCTACATCTCTTTCTAACGACCGTATTCTGTTTCCTCACAATTGACGGTTAGTCAATCAGTCAGTTATGTGTCATGCTTGATACACGCTTAGGCGATCATGTATCTTTCGATACATGACTAACGAGGCGGACTTTTTTCCGCAGTAGTTTGCCATTTCTTTCTGTCGTAGACTAGTTGCCATCCAAGGCTATAGAACCTGGTATGTCCTGCTATTTACCCATAGCTGCGTGGGAGAAGAAGAGGATTCATACCTTTCCCAAGAGTATTCACTCAGTTATGTGCCATGCGTGATACACGCTTAAGCGATCATGTATCTTTGATACATGACTGACGAGGCAGATTTTTTTCCCGCAGTAGGTTGCCATTTTTTTCTACGGTAGACCAGCTGCCATCTACGGCTATAGAACCTGGTATGGCTTCCTGGTGGGAGTGGGGAAGAAGAGGATTCATACCTTTCTCAAGAGTATTTGCGCGTAAGTGAATACCAGTCAGTTATGTGTAATGCGTGATACACGATTAGGTGATCATGTATCTCGTCATACATGACTGACGAGGCGGATTTTTCCTGCATTATGTTGCCGTTTCTTTCTGTGGTAGACTAGTTGCCATCCAAGGCTATAGAACCCGGTATGTCCTGCTATTTACTCTTAGCTGGGTGGGACAAGAAGAGGATTCATACCTTTCTCAAGAGTATTTGCGCGTAAGTGAATATCAGTCAGTCATGTGTAATGCGTGATACACGCTTAGGAAATCATGTATCTCTTGATACATGACTGACGAGGCAGATTTTTTCCCACTGTAGGTTGACATTGCTTTCTGCGGTAGACTAGTTGCCATCCAAGGCTATAGAACCTGGTCTGTCCTGCTATTTACCCATTAGTAGTTTGTTTCCATTTACTACCTTGTATAGGATATTCTACTGTTTTATTTCGGTGTTCGCCCTCAACATGATGTCTTCTGCGTAATATCTGTTTTTGAGATCGTGTCCCCCAATAGTTATCTATATCTAGAAAACAGATGTCTGCCTGTGTGTCTGTCTGTACGTGTGTATGCTATTTATACACGTCTACATTTCTCGACCGATTTTGATGAAATTTTGCACACATGTTGAAAATTTAGTAATAGAGGTCAAGACTAACAGTTCAATGTCCCTGCTACTCGGGTTTGTCAGGAAAATCGATAAAACTGAAGGTGGGTACGACTTTTCGCAAAAACCAAACTTTTTACTGGATCAGCTGATGTTCTTTGCACTTAATTCAAAATATAGCTCATGTTACGAGGTAGAGTGATTGTTAGTTTTCCTGCTATATTGGCTTCACACAAATAATTACAAAAAAAAAAAATGAGAAAAAATAGCGTTTTTCGCACTACTTAAAATAAAAACTTGAATAGCGTCTCCTTGTTATCCGATTTTCTTTAAAGATGTCGCAAAAAATTTGCCATTATGCAAGAAACAAAATATTGCGGTTTTAGTCTGCTCACTTCTCCTCCCATAACGAAAAACCATGAAAAACTGTTAAAAAAGCCCGTTAATCGGCAATAACTTCCTGGTTTTTCATCCGATGCTTTCTAAATTTGCCATGTAAATTACATATATGACACATAAATTGTCTTGCGTAAATGTTTGGTTAAGATGAGTTCAATTAAATTGACGAAATCTGCGACAAACTTGGTCCAAAATCGACTTTTCCCCTTTAACTAATCATATTTTAATTTGGCGTTCGAACAACCTTCATTGCAAAGATTGTTTGAGAAGGATTATTGCAGCGTTAAATAGGAAAAATTCCCGAGGAACCTTTTATTAATCCAAACTTTACAGTAAACGTATGACGAAGGAGGGGGCGTTAAAAAGTTTTCACTTGCAGCTCTGACGCTTTATCCTTATTTTTGTTTATTAGATTTGTGAACAATGATATACTATTCGAAAGTAATTACGGCCATAGGAAATTTACTGAATATCTAAAACATTGAAACAATTTAGCCCCGAGCAACGACCACACAAGGAAGGTTTTATCGGTGGAATTCCTTTATCAATAACAATCGGACACCTGCGAAGGACATACCGTAAAAAAATGACGAGGAAGTAGCAACGGATGATGCAGGCAAGCGGAGTCAGGTGAACATTTCTAGACAGTGGGTGCGGGTATACAGAAGGGTCAGGTTATACAATTGCAGCTATGTACCTCGGCTAGTAGCTGTTAAAACTTAAAATTCTGTTAGGATCGCCTCACTGTATAGGTTTAACAAATCTGACGAGAAGACGCCCTCTTGTTTTACAGCATTTTTCTTGTCTTGTACTTGCTCAATTCATTTTCTATCTGCATGCGGATTTTTTTCATGTACCGTGAACCCCTAGACTATCATGGGTCTCCACAATTTCCAGGCCTTTGTAGCTCTTAATAAATTTTGTCATTTTGTTATCTCTCCTAAACTTTGTACTGCTGTCCATTTACTCAAGTTTGTACTTCTGTTTCTATGTTCTATGTCCCTTCAGGACGTTAGCGATCATGGCCCTCCACAACTTCCAGACCAATGTAGCGCTTATAAATTTTGTCTTTTTGTTATCTCTCCTAAACTTTTCTCCGCTATCCATTTACTCAAGCTCGTTCGTCTGTTTCTATGTTCCATGTCCCTTCAGGACGTTAGCGATCATGGCTCTCCCCAATTTCCAGGCCTTTGTAGCTCTTAATAAATTTAGTCTTTTTGTCATCTCTCCTAAACCTTGATCAGCTATCTATTTACTGAAGTTCGTTCTTCTTCTGTTTCTATGTTCCATGTCCCTTCAGGACGTTAGCGATCATGGCTCTCCCCAATTTCCAGGACTTTGTAGCTCTTAATAAATTTAGTCTTTTTGTTATCTCTCCTAAACCTTGTTACGCTATCCATTTACTCAAGATCATTTTTCTTCTGCTTTTATGTTCCATGTCCCTTCAGGACGTTAGCGATCATAGCTCTCCACAGTTTCCAGATCTTTCTAGCTCTTAATAAATTTTGTCTTTTTGTTATCTCTCCTAAACCTTGGTCCACTATCCATTTACTCAAGCTCGTTATTTTGCTTCTATGTTCCATGTCCCTTCAGGACGTTAGCGATCATGGCTCTCCACAATTTCCAGACATTTGTATCTCTTAATAAATTTTGTCTTTTTCTTATCTCTCCCAAAGCCCTCTTCCGCCACCCATTTACTCGAGCTCAGTAAATATGTTATTTTCCTCTGTCCTTCTTGCTTTCATTCTGTCCTGCAAATATCAAAAATTTTCCAAGCCCTGCTTCCTCATTATGTACCCCAGAGATTTCAACTGTCTCTTCCCGATATTCATCATAGGTTCCTTTTTGTTTTCACTTTCTCTAAAACCTTGTCTAATGTTCGGTCTATACAATCCTCAGCATCCTTCTGTAGAACCATTTTTCTGTTGCTACAAGTTTCATCTTCATCATGTAACAGTTCAGTATCTTTTTCTTTTCTTTCTGCATCTTAATACCCTACTTAGCTTTTGCAATGTATCTTTGACTATCCCAATGCGTTTTCGGATTCCAGACTCACACTTTCTGTCCTCTTCCATGTACATGTCCGAATTTATTCTTTTGATAGATAGTTTTGTGATGTCACCGAACACTCGTTGCCACTTTTGTGGCGTCAACGAATACTCGTTGTCACTTTCGTAATGCTCGTTGTAGTAGAGACTTTGTAATCGCAGATACAACTATAGTAACGCCGTTGAACAATACTGGTGTCAGACGCCTTCGAATAGGACTCGCATTGATAATACTTGCTCGATAATACTCGCTCGAATAGTAATCCGTAATCTGAACAGAGGAATAGTATAGAGGATAGGCTAGAATATAGCAATTCGAATAGTAATATAGGGCAGACTAGAAGTGGAGAGCAATTAGACGTTACGCGACTACCTCCCATAGATACGTTTCCTCTATGGTCACGTGGTCTACTTAATTCAATAATGGGATCGCCTGTGCTTGCTCACTGACGATCTATGTTCAAACTCAAGTGTAGGAAGTGGCACTTCATTCCTATATAACAGATAGATAGGTAGATAGATACGTGTACTTTATTTGTAGGTTTATTCGTGTTTACCATACCATTTTAGCATGCCTTAGGGACAAAATTGCTATTGCGTTACGGTTGGCGCTTTAGCTTAATCTGGCAGAAGGTCACAAAAATTTGGTACCTAGTGAAGATCATATTTACCTACGCTTGAAAGGTCAACCCAACTGGAGGTAGGTTTTGCGTTCTGTCAGTTCAGAAGCATCTCCACACATGAAGGTCTTCTTTTAGCATAAGTAGCGAGATTGTATTCATTACCACCTTGCTAGATATATTTTCTCGGTTACCCCACTAACATACGCATGCAACCTATACAATGAGGCAATTCTGAGAGAATTGAAAAACCTACCGACTGACACAATCTTAGCAACATAGGATACGCAGATGACACAGTACTGACAGCAGACACGGGAAAGAAATTACAAAATCTCCTACAGAATAGAGTGAAGGAGGGCGTGAAGAAGGGACTAAGCATAAACTACAAGAAGACAGAATTGCATGATCATCAGCAAGAGGAAGAGCACTAGAATCAAGCAGACGCGGAAGTTTAAATATCTGGGAAGCGTCTTGACAGAGGACGGTAAGTGCGACACTGAGATCGGTAGACGTATTGGGATGACCAAGGTGCATTCCAAAAGCTGGGCATGATAGGAGGATTTCTTTGGTAACAAAGAAAAGAATACTGGGCTCTTACGTAACATCTGTAATTCTTTACGGCAGCGAATGTTGGACGATTTCCTTAAAGATGAAGGAGAGACACGAGGCGAAGGAGATATGGTTCTACAGAAGGATGCAAAGGATATCATGGACCGAACACGTGAGCAATGATAAGATCTTAGAGAGGATGCAAACAAGAAGGAGGCTTATACTTAACATCAGGAAGAGGCAGCTGAAGTTTCTGGGAGACAATGAGGAATGAGGGCCTAGTCAATCTGATACACACAGGTCGAATAGAGGGAAAGAGAGACAAGGGAAAACAATACATGACATACCTAGCGGGTGGATGACAGAACGTGATCTGGGGGAGGTAGCAGAGAGAAGGAACTTTTTGAGAACTGCAAGGGATAGGGGGAGGTGGAGAGACATAATCGCCTACCTCCTGAAAGGAATTGGCACATTGAAAGAAAAGAATGTATATGGACCACGGACACAATATTTTGTCCATACACCACGACCACTGTCACATTGGCATTAATATTACACCGGTCCTACACCAACGAAGAAGGTGGTGCCGCCAAATTGGAATCAACAGGACTGGGTAAGTATTCCCATCTAGG
>OZ010606.1:39652599-39687599 GCA_963932145.1 Acanthosepion lycidas
GGTTGTATGGGTGGTGTATGGTTTGGTTTGGTTTATTTTGTTTAACGGCATATCAACCTCAATGGGTTATTTAATGCCGACAACATTTTTAAGATAGATTCGTATGAATAGAGTATGTATTCTTTGGTTTAGATTAGTTTGATTTATTTTGTTCAACGACATATCAACCTCAATGGGTTATTTAATGCCGACAACATTTTTAAGATAGATTCGTATGAATAGAGTATATATTCTTTGGTTTAGATTAGTTTTGTTTATTTTCTTTAACGGCATATCAACCTCAATGCGTTATTTAATGCCGATAAAATTTTTAGGATAGGTAATATTTTTTTTCAAAAAAGTATTGCTGGTAATAGTTAACTATTTACCCATAGCTGGAACCCTAACAGGTGCTACCACCCTGGGTCAGGGTGGACCTGAGAACACCAGCAATTAAGAGGTGGATTCATGCTCCTCAAAACCTCCTGATCAGAAGCCTTGCTGCTGGACGTAGTTTAACGTCTAACTCAGGACGCGGATATATTTTAACGTCTTACCCAGGACGCGGATGTAGTTTGTCTTACCCAGAAGGGTGGGTGGTGTAATAGAAAATGGCCCGGAATTGTTAGACGGAGAGTCCAGTTCCAATGCCTGTTGGGTCCGTTATAAGTCACTTACGTGCAACCCCCCTTGGGAAAGGTAATAGTCCACCCCTTCTCCTCCCAGCTATGAGTTAATTATCTCTGTCTCTGCATAACTTTGTATCTCACTCGGTTATCTATCTATCTATCTATCTATCTATCTATCTATCTATCTATCACAGTATGTGCATTATCTATGCCAGGTGCTCTAAGCTTCGATATACTGGTGGAGTAATGGATAAAGACTAGGTATTATTATTATTATTATTATTATTATTATTATTATTATTATTATTTTAATCCTTATCACCTTATGCAAGGCAGTAAAACCACTAAAACACAGAGTTTTAGAGGGTGTGGAAGAATTAGTATCAGAAACATTAATAATGAGCGGAAACAGAAAAGTGCATTCAGGAGCGTAGTATATAGTGATTGGCATTTGATTTAAATTTTTGCAGATTAAAGATGGCTGGAAAGCATGGAGCCGGAAGAGGGTTCCACAAACGAGAAAAGGAACTGTTAGCCTAGAATTTACGGCTACACCTCGCCAGCCCAACTGTAAATTCACGGGATCACGACGCCAGTCTAGCACTGTGCTTAAATTCAAAACGTCTAGATACGATAGCGAAGAGCTAAACGGAACTATAAAAGTATTTATAAAAATGGCATAAGGACGGTGGGGAAGCGACTGAAGCCAAGCCGCCAGATCAAGATTGATAATATTGCTGAATCTTTGGATTTTATCAAGGAGCTTAAGGTAAATACCGAGAGCACTGGACTATATGTGACAGTAATATTCTAAGTATGGAAAAATGGTAGAAATATATATGTGATAGATTCCGGAGAGAAAAAATTGTCTTACACGACACAGTGAACCGATTTTCTTAACAGCTGACCTAGCAATGGATTCAATATAGTCTTGGAAAGACTATATTGAATCATGTCAGCTGAAAACGTTAACGAGAGAAGGCGCAACGACACTTTCCTGGAGGTTAGCATCAGCCATGCTGATAGAAGGCAGAGAGGGGTCTCTCACATGATTAATGGAGGGATGTTTTGGAGACGTTAAAATTAACAATCTCTTTTGCTCTCTCTCTGTCTATCTGTTTATCTAAGTTTCAACGTTATCTCTCTCTCTATCTATTTATCTATCTCAGTTTAAATATTATCTCTCACTCTCTCTATCTCAGTTTAAACATTACCGTTCTCTTTAAACATTATCTCACTCTTTTCCTATCTATCTATCTATCTATCTATCTATCTATCTATCTATCTATCTATCTCAGTTTGAATATTATCTATCTATCTAGCTATCTAGCTAGCTAGCTAGCTATCTCAGTTTGAATATTATCTATCTATCTCAGTTTGAATATTATCTATCTATCTATCTATCTATCTATCTATCTATCTCAGTTTAAACAGTATCTCTCTCTTTATCTCTCTCCCTATCTATCTATCTATCTATCAATCTAAGATATTTCTCATTCGTTGTTTCTTTCTCTATGTATCTATCTAGTTATCTAAGTTTAAACATTATTTCTCTGTCTTTCTCTCTTTCATTATCTATCTATCTATCTATATATCTATCTATGTATCTATCTATCTATCTATCTATCTATCTATCTATCTATCTATCTATCTATCTCAGTTTGAATATTATCTATCTATCTATCTATCTATCTATCTATATATCTAGCTAGCTAGCTAGCTAGCTCAGTTTGAATATTATCTATCTCAGTTTGAATATTATCTATCTATCTATCTATCTATCTATCTATCTATCTATCTATCTATCTATCTGCTATGGTCCAGGTTAGAACCAAGGAAGAACAGCAGGAACACAAGAGTAGAAATAACGAAGGTATATTACACGAAATAATAATACAAGATGTGGAAGGTGTTAGTATGACTGTCAGTCTGGTTTGGAGTGAACTACTATCGTCTCGACTCGATTCGACCCTCTCTCTTGAGAGGCGTAGTATACATAGTGTTACGAAGAGTTCATTCTGTAGTGATAGGTAAGGACCCAGGACACTATCTATCTATCTATCTATCTATCTATCTATCTATTCGTAATATTCACTTCTGTACTATGAATGTCTACTCTAGACTGATGTAAAAACTATTTATCATGTAGATCCGATTCACTTTTTTTTATCAGAACACGAGTCACATAATTTGCGTCACAAGTCGTAACTTTTTATTGCCTTGTGAGAGAGCAGGAATTGTCGCCAACGGTTGATTATCGATTGCTGAGGGTCGATGAGACATTTGGAAAGTTCACAAATCACTAATCGATTGATTGACATTTGGAGATTAAAAGTAAAAATGGGACAATATTGAGAATAAAAATGCAGACTTTAACTTGAATCTTGGATTAGATATCGAAAAGAAGCTAAAGAAAGTTAGCTTATTTTTAATCGAGTATTGATTTCTATTCATTGAGGCTTTACGTCCCACTGGTATGTGACGGCTTCCCGAAAAGTTCATGTCGCAGTAAGTCTTTGGCTGTCCAAGACATGTTTATGTTGTCTACCAACGTATTGATTAGCCCTTTCCTAGACTGTCTTTGGACGATATGATGTTGCCAAAGAAGGTAAAGTTCTGGAACATTTCCAGCCTTCTCCAGCCGATGGAGACGGATTGCAAGTGATACATTTGATTCTGTACAGGTTGCGAAACAATAGATATTTTTTCAAAGCTGACGTCACCACCCCCGCTACCGTGAAAAGTGTTGTAATCTTTGGAAAGCAAGAAATTGTAAACCTCTTCTTTGAGTGGATCTTTTATTGATGAACAAAAAATTGTAGTCTGTCTATATTTCTGAGATGAGGTATTATGTACAGTATTTACATTAGTCGGACTATTGTCCTCATCTTTGTCGCCATATTTGTCACAACGTTTCGGCCGTTGTACGCTCCGGCCTTCTTCAGGTGGTTGGAATTTCGAACTGAACCCTTTATTTAGATCAAGGACACATGTCACAGTGGATAAAGGCGTTGGTTAGATCCAGTGACAGACCCAAAAGAGTGTGAGTTCAATACCCGGTTAAGGCAGTGGAGAACTTTCAGAGGGAAAATTAGCAGGAGATAATTGATAACTGACATCCATCAAACATGGCACGTGGAACTAGAACAGTCTACCCCAGGGATCGAAATAAAGGGTTCAGTTCGAAATTCCAACCACCTGAAGAAGGCCGGAGCGTACAACGGCCGAAACGTTGTGACAAATATGGCGACAAAGATGAGGACAATAGTCCGACTAATGTAAATACTGTAAAAAATTGTAGATTTTTTTTTTAAAATCATTTCACCCCAATCAAGGGAATATAGTCACTAAGATGAAAGCGGTTACTGAGTGTGAGAAAATATTATAAAAATTAAATATTAAAGAGAGATATTAATACGAAAAACAGGTGTTAAGTACAGAAGATAACGACTGAAATTGAATTTAAATTTTTGAAGATCAAGGCTAGCTGAAAAGCCAGAAGAGAATTTAACAAGCAAGAAGTCGCTATATCTGGTCTATTAGCTTTTATTTGTCTGTCAGTATGAATGGGAAAGACGTAAGAAAATTGACTGAGTTCTATAATAGGTAAAGAATTATTATCATTATTATTATTTGTGTATGTTGTGTTTTCTGCTTTGTATCCTGTAGAGCCGGGTCCAAACTATGGTACATAGGCAGTATAGAAAAATTGTCATTTAATTGATAGCACTTTTCTATTAGGGCGATCTTCTGGGGAAACTCTATGTTGATGTTACATGGGACATGTTAGTAAAATTATCCATTCATTTTCTCACGCGGCCAGGAGCTTCGATTACTACAGTCTGTCTTCATTCCTCATACCCTCTAATCTCGATCTCCAGGTCTTTGTATTTGGGAAATTTCTCGATAATTTTCATGGTGGTGTTTCTCTCAGATGGTACTGCTATGTCAATAAGAATACACTTCCTGAATTTCTTGTCTTTTATGATAGTATCAGGTATGTTGGTTTGTATTCCCTGTCAGTTTGAATTGGCATGTCCCAGAGGAGAGTTACATCGTTATCTTGGGTAATTGTGTCAGGTTGGTGTTCATACTATCTCTCAGTGGTCTCGATTTTGTGCTTCTTGAATATCTTCCAGTGCACATATGTCGGTACCTTGTTATGTCTGTGGGTATATTCATTTTTTGCTAGTTGGTAAGGGTTATTAATATTTTTATTATTATTGTTATTATTATGATTTTATTTCCTCTGATTTCTGGTGTGTACTCATTTCTTTCCGGGTCACACTCAGAGACCTGATGTCAGAAATAGCATCATGACATTTTCCACTGAGCAATTTAAAAAAAAAAAATAGGATAAAAAGGTAAATAAAAAAGAACAAAATAAAACACACACACACACACTTATTTTACATAGATAAAGCCCTTCGTGAGGTGTGGGCTGTACTCGTGAGAACAATTTTATGTATTTCTTTAAGACATGGGCAGCCAGGAATCTCTTCAATGAGTCTATTGAAATATTTCCAGCCACAACAGAGATTGTCGATGTTCTTATGTGCCACGTTTTTTAGATTTGGTGCTTGTATTTTGATATCTTTTTGAAGATCTTCAATGATATATTACAGTCTGCAGGGACTATATTATTATTATTTTCTTTGCTTTCTGGCGTTTACACATTTCTTTCCGGGTCCCACCCAGAGACCTAAGGTTAGAAATGGCATCATGACACTTTTCACTGAAAAAAAAAAAAATAAAATAAAATAAAATAAAAAAAATTACATAGATAAAGCCCTTCTTAAAGTGTGGGCTATTATTATTATCATTTTTATTTTCTTTGATTTCTGGCGTTTACACATTTCTTTCCAGGTCCCGCCCAGGGACCTAAGGTTAGGAATGGCATCATGACACTTTTCACTGACAAAAAAAAAAAAAAAAAATTACATAGATAGAGCCCTTCGTAAAGTGTGGGCTGTACTTGTCAGAACAATTTTTTGTATCTCCTTGAGGCATGGGCTTCCAGGAATCCCTGCAATTAGTCTACTGCAATCTTTTCCAACCAGTCCTAGGGCTCCAACTACAACAGGGATTGTTGATGTTCCCATATGCCACATTTTCGAGACCCCTATTTCAGGGTCCTTGTATTTTGACAGCTTTTTGAATATCTTCAAAGATACATTGCAGTCTGCAGGGACTGCCATATCAATAAGGAGGCACCGTTTTTGTTTGTGGTTTTTAATAACAATATCTGGGCGGTTGGCCTTGATTGTTCTGTCAGTGTGAATTGTGTAGTCCCATAGAATTGTAACAGGTCCTATCTCCGTAACTGGGTCTGGGTGGTGTTGGTACCAGTTTCTTTCAGTTTCCTTCCCGTAGAAGTTGCAGATATTCCAGTGCAGATATTGGCCCACTCTGTCATGTCGGGTTTTATATTCAGTGGGTGCCAAAATCGTGCAACCTGATACAAGATGATCAATCGTTTCTGGATATTTATCACTTATTATTATTATTATTATTATTATTATTATTATTATTATTATTATTATTTCTTTTATAATTTGTTTTTCATAGAGTTGGCATTTCCTTTCCGGTTGAGATAAGTAAACTTTTTCTATCTTATCTTCCACCGGAAGAAAAGCGGCTTTTAACTCGACGAAAAGCCGAAAACTTATCCCTTAAAAGGACTGGCAAAAACGCAGTAATCACCATCTCTCCCCTCTTTATACCTCCCTCTCAGTTCTTCAGCATCTCCAAACCCTCAAGTCTTCCTTGAAATTCCACAAGGCTGGAGACTGACAGATTTGACCGACCGCTTCATTTTTGACATTTCAAATATGGCTGGTTAAAGTGATTCCCCACCAGGACGGGAGACATATTTGCTCAGCAATGGACATAAGAGTTTCATACACATCACACGGTAAATTAGCCACTGGCCAAATTCGACCGACCGGGCCTGCCTGGTGGTTTAATGACAGACTTCAATTTCTGGCCCAAGTTTGGTCTTTTACCAAACAGATTCATAGATGTTCTCTTCCTTTCTCTGTAATGTTTGGCGCTGTCAAGATTGGCTGATTCGTTTTACTAAATTACAACCGTACGAGCGACGCTGTAAATACTCTCCCGCTTCGATCAAGCGGCAAAGAATCGAAACTAGGAGAGGAAGGTTTTAGCCTTTGGGCTATTGATTTTCAGCCAGTGTAACAGGAAATTTTTTTTAAAGGGCATTAATTAAAATATTTATCAAAAGAAATCCAAAGCCCAATAAGTGTACATATTAAAATTAAAAAAAAACAAAACAAAAAAACAAAAAACCAACATTTAACAAGTTGGCTCCCACAAGGCCCACCAGAGGGTCGTTGTGGTATGTCTTGCAAGGCACACATGACTCTCTGGTGGGTCGTTTTACAATGTCTTTTCTATAAGGATTATTGGGAATGGGATGCTATGATTGATTACTTATGAGATCCCGGTACACCAAAAACAAATTTTTTTAAACTTTAAATAATTTTTATTTTTTGTCTTTTAATTCGATTTCCTTTTGGAATTTCTACTGTTGTTTTTTTTTGGTGGGATGGGGGTCGTTTAAAAACAAATTACATACACTAAACTCTACCATACAATCGTGTAGGTCGTATGGTTGTAAAATGGTCTCAGGTACCAAACGAATCACTGGTAGATCATTGTCATAGGTAGTAATAGATACTACCTGTGACATCCTTGCCTCATATATAAAACAATATTAAAAGTCGATTGTACCAAAAATCTTTAAGATGTAATGTTGAGACCCTTTCATAACACGAGAAATGAGGATTGCGAACCAATGTAATAAACTGATCATATGAGTATTTATAATAAATAAACGTATATATAATATATAAAATACCATATATGCTGGCGTACAAGGCGACTGGGCGCATGAGACAACTCCCAAATTTTCAAGTTAAAATGTACTGACTTGAGTTATATTAGCCGTACAAGACGATACCCACAAAACGTATTTTAAAATGTATTGCATTGAATTTATAAAATAAATTCAATAAGCATATACTGTATTTTGTCACTCAAATTCTAATGAAAAAATGGTGTGAAGATATTGTCAGTTTATTACAATCTACAATGCCTCATGAGGGGGCGCTCTGTTTTCGGTGGGTTATTATGGTAGCCGGAATGGCTTTTCATCGATAACCCTCCATTTGTTCCACTTTTCTCAAATGTGATCTTTAAAAGCATCCAGTTGTGTTTTTGCTCAGAGTTGAGGCAGCGGTTAACCTACCGTCAAAAATCTCCCATGCTAACAACGTGTCGTAAACGACAGGATTTCAGATTCACATTTTATACCTGGAGTATACGACGGCCTGTTTTGGTTGCAGGAGTTTTTAAGATTAAAAAGTCGTCTTGTACGCCGACAAATTCGGTAATATAAAAGCAAGCTTTTCTGCAATACACCATATAAAAATTAAAAATTGATCACGGTTATAATCCCTGGAAGAAGATTTAAGAGTAGGTCTCTACCAAATTCGATCTTGCAAAGAAGTTATTCTAAAAAAGAACGTCAAGCTCAGATATCTCCTTAAATTTTAAATTAAAATAAACAGAAAGATAAATAAATACAACTTCAATAGTCGTCCCACGTAGATTAAGTAAAGGTTTAATTTCAGAAATCCTTGTAGTTTACTCAAATCGATAAACACCTGATGAAGTCCGGAGAGAACATCGACCGAAATGTTGTGATAATAAAAACAAAGATAAGGACAATAGTCCGACTGTAAATAGTGTCAATAATGATAAATCCTCATTCCAGGACTCGTGTTGCACAATTAACATTTTAAGTTCGCCAGCCTTATATATTTATAAATGTCTTTTGCTTTTAGTGCATCGATGATTATGATTGTTCCCTGAATAATTTTTGCTTCATTTTATGTGAATTGGCACGATTTCTTGGGTAGAGATTGGAGTTGTCTCCCTTCTCTTTTCATGATTGTTTTTTTTTTTTTTTACTTCAGAGGAATTCTAGCCTGGCTTGTACTCAACGCTAGAGAGCCCTGTTTACATTATTATTTAAATCATAAGAGGTAGGGTAGAATTAAACTCTTTCCCAAAGGCTTTTAGGTTATCTTTCCCTGTAAGTTAACCAGATCGATATACACCTAAGTATGGCCGGAGAACACAACGATCGAAAAACGTTTGACAGAATAACAAAAATGAAGACAATAGGTCGAATATATATGTATCAGTAATGATATCTTTTGCCAGAAATTCAGATTAAAATATATTAGGCTGGTGCAAAAATAATGACGTAATAATGTCGTTTTTTATGTATTTTTAACGTCAAAAAACGACATTATTACGTCATTATTTTTGCACCAACCTAATATTTTTTTTTAAATATTTTAATTATTAACTTTTTAGTTCAAGTTATAATTGTTTTGCTTATGTTAATAAATCAATCATGAAATGGATACTCGTTTTTTGATCATTATTATTTAAGTGTTTAGCCGACGTTTCACCATAGGTTCAAATGTGCCGTGAGATTTTAAAAAAAAAGGGGGTTGAAAAGCATTGCTTTAGATTTCGAAATTTTGGTTTGAGATTCACTGATTTTTGCTATTGGGGATGATTTTTTTTTTCAGCGAAATCGTAATGATATGGATTGGAGGTGTCAACATGTATACGTTTCATCTTGGTGAATATATTTGGGCCACAGGCAATATTCCATTCAGTATCATTCATTCGGTTGTCAGTTGTGTAACCTTTACCAGTTGGACATGACCCCTAGGAGCTGACACACTATGCATCTCTGTTCAAGGGCGAGAGTTGTGAGAAAGAATAGTGGCCGGGTTTTGAAAAGTTTCTTATCTTTAGGTTGAAAGGTGAGGCAGACAAGGCGACTTGGGAGTCATATATACATATTTAGGAACACTCTCAATGGAGGATCAACTAAGTTGACTCGAACTATGATAGCGATTACATTTTCGAACCATTTTCGAAATATAGGATTGGTGTATACGGAATAAATTCCAATAAGCAACAAATATTATTCTTTAAATGTGATGGTGTTAAATGTATAATAAAGGGCTTTAAAAGATCTTTTAAAACCCTATATTCTACATTCAACACCATCACTTGATAAGACACCAGAAGTGTTGAAACAAAATGGCTATTTTTGTAGTGATTTTATAATATATTTATGTGATAATTTTCGAATAAATATATATATATATATATATATATATATATATATTAAAGACGTTTTTTATGTTTAACGTTCTTTTTATAGATACAAGTATTTAAGTAAATGCTCTGTTTATAATAAACAGTATTAAATAACATTTACCGGCCTGAATGTCCGAGAAATTTCCATAGAAAATATTCGTCCTTTGACAGGATTTGAACCTGCATCCTATACGGAACCGCCATTTAGGATGCAGGTTCGAATCCTGTCAAAGGACGAATATTTTTCATGAAAATTTCTGGGACATTCAGGCCGGTAAATGTTGTTTAATACTGTTTATTATAAACAGAGCATTTACTTATATACTTGTATCTATAAAAAGAACGTTAAACATAAAAAATGTCTTTAATAAATAAATTGTCGGACTTTGTCCATTTCTTAATGTATATATATATATATTTAATTTGTTCTTTCTTTCGTTTTTAATTCCTTTTGTTTCTTTCGTTCCAAAGTTTTTTCACTGCTTAGTGTGAGAGAAAGGGAAAGAGAGAGAGAGAGAGAGAGAGAGAGAGAGAGAGAGAGAGAAGGGGGGAGAGAGAGAGAAAAGAGCGAGGAAGGAGGAGGAGAAAAAGTGTGAGGGAAAAAGAGAAGGACAAAGGAGGAGAGAAAAATTGAAGGAGAGTGAGCGATTACATTTTTTACTACACAGACATATACTATAATATTCAATCTTCGAGAATGAAATATATTAATTCTTCTGAGGGGTTGAGATTCAAAGAGATTACCACACGCAGAAAAAAAAGAAAAAAGAAAAAACGGAATTAGTATTACTAAACAATTAGAACAAAGTAAAACAGATTTGCTTACCGAAACCAGTTGGCCATTTCCTCTGTTCATATCTGTTAGTGAGCGAGAGCATAATGGCTGGGCTTTGAGACGATGTTTTCAGGATGAGGCAACCAAGGCGACTTGGGAGTCATATCTAGATACCTGGAAACACCCGGAATCGGAGATCAACTGAGATGACTTGCTTACTCGAACCGAAGATATTAGGTTGGTGCAAAAATAATGACGTAATAATGTCGTTTTTTGACCTTAAAAAATACGTCAAAAAACGACATTATTACGTCATTATTTTTGCACCAACCTAATACTTCTAACTAGGCCCCACCCAAATCCTTTGAGCTGCTTTGTCATAGAATGTCGCCACATCGCGCACATTTCGCTTTATTGGAGTGGGTCTCATGAGGGATATTTGGGCTTCGTATATTTGCGTCTGAGTCATTTTGTTGACGCCTGTGGATACGTGGGGAAGATAATGGTTAAGCCGAGATTTGAACGGGCTAACGTTGTAGTAATCTGGAAAGCATAATCTTGTCGGTTCTACAAAACAAGAGCTGATCCCCTGTCCGTTGAACAGTGTGTAAGCGGAGAACGCGTAGAGAAAAGGGGACTCTTTATAGGGAGATTATTATCCGGCATATTTTTAACAATATAAGATAGTTAGATGGCACATAGCTAAAACTATAGGACACCTTAGACAAGACAGTAAAAGTAAAAGAGAAGAAAGAACTAACGATCAACTGCCCGAGGACAGAATGTATTGTTTTTCAGCAAAAGAAAAAAAAAACCCAGATGCAAATGGCAAATTGGAGATGTCCAAATCAAACAAATATGGAATATCTGGGAATTTTTTTAACAGATGACGGAAAAAGTAACACCGAAATATCAAAAGATGGCTTCTAAATCTAAAAAAAAATATATTATGACACCTGAAAATTTCATTAGAAATATAGAGAAACGTGCTGAAGTATTGCATTGTATCAATCGTCCTATATGGCAGTGATTTGGGGCACCTCGGCATGGTGTAATGTTTAGCAATCTTGTCTCGCTAGAACAATTACGACTGAGTAGTAAGTTCGATCCTCACTGGGTGCTCCATACTTTCGGCCTTGTGCCACATCTGAGCTACGCTTGGAAAATCACTATATGGTAGTGACTGCCGAACATTTTCCTCACAGGTGAAGAGGAGGAAAGGCAACAGAAATGACAATCCAGTTTGTTTGTTTGGGTTTTATGGCATATCAACCACTGTGGGTTATTTAATGCCAAATCAAGTTTATATGAATTTTAAATGCCTATTTTGTATGGAATAAAAAACGTATAGGTGGCAACAACATTGTTTCAAAAACGTCCAACAACATTGTTTCAAAAACGTCCAACAACATTGTTTCAAAAACGTATAGGTGGCAACAACATTGTTTCAAAAACGTCCAACAACATTGTTTCAAAAACGTATAGGTGGCAACAACATTGTTTCAAAAACGTCCAACAACATTGTTTCAAAAACGTATAGGTGGCAACAACATTGTTTCAAAAACGTATAGGTGGCAACAACATTGTTTCAAAAACGTATAGGTGGCAACAACATTGTTTCAAAAACGTCCAACAACATTGTTTCAAAAACGTATAGGTGGCAACAACATTGTTTCAAAAACGTATAGGTGGCAACAACATTGTTTCAAAAACGTCCAACAACATTGTTTCAAAAACGTATAGGTGGCAACAACATTGTTTCAAAAACGTATAGGTGGCAACAACATTGTTTCAAAAACGTCCAACAACATTGTTTCAAAAACGTCCAACAACATTGTTTCAAAAACGTATAGGTGGCAACAACATTGTTTCAAAAACGTCCAACAACATTGTTTCAAAAACGTATAGGTGGCAACAACATTGTTTCAAAAACGTCCAACAACATTGTTTCAAAAACGTATAGGTGGCAACAACATTGTTTCAAAAACGTCCAACAACATTGTTTCAAAAACGTATAGGTGGCAACAACATTGTTTCAAAAACGTATAGCTGGCCACATTATTGTTTCATAAGCGCATAGCTGGCAACATTGTTTCAAAAAACGCATAGCTGGCAACATTATGGTTCCAAAAACGGATAGCTGGCAACATTGTTTCAAAAACGTATAGCAGGCAACATTATTTTTAACAAAAAACGTATAGCTGACAACATTTTTTATAAAAAAAAGTATAGCTGGTAACATTATTGTTTCAAAAACGTATAGCTGGCAACATTATTTTTCCGAAAACATTATCTGAGGCCTTGCTGTTAGATGTAGTTTATCGCCATACCCAGGACGTTCAAAAACGTATAGCTGGCAACACTATGGTTTCAAAAACGCACAGCTGGCAACATTGTTTCAAAAAAGTATTGCTGGCAACATTATTGTTTCAAAAACGTATAGCTAGCAACATTGCTGATTCAAAAACGTATAGCTGGCAACATTATTTTTCCGGAAACATTATCTGAGGCTTTGCTGTTGGATGTAGTTTATCGCCATACCTACGACGCGGATGTATTTTAATGTCATACCCAGGACGTGGGTAAGTCAACAATCTGAAGAGCCAAATTTATTGCACAGATTTCTGCGGTGAATATTTGTTTGTTTGTTTGTTTGTTTGTTTGAGTTCCACGTCACATCAACCACTGCGGGCCACCCAATGCCAAATCCAACCCACATGAACTCCAAATGCCCACCTTGTACGGAACAAAAGCGCACAGCCGGCAACACCACTGCTTCAAAAAAAAAAAAACAAAAAAAACGCACAGCTGGCAACACTACTTCTTTCACAAAAAAAAACGCATAGCTGGCAACACCACTTCTCCACAAAAAAAAACCTAGAGCTGGCAACATTATTGCTTCAAAAACTTAGAGCTGGCAACATTATTTTTCTGAAAACATTATCTGAGACCTTGCTGTTGGATGCAGTTTATCGCCGTACCCAGGACGCGGATGTAGTTTATCATCATACCCAGGACGCGGATGTAGTTTACCGTCATACCCAGGACGTGAGTAAGACTTGGAAAACTAGGAGTTCACTATTTGCCCATAGCTGGGACTCTAACAGGTGCTACCACCCCGGGTCAAGGTGGGGCCTGGGAACAGCAGCAATTAAGAGGTGGTTCCACGCTCCTCAAAACCTCCAGATCAGAGGCCTTGCTGTTGGACGCAGTTTAACGTCATTCCCAGGACGCTGACTTATCCAGGAAAAAGTGCTAAATAATACGATGGAAGATGCGCATAAAAAACGGGGTAGTTCTAAGGAAATTGTGGAGAGCCATGATCGCCCACATCCGGAAGTGAGACGAAGATGTTGAAGAAGAAGTATTTGTTCAACATGCAAACAGCTTCTTCTCTCGCACTTTCAGTCTTTTACGTGCCATGCATGATACACGCTTAGGCAATCATGTATCTTTCGATACATGACTGACGAGGCAGATTTTTTTCCCGTAGTAGGTTGCCATTTTTTTGCGGTAGACCAGTTGCCATTCAAGGCTTCAAAACCCGGTCTGTTATGCTATTTATCCATAGTTGGAGGGAGAAGAAGATGATTCATACCTTTTCCCAAGGCTATTAGTACGTGAGCGAATGAAATGGATTCGACTGGAATTCGAACTCAGCTCTAACTTTTTTACGGTCTCTTGCTTTCCAGTCATCTTTAATCTTCAAATGTTTAAATCAATGATTCCCAAATTGGGCGTTCACCGGGGGCGGTTGAAATATCCAGTGGGGGACAGTGAAAAAAAGGGGATGCAGACAATTTCCTGAAAATCTTTTCTAATTTTCTGCAATGTTATTAACCGACGATATTTCACCACATTAACCGTTACGTTTTTGTTTTGATAATAGACGACAATCTTTTATTTCCCACTAAATACAGAGACATTTTTCAATGTGTAGTCCTGGCTTTGGAAGGATTCTCCTGTTTGTGCTAAGGATTGTTATTCTTTTTTTGGTTAGAGTACTGGAATATTGCTGCTATACATGGGTAGAAGGTGCACAGTTTTTATTTCCCAGTCTCGATATAATAAAAACTATTATAACATGAAATAAAAAGTTATTATATAAATTATTAATAAAACAACATATTTTTATGTTGAATTTCTGAAATAAGTACTTATCATTATTGATATATTGATATTCGAACTATTGTCTTCATCATTGTTGTTTTATCACAACGTTTCGATCGTTGTGCCTTCCGGCCATCCTCAAGTGTATATCGATCTGGTTAACTTACTTGGGAATGGTAACCTTTGGGAAAGAGCTTAATTCTTCCCTACCTCTTATGGTTTAAATGATAATGTAGATAGGACTCGCTAGCCTAGAGTAGAAGCCAGGCTAGAATACCTCTGAAGTAAAAAAAAAAAAAAAAAAAAAAAAAAAAGCAATCATGAAAAGAAAAAGGGAGACAACTCCAATCTCTACCCGAGAAATCGTGCCAATTCACATAAAAAAAAACCAAAAAAATTATTCAGGGAACAATCATAATCACCGATGTACTAAAAGCAAAAGACATTTATAAATATATAAGGCTGGCGAACTTAAAATGTTAATTGTGCCACTCGAGTCCTGGAATGAGGATTTATCATTATTGACACTATTTACAATCGGACTATTGTCCTTATCTTTGTTGTTGTCATCACAACATTTCAGCCGATGTTCTCTCCGGACTTCATCAGGTGTTTATCGATTTGAGTAAACTACAAGGAGTTCTGAAATGAACCCTTTTCTTAATCTACATGGGAAGACTATTGAAGTTGTATTTATTTATCTTTCTGTTTATTTTAATTTAAAATTTAAGGAGATATCTGAGCTTGACGTTCTTTTTTAGAATATCTTCTTTGCAAGATCGAATTTGGTAGAGACCTGCTCTTAAATCTTCTTCCAGGGATTATAGCCGTGATCAATTTTTAATTTTTATATGGTGTATTGCAAAAAAGCTTGCCTTTTATACCGAATTTATCGGCGTACAGGGCGACCTTTTAACCTTAAGAACTCTCCCCCACCAAATAAAATTTGAACCGCAACTGTTCTACTACTCTGGACACCTAGCCATGGTGCAAGAAGGTTTGGGCTTCCAGCACCTGCCCACATTGACCAGCTATAATGACCTTCCGACCTTGATGCATGACCACTATAGTTTTGCGATAGGCATAAATATGCCGGATTAAAAATGTATTGCAGGTATTATAAACTATTTTTACATTTTCATATTTTTTATCCTCAGTTTGGGTGTTAACGATTTCCCCATAGCTGGGACCCTAACAGGTGCTACCACCCCAAGTCTGGGTGGACATGGGAATACCGAAAATTAAAAGGTGACTCCATGCTCCTCAAATTCTCCTGATCAGAGGCCTTGCTGTTGGATGTAGTCTATGGTCATACCAAGGACGCGGATGTAGTTTATAGTCTTTCCCAGGATGGATAAGCGTAAGAGGAAAGAAGATATATCAGCAATGACAACAGTTGACTAGAGGCTTAAAGGGATTCTTGTGAGTATCATCTCGAATACCTGTTCCAAAAGGAACAGTTCTCTGGAAGAATTTCCCTCTGAACGTTCTCCACTGCCTTAACTGGGTATTGAACCTCACACTCTTTGGGTCCGTCTCACTGGATCTAACCAACGCCTTTATCCACTGTGCCATGGGTCCTCAAGGACCCATGGCACAGTGGATAGAGTAAACTGAAGTGGATAAAGGCGTTGGTTTGATCCAATGACAGAATCCAAAGAGTGTGAGTTCAATACCCGGTTAAGGGAGTGGAGAACTTTCAGAGGGAAAATTAGCAGGAGATAACTGATAACTGACATCCATTAAACATGGCACGTGGAACTAGAACAGTCTACCCCAGTGAGCGAAATAAAGAGTTCAGTTCGACATTCCAACCACCTGAAGAAGGCCGGCGCGTACAACGGCTGAAACGTAGTAATAAATATGGCGACAAAGATGATGAATATAGTGCGAATAATGTAAATAACGAATGTGTTTTCAAACCCGTCCTTTTCAACCTATAGAGTGAGGCAATTTTGAGAGAACTGGAGATCTTGCCGGGATTTAGCATTGGTGGCCACAATCTTAATAACATCAGATACGCACATGTCCTTTAGTTGATAACGGACATAGAAAAGAAATTACAAAATCTCCTACAGAAGGTAGCGAAGGAGTGAGAGAAGAAAGGACAAAGCATGAACTATAAGCAGACAGAATGCATGGTCATCAGCAAAAAGACGATCCCTAAATGCGATTTACAGATCGGGGACACTAAAATCAAGTAGTTACAGAAATTTAAATATCTGGTTCTGACAAGGGACGGTAAGTGTGACGCTGAGATCCGAAAACATATTGGGATGGTCAAAGACGCATTCTAAAAGCTAGGCAGAATATTACCAGACAGGAGGATTTCTTTGACAACAAAGAAAAGAGTTACGTAATATCTGTTCACCTAGAGGCAATGGAGGTGTGGTTCTACAGAAGGATGCTAAGGATACCATGGACCGAACATAGAATCAACGATGAAGTTTTGGAGAGGATACAAAGAGGAAGCTTATACCTAACGTCAGGTAGAGACAACCGAAATTTCTGGAGAACATAATGAGAAAGGAGGGCTTGGAGAATCTGATACTCGTAGGGTAGATAATGGGAAATAGTGATAAGGGAAAGCAACACGTGACATACATAGCAGGCTTAAGCAAGTGGATGTCAGAATAGGGTCTGGGAGAAGCTGCAAAAGGACAAAACATATTCAGAACTATGCGGAATATGGGAAAGAGAAGAGCCATGATCATCTATGTTCTGAAGGGACACGGCGCATAAAAGAAGAATAATATTTGTCTATGCATTGCATATTGCTGACGCATCTGGTTAGCTTGCATTCATTATACCCTGCTGCTTTAACAAAGGTCTCTTTACTGGCATGTCACCTAGTGAGGAGATAGTGAATAGTCAGGTAGTTAATAACCCCTGCTAATGTTACCATTTAACACTGTACGCTTTCATTGTACTGATTTTGGAGATGTTCATCGAAGTAGAATAAAATGTGGCCACGACGAGCTTTTAGATCGTAAGATTCTCACCAGAATATATCTTATAACTTTATAAGTTTGCCATTCGTCTAGGCATTGTATATTGCTGTCACGCCCGGTTAGCCTGCATTCAATATGCCAGGCTGATTTAATAAAGGTCTCTTTACTTGCATGTCACCTAATGTGGAGAGAGCAGCCAGGTAGTTAATCGCTAATGTTAGCATTTTACACAGTACACTTTCATTATATTGATTTTAGAGATGTTATGAAACTCGAATCAATTGGGGACTCGACGATCTTTTAGATATGAGGATTAAGAAATATACGTCTAAAGTCGTTTAATTAAATTACTTTTCTCTTTCAAATCGATGAATTCAAGTAAGTCATTTCTGTAGAGTGAAAAATTGAAAATACTGATAAATGTGATGAAAATATGATCGTCTGCGAGAGGCTAGCCAGTAAGAAGTAAATGGTTTAGTGTGGTTGGTTAGTTTCTGGACGGAGAGCATTATGGCCGAGAAGTCACCGATTCTCGTATTTACAGCGTCTTCATTGATTTGGAAAAGTACCAGGTCTTGTGTGATTGAAAGCAATCTAACAGAGAACATTGTTTTGGCAAGAAAACAGGAACAATTTAGGGAGAACAGTAACTGATATATTGTAATTTGATGCATTGCTTTATTAAAAGCGTTGCCTGCTGTCTGCACACACCCACGCATGCGCGCACAGTTGTAATTTTTACAAGTGTCAAATAGAAAAAAAAGGGTCTTCTTACTTTTTGTATTGCCTTCAATGACAAATTAGTTTTGAACCAGTTGAACAGTAAGTTCAATCAGGATATATATATATATATATATATATATATATATATATATATATATATATATATATATATATATATATAATTTGATCTTTCTTTCGTTTTTAATTCCCTTTGTTTCTTTCGTACCAAAGGTTTTTCACTGCTTATTGTGTGTGTGTGTGTGAGAGAGAGAGAGAGAGAGAAAGAGAAAGAGAGAGAGACAGGGAGAGAAAAAAGAGCGAGGAAGGAGGAGGAGAAAAAAGAGTGAGGGAAAAAAGTGAAGGACAAAGGAGGGAAAAATGAAGGAGAGTGAGAGGGAAACTAAAGGAGAAGAATAGTTTGAGTGAAAGAGAAGTACAGGGAGAGAAAGAGAGAGAGAGAGAGAGAGAGAGAGAGAGAGAGAGAAAGAGAGAATGATGAAGATAGAGTGGAAAAGAGAGACGAAAAGAAATACACACATACACGCAAGATAAAGTAAAGCAAATATATCAAATAATATAAAAAAAATTTCATTCTGTCATCAAAACAGTATGTAAACAATTATAAGCACACACACATACGCGCACCAACGAGCACACAGGCATATTTAGTGTGTATTGTAGATATAATAATCAGTTAGTAAAGATTCCGTTAGTAACGCTCACATTGACTGATAATCCAGCATGGCTGATGCTAAACTCCGAGATAGCAACACCCTACACCAATAATGAATCCTGGTAGTATTTCTAATTCTTTCAGAATCGCCCTTTTGTGTAGGTTGAATAAGTCCGGCGAGAAGTCACATACTTGTCTTTCACTTCTTTCTATACTTCTTATATCTGTCGGACTCATTTCCTATCCCTATACAGGGGTTTGATGCCAGCATAGGTTCATAATTATTTTTGGCCTGACATGAAGTTGATATACTCTATCAAATCAATTGTTACGTCTACTTCAAGGAAAGTTGGTTCATTGTGTCGTGACAGAACCCAAAGAAGGTAATGTAATCGATCCTAACCTGGTATCTCGTGATGTGGCTGGCCACTTTTACAAATATTTTCTGAGCAACTCTTCTGATGAGCCTTTTTTTATATTAAGTGCCTTGACTGCATGAATCTAAAAGTGCTACTAGATTGGCAAGTAGATCTGACTGTTTTAATATTTTAACTAGATAGATGTAACCGTCTCTTTTATTCTAAGCGTTTTTTTTTCTCGCCCTTCTCGCCTGATTTATTGCTTCTCTGCTCCTATAATCTATAATATAATAAATTTAAATGCAACGTCAGTCGCCATCTTCATTTTTTTTTTTTTGTTTTGTTTTCCTCAAACCTCGCTATTTTCAATTTTCTCCTTCACTTTCACTTTCACTCCTTGTAACAACCCACGATTCTTTGGCGTTGTCGCCTTGCTTGGAGCGAAACGATTATTTCGATAATAAATCTTTTGCATTGAATTTAACATTATATGACTTATTCAGTGATCACACTACATGGAAAAGAACACGGGCTTGTCTACTTTGAAGATACAAGGACCAACGCAAAACAACACTGAAAACGACTATGCTTGAGACTAGCTCGTTTGAAACACAAGAACGTGACCGTACCAACGGCAGTGTTACACAACCGTCGGTACCTAAATCTCCAACCGGAAGTGAAAAGGAAAAAAAAAATCAAACAGCACAACAAAACGAACCTCTTCCGCCACCATTATTACCATACATTAAATTAAACACTGCTAATCACTCTCGATTTTCGGGTAAAATTAACTAAACTAATTAATTTGCCAAGGTAGCCCAGATGTTTCACCCGTCAGTCTATATTATAATATACATTTATTACCAGTATGATGAACAACTTTTGAGTTGCCTAATCCAGGAATGAAAAATGATATTAGGTTGGTGCAAAAATAAAGTCGTTTTCTCATATAGTAACATATGTGAGAAAACGACACTATTTTTGCACCAACATACAATACAGGTATTAATTGCTAAAATTCAAATTTATAAAATTCAATTTATATATAGCCATACACCCAGAGAAATGAACGAACAGCAATTGCTTATAACCAATTTAATTGTGAAAACACAGTTGCATAATAGAATCTGACATGGAGCAAGGACTCATATATGTGTATCCACTAAAAATAACGGTTAAAGTGCTAATATATATATATATATATATATCTATATATATATATATATATATATATATATATATATATATTACGAAATGGACAAAGTCCGACAATTTTTTAAGACCTTTTTTTATGTTTCTCGGACATTCAGGCCGATAAACGTTGTTAATACTGTTTATTATAAGCAGAGCATTTACTTAAATATTTGTATCTATAAAAAATGGCTTAAATAATTGTCGGACTTTGTTCATGTCATAATGTATGGCGTCATTTGTTTACATTTGGATACGCCTGACATATGACAATACATATCTGTTCAGTACCCATTTCTTTATTTAGAACGACATTTTTATGCTTTATAATACTTTGTTTTGTTCTAGAATGGCATCATTGCACCTTCTCTTTTCTGTATTACGTCTTCCCTCTTTCGTTTAAACTTCGGCTTCAGTCACTTTCCCACTGCCGTAGAGCAGCTCCCCTATGTTCCTTCTATAAATGCATTGATGATAATTGTTCTGATGATCTTACCTCTACGGTATCAAGACTTTATGCATTTAAACGCAATACAAGATTGGCGGCAAGGTCTAACCATTTTACAGTGGAAATAGATGTAACCGCAATGCTTTAATTATGGCATGTTGTAAACTTTTATATATATATATATATATATATATATATATATATATATATATATATATATATATATATGTCTACGTAGATACAGGTTCCAATCCTGTCTGAAGACGAATATTTTCTATGAAAATATCTCGGACATTCAGGGCCGGTAAATGTTTGTATCTATAAAAAGAATGTATAAACATAAAAATGTCTTAAAATAATTGTCGGACTTCGTCCATTTCATAATGTGTGACATCATATATATATATATATATATATATATATATATATATATATATATATATATATTCATGAATCATTCATACAAAAAACAAATATAGATGTTAATGATTTAAATGGCGAGAATATATTTGTTTTTTGTATGAATGATTCATGAATTTATAAATTATATTTGCACCTTTTAATTGAAATTAAAATAACTGATCCAACGTGCAACTCTCGGATAATAAGTGTGACATTACTGTAATTATTGAACAATATAGTTCATGCCATATTCACGGAAAATCTACCAGTAAAAAAGAATTCTCTTATTGCTATATTTGTACAAAAACGCACAACCTTAAAATATAAATTCAAACTCAGCGTTGTGACCGCACGTTCCAAAACAATAACACATTTCTCATAGCATTTTTTTCGGATTACATGTCTATTTTCGTTGTCCTCTTATTACTGAGAAGTAAAAACAAGAACAAAATCTACTTCCATACCTGATGATGTCTGTAGGAAAGCTTGTAAAAATTAAAAAGACCTTATGCAATTGGAATTTATAAACGGGGATCATATCATTCATATACAGGTTCGAGGTTGATGTATCTTATTTATAAAGTTTGTGACGATGTATTCTCACCATTTAAATCATTAACCTCTATATTTGTTTTTGTATGAATGCTTCATGAATTTATAAATTATATTTGCAACTTTTAATTGAAATTAAATATATATATATATATATATATATATATATATATATAAGTAGCATATCTTCACTCAAGTATATTTGGTTGAATAATCTGGACATATCATGTGTATTTTTCTTTTCATTTCTTTTATTTTTCAAAATACTTTACATTACATCCAAGATCATATTTGGAAGTGAATTGCTAAGACAAAAAATTAATGTAATTGATAGTTCGGGATTTTTTTGTAAATGCGCATGAAACGCGCTCTGTTATAATTATGTACACACATGGACGCGCTCCGTTATAAATCTATTATATTTTTTAATGTTTTATCTAAGGGAGGTAACTTTAATTTATATTGTAATTTTTTGTAATTATAATTTAAGTATTAAAAACATTGCTACTAAAGACATTTTAAAACATTGTTGCAATACTAAAAACTAATCTTGTTTAGTGTTGTTGTATTTGTATTTTTCTTATGTAGAAGGCACCAAGAATTTGGAGTTTTCGTTTTTTATTTTCTTTGTATTGTCAACTTATATTTATCTAAATTATGAATGCGGACGACAATGTTCATTTAAATGTTCTGCGATGGAATGTGAATCGGCCATATGCAATGTAAGTCTCCTTGATGATATTGTTGTCAGGAAACCAACATACATATATATATATATATATATATATATATATATATATATATATATAAAAGTGAACATAGAAGTCAACACTTAGAGGCGACAGTCTGTTTCATGCTATATGCAATTCATGCTATATGCAATCGTCAGGCCACGCTGGCTTCTATGTTCACTTTTATATTTACACACGCTCTATCTCTGATATTGAGCACTTTATTCCATAAATATAGCACACCTTAAGACTATATTTCTTTTTATATGTATATATATATATATATATATATATATATATATATATATATATACTCTCAACTCTCCCGTCGAATTTGACGCATGAGGGTCAAGCAGATCAGTTCATAGGAAACCGACAGCCCGACACCAGCACATGAGATTTGATTATAGTGGTGAAGGTTTCACGCAGGACCATCCACACTTTTTGAAGGCCGAATACAGAGACCTGGTACACTACGTGCCACAAGGTCCCTAAACAACTCACCGCAGGTTTTGAATTCAGAGTTTTCCTTCTACTAGACCAGTTGCCATCCAAGGCTATAGAACCCAGTCTGTTCTATTTACCCATAGATGGAGGGAGAAGAGGATTCACACCTTTCCCAAGGGTATTAGCACGTAAGTGAATGCAATGGATTCGACTGGAATTCGAACTCGGCTCTCCGATTCCTCAATCCAATCCACTATCTCCACCATCTCTATACCCTGCGGAATATATTATTTGGTACTGGACATTTTGTCGATATATAAAATAAATACTGATTGTTGTCGAAATGTTTATTTGATGAATGATGACAATGTCTGTCTGAGAAATAAGAATAAAAGTCAATTCTTTTACAGCTATGCTTGCTGTAAACCATCGAGGGGAATCGGTGTGATTTCGAAGTCTCACATTTATAGTCAAATTACGAGTTTGAAAGTTTAAAATGGATCTTAAGGGGGATTTGACGGATGGGAAATCATTAATAGCAGGCGAACAAAAATACGAACTTCGGACAGATTATCGACAATTTTGATATGGATATGTTTCATGGCCATATAAAAGTTGTCGATAAACTGTCCATATAAATATTCGTATTTTTATTTATTTATAATAAAAATGAAAAAAAGAAACATTTCATCTGTTGTATTTAATACAATTTGTTGAAATGAAATCCTGATGCTTATATATATATATATGTGTGTGTGTGTGTGTATAAGCCCACGAAAAAATAAAATTCGGTCGAGCACTTTAGCAGGAAAGCGAGAATTTGTAAATAAGTAACTGATACTTCTGATAATGTAAAAGCTCTTCTATGAATCGAGCAGTCTAAGTCACTGGCGTGTTTATTCATTAATAAATACATAAAAATTCAGCTTCCTCTCGCCCGAGAGCTGATAGCTTAGGGAAAAAAAAATCTTTCAGTCATTGATGAGCTGTGATACAGCGAAACAGTCTGTCTGTGGATGACAATATATATATATATATATATATATATATATATATATATATATATAAGCACTACCTGTTTGTTTTTAACTCTGTCTGTCTCTTTGTGTCTGCCGCTCGGTCTCACTCTCTCTCTATCTCTCTGTCTCTCTCTCACTCTCTCTCTCTCACTCTCTCTCTCTCTCTCTCTCTCTATATATATATATATATATATATATATATATATATGTAGGTAACTGAACGTCAAAATTGAAAAAAAAACTATATAACGCGTTTCGCCTTCTCATAGGATGTTTTTATTTTGTCATTCAATTCCCCCCCCCTTTAGTATGGGATATAGAATTTATGTCCTTATTGTCTCTATCTATTTATCTCTCTCCGATCCCCCATCCCCGTCTCTCTCTCTCTCTCTCTCTCTCTCTCTATATATATATATATATATATATATATATATATATATATATATATATATATAAAGATCAATTTTAAGAAGAATAACTATATCCAAGTGGAAAATGTTTTTGTATGAAGAAATCCAAATAAATGAAACGCATGACATGATAGATTTTTTCGCTAAAATTGTTCTTCATATATAAAAATTCATATTCTGTTTTTACACACACACACATATATATTTATATTTAAGAGGCATATTTTCATTCAAGCATGTTTTCAAAATAATATTGGCACATGTTTATTTTCGTATTAATCCTTTCACGCCTAAGAATTAATTTCTTGATGGCTGTAGAAAATTGATCCAGAAAAATTAAAAATTCTTCTTTCAAATTATCTCATCTAAGACAATCTCCCAGGGTTGCATACCTGGTGATGTGTCATACATTAACACCGTAAATTCAAAATATTTTTCACCGCTATGCAACGGAGGCAACATATGTGAATTTTTAAAAGATTTTTTAATTGTAGTATTTTTTAATTTAGCTACAAACATTTGTTGCTTTATCCGTAGCTGACTTTACTTATTTTTGGCAGCAATTTTAACGTATTAATTAACTTGCATTAATTTAATCTTTAGTTTTCTTGGTGTAGCACTGGTGTATTTTCGACTAATAACCGTCTAAAATGTGAATGTGGACATGAGTTTTTGTCTAACTAGCATACGTATTAAACGAAATAAAAATTAAAAACGGAAAGAATTATATATATATATATATATATATATATATATATATGAATGGATAAATTTAACCCATATATACATGATAAACAAGCATTAAATTTAAAATTCCCAGTGTCTCCTGTTCGCGACAATGTAAAAAAATCATGAATAATCTGGATGACTTGGGGTCTTTTGGCAACAAGTAAGGCTTTATTTGCGAGATAAAGATGAAGAGGAAAAACAGCGGCACGCAAGTAAAACGAAAAAGTAATGTTTTTGTTTTTCGTTCTGATTCCCTCTTTTTTTGGTCTTATTTATCTGAAACGCAGAGTCGCCATTCTTAATGGTTTGGGAGTGGGATGGTCACGTTGGAATCTCAGAAGTCAAGTGACTTCGAGATGCTGTTCCCACCACCACCACCTCTTAGCATAACCAACCACATCACATTTGGTTTTTGAAATGGAGACGCATTTTTGAACTAAGACTTTTCACTAAATGAGCATTACTTCGAGGTTTAGCAAGACTGACATGAAATTCGAATTGTAAGCAGTCAGAATCTTTTTTTTTTCCCATGATGCAGTGTTGATGCATTGTTATATATTTTGTTACATGTTTTAAATTTAACTTCATTTTCAGAGCAGTTATGTTACTCCGGGTTTCGATAACCAGTGCGAGTAAAATAATTGCAATTTTGTTTCAATAGGGGGTTAGATGAACTTATAGTAAGTTAAAACTTAAAAAGAAAAATTTTCAGCACTGGGTAACTCCCTTTCTCTTTTTACCTCTCTCTCTCTCTCTCTCTATATATATATATATATATATATATATATATAGAGAGAGAGAGAGAGAGAGAGAGAGATAGCGATTTTCCAAGTATAGCTTAGATCTAGCACAAGGCCGAAAGTAGGGAGCACCCCGTGGGAACCGAACTCACTACTTAATCGTAGTTGTTCTAGCGAGATAAGTTTGCTCAGCATTACACCGCCTCAAGGTGTCCATACATACATATATATATATATATATATATATATATATATATATATATATATATATATATATATATATATATATATATATATATATATATATATATATTATAATGAAGAGAAAGAACAGTAAGATATATAATCGGGTGTTCTTATTAACGTTTTTATTTTTGCAAAACAGTGTACAATGCAAATCTACAGAGCATGAATATTATAAATTTACTAATTTTTAAATAATACATACATATATATATATATATATATATATATATATATATATATATATATATATAGAGAGAGAGAGAGAGAGAGAGAGATTTTCCAAGTATAGCTTAGATCTGGCACAAGGCCGAAAGTAGGGAGCACTCCGTGAGGACCGAACTCACTACTTAATCGTAGTTGTTCTAGCGAGAGAAGTTTGCTCAGCATTACACCGCCTCAAGGTGTCCATATATATATATATATATATATATATATATATATATATATATATATATATATATATATATATATATATATATATATATATATATATATATATATATATATATATATATACATACATCCATCCATCCATATATATATATATATATATATATATATATATATATATATATATTATAATGAAGAGAAAGAACAGTAAGATATATAATCGGGTGTTCTTATTAACGTTTTTATTTTTACAAAACAGTGTTCAATGCAAATCTACAGAGCATGAATATTATAAATTTACTAATTTTTAAATAAGTTTTTGAATAAATAAATAAATTTTTAATAAAATTAATTTTTAAATAACTAAAATAAATTTACCATATTTTTAAATTAGTAAACTTATAATATCTATCTATCTATCTATCTATCTATCTATCTATCTATATATATATATATATATATATATATATATATTCATACACGTTTCATTAAATAATATAGACAAGTGTTGTCTATTTTATGTAAATTTTTTTCGTAACTTCTGATAAGTTTAATAACATTATCGTTGAAAGAAGAAAGAAATTCACAATAGTGATCCATATTTTTTTTAATACATTTTTTTAATATATATATATATATATATATATATATATATATATATATATATATATATTAAGTATTCCACAGTCGAAATGCCGGCGACTAAACCAACTAATCCACTCGAAGTTCTTCCGAGTAAGGTAGCTTGTTAGCGAGCCATTAGTACGAAAAATATAACCTAACAAAGGGCGGAATAACTCTGAGTCAACGTCCAGCTAACCAGAGGTGGTGTCTCAATAAATCACCGTGGAGAAGACAACGGGAAACCACTCCACTATCAATCCCAATTTATATTATGGCTAACAAAACCCACAATACGAAACCTAACAACGTGAAGTGGGTTAAATGTATCGAACTCCTCGCCCGGTAAGGACAGACATGCGCAACAGTTGTCACGTGGCCGCCATCCAGCGACTGCTAGCATAAACCGTATAAAATGTCTAACATTGTTCGGAACCTATCCCTTGCCCGGAAGGAACGACATGAGTGACAGGTGACACCAGAATATCATTTTTCGCCAGACATCTCGGGACATGCTTCTGTAGCATCCTTCTGTAGAACCACATCTCTGTCGTCTTGAGTCTCTTCTACATGTTTGAGGAAATCGCCCAACATTCGCTGCCGGAAAGAATCTAATTTACATATTTCTAAGTCGGGTTCGTTACATTCACACATCAACACATCTCTTTTCCCCCAGATATGGGTTGAATAACAAGTCATACTGGGTACTTTGGCTTGGTTGGAATCCAGTCTAGCGCAGAAAGAAACGGCAGCCTACTGCGAGAACATCTCCCCGTAATTAGCCATGAATCGAAAGAGACATAATTGCCCAAGTTTGCCTCATGTATGCCACACATTTTTCATGCTTGAAATATAACACTGATTGTAGGAATATGACATAGAAATATTTATATATCAGAACAATATTAGGCAAATTAATAACAGTTGAGTGTCCCGTTTCATTCTCTAATATTTCGTTGAACTGAATTAATGTTTTTGTTGATGAAATTTAAAAAAAAACTTCTAAAAAAAAAGAATTAAATTTAAAAGTTGAAAATTTCAGCGTTCCAAATTTTCAGCGTTTCCCGTATGTGCATAATTATTACTAACGCTTTCGTTTTTATAACCCCTCTCCTATTTACACATATATAATTCCATCGAAAAATAGATAATATATAACATTATATACATTATATAATAATTATATATATAATATATAACATTATATATAATATATATTATTATATATATAACAAGATATATAATATATAATAATTATATATATAATATATAACATTATTTATGATATATAATATATATCGTTATATATAATACATAATAATTATATATAATATATAATATATGACATTATATATAATATATTATAATTATATATATATAATATATAACATTATATATAATATATAGTATATAACAAGATATAATGTATATCATTATATACATAATGTTATATGTATAATATATAAGATTACATATATAATATTATATATACAATATATAACATTATATATAATATACAATATATAATAATTATATATATATAATGTATTATATATATTATATATAACATATATAATATATAATAATTATATATAATATATAATAATATGTATATATATATATATATAATATATAACATGATATATAATATATAACATTACTTAATTCCATGAATTCCTCGAGGACGAAACGCGATACTTAATTTTTCCATTAATTTGCTTACTAGCTCTGATTAGAGTTAAAAATTTCAGTTACTAATCATTAGCGAAGTTGTATATAAAAAAAGATTTGCTTTGCTTTATGCTTAAAATATGCTTCGTTTTTAGGCTAACCTGGATCTTGTTCTATTTTTAACATGAAGCTTGTGCTTCTGGTTACAAATCATACAATATAGTAACCAATGAAAGGAAAGCCTTAATGTTCGACTATCTATTATTATACAAATACAAAAGCCTGTGTTAAATAGACTATCTTTCAGAAAAGGGGATGCTAACTTGAAATGTGTGCCTGATATATATATAAAAAAAAAAAAAAAAAAAAGAAAAAGAAAAAATGAAGTCCCATTCCATTTAAATGTTACACCTGACGTCACCATAGATTGATTCAAAACCTTTAGTTCTATATAAAATAGCAGAACTTAGCCTAGGGAATCTTGCATATCACCAGCAAATGATTCTATTGACTGAGTTGGTGAGTCGAACGTACTTGAGCGGAAACAAAAGAACAAACGTGAACTTCGGCATGAACACTCCGGATTTAATAAGGGGTTCAGTTCAGAGGATACAACAAACGAAGATAAATAGTGTCAGTAATAATAAATCCTTATCCCAAGATGCGAGTGGCGCAATTAACATTTTAAGCCCTTATGTATTTATAAATGTCGCGTACTTTTAGTGCATAGGTAAATATTATTGTTCACAGAATCATTTTTAGTCTATTTGATGTAAATTGGCATCATTTCTTGGGTAGAGAGTGGAGTTGTCTCCCTTTCTTTTTCATGATTGTTTTTTTTTTATTTAACAGTAATTCTAGCCTGACTACTATTCAAGGCTAGAGAGTTCATTCTACACTATTATTTAAGCCAGAGGTGGTAGGATAGAAAATCTAAATTAAGCCCTTTCCCAAGAGCCTGGTGCGAAAGTAGCTGCACAATACTAGACCTGAATTTGAAACTAGATCCTCTCTCTTTCAGTACCGATAAGGTTTAAACGAACGGCACATACAAAAAAAAAAAAAAAAAATCAAAAAAAAATCATTATAACACTGTTAAAGTGGCTATTTTTTTTTTTTTAAATAATAAACAGCTTTTCGAAGATAGTCAGCTCGGATATGGTTTAAAAAGTAATTGATCGGATGAAGCTAACGTTCACTGAACAATATGGCGAATGCGTGGGGCTCCTCTATTTGGCACTGACAAAAGAGTGGAGGTCATTGGGATTTCTTTACTTGAATGTGAATTATGGCAAGAATTGCAAATGTTTACTCTCAGATTTATTTATGAGCTGACACATGCCTTCATCCATAAAATGTCATATCTACATATGTTTCGTTAATTTGGACAATGACCAAAAGAACAAGTTCATTATTTATGACGGGAAAAGTGATATCCACACACACGCATACGCACATATAAGTATAAAAATGTGAACAATCGTATGTATATATCTCCATATATCTATCTCTCTATATATATGAATATTAAGTGCTGATATATATATATATATATATATATATATATATATATATATATATATATATATATATATATATATATATATATATATATTATATAGTATACAAAACCAACACATATCATTATATAGTATATAAAACCAACACATGAACACATATATATATATATATATATATATATATATATATATATATATATATATATATATATATATATATATATATATAAGTTAACATGCGTATATCTTGTTAATGAAATACGCACCAATATGAAAAAAGTGCATATTTTCTTCTTCTTCTTCTTCTTCTTCTTCTTCTTCTTCTTCTTCTTCTTCTTCTTCTTCTTCTTCTTCCTTTCTTAGGTTTCTTAATACTTCCGCCTGATGTTCTGTTTTCTTATGTATATATAAATAGTTATACGTAATCTTATCTCCTTTATATATATATATATATATATATATATATATATATATATATATATATATATATATATATATATATATACACTCACAAACACACGCACACACATATGTGTGTGTGTTTGTGTATATATATATATGCACACACAGATACATATATATATATATATGTGTGTGTGTGTGTGTGTGTATGTATGGGGTATCTGTATGTTTATGTGTGTTGAGGGTATTAAGTTAGCTTTTACAGTTCCCTATATATATACATATATATATATATGCGTGTGTGTGTGTGTTTGAATATAAACTAAATAAACATAAGCATATATATATAAATATATATGTATGTGTGTGTGTATTAAGGAAATGTAAACGTTACATATAACCACTTATATGTAGATATAGATAAAGAAGATCAGATAGAAGTGGTAAGCTAAAACGAAGCACATAAGTAACAAAAATGAAGGAAGAAAGAAATGAAGGAAGAAAGAAAAAGAGAGAGGAAAGAAGGAATAAATAGAGAACAAATGAAATAAATGAAAGAAAGAAAGAAAGAAAGAAATAACAAAAAAGCATAATATAAAAGAAGAGAACACTGAAAATGTAGCAAATGAAGAAGAGGAAGAAGAAGAAGAAGAAGCAAAAGAAAACGAAGAAGAACAAATAAATGCACTTTTGCTAACGGTGCATATATAATTAAAACAATATAAGTATGTGCAAAATCAACGAAGCATCTCCTCTGAGACGGGCTTTTACTAAGTATAACATTTGAAGTAATAAAAATATGTTGAATTAAAAAAAATAAAATCCATTAATTGTGAAGATGAAGAAGAAATAAATGTACTTTTCGCCTATTGGTGCATATATTATTAAAACAATATAGGCATGCGCACATATGCATTTTTACACAAATCTGGGTAACGACTAAAAATAACGTTTGAACTAATCAAATCAGATTAAAGAAAAAAATCCATTAATTTTTAAAATCTGATTTTTATTATTATAATATTAAATCCATTAATTCTTTATATATATATATATATATATATATATATATATATATATATATATATGTAAAGAATTAATTACGAGACCATTTGTTGCGTGCTTGGCGTATTTTTTTTTTGCTTCAGGATCACCTGTCGGAATAGTACACTTTCGGTAGGGTCTCTTGGATGAACAAGTATGATGTTGGAAGACCCGAAACTTGTCATGATCCCAAGTCATAACATCACTGACGAGGCGATCTTGAACACTTGTTGGAGTGTTTTCATGTCAAATATATATATATATATATATATATATATATATATATATATATATATATATATATATATATATATACATATACATTTATTCAGATTACATCTGTATTTTCGTTGTCCTCTTATTACCGAGAAGTAAAATAAGAACAAAATCTACTTCCATTCCTGATGATGTCTGTAGGAACAGACGAAAGCTTGTAAAAAATTAAAAAGACCTTATGCAACTGGAATTTATAAACAGGGATCATATCATTCATATACAGGTTCGGGGTTGGTGTATGTTATTTATGTGTTTGCGACGATGTATTCTCGCCATTTAAATCATTAACCTCTATATTTGTTTTTGTATGAATGATTCATGAATATATATATATATATATATATATATATATATATATGTAAGCAAATATATGGATATAGATCCGACAGTATGAAGAAAAATATACGGAAAAAACAAACAAAAATTCTTATGTGCAATTATGCTGTTTTAATGTTAATATAATGTCAACGTCGGACGTTTCGGTCTAATAAACCATCTTCAGGACATATTCATAAAATATAATTAACATTATCAATTCAACATGACAAAGATGTTAATTATATTTTATGAATATGTCCTGAAGATGGTTTATTAGACCGAAACATCTGACGTTGACATTATATTAACTGTAAAACAGCATAATTGCATATAAGGATTTTTGTTTGTTTTTTCCGTATATTTTTCTTCATATATATATATATATATATATATATATATATATATATATATATATATGTATATATATATATATATATATATATATATATATATATATATATATATTGTATATATATATATATATATATATATATATATATATATATATATATATATATATATATATATATGTATATATATATTGTTTTATACGTTATTTTTTTCGCATGGAGACCCTTTGTCGTGATTGACGTTCATTATTTCTGAAACTGAGAAAGAGGAGGGAAATTTCGAAGATACTTTCTTATACTAGGTTGAAACTGATATTTTGTCGATAGACAAATTAGCTGAGGACACGAAGCGATATCCCATATTGAACAGTATTGGAAATAAAATAATAATCGTAATAATTGCTCACGGGTAGAAACGCGTTTTAAAGAGGTTAAACACAGTTTAACCGTAGAAAATGGTGTAATTTGTAATGGAGACGTAGTGGTTTCGCCAACAACGCAAACGAGCAAAATTATACAAAGCTTACATGACGATGTTCATTGCAGAATGATGTCTAAGCAAAGGAGATTATGGCTAGAGGCATGGTGGCCAGACTATTCTACAGGTGTAGAAGAATACATAAAAAGGTGTCAAATGTGCAATGAAAGAACATTTAGACGAAAAAACATACATGGCCTAAAGAGACCCAACGTTGGGACAACGTCCTGGGTATGACAATAAACTACACCCACATCCTGGGTATGACGATAAACTACATCCGCGTCCTGGGTATGACGATAAACTACATCCGCGTCCTGGGTATGACGATAAACTACATCTGCGTCCTGGGTAAGACGATAAACTACGTCCAACAGCAAGGAAGGCCTCAGATAGTGTTTTCAGAAGAATAATGTTGCCAGCTATACGTTTTTTTTGGAAAAAATAATGTTGCCAGCTATATGATTTGGAAAAAATAATGTTGCCAGCTATACGTTTTTGGAAAAAATAATGTTGCCAGCTATACGTTTTTTTTGAAACAATAATGTTGTCAGGACAAAATAGGCATTTAAAATTCATATAAACTGGATTTGGCATTAAATAACCCACAGTGGTTGATATGGCATAAAACCCAAACAAACAAACAAACAAACGTTGGGACAGAGTGCACATGGATCATGACCATATTAATGGAGGAGGGGTTATTACAAATCCTGGGTAGATTTATACTCAGGCTGGCCAGAAGTAATGCAGGTTTCCAACAAAAGAAATTTGACTGTAGAACAAGTGTTAAGGAACATATTTTCAAGAAATGGAATTTCGAAAAAGCTATTATTTGAGTTCTGTGATGAGAAACTATGCCGATGGTTGAACAAAATTGGATGTAAACCATAGAAAACCACACCGTACCATCCGTTATCAGACGGATTATCAGAAAGAATGGTGAAAACTATTTTAAAAAAAATTGATTAAAAATAAGTGCACAACAGGAAGAAAAGGACAATAGCACATGCTGGAAGATCGACCCCACCCTCATCGGTAGATAAATTACAGCCCCATTGATCATGTCTTATGTTATCAACGAAAAACTATTGTATAAAAAAGAACCAGAAGTGAAAATATCCATGATTCAAAGTGGACAGAACACTATGATAATAGAAAAAAAAATGCAAATGGGATATTATCGCATGCGGACCAAGAGAGATCGCAAAATGATAGCGATGAAGAAATGTAGAGAGAGCCTGAAAGTATTGGAGCGAAAGTGTCATGTCAAGAGATGACAAACTAGACAGTGAAACCGAGAGTAATATAGACTCTGAAGATAAACAGTCGTTGTAGGAACACTCCTATGAAAAAAAAAAAAAAAGATCACGATCTCCCATATCTAGACAAACTTTAGGGAGAGGGAGGAAGATAGGGAGGAGACAGAAGCTCCCAGAAGAAGTACCAAGGGCAATAAGGGGATAAAACCATCTTCGGTATAGGGAGATGTGATGACGCATTTACATAAGAAATCACAAAGACAATAAATATTAGGTTGGTGCAAAAATAATGACGTAATAATGTCGTTTTTTGACGTATTTTTTAACGTCAAAAAACGACATTA
>OZ010606.1:39692599-39700099 GCA_963932145.1 Acanthosepion lycidas
AATTTACATTTATATATTTGAATATGTTCATTATCTATCTATCTATCTATCTATCTATCTATATATCTATCTATCTATCTATGTCTGGGCAGCAATCCTCCTCTGGTGCAGGTTTGATTAAAAATGTCCGACAATGTACTTCTATCAGAGAGCCTAAAAATGATAGGTAACTGTATATCTATGTAATTCAGTACGCTCATTATCTATCTATCTATCTATCTATCTATCTATCTATCTATCTATCTATCTACTTAAGCGTCTTCATATATTTGTATCTCTACGTTAATATCTATCTATCTATCTATCTATCTATTTAAGCGTCTTCATATATTTGTATCTCACTCTCTCTCTCTATCTATTTATCTATCTCAGTCTCTTCATATATTTGTTTCTCTATCTATATGATACATGACGAGAAATGAATTTAGTGTCATATATAACTCTCTTCTTGTCTCTCTCACTCTCTGTCTTTATCTCTGTCACACGCAAAAACACACACGCACGTGCGCTGCACACACACACACACACACACACACACGCGCATATATGCCAATTTATGGTGGAGAAAGAAAGTAAGAGGCAAAAGGAAACAATAGAAGAAGAAGTAGAATAAAAGAAAGTATTATCAATTAACCTGGCGTTCTTCCCAGGTTTAGTTGTAATCTTGCTGAAAGCAAGTCCATGATGGATCACTTATTGAACATTTTCCCGCCGGACCTGTAAACACTTTTCCAGACCAATTGCTTCGGAATCCATCAATTTTCACATCAACAATCTTTCTACAACACTTATGAGTTTTATTTTTCGCTTTTCGTTTTTCTTTTCATATCAACAAAGCGGACGTGTCTTGTTTCTAGAAAGTTAAAAAAAAAAAAAATTCACAAAAAATGAATGGCCACTTTTTTTTCTTACAAGCAAGTGTTCCTTAATTATACAAGCTGATTTTTTTTTACTTTTAAATACATAGTTCTTTTAACAAATGATACTTTCATTTTGCTTTTTTTTATTATGTTTTATTAAAACATACGCTGAAATGTAGATATATTTGGATCCTGTTAAGGTTATTTGTTTAGAAATGCTTTTTCTTCTATACGCCGTATCGCTTCAGATCATCGGCACTCATATCTCTCCACATTTTTTTCTGTCGATTGTAGCTCTTAGCCATTTTGTTTTATCTCTCCTAAAACTTGCTCCGCCACTCGTTCACTCAAGCTCGCTAGCTAGGTTATACGATTTATCTGTCCTTCTTGCCTCCAGTCTGTCTTTTGAACATCAAATTTTCCAAGCTTTTTTTCCTTATTATTCACCCTAGAAATTGATGTTAAATATAAATTTCCTCTTAGTTTCCATTTTCTCTGAAACTTTTTCGTTGTTCACATGTTCGGTCCATAGTACTCCCCGCATCGTTCTGTGGAACCACATTTGTGTTGCTTCAAGTCTCTTCTTTATCTATTTGGAGGAGATAGTCCGCCATTCGCTGCCATAATAAGAGGGCTGATATTACATAACAGTTTAAATTGCTTTTCCCTAGTAACAAGGAAAACAATCTGAACTGTTATGTAATATCAGCCTAATAACTAATTTCATGCCTTTTTTTTTATATCTCCGTATTAGATCAGCGAGTTCAATACCTGGCCACGTTAGAGGGAACAAAACCTTAGATAGTTGAGTTACTAAAGGGAAATAACTGATGTGGAAAGTACTCCTGACAATGTAAATAGAGTAAACAGATTTACTAATCCACCTCCGGATTTATAGTCATAAACGTTCGTTAAAGACGACTGACAAGGTGCTACGATTAAGCTTTTTATTTAATTTATCTTGTGTTCAAAAGAGTGTTTTCTTTTCTGGACAAAAGTTTTCTTTTCTGGACAAAATGAGTGTAAAAACTGTCCAAAAGCTCTGCATATTCGAGTCATTTTGGTTATTCTTTTAGCCATTATCAAGGGCGATTTTTATTTTTTTTTTCAATTTTAACTATATATGTGAGTTTTTATGTATATGTCTAAAGTTATAGGAATGTTTTATTTTCCGAATACGGTCAGCATATTGTGGCCGTGTTCATAGTTTCTTTTTTTCCATTATTTTTATTATTTTCATTTTTTTTTTTACATATGGATGAGACTGGTATACTTGCATTTTCTACTTTTGGACAGTTTTTGGCATTTTTCCGGGAAGGGGTCCTAAGCGCACTGACGCAGCGGTGGAACCTGTACGGCAGAGTGTCCTTGAGGATCTACCAGCTTCTACCAGTCGTCGCCTCGCCTAACATACCATCGTCAGAACATCGCTTTAAAAGATTCTGAATCTGCATTTAAAAAGCTTTCTATACAAGATTCAAATGCTCCATACTATACTCCCCCATTATAATCATGCTTATGCAAGGGCTATTTTCGTTTTACATCATTCATTCTTTCAGTGCCCACTCAGTATATATATATATATATATATATATATATATATATATAATTAACATAAAATGAAAAAAGTGAATCGATGGAAATATTTTCGCCTACGGCCTCAAGGGATATTACAATTAAAATTAACATTTTCGGTCATCGCATTAATCTATCTACACACACACACACACACACACACACACAAATATATATATATATATATATATATATATATATATATATATATATATATATATATATATAGGTACCTATACTCGTCTCGAAAAACGTTCGAATTTTTGATTTGCCAATAATCAAATCAATCACGAAGGAAAAAAAAGGTTTAAAAAAAAAAGAAAGAGCTATTAGGTTGGTGCAAAAACAATGTCGTTTTTTCACATATGTTACTATATGAGAAAACGACATTACTTTGCACCAACCTAATAGACACATAAAAAGTCTGTCGAAAAAATCGCACAGATGCAGGTTCAAAGCCCAAAGAAAAAACCCCGACACGAGTAAACAACTAACTAACAAAAGAGCTGAATACAACCGTAGAGCAGTCCTAGTCAAACCTAGTGAGCCAGACAAACCTACCTAGGTTTCACATAAGCGAATCGTCAGGGAAATATATATATATATAACTTTCCCTGACGATCCGCTTAGGTGAAACCTGGGTAAGTTTGTCTGGCTCACTAGGTTTGACTTGACATATATATATATATATATATATATATATATATATATATATATATATATTTGGGAGAAAGATCAGTGGGAGCAAAATCGCCCGGTTTGAAAGAACTGGAGTAGTCGGCGATTTTCCTAAGCGCACTGTGCACCCTGACGCAGCGGTGGGAGCTGTACGTCAGAGTGCTCTTGAGGATCCATCCGCTTCTACCCGGCGGCGATCTGTTCAAATAGGCATCGCCAGAACATGACTTCCGAAGATTCTGTAACTGCATTTAAAAATGTCTCCATATTCAAATGGTTCAGATTGTACAACCCCAAGATACTCATGTGTTTGTAAAAGTTATTTTTGTTTTATATAATTCAGTCTTTCAGTGGCCACCCTGTATATGCGTGTGCGCGCGCCTGTGTATTTGTATGTTTGTGTTTATGTGTGTGTGTGTGTGCCAGTTGGCCGATACCCAAGATTTCACACAGCCATTCACGAAGCAGTTACAAACTTTGAGATTTCAATTTGACTGCAGATTTCTGTTTCAGTGAATTCTTCAGTCATTCCTTTCTTTCTTAAGTGCGTACATGCGTATACACTAGATGTATTTTATCCACCATACGATTCGAATATCTGATTCCATTGAAGAGCAAATCCACAACATACAAGTATAATTTCTTTAACCGAAGTCTTCACATTATCTGCAGCTTTGCTCATAAACATATTGGCCATCGGCGTTAACATGATAGGAAGATTAACAACCGTTTTTCTACCATGTTATCTTCATGGAATTTTCTGGTGTGAAGACGGAACGTGCAGAATATGATATTTAAAAATTGTCACTTAGTATAAAACAAATTAAACCAGTAAATTAATGAAAAAAAATCCACAGAGAAACCCATATTTGCGAAATTATATTTGTGTGGAATTATGCTAATCAATACACTAGGTGTAGTCCTGGTACCGTGACTTATACATGCGTTTCCGACTAGTTGTTTAGTAAACTTCCACGCTGTGTTTGAGATATTCACAGGAGAGAGATGACAATTTGTCTGGAACTTCTTCTGTCGGAAAGGATAGTCGGTGCGAAAGGTTCAGCAACTTAAAGAGTCAAGTAACTCTCCTAACAAAAATATTTATTGCAACACGATCGCGAATCAGTACAAAAAGAATAGAAAATGTTAATCTTTGCCAATTGGTTATTGAAAGAAGACCATTTTTTTTTTCAATAGGCGCTAATGTCGGCAAGAGGGAGAGAAAACAAAGACACAGTGAGAAGCTAACAAAACATGTGCTTATCGCAATTTGAGCTGTTGGCTCAGAATCGATATTTTCTTCAGTGACCTGGGTCTTTTACTTGCTGGATAGTATCTGGTGTTGGAGGGGAAGATATGCTTCTTGACTTTTCATCTCCAGTCTACTTTTTGTAGAACTCAGTGCTTCAGTCTTTATGGACGAAATTTTCGAAGCAATGATGAAATCCAGTCTCCAATGAATGACAAACGGAGGAATGAGATATAACAAATAAATGTATTTACACAATAATACAATTGGTAATACGGTTAGTAAATCCAGAAACGCGGTTAGCAGCAGCAATAATATATATATATATATATATATATACACACACACACACACAGTCTGGTAAATCCAGTCTCGAAGTAGGACTTCCTTAGAGTCTACGTGCTTGTAACTGTGACTTCTACAAGCGGTTACCTCACACTATTACTCTACCTCCAACTCAATCACAATCTCTGCTCTCTGACTGACTCTGGGTATTTAACGGCAGCAGTCCGAGTACACACTGGTCGAGTCCACTTGCATGAAAAATGGGTGAACCCCATAACAAAAGGCTTATGATTGATTATCCAATTACAGCCCATTTCATGTCATATTCTCATTGGCCAACCAACCACAGTTCGGGTTATAATTTATTGAATTGGGAGAAAACTTCTAAATCCTTGATTCGATATTGATTTTATTTATTACATTGAATTTTATATCTGAAGGCAGCCAGGGTGCTGTAAGTAGGTCAACTGCAACTTATGCAGATGCTGTGAAGTTTGACAGTTTTTGAATTCATTTTCTCGCAGTGGCTTTTCAATATGGAGACCGACTACGGAAGCAAAAAAAAAAAAAAAAAAAAAAAAAAACAATAGGTGTCTTGAATTTTGACAAACTCGAACTTATTAAATCCAGTGACCTTTAAAATAAATTCTAGGAAAATGCTTTGTTTTCAACAAAATCAGGTTCTTGATAGAAATTCGTTAGAAAAGAATAGATTTTCTTCTTAATAATTTTTAAGTTTTAATTAACAATCTTATCATGTCGAATTTATACATTAGAAAAAAATTTAAAACGACAGGAAATATCTATTGTTCTTAATCAAACATACATAAACTGCGGATTCTTGGCTTCATATTTTCAACTAGCTAGAAGCCGAGGGACTACATCGAATCAATAGTTGCATCTACTGCAAGGAAAGTTGGGTTACCGCGTGGAGCCATAAAACTTTTCACGTCAAACTCCATAATGCAGATTTACAAATCTACCATTCGTCTGTGCATTGAATACTGCGCCCATATCTGGTCTGGTGCTTCTGCTATTCATCTCGGGGTTCTTAACAAAATCCAAAGAAGGATGTGTAATTTAATCGATCCTGACTTGGTATGTCGACTTGATGCACATGAATTTAAGCGTCCCACGAGATTGGCATTTAGGTCCCACCCGTTTACTGTTGAAATAGCTAAATGTAACCGTATCTTCTACTTCAATGGTCTATTTTCTCGCACTGCTGTCTGTTTACTTATTTCCCTGATGTTATGGTAAAACACACCTATTCTATAGTTAATAGACTCTCCCACCTAATATAAGTAGTAGTAGTAAGAGTAACGAGTGAGTCAGTCAGTGAGTCGATGTCGGACGACAGTTAGTCGAATACGAAAGTATCAGCGACCACAACTAGATTACTCTGCGTAATACTTATTATATCAAGTTCCTAACGTTTTGTACGTCGAACCTATTTTAGGACCGACTTAGTACAAATACAAGCCTCCGCTACGAAATAACTTCACAACACCTTATAATTACAATTTTCAAAAATTTAAATTCAACGTCAATCGACATCTTCTTGAATCCCGTTCATATTTTGTCTTTTCCTCAAATCTCTCTGTAATCAGTCTTTGCTCTCACTTTAACTCTGTAACCCCCGGCTTACTAACGGCATTTCCGCCTAGCTTGGTGGTGATATGATTGAAAAAAAAATATTATAGACAAAATAAAAAAAAGTATAGCAAGAAAATGTTTATAATAAGGAGATATCGCCGTCTTTTTCTCGTATCCAAGAATTTAATTTCTTCTTTGTGTATCGCTTCCTTTATGATGATATCGTTGATGACTAAATTCGTCGCCAATGTCTTGGTTCAGGACTAGAAGTTTCCAGTTTCATCTTCTCCCGTCATGCATTTTCTATCGCCGTTTGGATTTGTTTGCTTGGAGGTGAAAGAAAATCAGATTAGGTGAGTGTCCCGATGACGTGAATTTGTTTAAGGTTGATCTTAACTTGTCAGGAAGTGACCCTCACATTTGATTTCGTAATCTTCCTCTGCGGCAAATATGAAATGACACATGCTGAGTCCAGCGATGAAACCCCAACTGACTGCTGCTGATTCGGATGAATGAATTTAGAAGGAATAATCTCAGTTTAAAATTAATTAAAAAATTATTGCTGTTGGAAACTACTAGATATAGATTTGTAGAAGACACGAAGAGAAATGTGCATTCCTTAAATAGGTAATGCACACACACACACACACACACACACACATATATATATATATATATATATATATATATATATATATATATATATGTAGTCATTCACAGAAAGACTGTTTCGCAGCTCTTCAGTGTGACTAGAAACCCCACCGATCTTGGCGCCAGGCAGAAAGAAAGGCTAATCTTTGCGCATTTACTTTTTCATAAACAAACCAGTGACCTAGATATCTTTAATTATTTTTAAGATTCTACAGTTCCGAGCTCAATCTAACAATTTTGCTGCTACACGATTTGGACAATTTTGCTGTTATATCCGGTAATATACATATATATATATATATATATATATATATATATATATATATATACATATGAACAAGCAAAGATGAAAAGTTTCATTAAACACAGACTTTTCTCTGACTCTTGAAATAGTCATATCTGCCCAGTTTCGTAATCAAAGCAATTTCTAAAGAAAGGGATTTTTTTATTCATTGCTTCGACAGATTTTTAGTGTGCACCCATATTTGAGCATGGGATTTGCTTATTTATTAAACAGTATACGGATAAGCATCTATACTACACACACACACACACACACACACACACACACACACACACACACACACATATATATATATATATATA
>OZ010606.1:39702599-39765099 GCA_963932145.1 Acanthosepion lycidas
GGACGCCCAAGGTGTTCTATAAAAACGCGCGTACAAAAGCGCACGCACGCACACACACACACACACAATGAGGATAAAATACGGACATCTTTCCTTAGGTGTTTCTAAATTGTACACTGTTCAATTATAAACGTTAACAAAGAACTGCTTTAAATGACAAAATTGTACTTGGATTAAACGAAAATTACTTACAATTTAATACATAATAATTATATTAGATTCCTTCTTGCCGTTAATTTTGACGGCACGGGTGCACAAGTAAATGAATAAACGTCGTACCTCGTCTATTAGCTACCTAAACGGAAATTGAAACTCGAACTGCTGGTTTCAGTTTTCACACTGACAACCGTTCCACTACGAGTACTTTGACGTGGTAGAATGGTTAGCGAGCGTGTCTCGCTAGATCTTCTTCTTCTTCTTCTTCTTCTTCTTCTTCTTCTTCTTCTTCTTCTTCTTCTTCTTCTTCTTCTTCTTCTTATTATTATTATTATTATTATTATTATTAATATTATTAATATTATTATTATTATTATTAATATTATTATTATTATTAATATTATAATATTATCCGTTTTTCCCCAAATCCGTTTTTAAGTTCTGTGAATTACCACGTTTTCTTGAAGAAAACAAGTAATTGTAAATATGTAAAATTTATGAGGAAAATATACGGACATTTTTCCCTAGGTGTTTCTAAATTGTACACTGTTCAATTATAAACGTTAACAACAACGTTATTTTAAATGACAAAATTGTACTTGGATTAAACGAAAATTACTTACAATTTAATACATAATAATTATATTAGATTCTTTCTTGCCGTCAATTTTGACGGCACGGGTACACTAGTTAATAGAATAATATATATATATATATATATATATATATATATATATATATATATATATATATATATGCAAATATAGATAACTAGACTCGTTTCGAAAAACCCTCGAATTTTTGATTTGCCAATAATCAAATCAATCTCGAGGGAAAAAAAGGTTTTTAAAAAAGAAAGAGCTACAAACATGAACTACTGCCGAAAAAAAATCGCACAGATGCAGGTCTGAAGCCCAAAGAAAAAACCCCGATACGAGTAGACAACTAACTAACAAAAGAGCTCAATACAACCGTAGAGCAGAACTAGATACACCTAATGAGCCAGACAAACCTACCTAGGTTTCACCTAAACGGATCGTCAGGGAAAGTACCTAGGTAAATTTGTCTGGCTCACTAGGTGTATCTATCTATCTATCTATCTATCTATATATATATATATATATATATATGTATGTATATATGTATATATATATGTGTGTGTGTGTGTGTATGAAAACTTCATGTAGCATTTGAAAGAATAGTAGCCAACATGATGTAACACTTTATCTCGATAATTCAAGCCCTGAGATTGAAGCGGTCGAAATGTTGATATCAAACAACTAATGGAAGAATGTTAACTGGAATAATTATTTGAAAAAAAAAATACTTCAATAACAATTCATAAAATAGTTTTTTGCAAAATTTTCCACCTTTCTGCATCTTTTTTTTTCCTGTACGTTTTATCCACCTTTTTTGTCTCTCTTCATCGCAGGAGTATTTTCAAATGAAACCATTTCTTTTAAACTGCCAGATTCATATGTACATCGGGTTCTTTGCTTTTAACATTTGGTGCTGCTCTCTATCGATCTATTGGACCTTTTCAACGAAATCGATTTCTATTGATTCGGAAGGAAACCACCAATCAGCAGGCTTTGCACAGTGGCAGGTTCAAAGAACCTCTTTATCTACACCATCTTGGAATGGGGGAAGAAAGAGATATAAATGTCAGCAATTTCTGACTTTGCAAATGTCTTGGAAACAAGTGTCCCGGGCACCTGATAAATGCAAAGAATATGAACTTCTTGCCCGGTTTCTAAACAGTTCTTTGACTAAATATCAGATAACAACTTCGGCTAATTTTACAAAAATGGGAATTGTTTACCCCCCCCCAAATTGTAATAAATTGATATCAACAGGTTGTATAGTAACGTGCTAGTCGGAGTGTAAGGCAATCGTGTATTGTTCTGTACTTATTTATTTTAATTGTGTAAAATCGAGCAAATTGCAAAACTGTCATCGTACTGGAAGACTTGAAGCAGATTTTTTATTTATTTTACACAATTTCTCCCGTCGATGGGGCTTAGAATAAGCGGACTGCTTTTATTACAGAAGGCTAAGACACCCACCTTCCCAAGAAGCAACCACTTTCTTGGTGGTTACTGGGAGATTGGGTTTTAAACCCAACTAATGTCGAGTTATTTGAAACAAAATTTACACTAGTGTTCAAAAGTTTGAAGCCACCTCCAGAATTAGCATGGAATGAATCTGACTTAAAAGTGAAAAAAAGAGTTCTTAGAGTCTTTGAAAAACAATGACATCAATTATCAAACTCATACACTTGAGAACATTTTGAAGCGCTCGATGGTTTGAGGATATTTTGACGACAGCAACATGCTTTTTTTTTCTTTTTGTCATAAGAACATTTCTAATAAAATATCATGCCTCACATTTTTTAATCAAGTATAATAATTTTCTCTTATTTAAAGTACAAAGCAAATACTTTTGTTATCAAGTTAAAAAATACCTCGGGTTACCTGAAACTTTTGAACCGTAATGTATGCGCATATTTCATTAAATAATTTTGATTTTGTTTAACGGCATACCAAACTCTATGGGTTATTTAATGCCGAATTCTAAATATTTTGAAAGTATTTGTTTGCTTTCAATTACAGATAAAATGTACTACTGGCCAATTTGCTATAAAATGTATTGTTGGTAATATCACTATGAATAAGTATTGTTGGTAATTCTATTATAATTAGGTATTGTTAGTAATTTTAATCTAAATAAGTATTGTTAGTAATTCTACTCTAAATAGGTATTCTTGGTAATTCTTCTATAAATAGGTATTCTTGGTAATACTATCTATAAATAGGTATTCTTGGTAATACTATCTATAAATAGGTATTCTTGGTAATTCTTCTATAAATAGGTATTGCTGGTAATTTGTTTATGTAAAAATGTATTGCCGGTATTTTTACTATAAAAAGCATTTTTATTCTTTCATACGTTCTAGTTTTCGTTTGGGAATTCACTTTTTGCTCCTAGCTGGGACCCTAACAGGTGATAGCACCCCTGTTCAGGATGAACCAGGGAACAAAATCAATTAAGTGGTGGCTCCACGCTTCTCGAAACCGGTAATCACCTGATCAGAGGCCTTGCTGCCGGATGTAGTTTTTCATCATGCCCAGGACTCAAAAATATTCAGTCTCGCAGAATGTTTAAAAGCATGACTTAACTGAAAGTACTCCTTATTTTGAATATATATTGTTGTGACGAGTATAACTTAAAAAAAAAAAGAAAAAAGCTAACTTCTTGTCTGGGAACTTGTAGTAATGGTTTTATATATATATTGATATCATTATCATTAATTTTGAAAGGACCAATAATTTTACTGCCTACAATACTAGTACAAATTATTACACCAAATTCTCTTTGTTATATTCTAAGTTGTGGTGGCTGACTATTTCTTTGAAAGATCCAAGCTGGAGCCTAATCATGTGGCCGATCCGATCTAGGGCTACAATAATATTTAATAATTACTGTTAACAAAATTTGTTTTTATGTAATTATTATTGTTGTAACCTAGGGAAGGTTACTGAATAGAATAATCACACGAAGTTTCGTAATGAACGATAATACTTAGGACAAGAACAACACATATAAGATTCGCCAGCGGCGTGTAGAAGTAGTCAACTGCTAGAAGTGAGTCAAGTGAATTCCACAATGAATCTCCAACTGCAGTATATGTACCAACCACCCCACGCAGTCAGATGTGACACAAGGCCGAATTTAATGTGGGGTTTCCTAGCACGTAGGCTCGGCCATTAATTCCCTGTAGACTTCATATAAAACGAGGTCGGGTAGCTGTTTCCCGAGACGAGACTCTGCTCTTCGACATTGCCTTGTCTGGGGATCCTCTCTGTCCGGAGGCAGAGAGTTTGACCTGCACAGCTGGAGATGAATCTTCAAATGAACGATATCTACCAACCCCCCACGCGGTCAGATATGACACGAGGCCGAATTTAATGTGAGGTATTATACATTTCTCTTTCGAGATGGGCTTACACCTCGTCACATTGAAACACCGGTTCCCATACGATCACCAAGCTTGAGCAACGTTGAGCTTGGTCAGTACGTAGATGGGTGATCGTTTGAGAATAGGAGGTGCTGTAAGCTTTGACGTGCGTAATGTATAATGTCTCGAAATTGTTAACCAGAGAGCCGACTTTCAGTTCCCGTTTTATTCGCTTTATTGACTTACGTGCAAATATTCTTGCGAAAGGTATGAATCCACCTTTTCTCTCCCCAGCTATGGGTTAATTAGTAAGACTTGTATTACTAAATCATTATTATCTAAAACCATTCTTACAATCTAAAAATCCTTTCTGTTATTAAATATTCTGCATCTCCGGATGAAGCTATGTCGAAGGGCAGAGTTTTGTCTCGGGAAACAGCTACCCGATCCCGTTTTATACGGGATCTACGGGGAATCTTTGGCCGAGCCTATGGGCTCGGATACTCTGCATTAAATTCGGTCTTGTGCCACATCTTACCGCGTGGGGTGGTTGGTAGATATTCTGCAGTTGGAGATTCGTCTCCAGCTGTGCAGATCAAACTCTTTGCCTCTGGGCAGAGAGGTACCTCAGACGAGGCAACGTCGAAGGGCAGAGTCTCATCTCGGGAAGCAGCTACCCAACACCGTTTTATACGGGGTCTATGGGGAATAAGCTGGAGAAAGCAAATCAGTTAATCAATCTTTTCTTAAAGAGGGTAGTTTAATTATTTTCATCTCTTTAGCCAATGTTCTTAATATTCTGCAACTTTTCTCTTTGTTTAGATTCGTAACGCCAGATTATTTTTTTATGCTTATCCCACTTTTTGACTTATTACCATTTTAATTTTTCTCAAGTTTATTTCTGGAACATTCTAAATGTCAATTTATTTTGTTTCTCTCTTTCCACTGTTTTCAATTCCGTTTCTGACTAGTCTTTGATCTTTCTTTGATTTTTCATCATTTTCGAAAATTATGTTCGCATAAGTCAATAAATTTGCAATATCCTGTTTCTAATTTGAAATATATATTTTTCTTGTGCTGAAGTAATTTTTATATATTTTTTTAAATTAAAAAGATAAACATCAGCATCTATATTATTAATTTATTTAATGTTTTCAGACCCCGTCATGGAAATAAAGCCACTAAAACGCAAAGGATTACTGTTAGTGAATGTGAGAAAAAAAAAACAAAACAAAAAACAAAAAAAAAACAACAAAAAAACTAAACAATAAAAGAACAAGAATTAAGAATAGGGAAGATAACGAATGCACTGCTTTAAAATCTTTGAAGATCAAAGTTAGCTGGAAAGGAAGAAGCCGTAATAGAGTTCCACAAGTGAGAAGTGCTACAGAAGAAACCATCACCATAGAACTTACGGTTACATCTAGCCATTTAAACTGTAAAATACGTATATTTATTTACATTATGATGGACAGTTTTCGAGTTGCATTATAAAATTTGACGCTACTGAATAAGTAAAATTCTTTACTTATTTCAAATCCAAGCAAGGCAATACAAGTCAATAGGATTCAACGAATTACTGAGGGTGAAAAAAAAAACAGTTGAAATTTCTAGGGCACATAATGAGGACAGAGGGCTTAAAAAATTTGATATTCGCAAGATAGCCTGACATGCGGGACATACGAAAATAACACAAAACCTGCCTAGCGAGATTTTTGTAAATGGATGACGGAACAAGGTTTAGGAGATATAAAAAGAGTCAATATTTATTAAGCGCTACAAGGGAGAGGAAGGCTGCCTGAACTTGTCACCTCTGCTCTGAGCTTGATAAACATGGCTGAGAGTAACCTAACAAAGGACAGCCCACTTTTCCTTCTCGGCCTCACGTTTTCTCCTGACTTGAAGCGAAACGATTATATTGTATCAAGTCTCAAGTCTGCTGCTAGGAAATTTGGTACATTATGTCGTGCTAGACAATTTTTCTTACCAGAATCTCCGATACCTTTCACTTTATCATTTGTCCGTACATCGAATATTGCTGCTACGTCTGATCGGTTGCTTCCTCTATACATCTAGAAACTCTTGGTAAAATCCGAAAAATTTGCAATATTATCTATCTTATTTGATAACTCGACTTCAGGTACTTGCCTCTGCTTTTTCTATAAATACTTCCACAAATTGTTCTGCTGAATTTTCTTTGTAAATATTCATTAGGGTTTAATTTTGAAAAGTTGCTATTCCTCCATCCACATCACAACACACTAATGGGAACTAATTAGAACTTTATAGAGTCTTTGAGGATTTATGGTGACTGCAGCAAGAATGGTAAGTAAGAATGTGTTGTTTTGAAGTAAGGAATAATGTGGTAAGTTTGGGTCAGTAATTGGGGCTAGTCTAGTTTAAGATATAGTGAAAACCAGCCTTCCCCATATCCCCTCCTTTTGGTCTCATGACACACTTTTGTATTTTTCAAAATAAGTATCACTTTCTTCTCTGGTATCTCAACTGCATGAATTTAAGGGCAGTGCAAGAATTGCAGCTAGGTCTTATAATATCACCGTTTAAATTTAATTTTTTATTATATATATATATATATATATATATATATATATATATATATATATCTATATATAATGATGAAAGCGGAAATTCTAGAAATCCATTGTAATATTTTATTTCGCAAATATTACAATGGATTTCTAAAGTTTCCGCTTTCATAATAATCACTTGCTCTGTACATATATATATATACATATATATATATATATGTGTGTGTGTGTATCTATGTATACGTGCGTTAAATATATACACCCACACGCACACATACACACACACACATATATATGTGTGTGTGTACGTGAGTTAAACCTACGTGTAACTACAGAAGAAAGCACGTATGTCCCTTAAACGGTAATTGCTTGCAGAACAATGTAATATACGGAGCCACTATATATATATATATATATATATATATATATTACCTTACTTCAGGCTAAACCTATACTGTTTTCCTGTGACCGGTGAAAGTTATTTGATACATTTATGATTTCTTGTTTCATATTTTGTCTTTCACTGCGACATGACGTCAGAAGCCAGTGTTTTGCGTCAGTGTTCATCTGACAGAAGAGTGGAAACACACTTCGCCGGTCGGTTTGTTTTTGTAATTACTTGAAAGGAAGGAAATAAGATAACTTCTTAGATGATTTGAAAAAAAAAAATATTTGACTTTTGTAAAGTTGCCAAAAAACCTCCCGGTGCCAAGTTGATGAGATGAGATAACATAAAGCCTAGAAAATATGCAGTTAAAGAGAGAGAGAGAGAGAGAGAGAGAGAGAGAGAGAGAGAGAGAGAGAGAGAGAGAGAAAGAAAGATACAGAGAAATAAAGTAGAAGGAAGAAGAAAGCGAAGTTTTGAATATATATATATATATATATATATATATATATATATATATATATATTTATTAAAGACATTTTTATGTTTAACGTTCTTTTTATAGCTACAAGTAAATGCTCTGTTTATAATAAACAGTATTATATAACATTTACAGGCCTGAATGTCCGAGAAATTTTCATAGAAAATATTCGTCCTTTGACAGGATTCGAACCTGCATCCTATACGGAACCGTCATTTAGCTTGACGTGCCTAACCGCCCGGCCACAAAGCAGTAAATTTGACCTTGCCAACCGAACGATCCTTTGTGGCCGAGCGGTTCGAATCCTGTCCAAGGACGAATATTTTCTATGAAAATTTCTCGGACATTCAGGCCGGTAAATGTTATTTAATACTGTTTATTATAAACAGAGCATTTACTTAAATACTTGTATCTATAAAAAGAACGTTAAACATAAAAATGTCTTTAATAAATAAATTGTCGGACTTTGTCCATTTCTTAATATATATATATATATATATATATATATATATATATATATATATATGCAAAGATAAATAAAACTAAGAAAATGTAAAGGAGAGAGAGAAAGAGCCAGAGAGGGTAGAGAAAAAGAAAGTGAAAGTGAGCGATATAGGTTAGAAGAAAGAGAAATTGTGAAAAGAAAGAAATCTATAGGTAAGGATGAATAAGATGAGGAAAATGTGATGGATAGAGAGAGATATAGAGAGAAAAGGGGGTGGGGAGAGAGAGAGAATTAAGTCAGAAACAAGAGAAGTTGCGAAAAGAAAGCGATGTAGAGGCATAGATAAATAGGAAGGGGAAAATGAGGAGAGAGAAAGACAAGAGAGAGATAAGGTAGAGGAAAGAAGTGAGAAGTTCAGAAAAGAAGAGATACAAAGACAAAGAGGAATAGGACGAGAGAAAATTTGATTGTGAGAAAGAGAGAGTGAAAGCGGGAGAAAGAGGAAAAGCGAGAGAGAATGGGTAGAAATAGTGGGCGTGAAAATTCATTTTACATCATTTGAATTTTTTCAACAACCCGGTGGGTGAGTTCTGGGGAGGATATTTAAACTTCTCCCTTGACAATGGAAGATCAAGGGAATCAGGACAAGCCGATCGCGTGTGCGTGATATAACGGGACCAAGCTCTGAATATCTGGACATGTGAACGCAAGTAATTTATCTCGTTTATGAAAATAGTCTTAGATTAGTAGGAGGCTAGCAAGTTTTGATCTGTGGGAAAAGGAGTTGTAGGGTGGAAAACCAAATCCTCACCTACAGGTCCGCGCAAACTTGGAAAGTAGAGATTGGTGTGTTCGATATATACGGTTGTAACAGAAAAATTATCCAACTCGCGTAACAGTAGAATCATCCATCCCACACAATGTTTAATATCCAGAAAAAAAAAACTGACCTGAGCTTCTTTTTCCAAGTATTCAGATAAGACATTAAGCCGTTGTGCCACAATGTTTTGTAAGAATCACTGAAAAACCCTTTGAGTTGTTCAGCTAGAAAGAAAGCAGGTTAAAATCGTTTTGTGTCAGGCTCACCGCCTTCATAAATGAGCAATGGTGAGAGGCAAAAGTTCATTCGGGTCTTAACTAATGGTAACAAATTTCATAGTTTGGCTTCCATCTTCAAAGTCCATTCAAGAACCATCAAAATCAGTTTCAATAAGTTTTAAAAAGAGGGAACAGTAGAGAGCAAAACTGGATCAGGATGTCACAACAGGAAGACGGATGATCATTTCATCTCAAAGCTAAAGAGATCAAAATATCTAATGAAGACAGTCCAAAGAGCAGTGAAAAAAGACTTGAAAATGAAATCGTACGTGAGACTTGTGAAACAACTATATATATATATATATAAAGTGCCTGCTCTAACTCGTCAACTAGAGGGTTGGGTTGAGCAGTGTGACTGGGATGGTGTTAAGAAAACGTGATATCAGTAAGCAGTAGTGATCATAAACTTACAACAAATTAAACTCAAAATTTACAGACTGAGATTGTAATAAGCCCGACAAACACTGATGACCTGGAATCGCCACCGATATATATATATATATATATATATATATATATATGGGGGGGTATTTATAGGATGTATAATAATATTTGAAACAAAAGTGAAGATGGTGAAACAAAGTGAAAAAGTTATTAAAGATGCATTTCCCTGGAGAGCGTATGCTCTCATTGGGTTGTTTTGGTTAGAATGAAAGAAAAAAAACTGTATGTGAGGAAAATACCTTGTGATTTCTGAGGATAAGTGGGAGTCATAAATCAAATTAAATTACTCTAGCTTATCACCTCCAATTGTCCAGACATGAAAAGATAGATTCTCTCCGAATGTTTGTTTTATCTACATCTTTAGTAGAGTAGATTGATTTTGTTGGATTTTAAATCACGGATTTTATCTGTTATATATATATTAATAATTATAATATTCTGTAATCTGTAGGGCTAATTCCAAAAAGGCTATGAATCCAGGCAGTTCAATGTCAAAAACAGAGCAAAGAAATATTATAATGAAAACACTTAAAAAACCATGGTAATATTTATTTCGTAAGAATCGTTCGCAACTCTTCAGACCGATTCTTAGATACAAATGACTTAATTGAGTATTTGTGTATTTGTACGTAAGGGCCGGTCTGAAGAGTTGGGATCGAATCTTCGATTCTAACGAAATAAATATCACCATGGTCTTTTAAGAGCTCTTTTTTGTTATAATATCTATCTATCTATCTATCTATCTATCTATCTATCTCAGTCTGTCCATATCAGTCAATCGAACTGTCTGTCTGTCTATCTATATCTCTCTTTATTTATTTCTCAATATATTCCTCTATCTTAACATGATTATATCTATCTATCTATCTATCTATCTATCTATCTATCTATCTATAAGACTTTTTGTGTATACTTGTACACACTCTAACACTCTATCTGAACAGAAAAAAGAAAGAAAGTTAGTGATGGAGCATAATAGAAAGAAAGAAAGAAAGAAAGAAAGAAAGAAAGAAAGAAAGAAAGCAGGCATGAAAGTAAATTCCTGGGAATCAGATATTAGAGAAAGGGCAGATAAAAGAATGTCAAAAATGAATAAAATAAATTAAAATAAAAATGCACATAAGACGCCCGAGGAAGAAGGAATTTTTACATGAAAGAAAAGAGCGAACATGAAAAAATATGTCTTCTTGCCAAAATCATCAAATGAATAATCACGCACGCGCGCGCGCACGCACGCATACACACACACACACACACATATATATATATTTATATTTTCATTTATATGTATATCGCAGTTTTCTTTCTTATTAACGTAGTTGGAAGTTTGGCGGTAAATATGAGAAATCGGCCTGACACTGAAATCTTTGCTCAAATTCCAGTGTTGATTACGAGTTTCATGTTGCATAAACTGAGCGCCAATTTTTATTATTTATTTTTTTTCTTTGAAGGAGATCCTGACCAGCCCAGGAATAAAGTATTTTTACGTTCGGCAAAAAGACATTGCGAAAACGTTAGACGGTCGTTTAAGTACACTGGAGTTCTTGAGATCTGACTGCAAAAATCCTTGCCTTATCATCTATTTATATCTCTGAAGATGCTGCTTCATATCTATCTATCTATCTATCTATCTATCTATCTATCTATCTATCTATCTATCTATCTATCTATCTGTCTATCTCAGCCTGTTCATATCTAATTATCTCAGCCTATTCATATCTATCTATCTATCTATCTATCTATCTATCTATCTATCTATCTATCTATCTATCTATCTTCCCATGTATACATCAACCTGCACACACACACACGCACCATCGCGTACGCACTCACATGTTCGTTTCTATTGATCAATCGGTTCATATATCTTGATTCCTGTGTACCTTATCTATCTATCTATCTATCTATCTATCTATCTATCTATCTATCTATCTATCTATCTATCTATCTATCTATCTATCTATCTATACATACACAGACGTATGTATCAAAGCCCGTACATGCACGCAAGCTTCTACACACACACTCAAGCATACACACACGAACACCCCCCCCATATATATATATATATATATATATATATATATATATATATATATATATATATTTCAAGAAAATTCGATTGACACTAAACATGGATTTTATATGGAGAATCTTAGAAGTTGTTGTTTACATTATTTACATGCGGACTGTTGTACTGATCTTTCTTGTTTCGCCCTTCAAAAAGCGCGTGCAATTTCCTGAATACAGACCAGGTGTTAACACACAATACGGAAACAAACAAGGGTCATCTTTTAAAAACATGTTTTTTTCTTCTTGCCCGACATAGAAACAAACATGGGTTATCTCTCAAACACCCGTTTCTCTTCTTGCTCACGTAGAAAATGACATTTTACTAGAGAAAATCTTTGGACATGAAGAATGCATTCATCTCTATATTCTAAAACAAAAGGAACTCTTTATATCAATGTCCATTTTCATCATAGTCTAATAATATTAGTTTGTTGCATATATTCGTTCAGTTTTTCTGATGTTCCGCGAATGATATAGACGATGAATATTTCTCAGCGTTTTTATTTTGCTTCTTAGTAAGTCTGGTCATCGTGTGAAACTGTTGTTTAAAGTTATTGAAATTTTATTTTAGATCAGAGGCCTCCTTTGAGATCGAATACAAATAATGGGTATGTCCGGCATCTTCTCTTTCTTTTTTTTTTATCAAGGTCATGAATCTGCTCAAATAGCTCGTGATATTTGTGCTGTACACAGAAATGACTCCAATACTGACAGAATATGAAATTCTTCAAAACAACCAGTTTAAACAACCGAACGGTCAATACTAAGCTACATGTGGAACAAATGATCAGGCTCAAAGCGGCAATTCATCTGAAAAGACATGGCCGACGATACAGTGTGATTATTCATCATAACAATGCTCCCCCCACCACCACGTCGCTAACATGACCAAACATGCAATTAAACAGCTCGGTTGTGATGTTCTGAGACAGCTAAAATATTGGCATTCAGACTACCGCAATTGTTGGTTGTTTTCTAACAATTTGACGGGTATCATTCTATATTTCTGAGATGAGGTTTTATATACCTTATTTACATTGTTCGGACTATCATCATCATCTTTGTTGCCATCACAACGTTTCAGCCGTTCTACGCTCTGGCCTTCTTCAGTTGTTTGGAATGTCGAACTAAACCCTTTATTTCGCTGATAACTGACATCTATTAGACATGGCATGTGGAACTAGAACAGTCAGCGAGCGAAATAAAGGGTTCAGTTCGACATTCCGACCATCCGAAGAACGTACAACAGCCGAAACGTTGTGATATATATAGCGACGGAGATGAGGATAATAGTCTGAATAATGTGGTTTGATTAATTTTTCGAGTCAAAACCTAGTGATTTCTATCATGAAGGCATTGAACAGTTAGTGGATCATTGGTTGGAGGTCGCAAAATAATGAAGAGGAATCCATTGTTGAATGATTCATCAGAACTATTAATAAATAATGAGCATTAAAATAAATTATAAAAAAGCGAATAAATTTATGTAACACTCTAAGACTGCAATAGGGTATCAGCGATGTTATCAACAAGATAACTACTTAGTGGGTGCTACATTCACCTGAAGATAAAGAATAGCATAAATTTTAGGTGAAATTAAAAAAAAAAAAAAGTGGGGGATAATTATAAAAAAAAAAAAAAAAAAAATTACAATATATTTTGTTAAAGTTTTCTAAGACTGCGACCATTAAAAAACTATTGTCTTATGAGTGAGCACATACTCTAGCCTTTATCATTTTAAGATCAAGGATATATTTTACTATAATCTTTGTGAAGCAGTGTAAGCCTTACTGTAATTTTTTTTGTATCAAGAGTCAGGGGATGGGATTTCCATCAACAAATCTGATCTTCATCTGGCAACCAATTTATTCCTTTAATGACTAATCTTAAAGTTCCCCTTAAATGAAGGTTGTAAATTTGTTGATTGAAATATATCAAATCTATCTTTTTTTTAAGGTCCTTAAAAAAACAATTAATATTAAATATGCGAACAGCACAATGCTTTCTAAGTATATCTGGTAAATTAAAAACAAAACGCACATCAAACCAAAAATATCTTGGAAAATAAGGAAAAGATCATCAGCCTACAACAACCAATCAACAATTTGCAAACTTTGCTTGGAGGAAAAAATAGCTATCATTACCTTCACAGTCCAAATAAATTATCAAATAAAAGATCCGAGCTGATCTCAAAATGCAGACATGAAAATAAATTTTTACTACGTTACTTAAAAATCGAAAACGGAAAAAATAAAATAAAATTAAAAAAAAGTAAGTAAACAAAATGACAATAAAATAAGCAAAATAAATGAACCCAAACAAATTACCAAATCACACCCGTTAGAATAGACGAAATAGAATAAAAAAATAAGAAAAAGATCAATGAACCCAAATAATCAAAGTAAATAATAAACAAATTAGCAAATAATTATGACCAAAATATTAGTTAGACTATAAAAATCAAACCAAAAATCGGACGAAAAAATAGTTATAACTGTTATATAACGATAAAAACAACAACAAAAAAATACGACGTTACTTAAAAATCGAAAACAGAAAATATACAGTATAAAAAATAATAACAAGTAAAATAAATTGGCCTAAATTCATCCAAATAAATAAACTAACAAACTTATCCCGATAAACTAACCGTTAGAAAAAACAAATAAAGATTATCAATCGAAATAAATACAATAAGTAATAAACAATATAAAAAACTGTTCCCGCCAAAATAATAGTTACAATAAACTACAGCAATCAACCCCAAAATTGAAGAAATAGCTTTAATTATCTTCCCAAAACCAAAACAAAACTATTAAATAAGCGATATAAACAAATTTTTACTACGTTAAAAAACACCTAATAAAATAAAAAAAAAATATATATAAAATAAGAAATAAAAATAAAAAAGTAAAAATAAAAATAATAAATAAAAATAAATAAAAACAAGCAAAATAATTTAACCCAAATAATTAAACAAATAAACGACTTCCGGTAAAATAACCGCCAAAATAGACTACCCACAACGCACCACTGACCCGTATATATAAATAGGCGAGAAAAATAACAGCACTCGTGGGCTGACGATTGCATCTAGCATGAAACAAACTGTCACCTTTAAGTGTTGACTTCTGTGTTCACTTTTATATTTACACGCTCTATCTCTGATATTGAGCACTTTATCCCATAAATATAGCACATCTTAAGACTATATTCATATATATATATATATATATATATATATATATATATATATATATGCAAAGATGGCTGGCCACTACTATCGATCTACTAGGTTGGCTAGCTAATCCCTGTAGTGGACAACTGCTAAGAACCCACCTTATGCGAACCTTAATTACATGATCAACAGTCTGACTAAGTCCAGCACGCTCAAAACATCGGTCACAATGACTTGTGACTTTGCCCTAGCGCAACCATCAACTGCTCCCAAGGGTTCCGTCTATCCAGTTTTAATCACAAGGCTTGGTTTTTCAGGCACTTTCCAAAGGTGCCGCACGCTGAGATCGCCTCCTCCAGACCGATAACAACAAGAATTCATCTTCCTGACAAATCAACCATGGTGAGGTTCAAACCCGGTTCTCATGGTAAATCGGACGTTCTAACCACTCGGTCATATGCCTATATATATATATATATATATATATATATATATATATATATATATATATATATATATATATATATATTTACTTGAAGATAACATAAGCTGCTACTTGGCGAAATAAAATATTTTGAGATGAGTGAATAGTGTTTATGTAATAAAATTATGTTTAAAACATTTTGTCAAAATTGTCACTTAAATTCAAAAAAATATTTTATGGTAATTTTATCTGTTTAATATTTTTATCATTTTATTGTCGTCGTCAAATGAATTCCCGCATAACTTTATCATCTTTATGAAAAGCTGTAAAGAATTCATTGTTTTAAATTCTAATGCACCTATTGTTAGTTATTATCAAGACCGCTAATGTTATCCGTTTGATAATAAAAAAAAGACCAATAATAATAATAATAAATCTTATATTCGTTGCACAACTACAACATTGTCTCGCAGGTTAACGTGTCTTCTATCTTAAATTAATGCAATTTCATACACATATTAATCATCACATCACACGACACCAGAATATGGCTATAAACATTCGACAATTACTACTAGTCAATAGAAATATGCTATTAGGTTGGTGCAAAAATAATGTCGTTTTCTCACATATGTTACTATGTGAGAAAACGACATTACTTTTGCATCAACCTAATATATAGCACTCGTAATAAATAATGACTAAAACTACTTGAATCTATTCTCATACAAATGAATAACTTACATTAAACGCAACATTTTCAACACAGGGGAAGGTATTTTAAAAAGTAAATAAAAAATTTAAAATAAATTAAAGTAAATTAAGATTTAAAGATTTATTATCTTTCTTCCTAGTCACTTTAAAATTTTTATTTTATGTGCGCTGTCTTTCCGGAAGGCAGACGATCATAGCCATCCATAATGTCTCGTCTTTTGTAAATGGTTTTTGTCATTCTTAGCAAGCAATTTTAATTTCTCTTCTGCGTTCCATCCGCGTAAACACATTAAGTAAGTTAAACCCTGTTTATCCACAACTTTTGCCTTCAGTATGACATGTGAGTGTTAAATTTTCTAGGCCCTCTTTTCCCATTATGCTTTCCAGTAATGCCAGATCTCTCTGACTGAATATACGGGTTGCGACAGAACACACATCCCACATATATCTCGCAGAAATGGGACACTTCGAGGTGGTGTAATGGTTAGCAAATTTGTCTCGCTAGAACAATTCGACTGAGTAGTGAGTTCGATCCTCACTGTCCCATAATTTTGGCCTTTTGCCGCATCTAAGCTACGCTTGGAAAATCACTATACCTCGCAGAAATGTCTCCCATATTGTTGTGGATTCCGTGAATGGAATCCTGCACAAATAAATAAACAACGCCAGTAATTGACATAGAAAAATAAGTGTATTAAACGTAAGAATACAGACTTGAAATGAAGATTAGTAGTCCAGGAATGCGGGTTAGGAAGTATATGTACAAGTCTCTGTAAGTAAAGCCGTAATCATCTCTCTCTCTCTGGACTCTTGTATAACTCTCTGAGAACACCCTGTGTCTGTCTCCGTATCTTTCAACCTATCTCAACGTATCTCAAGATATCTCCACATATCTCAACGTATCTCGGTATTTAATATCCTACCCACGAGGAATATATGTGGCACAAGGCCGAGTTTAAAGTGGGTTTCTCCGAGCCCGTAGGCTCGGCCAAAAATATACTCTTTGAACCCGCCTAGACGGGTTCAGGGTCTGTCTACCTCCCCGGACGAAACCTTGCCCTTCGGCAAAGCTTCGTCCGGGTTCATCTCTGCCAAAGCAGACAGTTCGACAGACGTCGAGAATGTATCTCAACGTATCTCCACAGCAGGTATTCTCTCTGTCAGTACAAGTATACTTTGGAAGAGTCCATTTTATGTAAAAGGGGAGAGTCCCACAACACATATAATGGTAAGGCTAGTGTCGCTGACAAAACTAACCTGGCCGCACGTCTTGAAATAGATCTCCAATCGGTTGTTAATTGGGGCAAGAATTGGCTAGACAACTTTAACGGCTCAAAAACTAAACTACTCTCTATTAATCACTATAGAGATCTTTCCCTGCCCCCCACCCATTAGAAGGTGTGATAGTCAACTTCTTGAGAGCGACTCCCTGCGTCTGCTCGATCACACGTTGACTGCTGACCTGAGATGGAACAAATACATTGAGTCAACTACATCGTCCACCGCGAGGAAAGTTGGTTCTCTGTGCCGCGCCAGGAAATTTTTCTTCCCGGAATCGATACTTCAAATATACAAATCAACCATTCGCCCTTGCATGGAGTATTGCTGCCATATATGGTCTGGTGCACCTTCTGTATACCTCGGAGTTCTTATCAAGATCCAGAGACGGATATGTAATATAATTGGCCCTGATCTGGCATCTCGTCTGCAGTCGTTCTCTCACAGATGTGCCGTCCCCACTCTCTCTCTTTTTTTTACATTTACTTTCATGGTAATTGCTCCGAGGAGCTGCTTTCACTGGTTCCCATAATTTATGAATTCAAGCGCCCTACGAGGCTGGCATCCCGCTCCCACCCTTACACTGTAGAAACTTTTAAATGTAGCCGTCTCTTCTACTCCAATAGCTTCATACCTCGCACCTCTCGCCTGTGGAACACCCTTCCCTATTACTGTTTCTCTGAGAGCTATAATCTCTAACTATTCAAATGTAATGTCAATCGACATCTCCAGTTGCCTTGATCTATCCACTATCCCTCTCTTCATTCTTTCTTCTATCACTCCTATCCGGTGTTGCTCCAAATCTTCTGCAACCCCCTGCTTCCCAGTGGCTTCACGTCTTGCTCGGGGCGTAATGCTTAAAAAAAAAGGCATTAGTAGCAACGTTATCTTCATCTAGCTAATGTCTTACCATTATGCAGGAGGTAATGTGGTGTGAGTTATTTCTAGAGTACCCTGTATAAATCTTTTAATAGTTACTGTTTCCCTTACATTTTTTACGTTTTTCGTCTGTTCTGACCATGTTGTTGTTAACAAAGTCTCTTCGTTATCTCCAGGGAAATTGTCCACCATTTAAGATGTTCAGGGTGTGTATGTAGGCGACGTTTTTGTAATCAAGAGTCCGAAAATAAAATTGTTCAAAAGATAGTAAACTGACAGGATGAATACAAAACAACAAGGCGGTATAGGCCAAATTTTATTTTTGGGGGACAAAACCAAACTAAATACAAAAGATATTCAAGCGAAGTGTAAAGTATGCTTATGCAATTGGTTAATTAAAATGTCCTTGTATGAAAAGGAGCGTAAACAAATGTATGCAAAAAATCTCCTTCGGAAGTGTTTGTCGCGGCCGCTTTTGGCCGCTCCCTAAACCGGAAGAGAACAGATCATTTCGACCTTGACCTTTCAATTGTGTTCCCTACACGCTGCTAATTACGTGGTAGAGACTAGCTAATTACCTTTTTTTAATTCAGTTGTATTACGAACCTAGTCGTAATATACCTCTAAACATTTTTTTAACCCTTAGTTTTCGCGCTGTAAGTCTCAACTCATTTTGTAGATAGATTTCACAGTATTAGCCACACCAATTCTGTTGTTAGTCTCCCTTACCATAATACAGCGAATCTCGCCGAATTCAAAAGTCGGCGACTGAAACGGTCGGTACGCCAGGACGTCCACCCAGGGTGCGTATTAAGTTACGCTCCCATTTTTTTTTGTCTGCCAACTTGACGATAGTTGGAAACCTTTCTTTCTCTCTTTACTTCGCCTCTTACTTCTGGCTCCTTGCCAATGTTCGACTCTCGGCATTTCCGTCCCTACTGGCTGCCCGCATGTCGTCCATAAACTTTCCCGTACACTACGTTTGTAATTATTACGGAAGGTTTCGATATCGGACTCGAGCAGCAGACACGCAACGCCAGCACTGGATATTCGATATGCCCAACAACATCGCAACGCCAGCAACTCTTTCCTTCCCGACACGTCCAGTTGGAAACCAGACCAGCCGATCAGCAGCGACCACCTGCAACGACCAGCAGCGATCATCTGCGATGACCAGCAGCGATCATCTGCGACGACCAACCAACCTTCCCCGTATACTATCTGTTGTAATAATGTTCCCCTCTCCAACTTCTCCACCGCCTTAACCAGGTATTGAACTCACAACCCTATGGTTCCTGTCACTTAAGAACACATGGCAGAGTAGTTATATCCGGTGACAGGGCCCAAAGAGTGTGAGTTCAATAACTAGTTAAGGCGGTGGTGAACTTGGAGAGGGAATTAAGCAGGAGATAACTGATAACTGACATTCATTAGACATGGCACGTGGAACTAGAGCAGTCTACCCCAGTGAGCGAAATGAAGGGTTCAGTTCGACATTCCAACCACCTGAAGAAAGCTGGAGCGAACAACGGCCGAAACTTTGTAATAAATATGGCGACAAAGATGAAGACAATAGTCCGAATAATGTACATAATGCCTCATCTCAGATATCTAGACAGATAATGGGAAGATTTGGTTGACAGAACATCCAAATCAGACCGATGCAAAAACAAACAAAAATAAACGTTGTAATAAATATGGCGACAAAGATGAGGACAATAGTCCGAATAATATAAATAGTGACAAATAGTGGATATATATCATTCAAATTATAATTTATGATAATTCAGTTTATCATTTATTGTAATATTCGGTGTTATGGAAAAATAAATTTAAACAACAACTATAATAAAAAAAAAATTTAAGATTATTAACCGGTATCTTCTTTAATATTATTTTCTTTAAGTATTCTCTTTTCCGGAAAAGTTGATAGGTTATAAATTTCTTATTACTTAGTAATCTCACTCCACAAAAGGCGATGAAGCCACTAAGACGCAAAGAGTTACTGGGAGTGAAACAAACTAAGATAGGATCCTAAAAGAAGAGACTTATAAAAGACGATTGACGTTGCAGTCAATTTTTTAGAAATCGTAGTAGACAGGAAGGCAAGAACCCATAAGCGAGTGTCAAGGATAGATTAGCAAAGAACTTATGGTCACATCTATTAAATTCAGCAGTGAAAATATATGGCCTAACTGCTGTGATTAAATTTCAGAAACCAAAGTGTCAAAGTCGATAAAATACAAGACACTGTGATACAAAGTGAAAAGTGTGAATGGAGAGGAAGGCTAGTTTTCAATCTGTCTTATCTTAAACTTAGCTAGCCATAAACACTGACCCAAACAAGCTACATCGTCTTCCATAAAAGACATAATAAGTCAAGAAATAAGATTAACAACGATTCAGACGCTAGTGAATAGGAGTTCGGATAAAAAAAGTATCGGGTCTGTTGCTATGGTAACGGAGATAAAAGACGCAGAGTGAAGCCGCTTGTCACAGATTGACTTTGAACTCTGTCGCGTATACACACAGTTATTTATTAGTTATTTATAGCAATGCTTGGAAGGCAAGTGTGTAGAGTGTGTTCGTCTTGTCACGCTTCAGAGTTTAGAGATTCCATCAGTGACCATATTTATGTTCGACACCCATCATATTCCCCCAGATAAAGCCTTTTTCCTCTTTTCAAAAATCAAACCCCACTTGAAAGGAGCAAGATTTCAAGACGTCGAGGAAATCAAAGAGAATTAGATGAAGCCTCTGCTTGCTATTCTCAAAAAGGAGTTCCAGGAATGCTTTCATTATTGTGAACGACTCCGGATAAAGTGTGTGGCTTCAGAAGAGGACTACTTCTTCGAAGGAGATTAAATGCCGAATTAATATCTCTTGTAGTTTTCTTTTTTATAGAACCAGTCCGCGATACTTTTTTTTGATATACCTCGTATATGTTGCAATACTTATACAATACTGCTGACATTTACTTGCAACACTACGAGATCTAAATGAAAAACTCAGCAATCTAATTGCACAAATCTTCTGCTATGTTCGATTTTTCTTGAAACTATTGGGGAAATGTAACTATCTTAGCCGCTTTTAAACAATCGAATCGAGATTGACGCCAAACAATTTGATCTTCTTCAACCTTTTCTAGAAATTGTTTTTAAAATAACATTCCTTAGCTTTGCATAACGATAAAAAGGCCTTAGACTTCAGCCTCACTTTTGTTAGGATTACATCTCCTAAGCCATAGCTTGGCAGCAAACGGCCCCAAACGGAAAGACGGCGAACGCTGCTGAAAGTGGGAGAGAAGAGCCGTCTGCTTGCTTTGGAAATAGAACAAAATAAAATAAAAGCTTCTGTCTCGACATTTGATGGACACTAGTATTCGTCAAGCGGTCGCTTCGACTTGGTTTGATTTCTCTCGCTGCGCCTTACATTGTTACTTGGCGAATCATTTCTGTTGACGTCCTTTTCATTTGACACATTTTTTCCCAGCTGCCATTTTGGAAACGTCGAGCCGCATTTGGCGTGATGAGAGATAAACGCCATTTGCCTAAAGTGCTGATTGGCATTTAAAAACGAAACAGAAGAAAAACCAAAAGTCGAGTCATGCAAAAAGATAAAAATAAAAATAAGAGACAGTGAACATACAGACTTAAATGTACACTGGAAATCTCCATCATTTGAAGTCTAAAAGTTTGTGGTCTACTTAAAGGAAGTCAAGGTTTAAAATGGGAGTAACAGCCTTGACTTTTTTTTTCTCACTATTACCTTATTACTGGGTGGTGTTGAATGAACAGGAGACCAGTATTTTTACTCAGCCATGCTTTTCGACAGGGCAATTTCTGTGAATATATAAAGGGATGAGATAAAGCAAATAGGAGTGGGAATTTGTGCACAGAGGTGGTCATGGCTCTCCACAGATTCCTTTTCATTATTATTAGTGAAATACCATAACTCCGTAGAAAAGAGTTGAAAAGACTTCCGATACCTTCGCCAAGGTTTCATTTAGAGTCGTCCTTTTCCTACAAAAGATAGTATATCGTGCGATGGGTAAATTGCCGGCATTTTATATTTTTAATTTCGAGCATGCGCGTTGTTTGTTTTTGATTTTGTTGACAGCACAGTATAGTAGGGTCAGTTGGGCACCGCCCGTGAGAAAAAGAGCACCATGACGCAATTCACCCCGCCAGTAATTTGGAAACGGCATGCTGTAATGCTTGGCATTCGCGCTGGAAGCTTTAAAACGAACATTTCAGAGTGGTAAGATGTCAGTGAAACTGAGAGCCGTGCAGAGGATTCGGAATGAGTCAAGGCGGTGGTTACGATGGTACGTCCGCTTGGAAAACTCACTGCGATTAGATCTAATTAGAGAAGAACATCCGAATTTGTTGGTGGTGGCCTCAGACTCAAGACTGAGGCCTACATCAAGTACCTTGAGGTGGTACTGCTGCCCTGGGTGAAGAGGTTGGCTTCTGAAAGATTCTATGTCTGGCAACAAGACTCAGCATCATGCCACACAATCAGGAGAACTCAGTTATGACTGTCAGGCAATTTTTGCGACCACACAACTCCTTATTTCTGGCCGCCTGACTGCCCAGGCTGCAACCCCGTTTATTATTTTGTGCGGGCAAGAAACCAACAAATCTCCTTGTAACACCAAAGATAAACTGAAGGCAAGGATTAGGGCAGAATTCCCCAAATTAAACGACGAGACCGTGGTTAAAGCCAATGGCGATTTTACTGAATAAATTTTCATTATTTTCATTTTTGCGTAAATTAGACGGCAATTTATTCATCGCACCCTCTCTTTATATATATAAACAGTGTATGGATGAATGAACTCAATATAGTGTTTATATGGTTGAACAGGTCTAACAACAATGACAATGCTGTATTGATTCTCACGTTCACACTATATATGTCTACAAAGGCTATTGAGCTTTCCCCGTAAAAATACCAAGATATATATATATATATATATATATATATATATATATATATATATATATATATATATATATGTGTGTGTGTGTGTGATAGTCTGAAGATCTCTAGGGATGTGAAATTGTCCTCCCAAAATTTCTCTCTCTCGCATATATATATATATATATATATATATATATATATATATATATATATATATATATATATATATATATACTAGAACTATAATTCGTTTTTGACTGGGCCTTTCATTACTGGGAATTTTGCCGTTCACTTGAAGCAGTTTAAGTTTAAAGTCAACCCACCCTAAAATTAATATTAGTAACACAATGGGCTGCAACTGAGGCACATCCTGAAATATTGAGGCGGGGGAGGTAACAATTTGGATGGAGACGGCCCTGAATAGAGAACTGCATAATAATAGATAATATTATTGTAATAATTTATACTATTTATTTTTATGAAAGTTTTTATGAAAGATATATACCCAAGAACAGATAGTAAATAGTAAAACAGTGCTAAGAGTTATAATGGGCAGGAAGTAGTGGAGAGCCATTGTCGCCAACAATTTGGACTCAAAACCGGCACTGAAGAATTATCTATCAAACAAAAAAAGAATAATCGAAATCGGATGCAAACTGGAAATGCATATGCAACATCCGATGAAACACATACATACATTTCGAGAATTATATATATATATTTCAAGAATTATATATATATGTATATATATATATATATTTCGAGAATTATATATATATATCGAGAATTATATATATATATATATATATATATATATATATATATATATATATATATATATCGAGAATTATATATATTTCGTGAATTATATATATATATATATATATTTCGAGAATTATATATATATATATATATATATATCTATATATATAAGGCAAAGATAAGTTTCTAGTATTATTTTGCCAAAATCCATTATCATGTAACTTCACCATATCCTTATTCAGTAATCAATATCTTTCTCGTGGCTTTTGCTGACCTTGAACCAAATTTCAGCAGAATCTCGTACTCCGTCGAATTTATGCAAAAATGTCAAGTATTTCGTCTTAGAATATCTTTTATTCATATAAATTAGTAACATCGCTATTCAGCCACCATCTTTCTATGACATTACTCCAAATTTCTATTAAACGGTGTCGTCTGCCATGTGAAAAGAAATCATCTTCGAGGCATTTTCCTGTTATTTTTAGCTTATTGGCATCACTACTCAAACAAGCGGCGTTGTAGTGTAACTCTGAATTGGTCAATGACTGGAAAATATATCCGCATTCCTGTTTGAGATCCATGATCGACTGCCGCTTTGGTTTGGTTTGGTTTGTTTTACGGCATATCAACACCTCAATGGGTTATTTAATGCTGACAACATTTTTATTTCTGGTAATATTTTTTTCAAAAATGTATTGTAATCAGTCTTCTATTGATGCTAGCAGCTGTTCTCAAAAAGGAACTTTAATCAGTGTTCAAGAAATGGCTTGTAAATTTTAACGCCTCCAAAAAAAAAAAAAAACAAAAAAAAAACTGCTCATTTAATTACCACAAAGAACCTTTCCTTCTTGTCTTATTACTAGCAATACATTAAACTGGTCATTTAAAGTATTGCTAGTAATAATTTTTCTTGAAAAATTTATTGCTGGTAATAATTCTTTTAGAAAGTATTTCTGGCATTAAAACCTATTTCTATACTTTCATGCTGTTTTGAGGCCAGTTTGTGGGTTTAACTATTTACCCATAGCTGGGACCCGAACAGCTGCTACCACCCAGGGTGGAGCTGGGAACACCAGCAATTAAGAGGTGTTTCCACGCTCCTCAAAACCTCCTGATCAAAGGCCTTGCTGTTGGACGTAGTTTATTGTCTTACCCAGGAGGCGGATATAGTTTATCGTCATACCCAGGATGTTCGACTGCCGCGTCATTCATTCAAGGTGTGCATACCTTTAACAAAGCGACAAGTCGATTCCATTCTTGGTGAAAGATGAAGGGCTACGGTGTGTGTGGACGAATATTTTGGCTTGATTCAATCCTTCTTAGCAAATTGTGTTATGAACGTCGTGCTGAACGGACAGGCTTCTAAAATCATTCCATATCAATGCAAGTGTCACCCAAGGCTCTATTCTCCTACCTGCGACACGTGATGTTCCCAATTTCATCAATTCTCAATTAGGTATTTATGCAGATAACGCAATTACTTACTCCTGTTTTAGTAGCAATTTCTATTGATGCGAGCAGCTGTTCTCAAAAAGTAACTTTAATCAGTGTTCAAGAAATGGCTTGTAAATTTTAACGCCTCCAAAAAAACAAAACAAAAAAACAACAACAAAAAAAAACTGGTCATTTAATCACCACAGAGAACCTTTCCTTCTTGTCACCTGCATGGCTGATGCTAAACTCCAGGAGAGCAAATCGTTGCACCTTCTTAGGCTCGCGTTTAAATACTGAAATGAAGTGGGATAATTATATTGAATCGGATCTACTGCTAGTAAAGTTGACTCACTGCGACGTATCAGAAAATGTCCCTCGTCCGAATCCTACTTCGCCAGTGATTTTGCTGTCATATCTAGTCTACTACTCTAACTATATATTTCGATATTTCTTAGAAAAAAAAAAAAATTCGAAAGGTCTGTAATGTAACTGATCCTGAGCTCGCATTTCTACTTCAGTCAATTTCTCACTGTCTTTTCTACGTACATTTTAATGGCAACTCTTTTGATGACCTTTTTTCTTTAATGTGTAGAATCAGATTCCTACATTTTTTTAAAATCTGAAATTTTGTGCAAGTTAAACACATAGAGGCTCCCAACCAAATATAACAACTGATGTATTTTGATTGGTTGTAAAATATTAATTAGGTGTCGTCAACTACGTCCGAAGGTACCGACCCAAATTTTGACCTGTAGTTGACGCCATAAAATGTAAACATGTTCACGATCCCACCCCACGTGACCAAGAGAACTAATAAAAACGAAACTTCGGCGCGACTTGGTCAGTGGGCCCTTAAAATATTCAACTTGTTCACTTGACTTCATTGGAAATCAACAAAGCAAAGGAGACGAACCAAATTCTGCAACACGGCAACGAACCTTGTCAACCAATTCCAGGCTTAAATTTAATTACTTAAATTAACATAAATCCAGCTTGCGAAAGAGCGCTCACTCCCACAAAAGATTCTATTCCACAACAAGCATCTCCAGTAAAAGAGCGACAACTCTGTAATAATCAGTGAGTCAAGAACAATTCTTTTTTTTTAACAATACAAAAAAACAACTGTTTAATTTTCCTATAACAACAAATATACTTAACTACACTTTCTCATTTTCGTACAATCAGTTCAACAACTTAAATTCTTTCAGTATCACGCATCAAAGAACTCTAAATTGTTTTAACAACTTTAGCACAATATATTATGTATCTGTTGTGTTTATAAAAAAAAATTATTGTTGAACATTTTCTTCTATTTGAATATTTCTTTTGTTGTTGTCTTTCTTATATTTGATACAGTAAAAATAGTAGAGGGTCAGTTTTATTTGTATTTATAACGAATACAGATTGGCTAACTCACTATAAATCCCACAGCTGTATGAACTTAAGCGTCCTACTAAATTGGCAACACGGGCTCAACGTTTTATTGTTGAACTAGCCAGTTTCAATCATCTCTTCTATTCTAAAAGCATATTTTCTTGTACTTCTTGCTTGTGGAACTCATTTCTGACTTCTATAATACACAAAGTGAAGCTGCTTGGTACAGACTGACGTTAAACTCTGTCACACACGCACTCTAAGTTATAAGGCTATGGTTCCCTTTCCCTGTTTATAGCAGTGCTTGGAAGGAATGTGTGTAGAGTGTAAGCGTCTCATCACAACACGGAGGTTTCGTCAGTGACCATGGCTTTTGCAGCAGTTTTTGACCGACGACAACTTTACCGAGGTACCACGACCACCATATTCTACAGATCCTTTGTCGCTTTCCAAAAATGAAATCCCATTTTAAAGGAACAAGATTTCAAGACCTCGAAGAAATACAAGAGAATGCGGCGTGGCGGCTGCTCACTAAGGAGTTCCAGGAATGCTTATATACATATATATATATATATATATATATATATATATATATATATATATATATATATGTAAGGTTTGTAAAAAAAAAGTTTCGGGACTTGCTCTATATAAAGTAAACTACAACGTGCAACAATTCGGCATTTAATCTCCTTCGAAGCTTTTTTTTACAAACCTTATATATATATATATATATATAATATATTTCTTCGCTACATAAGAGTTCTCATGTTTCAAAAACGGGAGTCGAAATCATCCAAATAATTAATAAAATTTAGTTGGATTGAGGTGTTTAGTCACGTTTCATCTTCAAGCGAAATTTTAGGAATAAGCTATCTCTCGGTTTACGTGTATTTTTACAGAATTTGTTATTGTGGGAGTGGCTATACTATTTTCCTTCTTTAAGTGGTCAGGGAGTTAATTCTTATCAGTAGATTCATCATCCTCTGAGAGGTTTTGCTAGGGTTGGGTAGGGTATAATATAATATAAGCTCTACTTCTGTATGGAGCACTGTTTTTTAAAAATAAAAACAAAAATACTAAGGAACCCCGGATTATGCACCCAACGTGTTCTTTTCTATTTTCTGCATACCTGCACAAGGATATATATATATATATATATATATATATATATATATATATATATTAGGTTAGTGCAAAAATAATGTTGTTTTCTCACATATGTTACTATGTGAGAAAACGACATTATTTTTACACCAACCTAATATATATATATATGTAAGGTTTGTAAAAAATTGTTTCGGGACTTGCTCTATATAAAGTAAACTAAAACGTGCAACAATTATATATATGTCATTCGCAGACGGTACTGTTTCGCTGTATCACAGCTCTTCAGTGCGAGTAAATATCCGAATATTTCAAGCCCGGATCGAAACCCAAGTGATCAGTCAGAGTTTCTACCACTGAGCTATTTTCATTCGACAGAGAGAAACAACTAAATCTAGCGTAGTGTTTTTACGAATGTAAACAAATGCCAATCAGCCGGAGTGCTCCAATTCATTTTACTGAAGACCTTTGCATTAGCGCAGGTGGCCGTTGTTTATAGAATTGGCTTATCACTCAACAGTGCTCAATTGAACTTTAAATCGTGTAGCCTACAAAACGTTTAATATCTAAAAAGTCACGAAAATAATTGGGTTTCTTTTTTCCAGGTTTACAGATAAGACGTTTAGTCATCTTCATATCATTTGTCGTAAAAATCACTGAAAACCCCTTGACTTATTCAGCTACAAACAAGTTAAATCGTTTTGTGCCAGCCCCAATATGTCTTCCCAACTGAGCCTATATATATATATATATATATATATATATATATATATATATATATATATATATATTCTGGTTATATGGTATGGATACAATGTGTTTAAGTAAATGCTCTTAATTGAAGAATATTAATTGCATTTACCGGCCTGAATGTTCGAGAAATTTCATTGAAAATAAGTGTTCTCCGATAGAAATCAAAACTCTATTCCTATACGGAAACCGTCATTTGATCTGGCGTGCTATACAATTTAGCTACAGAGAAGCGTCTGGCTAGCAAAGTCCAAAGTACCCACAATATTCGACGATTTTTCTCGATCGATCATATCTGCTAACGAAATGTATCTTCACGTGAACAATGACAACATATAAAGAAATAGATCAAGTCCGACAATTATTTAATATATTTTCAGTTTATAGGTTATTTTTATAGATAGAATTTATTTACGTAAATGCTCTGTTTTTTTTTTCTTTTTTCATTTTTTTTTTTTAAATAAACAGTATTAATTGCATTTGTCGTGCTGAATGTTCGAGAAATTTTAAATAAAAATATGCGACAGGATTCGAACCTCTATACTTATACGGAACATTCAGGTCGGTAATTGTATTATGTATGTAATATGATATATTATAATAGAGTATAATTTTTTGGCGCAATGAGAATTTATACTATCAAGGGTTTGATGTGTTTTCCTGGATTCAATTTTTATGCAAAATCCCTAACACTTGATCCTAACTTTCCTTTCTCCGATGGGAAATAGTTTAATTATTTCATCCACGCCCAATTGAAATGCACTTTTCCGCTCCAATCAATAACTCTCCCGAATCCTCGTTGATTTGATTATCACACATGTTGCCGTCCTTGGTTAATAGCCTTCTGAGCAGCGAAATTAAGAGGGTTAATTTTCCAATTCGTCTTCTCACCCGACGTATTTCTGGAAACGTGGCAAATAAATCACTCCGGGTGAAATTTCATTATCACAATGAGGAGCTGGAAATGGTTACGATTTGAAACAATGAATAATGTAAATATTAAACACTATTGCATTTATAGGCAAACTGCGGACCGCACACCAGATGCGGCCTGTTTGGCTTTCTGAATGACACACCTGATTTCAAGAGAAAAATAACGTTTATTAAAAATCTTTCTTTCGTTCTCACTTGTTCACTCACATCTTCTCATACATAACCTCATACAGCAACAATGATTAAATAAAAAAAGGTTTCTTGAATGTTTTATGTTTACGTTGAAGGTAACATTTTCATCATTTTTGACTGTGTAAGCATCAGGATGTTCGTAATCCTTTTTTTTTTCTCTCAGGAGGACTAATTTATATTTTATTTTAAAAATTACTTTTATATTTACTAATGGATAAATAAGAAGCAAATCACAAGCAAAAGCTTGTGTTAATCATTTTCCTTTCTGATAATATTTGACCTCGATATCATTTTTTAATCATTGAGAAATCTTTTTCCGAAAAATAATCAATGTTTCACCATTTGTATGGCTTACGCGATTGGCCTTCTGTAGTGAAAATGGTTGAGGCACCTTCAACGAAAAAAATACCTTGAGACTTTTTAGTAGTACGGCACAACTTATGATGAGCCATATCTAAAGCGGCCCACAGCTTGGAAAAGGTTGCCTATGCCCCTACTATTGCACGCCATCTCTTGTCAAAAACAAGAAGAAAAATAAAGAGAATGTGGTTGCAAATCCATCAGACGTATTTCCATCCTGACCGACCTTCTCTAAATCCGATCAGGGATTGTTTTTCTTTTTTACTATACTAATGTTCGGCGGAAAGCGAGAAGAAGGGACTAACTATAAACTACAAGAAGAAAGAAAGTAAAAGGATGAGCCCGAAATGCGATCTGCAGGTCGGGGACACGAAAATCAAACATGTGTGGAAGTTTAAATATCTGGGAAGTATTTTGACGTAGGACGGTAGGTGCGACGCTGAGATCCGAAGACGGATTGGGATGGCCAAGGATGAATTGCAAAAGCTGGGCAGAGTATAGCGAGACAGGAGGATTTCTTTGGTGACAAAGAAAAGATTACTCAACTGTTACGTGACATCTGTCCTCCTTTATGGCAGCGAATGTTGGACGGTCTCCCTAAAGATCAAGAAGAGACTCGAGGCAGAGAAGATATTGTACTAAAGAAGTATGCCAAGGGTAATATGGAGCGATCGTGTGAGCAACGATGAGGTCTTCGAAAGTATGCAAACAAGGAGGAAGCTTATACAGGGTGCCCATAAAGTTTGTGTGTACTTTAAAAAATTATAACTTTATTTGTATTTGCGATAGAAATAATCTGTAAAAATGTTATAAAGTTTAATGTACTTAGTTTTAAGTATAGCTCAAATAACTAATGTGATTTCAGGCATTACTGTAAATAAGTTGGTAAATGTTTTCCGTGAACTGCAAAATTGTATTACCCTTTGTATTGCTAATGATGGAGGACACGTGGAAACTTAAATAAAATTTCAATAAAACCTTAAAAAATATGGATTTACTTCTTTTTGATCCTTTTTACAAATTATTTCTATCGCAAATACAAAATTTATAAATTTTTTAAAGTGCACACGAACTTTACGGACATCCTGTATTTTACATAAGGAAGAGGGAAATTTAATTTCTGGGAAACGTAATGTGAAAGGAAGGCCTGGAAATTCTGATACTCACGGGTCGAATAGAGGAAAAGAGAGACAAGGGAAAGCAACGCATAACATACCCGGAGGGCTTAAGCAAGTGGATCGGCAGAGGCACGAAACTTATTGAGAACCACAACGGATAGGGGGAAGTGGAGAGCCATGATCTCTCACGTCCTGGAAGGACACGGCACATAAAAAGAAAGAATGTTTACCCTATAGAAAACCTAACAGCTACTCAACGTAGACGGTTACCGAAAGAAGTGAGGGAGGTGACGGCAAGAGAAAGAAGAGATGGGGGGAAAGATAAGAATTTACCCGAGAATTGAAGAGGTTAAAATTGTAGTATTCGTGGAAGCATCCAAGTGAGAAATTCTTTGGATGAAGTATCGGTGTCTTGGGATGAAGCTACCTGATTGGAACATCCAACTTACCATTGGATTACGTAGGGAATTAGGGTGATTCAATTCTGTGGAGGTATTAAGTTGTTGCAAAAATAATGACGTAATAATGTCGTTTTTTGACGTATTTTTTAACGTCAAAAAACGACATTATTACGGCATTATTTTTGCACCAACCTAATAGTAACGTGGGTATTGACGGTGAAGGCCTTAACTAGTGATACTAAAGAATAAAGATCATCTGAAGATTTGCCATGGAAATAGAGATGAAGTCGCGTTAGCCTTGAGACGTTGAGTTTGTGGGAAAGAGGTCGCTCACAAGCGTAAACGATTTTCTATGGAAAACGAAGATTGGTTAGCTCCAGTCCAGGTTTAGTTCGTATATACCATCTTTGGTCTTGCCTGATTCGTGTAAAGATAAAGTATTAGAGACAAAATCAATGTCTTTCTGAAATGGCCCAAGAATCTGACCATTTTAACAGCAACTTTTGCAATGCCAGTACTCCAAAATTCTTTTGGTAAGTGTTGTAGCTTCGTTAGGACCAGAAATAAAGACACAAGAGAGGAATTTAATTAAACAAATATATTAACAGAAAGAATTTTACAAACATATACAAACGTAAGTGTTACAGCAAGAATGTTCGGTCCGACTGTCAGAGCTGACTGCTGGAAAATTCACCCTGCAAAAAGGCAGTACCTGCTCCTGTTTATAGCTGGAAATATTCATGCGTGTGTGGGTAAATTACCATAACAATAAAACTACATTCTGATCAAAATATTTTTATTTGCAATTTCCTAGAAAGGCCAATGCAAATTGAAAGAATGTATATCTATATTGTATAGATCATGAGAAAAGAATTTGATAAATTACGTCACAAAGAATTGTTGGAACTGCTAGGTAATCATGACATAATTAGAAAGGACAAGGGAATATTCCAGAACCTATACCGATGTGTTTTCTCACCGGATTTATTCAACCAAAAAAGTGAGGCGATTCTGAGAGAATTAGTAGTTCTATTAGGATTTATTATTGTCAGCTACAATGTTAGAACATTGAGATATCCAGATTATAAAGTGTTGAGAGCAGACACCGAACTGAAACTACAAGATCCCTTATAGAAGGGAGACAAGGAAATCAAGTAAGAGCTAAACATTTAATTGTAAGAAGAGAGAATACATGGTTGTTAGCAAAAGGGACATCCCAGGATGCGAATTGCAAGTTCGAGATGCCAAATCCAAACAAGCACAAGAATTTAAATATCTGAAAGTGTTTTAACAGAGGTCCGAAATTGTGAATTGCAATAGCGAATGTCTTCCAAAAGCTATGCAAAGCATTAAGATATCAATAAAAAAAAAAGAAAACCGAATTGGGATAGCGAATATGTCTTCCAAAATCTATGCAAAGTATTAAAAAATCAATAAAAAAAAGGCGAATTGGGATAGCGACTAGGTCTTCCAAAAGCTATGAAAAGTATTAAGAAATCAATAAAAAAAAAAAAATTAAACAAAAGGCGAATTGGGATAGCGAATCCGTCTTGCAAACGCTATGCAAAGTAATAAGAAATCAATCAAAAAAAAAAAAAAAAAAGGCGAATTGGGATATCGAGTAGGTCTTCCAAAAGTTATGCAAAGTATTAAGAAACCAGTGAAATAAAAATGAAAAAAAGGCGAATTGGTATAGCGAACAGGTCTTGCAAACGCTATGCAAAGTATGAAGAAATCAAACAAAAAAAGGCGAATTGAGATAGCGAATAGGTTTTCCAAAAGCTATTAAAAGTATTAAGAAATCAATAAAAAAAAGGCGAATTGGGATAGCGAATATGTCTGCCAAAATCTATGCAAAGTATTAAGAAATCACCACCACAAAAAAAGTGTTAAGAAATCAATAAAAAAAGGCGAATTGGGATAGCGAATAGGTCTTCCAAAAGCTATGAAAAATATTACGAAATCAATCAAAATAAGAAGGCGAATTGAGATAACGAATACGTCTTGCAAACGCTATGCAAAGTATTAAAAAATCAATAAAAAAGGCGAATTGGATAGCGAATATGTCTGCCAAAAGCTATGCAAAGTATTAAAAAATCAATAAAAAAAGGCGAATTGGATAGCGAATATGTCTGCCAAAAGCTATGCAAAGTATTAAAAAATCAATAAAAAAGGCGAATTGGGATAGCGAATAGGTCTTCCAAAAGCTATGGAAAGTGTTAAGAATTCAATAAAAAAAAAGGGGAATTGGGATAGCGAATAGGTCTTCCAAAAGCTATGAAAAGTATTAAAAAATCAATAAAATAAAAGGCGAATTGGAATAGCGAATAGGTCTTCCAAAAGCAATGCAAATATTAAGAAAATCAATGAAAAAAAATGAAAAAAAGGCGAATTGGGATAGCGAATATGTCTTGCAAACGCTATGCAAAGTATTATGGAATCAATAAAAAAAAGTCAAATTGGGATAGCAAATAGGTCTTCCAAAATTATGGAATGTCTTAAGAAATCAAACAAAATAAGGCGAATTGGGATAGCGAATATGTCTTCTAAAAGCTATGCAAAGTATTAAGAAATCACCCCCCCACAAAAAAAAAAAAACAAACAAAAAAAAAAACAACAAAAAACAAAAAAGGAAAAGAGTATTTAATTGTTATGTAATATCAGTATTCCTATATTGGAGGGAATTCTGAACACTGTCCACACAGATAAAGAATGGGTTCAAAGCAAAGGAAATTTTGTTTCGCACAAGGACACTTAGAATACAAAGGATTGAACATGTGAGAAACGATGAAGTTTTAGAGAAAATGAGACAAAAAAGGAATTTCTACTTAACATCAGAAAAAAAAGTGATTTGAAATTTTTAGGGCACATAATGAAGAGAGGAGGCTTAGAGAATTTGTTACTCACAGGACAGAGTGAAGGCTAGAGAGAAAGAGGCAAAAAACACGCATAACGTACTTAACGACCTTGAGTGGAATTTTAGAGAGATGACAACAAGATAAATTTTATTAAGAGCCACATAAGAATGAAATTGAGGAGAGCCTTGATCGCCAGTGTTCTGGAGGTACACGGCACATAGAATTAGAAGTATTAACAAAATCAGCGTTTTCTTTCTGTTACGGTTTCAGTATACAACATAGCATTGAATGAGGTATTAAAATTATATGTATTTATCAAACTAAAGCATATGTAGACATTTTTAATGGTAAGGCAAATATAGAAATAATTTACGGAAGAGTCCCAATAGCCAATGTAACTGAAAATGTGTTAATTAATTTTATAAGAATTAAATGGTCATATAAAATATTTCGTAAAATTCACTTTTTGATTCCCTGGCTGGTTGGATGTCGTCAGTGATTTCTATAACCAGAATCATCGTGTCTTCACCTATTCACACAAAGACTTCGTTATCCATGGGTAAATTGTTTTGAAAATACACCTCAGTTGATACCAGAACACGAGGATTCTACATAATATCATATAAAGTAGCAGAAAATCTTTATATAATATATGCAGATCCTTCCATATATTTAAGTCATTTTCGTTCGTCCTGCGCATGACGATAAACTACACCAGGCAGCAAGGCTTCCGATCGTGAGATTTTGATGAGTGTGGAACTACATCTTAATTACTGTTGTTTCCATGTCCACACCGACCCGGTGTGGAGCAATTGTTAACCCCCAAACTTTGGTCAAACCCCCTATGAAATTATAAAAATAAATTTTATAGTGAAAATATTAGCAATGGCTTTTCATAATAATAATAAAAAAAAATACATCCGATCTTTCAGCATCATAGCCCTTCCTCGGTAGACCCTATCCGGTTTGACCAGACTCTGATTCCCCCACCCCATATTTGAATACCTTTTCATGCACGCCTGTTTCCACTTTGGTAGATTTGATTGGTGGTTCTGAAATTATAGATGTTTTAGCGACGTCACCACCAACCAATTGCCTTTACGAACATGAACCCTTTAGAGAAAATGAAATGGAATTTTGTAACTGTCTACAGCATTGAATTTGCTGCGTTCTATATGGATAAGTAGGAACGTACGCGAGGTTTGAGGGACAGAAAAAGGTAGTGCATTACCGAACATGAGTAAATGGGTGGCAGAACAGAGTCTAATGGAGATAACAAAAAGATAACATTTATTAAACGCTACAAAGCACAGGAAAGTGTGGAGAGCTAATACCCTGAAGGAACACGGCACATAGAAGTAGATGTATCAATTTCTATATGCGTTTTAAAAGATTAGGTACCTGCATTAGTGAGAAATATTTTATCGTATTCTTCTTTAATCAGCCTGTTGACTTTTATAGAATTCTAGAAACAAAACTAGAAATGAAACTACTTTAAACATAAACCAAATAAATGACGTTTTATTTAACACATTAATCTTCTTCCTTGCCTGTGAAGGTCAGTTCTTGGACGTAAGCCTTCCCTAGATCCATCAGGAGAAATTGGACATTATCCTAAAGCATTAGCCCAATGCGTGTTGGGCCGGATATGGTACGCTTCGGCGATCATGTCTCTTTTCGATGAATGATCTCGTAAGCAAGAATGAAGGACTGTTAGCAAAATACTGAGACTGAAGTGTGAATTGCAAATCAAAGATTCCCAAATCAAACAAGTACAGAAATTTAAATATCTGGGAAGTGTGTTAACACAGGACGGAAAGTGCGACACTGAAATCCGAAGGCGTATTGTGATAGCCAAAGAGGCATACCAAAAGCTAAGCAGAGTATTAAGAAAAAGAAAAAAATCACTAGAAACGTGGAAAAAGTACTAAACTATTACTTCATATTTGTCCTCCTGTATGGCTGTGAGTCCTGGACAATCTCCTCAGAAATGAAGAAGAGAAAAAGTAAAAGTGATTCTCCAGAAGGATGCTGAGGATAGCGTTAAACGATTATATGAGCAACGTCAAAGTATTAGAGAAAGTGGAACCAAAAAGTTGAACTTAACATCGGGAAGAGACAGTTTCAATTTCTAAGGCATATAATGAGGAAAGATGGCTTGGAAAATCTGATACTCACAGGACAGATTGAAGGCAAGAGGGACAGAGGGAAAACGCATAACTTCCATTTACTTTAACATGAGCTTGAGTAAATGGATGGCGGAGTAGGGTTTAGGAGAAATAACAGAACGACAGAATTTATTAAGAACTACAAGGCAGGGGAAGTTGTGGAGAGCCATGGTCGCTTACATCATGAGGGGGACAGAGCACAGGGAGTAGGTATTGAAGCCGAACTGGCTCTCTGAATATTCATTCTGAACAATTATGCATTACACAACCCGCGCATTATGCATTGATAGGAAATCACCGCTGGAACACTGGAATTAAAAAATTTTAAATTCAGATTTTTTTTAGCCGTGTTTTGGCATGTAGTATCTCCGATTTCTTTCCGAGGCACATCTTAAAAAATCTTTACGCATTCCTATCTGTGAACAATTATTACTGACGTTTACGTTTTTATATTCCACATCAACTATCTGTCTATATTTCTGAGATGAGGTGTTATGTACACTATTTACATTTTTCGGACTATTGTCCTCATCTTTGCCGCTATATTTATCACAACGTTTCGGCTGTTGTACGCTCCGACCTTCTTCAGGTGGTTGGAATGTCGAACTGAAACCTTGATTTCGCTTACTGGGGTAGACTGTTCTAGTTCCACGTGTCATGTATAATGGATGGCAGTTATCTCCAAGTTCTCCACAGCCTTACCCGGGTATTGAAACTCACACTCTTTGGGTCCTGTCACTGGATCTAACCAACGACTTAATCCACTGTGCCATGTGTCCTTGCGGAAACTTTGTAATAAATATGGCGACAAAGATGAGGACAATAGTCCGAATAATGTAAAAAGTGGCCACATCACCTTTATAAACATACAATTCCCTCAAGAAAAATATACCTTTAATCTGATGAAGTTCTTCTAGATGACGCAATACATTGCACAGATTTTTCCACTTTGTCCTTCATTTACCTAACATTGATCTGATATATTGATTTTCCAAACGTAGCTTAGATGTAGCACAAGGCCGAAAGTAGGAGGGACCCAGTGGCCGAACTCACTACTCGGTCGTAGTCGTTTTAGCGAGAGAAGCTTGCTAACCATTACTCCGCCTCGAGGTGTCCATATTAATTTTCTAAGCGAGGCTTAGATGTGGCACATGGCCGAAAGTATAGGGCATCCAGTGAGGATCGAACTCACTATCCAGTTGTAACAAGACCAGCTTGCTAACCATTACACCACGCCCAGGCGCCCAGATATTGATCTGATATATATATATATACACATTTCTATATCTTATATAAATAAGAACATACATTAAGAAAAGAGAAAAAATACTTAGGTGTAGACAGATATCAGATGTTATTAGAAAATGTCTGTGCGTGATGTACGCTAGGTCGGTATGCATTGTTTGAAATTAAATCGTCCAATTTACCGAGAAGAACTTTAGGCAAATATGGACGAACTGGCTCCCAATTGGACGACGTGTAAAAAGAACAGTTTTTCGTTGATGATTCGAATTGTAATAAAACCTAAACACATGGCGAAAATTAATTTATACGTTTTTTTTAGTTCTTGAGAATTTACAACAAAAAAATTAAACACTGTTTATTTATTAGATTTTTTTATTTACAAGAATAATTTTGTATTTACAACATTCCAAAGACTCATACAATTAGAACTAATGCAATATTTATCATTTGCCAGTTTATAAAGAAATAAATGTAAAAAAAAAAAATTATTCATAAATTTATACATATTTATTAAATTATCAAAATATATAAATTTTTCGTTGATGATTAGAATTGTAATAAAATCAAAACACGATGAAAACTAATTTATACGTTTTTTTGTTCTTGAGAATTTACAACAAAAAATTTAAATACTATTTATTAGATTTTTTATTTGCAAGAATAATTTTGTATTTACAACATTCCAAGAACGCATACAATTAGAACGAATAAAATATTTATAATTTGCCAGTTTATAAAGAAATAAATGTAAAAAAAAAATATTCATAAATTTATACATATTAAATTATTAAAATATCTGAGCCAGCTATAAGCAAATCCTTATTATATACTATTTTATAAAATTTTAATCAATTGTGTATTAGCCGATGTTATGTCAACCATCGCAATAAATAAGATAGTAAATAGTGTAAATAGAAAATCGAATAAATAAAGTTTTATTAGGTTGGTGCAAAAATAATGTCGTTTTCTCACATAGTAACATATGTGAGAAAACGACATTATTTTTGCACCAACCTAATATTATTTTTGTTTTCACTTCTCAAGAACAAAGAAAAAAATATATTAATTCACTTTCATATTTTTAGATTTTAGTACAATTCTAACCATCACCTTTTAAAACAGTAAACATTGCCGAAGACTAATGATAAATAAAGAAAATGGTGTCATGGGAAAAATCGTCATTTTGACACGAGGTCTTATTGCGGCCACGTTTATGCGTGTTTGCCGAAGTTTTCTCGGAGGGGAAGAGTGCCGTGCTGTCGCTACATTCCCGAGCAAAAAACAAAACAAAACAAAAGGGTAAGTATTTTATAGTTCTGAAACTGGGCTACCCTGTGGGATTCTTGTCAGACAAGGTGAAGATAAACTCCACAGGCTATGGTTCCCGTCTCTTCAATACACAATGACTGCGTAGGTAGACTGTTATCCCTCAGTATATCTCACTCTTCACGTAGGTGAATTGATTCGATGGAAAGGTAAATGCCTATGCATATGTTTCCCGCGCCACTCTAGCAGTTGCCAGGATGTGGCCGAATACAGCCATGAATTGCCTAAGGAATTCCAACTTCAGAAATTTCCTTGGGGATTTCGCGAATCTTTTCCCATGAGTGGATATTGTTGCAAGACAGCCAAAGTTTTATCCCAATATTTTCCTTCACTTCGGCTATCACCCTATGTTTATGTTTACCTAAATGTCGAAGACGATTTGTTTGTTTAGCGGCATATCGACATCTTATGGGTCATGGCGAAATTTAATTTTCTTGCGAGCATTAGTAATTTTCTTTACAAAAGTGTACTGATGATCATTTTTTCTTTAAAAATGTATTACTGGTAATGTTTTTTTTTTTTAATCTGAAGATGAATTGCTGGTATTTTCACTATAAAATGTATTTTTATACTTTCATAATATTTGACCAACATTTGGGGGTTAACTATTGGCCCACACTGGCCAGGGTGGACCTGTGAACACCAGTAATTAAGAGGTGGCCCCACGCTCCTCAAAATCTTCCTATCAGAGGCCTTGCTGCTTGTTGCAGATTATCGTCATACACAGGACGAACGAAGATGATTTAAGAGAAGGGTCGGCAACGTTGTGCTGACTATGTGCCGTCTTACGATTTTAAAATCATTCAGTGTGCCAACAGCATACGTATTTTTATAAAAGCCAAGGTCAATATACCTGTTCTACAATATATTTTATATTGTAATATATACAATAATATGTAAACCACATTAATAGAAATAAACTATTTTAAAATATTTTTTAAAAGATTTTTTTATTAATGGGAGACCAACGAGTGAGCAGTTTTGAAATAGCTAAATATCTTGTTTGCGTTGTAGGATTTGAGTATCTTTCTTTTTTTTTTTTTTTACAAGTATTCTACAGTAACACTGTGAGAACTAAAAACAGACTTTGTGTCTTTTGGATGCCGTTCATAATATCCATTGGCCTTCATTTTCTGCCACCTTATCAGACTCCAACAAATCCTGTTATTTTTCTTTTCAATTTCTTTTTTATGTTTACTCTTTACATTTAAGATACGGTTCCTTGTCGCTATTTCCATGGCATATGTATTGATAAACATTTTAGCCTCGCTTGTTCGCACCTTTACATCTAGGAAACGCCAATACACATCCACGGAGTCGAATCAACCGCATTTCCTCTGTGTGCCAAATGCAAGAGGAAACATCCACTGGGGTAGTTATTTTTCAAGAACTGCTACTTTGTGGAACAGACTGCCGCTGGAGTGATTTCTTCGAGCACATCGATCTTGGCCTCTTCAAGTCAAGAGTCAGTCGTTATATATCCTCCTTATCCGCATAATCGTCACTTCCTTCCTGTCACCTCCTCTTTTCATTCATATTACACACCACACCCTGTAATATATTAACAACTCTAAGTGGAAACTTTATTTGACTCATTCTGCTTTTAGTCCTGGAAAATGTTTATTTTATTGTGATGGGTGGTTACAAGCGAGCGGGATGTTGGGATTTGATTATTTTATTACGACATGCCTTCTAACTCTCGGGCATTGTACTGGGCGAATCTTAGAGAAAAACTGTCCCCAGATATGTCATAGACATTTGACACATGGTTTTACGAGAAAATATGATGATCTAAAGTCTCTTGTAAAGACATTTCTTTACGATAACTAGTAAGCATCCTCTGTAATAAGTTTAGACGCGTTTATCGTATAAGTATTTGTAGAAAAAACTTCAGCAAGTTTGGTTTAGTTTAATACTTGATTAGTGGTAAAATTACTGAAATATTCCCAAAAGCCACATCTGTATATTTATATTCGTATTTGTTATTGGCATTGTTAATTAACAAGATTACTCTTAGATTGCTCGTAAAAATAATCGTCGATTATATTATAGGCATATTACTTGCAATATAACATATGCCTAATGAATATTTTGTAAGAACCAAAGCTTGATGGTAGTGGATCTTATGTAGAAATTAATTTACATGTTTAATGATGCCAGACTTTTGATGAAAATTACCAAGTAACACCACATTTCTTGTATAAATATTATACTTATCTGGGTAGGGGTTATCATCTCTCAGTTGCGTCTCTACCTTTGGGCGGAGTCCAACTAAGATGTGGCTCTGTCCGCTGAGAAAAATAAATACTGTTTCGGGGAACAGCTGCCCAAAACAACACACATCCATTGCACTAGAGAAAGAGGAAAGAGAGAGAGAGAAAGAGAGAGAGGGAGAGAGAGAGAAAGAGAGGAGATCGGTAGCCATACCGATACCAGGGCAATTGACGTTTGCGGAGGCTGGGAAATTTTTGTCCATGGCCCGGGTGTACGTAGTCGGGTCCACCACTTTTAACCCGACCTTGAGTCAAATACCGTCTTAATGGGGGAGATATAGTTAAATAAACATTTGATGAAAATTACAAAGTAATAGTACATTTCTTGTATAAATATGCTTACTTGGGACATGCCGGGTAAGGTATATCATCTCTCAGTTGCGTGTCTGTCTCCGGGCAGAGTGTGACTAACCTGTGGCTCTGTCCGCTGAGGAAAATAAATACTGTTCCGGGAAACAGCTGCCCGAGACGGCACCTCTCCATTGCACTAGAGAGAAAAAGAGAGAGAGAGAGGAGATCGGTAGCCATACCGATACCAGCGCAGTTGACGGTTGCGGGGGCTGGGCAATTTTTTCCCTTGAGCCGGGTGTACGTCCTCATTCCACCACGTTTAACCTGACCTTGTGTCACATCCCGTCTCAGTAGCGAGACATGGGTAAATAAGCATTTGATGAAAATTACAAAGTAACACAAGATTTTCTCGTATAAATTAGTACGTCGTCACAGTGTCTTTTCGTTAATATTAATCAAGCATACGTGGAACGTATTCCTTTGAATATTTATTCTTCAAGCTATTAAAGGAAATGAAGACTTGATTTTTTGGCGGCATTTCTTGAACCGTGTTGAGATCACTCTCTTCAACAGAGTTGATCTTTCTTTTTTAATCACTTCACCCCGAGAAAAGCAATAAAACCACTAAGATGCAAAGGGTTACTTAGTGTGAGAGAATATGTGTAGAACAAGAAGAAGAAGAAGAAGAAGCTTATTAAAGAGTGAGTACAATAAGAGATAGGGGATTAAAAAGACAGAAGATAAAGATTGACATTGCATTTACAATTTTTGAAAATCAAATTTGATTAGAAAGCAAGAAGTCGGAACAGAGCTCTATAAGTCAGAATTGCGAGAAAAGAAACTGTTAATTTTACATTAATTTCTGAGGAGTTATCATTATTTACACTATTGATATTCGGAATATTTTCCTCATTTTTGTTAGTGGTATCACAACGTTTCGACCGTTGTGCCCTCCAGCCTTCATCAGGTTTATATCGATCTGGCTAATCCAAAGAGAATTCTGAACTGAAAAAATTACTTTATCTACGGGGGTTGACTGTTCTGGTACCACAAAACATGAGCAGCAACTGTCAAAACATGACAGCCACCAGCAGCAGCAGTCGCAGCCTGATCATCATCAGCAGCTGCAGTTGCATCCTAATCACCATCAACATCATTAGCAGCAGCAGTTGCAGCCTGATAATCATCAGCAGCTGCAGTTGCAGCCTAGTCATCATCATCATTAGCAGCAGCAGTTGCAGCCGGATCATCATCAGCAGCTGCAGTTGCATCCTAATCACCATCAACATCATTAGCAGCAGCAGTTGCAGCCTGATAATCATCAGCAGCTGCAGTTGCAGCCTAATCATCATCAACCATTAGCAGCAGCAGTTGAAGTCTGCTCATCTTCAGCAGCTGCAATTGCAGCCTAATCATCATCGACATCATTAGCAGCAACAGTTCCAGCCTGATCATCATCAGCAGCTGCAGTTCCAGCCTAATCATCATCATCATCATCATCATCATCAGCAGCAGCAGCAGCGGCAGTTGCAGCCTAATCATTATCATCATCAGCAGCAGCGGCAGTTGCAGACTAATCAGCAGCCAAAGTTAGGTTTGAGGATATTAGTTTTCTCCAGCAAATTGTCCTACGAGACAATGGCTAGTGAGTAAATGCGTTGGTTTGTGAAGTTGGTGATCTAATGGTTGTGAGTTCAATCCCTCGGTCGGGCAAATAACTGAACAGTACTAAATATAAAGTAAGGACGTGACGATATCCCTAGATATGAGTAGTGGTACAAGAACGGTTTATTCCCTGTAGATAAAATAAAGGGTTCAGCAGCATTATACAAAATCGATAAACACCTGAGGAAGGCCGGAGAAAACAACAAACGAAACGTTGTGATAAAAACAACGAAGACGAAGCCAATGTAAAAAAAAAAAATAGCTTAGAAGGTACACTTACAACTTACGCTTACATCTAGGCATTTCAGCTGTAAGATGAGTCCTTGCCGCCAGTCTAGTAGTACGCTTATATTCCTTAGATCAAAAACGATAAATTTGGAAATATGGCAGAAGACTGTCTACTTTCTTCATCTTTAAGAGCCTCATTTCCATTTCGTATTGTAAGAACCCACTGTACGTTTTGGAATAATAGCTTCCATGTATATCTGCTTACTGCATCTTTGGATAACACGTTTCTAGTTGTCGTCAACAGCAATTAAGATATGTGAGATCACAGCTCTCCACATTTTCTAGGTAAAATGTGACCCATTAACATCTTTCTGCAATCCATCCACACAAACTAATTAGGGAGGTTTCTCGAGTTTCCCCTTATCTCTTATTCCCGCAATACGCCCTGAGAGTGTTACAGTTTCTACACCGTACTTCTTCATAATATGCCCAAGATATGTCAACCTTCTTTCTGCTTTTAAGTAAAGCTTTCATGTTTTTAATTTTGAATGATTTGTTTTTTACGGCTTATCAACCTTTTACAGACTGTTTAAAGCCAGAAAATATTTTTAGATTGTAAGAATGTTTTGGAAATAAAAATGATTTACTGGTACAAGGTTTACTAATTAACCTATAACTGGGGAGAAGAAGAGGTGGATTCATACCTTTTCCAAGGTTTATTTGCGCGTGACGAACCTGACTGAAATTGGAACTCGGTTCTACGATTTCCAATTCTGAGCCGTTTTCCGTTACACCATCCGCACATCCAAGCGTACAGCAGCTGGTATACGCATCTAGATACTGACCAGGCTCGACGTTGTTTAACTTTGGTGACCAGATGAGAACCGGTGCTTCAACGTGATGTGGCTGTAAGCCTAAGTTTCTGTTTTAACAATTTTATTTCCTTTGATTGTTTGCTTCAAATATTCTGAAACTAAACAAAAAATCCAACCTTTATATTTTGGGGGCCATTTCTTGGGAAAGTGTGGGTAAGATTTCCTTTCAAGACGTCTTTCAATTGATTATTTGGAACTATGACAGGAACCCTACTGCCTTCCTCCTCTTTGAGAGTTTGTTTTCAATTATCAGATATTAACGACCTACTGTGCATTCTGATGTAACATTTAGTCTAAACATGATGAAATTTACGAGCGTTTCATATTCATACAAGAAAATTAGACGTAACTTTGAAATTTTAATCGAAACTTAGGCGTCAGAGTATTTCTTGTATGTGCAGCGCCCCTGGTTCTCCATAATCTTCTTATTTAGTGTGGCTCTTAGCAGTTGTCGTCCTTTTGCTAAGATCCTGCCCCTGATCTCTAAGTTCGTCAGCTATACTCCTCGCTGTCTTACCTTCTCTCTTTTACATTGAATATGCCCCATCCTCGTTATGTATCCAAAGAATGCGGTCTTTTAATAGAAGTGCTCTTTCTGGTGGCATCTCCTTTAAGACTTTCTTGTTGCTTACTCGCTCCGTCTATGGAATTTTCAGTATCCTTCTGTAGAACCACATTTCTGCTGCCTCCATTTTTTCCTGATTCTTGGGGAGATTGGCCAGCATTCACTGCTATATAAGTGGATGGATACCACATAGCAATCTAGCACTCTTTTCGTTGTTTCTAACGAAATAGTTCTGTTACTCAGCACCCTTTTGAAATGCTTCTTTCGTTAGTGCAATGTGTGTTCGGATCTCCATGTCACCTTTTCTATCCTCTGTTAAAACGTTTCACAGATATTTGAACTTCCGCACCTGCTTCAGGTTGATATCTCCAATTTTTAACTCGCATCATTGGCGTTTTCACATGCTGATGACTATACCTTCTGTCTTCTTGCAGTTTAGAACAGTACTTTTTTTTCGCTTTCTTCTCTTACTTACCCTGTATAGGAGGTCCTGTAGTCTTCTTTCCGAGTCGGCCATCAGCACAAGGTCATCTGCGTATCTTATATCAGGGGTCGGCAACCTAGGAAACGCGCGCCACAAGTGGCAGGCCAAGGAATTTCCAATGGTACGCAGCCATCAAAGACATCACGAAGTCCGAACCTTTAACTACTACAACGCAAAAAATGTTTATTTCTTTCAGTTTTAATCTCTATTTATAAAAGGCAGGATGTGTGTGTGCGTGTGCGTGTGTGTGTGTGTGTGTGTGTGTGCGTGTGTAACAAATGCACGGCCGCAATTTTCGACGAATTTGCACCAAAATTTACCTGCACATGCTCCAAGTTAGCGGGAACGCCAAGAACGCCTTTGAATTTCCCAACTCCCATCGATAGTCGAAATAATTGATTTTTTCATGCTTTTACGGCACTTCTCATGTAGTTTGCGGCCATTTTCTACTGTCCAGAGTGAGAGCCTATAGCTGGCTGCCACGAATAGGCAGGAAGATTCTATTGGGCAGTGTGAGAGCCAACAGCTGAGTGACACGAATGTTTACTAGCATGCTAGCATGCTAGCATGCAAAAAAAAAATCGATAGCTGCATTCGTCACAAGTGGGGAAAATTTAAATCTTCATGGCACTTTACTCCAATGGGCTCATTCCCTTGCTTAAACTCAACCTTGATTCTGATTCCGCAGAATTGGGTTGGGTATGAAAAAGTATTTGTTGTAAACATTCTTTTTTCATTCGGTTTTTCCAGTTACGAATCCTTTTTTAAAGCTGATCGTTTTGTGTTCATTTTATTTAGTTCTTTTTTCGTAACAGATTTAATGTTTAGTATAGAGATTAGAAAAAATTCGCAGTGTGAGATATGCAAGAAGTAAGGCATGTAGCAACATCAGCACAGCAAAGGGCACTCCTTTAAAGGCAAGGAAGGGCAAAAATATTTTAAGTCAAGTGATAGCGATTGCTGTAGGAGTCGTACGATTTTTGAATCAAGCACGGGCAACGCCGAGCCATGCTGCTATTATATACTATATATTACTATATAAAATATATTGTAGAACCGGTATATTGACCTTGACTTGTATAAAGATAGGTATGCTGTTAGCACACTGAATGATTTTAACACCCTAACTCGGCACATAATTAGCAAAAGGCTACCGACCTCTGTTTTATGTTGTTAAGATTACGCCGATCGATATTAAATCTTAGCAGGGTTTCCAGTTCACTTCGGATGGTGTTGCTGTAGAGCAAGGTTTTCTTATCTAGGCAATATCGCAAACCGTTGGGCAATTTTGACTGTTGGGTGAGTGAACAACAAAACATGTGGACAATTGGGAATTTTGGTGGGTGATATAGGATTCTGAGCATTAAAAATATATTTCAACATATGCTATCTGAGCAAATTACTTATAGTATATATGCAAAGAACCTGTATATAAAAAAATAAACAAGTGGAATAATACAATCTCATTCTTAGATAAGATATAAATATCTATGCAAACAAGGAATATTTTGACATTTTCTACATAGATTTCATTGGTCACGTTTTCTTTCGATTGTTCTTTATATGGTAGTAGCAGCAGCAGGTTCTGCATAAATTAGCGCTATTTTTTAACCGGCTTTTGATATTAGGTTGGTGCAAAAATAATGTCGGTTTTTGACGTTAAAAAATACCTCAACAAACGACATTCTTTTTTTGCACCAACCTAATATTATAACTGCATCATAGAGTCAGTTTACGAACCAGTAACAAACTTTTACCAAACAATTTTGGTATGCTTTAGAATATTTACTATGCAAGCGGGCAGTGGAATTTTTTTTTTTCATGCTAAAGTGGGCGATGACTCAAAAAAAAAGGTTGCTAACCCCTGCTCTAGAGGTTGAATGATTCTGGTGAGAACTCATCCTTGTTTTATGCTCCCCTCTATTTTTATTTTTATTTTGGGAGGCATCGTTGAGTAATAGATAGTGGCTCGGACTGACGAATCTGAGAGCCGAGTTCGAATAATAGTCGAATCCATTACTCTCCTTGGGAAATCCATTACTCTTTCCTTGGGAAAGGTATGAATCCTCTTCTTCCCCCAGCTATGGATAAATAGCAGGGATCTATAGCCTTGTGATGGTAACTGGTCTACTGTAGAAAGAAATGGCAACCTACTAGGAATCGGAGAGCCGAGATCGAATTCTAGTCGAATCCATTAAATTCACTTCCGTGCTAATACCCTTGGGAAAGGTATGAATCCTCTTCTTCGCCTAACTATGTGTAAATAGCAGGGTTGTGATGGTAATTGGTCTACCGCAGAAATAAATGGCAACAAATTGCGGGGAAAATCTGCCTCGTCAGTTATGTATCGAAAGATACATGATCGCTTAAACGTGTATCACGCATGGCATATAACTAACTGACTATTTTTGTGTAACTACTCAGTTCGTTTTCTCTCCGTATGCAGGCGGTTTTCTCGGGATTATTCTAGTTAATTTTTCAGACAGATCTAGTTTACCTTTTTTCTTTTCATGTGCCATACATGATCGCCTAAGCGTGTATCAAATATGATACATAACTGACTGAATTTTTAATCTGTCAAATGGGGCATAGAAATAAGAATGTTTAGGAACCACTACACTATACGAGTCAGTTGGGTAATTAAGGCATTCCCTGATGGCTGCGGTTATGAAATTTCTTAGTATTTAATTACTAATGTATTTTTTTTTCGTTCCTGAAATTCTTTTAGAGTCTCATGCTTGAATACGATAACTAAGCTTTTGTTTCCATGATTATGCACTCTCTTCTCGCCGCAACCTCTCGTCCGTCAGTCGTGTACTCTACTGATTGAACGTAATGAGTCTCGAACTTGACACCGTCGTTCGGATTTAATCCTAATTTTTAGCATCTTCAGCAAATATCATAATTATAAGAGAGACGTCCGGCCGGCTGGCGCGGGACACTTTCGATAGGGACGGGGATAATTTTCTAATTTATATGCAGACCTTTTCGAATATTGCAGAGAGCTCTAAGATCCAACTTGATGGTGATCTCCCTGTCTTTGCACTCTCTGGGCGATTTCACATCATTGCCTCTTGATTGGTCTTTCCTTCTCTTTTTCCGCCCCCATTTCTTCTTCTTCTTCTTCTTCTTCTTCTTCTTCTTCTTCTTCTTCTTCTTTATTTTTACCACCCTACCTCTATTCCCAATGCTGTGTAATTGCTTGGACTAGTGTCAAGCAGACACGATGGAATAATAAAGCCTACAGTTACACAAGATAATCCCTTCTAGAAGTATGCCAACACTGAATGTATGTTCGCCTTGTACAATAATGATATCTTTTTGCAAAACGCCACCAAGAAAACGTAGTCTGACAACTGCATTCATTTTTTAATAACAGCGACCAAACATCACAGCAATACTACTACTACTACTACTACTACTACTACTACTAATAATAATAATAATAAAAATAGTAACGACTACGTAAACCTGAGAAAATTCAACGGATGTTGAGAGGTATAATACGATCTTTATTTTCACACACACACAAACAAACACACACACACACACACATATATATATATATATATATATATATATATATATATATATATATATATATATATATATATATATATATATATATATACTTAATTAGTTACATATTAGGTACATAATATATATATAAGATATAAATTTACACATAAAATTATAAAGCAGATTAAGTAGCAAGCAAGCAAGAAAGAAAGAAAGAAAGAAAGAAAGTGATTGGAAATATTAAGAAAAGCAGAAAAAAGGAATGAAATTTACGAAATATTAATAAATAAATAAATATATTTAGAAAAAAAGGAAAAAAAAAGTAAATGAAAAAAGAAAGAAATAATGCGCCACTTGGGTAATATTTAGAGAAAAATAATTAAATAAATAAAGAATGACTAAGTGCGAATTATTAATACAGAAGAAGGCAAGAAAGAAAGAAGTGAGAAATGTTAAGAAAAACAGAAAGAAAAAAAAAGAAAGAATGAAGAAGTAAGTGTCAGCAAATATTAAGAAAGAAAGAAAGAAAGAAAGAAAGAAAGAAAGAAAGAGAGGAATAAAAAATGAAGAAAGAAAGAGTTAGGAAATATTAAGCAAGAAAAAAGAAAAGAAAGAAATTTACACAATATTAAGAAAAAAAGAAAGTTGAAAAGAAAGAAAGAATGAAGGAAAGAAAGAAAAAGGGAAAGACAGTTAAGAAATAAAAAATGAAATGAATAAAACTTTGAGAAATATTAAGAACTAAAGAAAGAAAGGAAGAAAGAAAGAAAGAAAGGAAGGAAGGAAAAAAGGAAGGAAGGAAGGAAAGAAGGAAGGAAGGAAGGAAGAGACGAATAATAAATGAAGAAAGAAAGTGTTGAAAAATATTAAGCATAAAGGAAATAAAAAAGAAACAAATTTACGAAATATCAAGAGAGAAAGAAAAAAAAAAAGCAAGTGTAAATATTAAGATTGAAAAAGAAAGGAAAGAAGAGTTAAAAAATCCTAAGAAATAAATAAAGCGTAGGGAAATAGTAATATCAGAGAGAGAGAGAGAGAGAGAGAGAGAGAGAGAGACAGACAGACAGACAGACAGAGATGGAGAGAGAGAGAGTACTGACATTAAGACTTAAGATCTCTGAGTGACTTTGAGAAATATTAAGAACTAAAGAAAGAAAGGAAGGAAGGAAGGAAGGAAGGAAGGAAGGAAGAGACAAATAATAAATGAAGAAAGAAAGTGTTGAAAAATATTAAGCATAAAAGAAAGAAAAAAGAAAGAAATTTATAAAATATTAAGAGAGAAAGAAAGAAAAAAAGAAAGAGGGATAAGAAATAAAAACGAAAGTGTAAATATTAAGATTGAAAAAGAAAGGAAGAGATAAATATCCTAATAAATTAAGCGTTGGGAAATAGTAATGAGAGAGAGAGAGGGAGAGAAAGAGAGAGAGAAGGGGGAGAGGGAGGGGGAGAGAGAGGGAGAGGGAGAGAGAGAGGGAGAGAAAGAGAGAGAGAAGGGGGGAGAGGGAGGGAGAGAGGGAGAGAGAGAGTACTGGCATTAATCACTTTCGGTTGAAATGTCTCATATGTGGTCAAGTAAGATTCACATTTCCTTTTCTCGGGGTCTGTGAAGATACTAAGAATGGTGCTGGAGATTTGAGGAAACAATGGCATTGTTTCTATTCCCCACTTCCCGAGGAAATTTCCTTGTTAATAACGACTGGCGAACCGAAATCTTCCAAACGTTGTATCATTAACTTTCATGCATTTCGATATTTGCAATGGATGTCTGGTGATTATCAAGAGAGAACGAATGAAATGCTGTCTCCTCAAACATTTCGTATCTTCCTCCTTTTCCTCATAGAACGCAGCAAATTCAGTGATGCAGTTTCAAACTTCCATTTCATTTTCTCTAAAGGGTTCTTGTTCGTAAAGGCAATTGGTTGGTGGTGACGTCACTAAAACATCTGAAATTTCTGAACCACCAATCAAATCTACCAAAGTGGAAACAGGCGTGCATGAAAAGGTATTCAAATATGGGGTGGGGGAATCAGAGTCTGGTCAAACCGGATAGGGTCTACCGAGGAAGGGCTATGATCCTGAAAGATCGGATGTATTTTTTTTTTATTATTATTATGAAAAGCCATTGCTAATATTTTCACTATAAAATTTATTTTTATAATTTCATAGGGGGTTTGACCAAAGTTTGGGGGTTAACAATTGCTCCACACCGGGTCGGTGTGGACATGGAAACAACAGTAATTAAGATGTAGTTCCACACTCATCAAAATCTCACGATCGGAAGCCTTGCTGCCTGGTGTAGTTTATCGTCATGCGCAGGACGAACGAAAATGACTTAAATACATGGAAGGATCTGCATATATTATATAAAGATTTTCTTCTACTTTATATGATATTATGTAGAATCCTCGTGTTCTGGTATCAACTGAGGTGTATTTTCAAAACAATTTACCCATGGATAACGAAGTCTTTGTGTGAATAGGTGAAGACACGATGATTCTGGTTATAGAAATCACTGACGACATCCAACCAGCCAGGGAATCAAAAAGTGAATTTTACGAAATATTTTATATGACCATTTAATTCTTATAAAATTAATTAACACATTTTCAGTTACATTGGCTATTGGGACTCTTCCGTAATTATTTCTATATTTGCCTTACCATTAGAAATGTCTACATAAGGCGGCCTACTCCTTATTTTTTGTAAATAAACGTAAAATTAGTACCGCATTCAATGCTATCTTGTATCCTGAAACCCTAATATAAAGAATGCTCTGATTTTTTTTAAATATTTCTAATTCTATGGGGTGTGTTCCTTCAAGACTTTGGTGATCATGGGTCACCACAATTTCCTTCTTTTTTAGCTCTTAATAAATTTTATCTTGTTATCTCTCTCTTAAATTCCACCATCCATTTCGTTATGCGTTGTTTTCCTCTATCCATATTTCTTTCACTTTGTCCTGTGAGTATCAAAATTTCCAAGCCTTTTTCCTCATTTTGTGCCCTAGAAATTTTAATTATCTCCTGATAATTGTAAGTCATCAAAAAGTGTAAGAATTTAAGTGTCCTTTTTGTTTCTATTTTCTCTAAAGCACTGTCATTGCTCACATGTTCAGTCCATGGTATTCTCAGCATCCTTCTGTAGAACAATATGTCTGTCATTTCAAATCTCTTAAAAATCCTATATATAAGTTATTTCTATTGTCAAGTCTTGTGAGGACGTAGGCGGTCAAAACTCTACACAGACTCACAACCGGTTGACATCTGTTCACGCATCTCTTTCTCCCGCTTTCTGTTAATGCAACTAACGATGTCATTGAGTTAATCTGTTGAAGCAGAGTTGGGCATCTAACAGTGGAACTACCGATACACAAGATGAGATGATATGCCGCGTCCGTCAGGACATGCTTCATGATTTAAACGCCTATTAACCTCTTCTTCCCTCGAATTCTGACTTAATCACTATGACTTTTATCCCTAAAGCATTAATCTCTAAAAAAAAAAATCTGACAATGTAAAAATATTTTCTGGCTTTACGTAAAAATCGACACAGTTGGAGGTTTGATGAAAGATATTTTTCCTTTCTCCGTACATTTGTTTTTTTTTTTTTATACTGTTGTGGTGTCCTCCCTCTAAAAAGTCTATGTTAGACTCATCCGCCTACTATAAGATTAGTAGGGGAGAAGACCTTTGGAGAGTAGTTGACCAGACTGTTCATTTCTGTCGAACTCTCTGCCTCGGCAGACAGGAACTCGGACGAAGCTTTGCGGCACGGCAAAGTTTCGTTCGGAGAGATAGACAGTCCCTGAAACCGTTTAAGCGTGTTCAAAGGAAATATTTCTGGCCGAGCCTACGGTTAGAGAGGAATCTGGACGAGGCTTTGCCGAAGGGTAGTTTCGTCCGGGGATGGGGGGGGGTAGACAGACGTTTTTGCTGGTTCAAAAGGAATAATTTTGGCCGAGCCTACGGAGAACCCACGGTAAACTCGGCCTTGTGCCACATACATCCCTGGTGGGGGGGTGCTGTTAAATATTAACAGTCGAATAGATTGTTCTACCGAGGCTGTGACTTTCGCAGCTGCTGTCGAACTCTCTGCCTTTGGGCAGAGAAGAACCCGGGGAGGTAGACAGACCCTGAATCCGTTTACACGGGTTCTAAGGGAATAATTTTGGCCGATCCTACGGGCTCGAAGAACCCACGGTAAACTCGGCCTTGTGCCAAATATATCCCTCCTGGTGTGGGGGGCTGTTAAATATTAACAGTCGAATAGATCTCTTCCAGCAGTGATGGTCAAACACTCTCCCTCCGGTCAGAGAAGATCCCCAGACGAGTTTATGTCGAAAGGCAGAGTCTCATCTCGGGAAGCAGCTACCCGACCCAGTTTTATACGGGGTCTACGCGGAATTTTTTGGCCGAGCCTACGGACTGGGATGCCCCACAGTAAACTCGGCCTTGTGTTACATCCTACCTCGTGGGGAGGCTGGTAAATATCAAGTCGAATAGGCTGGACAACCGATACACACACTCACTCACAGTCGTGTAATAATACTCATCTGATGTATTTACTGTTTAATATATGATATATCTGTAACACTTTGTTGTTTCTTAAACCATTTACTTGGTCACAACATGTATTATATAACATTTCGAATGAGGTTTATCAAACCATTCGTACTGACCAATTTGAAATATTGGTTCTACACACTTTTCCTTCTTTATAACGACTTTGACAGGCTTAGTAGCTATCGAAGGGAATTTTATCGTTCACAGCATCACTGTTTATTTCTGAGTTATGTTATTGTGGGCATCTGATCTGCCAAACCGTGGCACCATTGTCTGACGATTCTTGCATCTTTGAGAGGTCTTTTTTTTCATTCTAGGAATTTTTTTCATGTTTTGTTTTTGGAACTTCTCTGGAAATTGCAAATTATGTGAACATTGTTCGAAAATAATTCTTCGAAAACATTTATTTGAATGGCAAGTTGTTTGAATGAAAATTAATCGAAAGGACAATTATGCTTCATGTTAATTATTCGAAGTTGAAAATTATTTATTGCAATAAAAATGTAAAAATAATTAAAAGAGGAAATACACAAATGATAATTATTCGAAATAAAAATATCATTAATAAAACAATTAAAAAAGCAAAAATTCTTATAACTTTAAGTTAAATAATACTGGACGCAAATAGTCACCTACTGAAGAGAACTCGTTCAAGGATGCTATTAAGTTTTAAAATTTTCCAGTTACGACGCGGTATTTCTTGAAGGGCGTTACATGTTCTGGGTAAATCATCATTGACTCTCTCAAAGTGTTGTGGTGTCTTTCCTCTAATGAGGCTGTTATAGACTCTTCCCCTTACTATAAAGTAGTAGGAAAGTAAACCTGGGTGGGGGGCAGTGATATAGACTGTTCAACCGAGGCTGTGACTGTTCACATCTCCTATCGAACTTCGAGCAGAGAGGAACCCTGACGAGGCTGTACCGAAGGGCAGAGTCTCTTCCGGAGAGGTAGACAGACCCGAGCCCGTTTATGTAGGTTCTACGGGGATTTGGGGGCCGAGCCTACGGTCTCGGATGACCCACGTTAAACTTGGCCTTGTGCCTCATGTACCATCGTGGTGGGGGGGGCTAGTAAATATCGGAACAGTGATATAGACTGTACGCTGGTCAACCGACACACACTCCTAAGTCGGGTAACAGACTTCTGTTGTATTTACTGTTCAATACAATATTTATCTGCAACCTCTTGTTTTATTAGACGATCCAGGGTGCCAGATGTGTGATCGGGGTGAAGTGACCCTCTCCCAGCCTCCGAATTCGGAATCATGTGACCTTACAGCTGTACCCAGTCTTGCAGCGTTATATATATATATATATATATATATATATATATATATATATATATATAAAATTAAATAAACCACAAACATTATGTCTACTTATTTTTAGTAGAGTCCCTTCATATTCACGTATATTTTTTCGTGTATTGCAATCAAATGATGCAAGGAATGTACTGTTACAGTGTATTTCTTGGATCATTTGATTGTAATACACGGAAAAATATCCGTGAATATGAACAGATTATGCTAAAAATAAGTAGACAATGTTTGTAATTTATTTAATCAGATATGCCTAAAAGGATTTTCTGCTTAAACACACACACACACACACACACACACACACACACACACACATATATATATATATATATATATATATATATATATATATAGTGGTACTCGCTCGGAAAAACCTTAGGTATTTCGGCTTGTAGTTGAACAAACCAATACTCATGGAAAATGAGGAAGAAAGAACATGGAATTGAGGCGAAAACAATCGTCCCGAATTCAAGTTCAGATTCCTAAGAAAAAAACCTCCAAAACGAGTAAAAGTAACTACGTAAAGTGCTCAATACACGAAGTAGAGCAAATCTAATATAAACCTAAAGAGCCAGGTAAACCTACTTGGGTTTCACGTAAACGGATCCTCAGTTTTACCTTGCTCTTTAGGTTTATATATATATATATATATATATATATATATATATATATATATATATATATATATATATATATTGTTTTTTATAAACGTATTATATTAGGCAGCATATATTTTATATTATAAAGAAATAATCATACATTGAATCAATTAGCAATATTAATGCAATTAATGGCGAAATCTCTTCGCTAACAGACTTAATATAAGCATTAAACTACTAGCAATCCACTGAATGATGCGATCCTGATGTATAAAATTGTTGTCAGATGGATTTGGTGTATTTTTTAGAGCAGCAAGTACTTTCAAAAACATCATGTTCTCATCGTCAGGCTGTAATTATTTTCCTTTAAAATCAAAACTTGAAGACGAAATAAAAGTGTTGTAGACCGAAAGATGTTTTTTTTTAAGAATGTGTTATTTATTAACGGTTGTACAATATTGGAACGTGCATGTCGCAGCGCTAAAGTTCAAATATTTCAAGTGAGAATTTTTTATATGAATTTTGTAATTTAGTAAATCCACGAATTCTTTTGGTTGTAAGCGTTTTCCAGTTAACGTGACATGAACTAAGTACATAGTTCAATTAATAGAGTGATATGTCTTAGTAGTTTTTTTTTCTCCGGAATTTAGTAACAATGGATCAATTGTTTTTTATAAACATTAGGCAACATATATTTTATATTATAAAGAAATAATCATACATTGAATCATTTAGCGATATTAATGCGATTAATGGCGAATCCTCTTCGCTTTGAAAGTACTTGCTTCTATGAAAAATGCATTAGATCCATGTGACAATAATTTTATACGCAAGGATCGCATCATTCAATGGATTGTTAGTAGTTTAATGCTTATATTAATATTGCTAATTGATATATATATATATATATATATATATATATATATATATATATACTAAAATATTTAAGGTTTCTCATTAAGATTTTGAAGTTTTCAAATGTAAAAATTTTCCCTTTTCAAGGTTTTCGAAATATCAAAGAATTAGTGAATACTTGTTGCTAAGGCATAAGGCATATTGTTCGGAATATTATCCGAATGTATAAAACATTACTTTTGTCTAAACTTTAAGACATCATTAAGATTAGACGGCATAAATTAGTGTTTCCATTTTTTTTTTATTTTTAAACTGTAAATTTTCGAATTCGGAGTGAAGTATGTGTTTATACACCTACCACTCTATCTTGGAGATTAATTTCCTATTTATTTTTCTTTCTTATTATTAATTTGCTATTTATCTGTCTTTCTTATTATTACTGAACATAGATCTCCACTAGCATACGCTAAAAAATTGGAAACAATATTATACAATATTAATTGTAAAAAAAACAAAAATAAAATTTAGATCCTATAAACCATTATCATAAAATCAATACATCCAAACAATATTAAAAGCTTATTTTTGGAACTTTGATTTTAAATCTATTCTAAATCTGACACATGCATTTAATCCCAGCGATAAGTCTCACTGGCAGGATGCTTCGTGCGTTACGTCATCAAAATGCGCATGCGCTACAATGACAATTTTGAAGAAAAACAAAAAAGAACTAGCAGACATAGATTTTTGTTCTTTGATCTTTATAATTCTCCAAATTATGGGTGGGAACGATTTATCGGCAAGGTTTCAAGTATATTTACATTCATTAAATCTAGGCAGGCGTTCTCTTGTATGTAACCCAAAAAAGCAAAATTAAAAACAATATATAATTCTTGACGTTATTGTGTGTGTGTATATATATATATATATATATATATATATATATATATATATATATATATATATATATATATATATATATATATATATATATATATATATATATATATATATATATATATATATATATATATATATATATATATATATATATATATAGATAGGGCACCTCGATGTGGTGTAATGCTTAGCAAGCTTGTCTCGCTAGAACAATTACGACTGAGCAATGAGTTCGATTTTCACTGGGTGCCTTAGATTTTCGGCCTTGTGCAACATCTAATCTATGATTGGAAAATCTATATATATATAGACGTGTGGTTAGAACGTTCGCTTTTTGACCTGAGACCCGGGTTCGAATCTCACCAGAGTTGAGAACCAAACTACCTGTTATCGGTCTGGAGGGGGCGATCCCAATGTGCGACACGTTTGTGCCTGAAAACCATACCATGGTTATTGGGTAGACGGTAGGGGAGGTGGCGCTGATAGCTGAAGTCAGAAGTCATCGTGTGTTTGAGTGTGCTGGCCTTGTTCAGATTGTTGGTCACGCTAGATAACACGTTATCTCCCAGAAACTGTAACTAATATCTGTCCTGTATAGTTGCAGTATAAACTATAGGTTGGCTCTGTAGGTGTTGATCAAACACAAATGTGCCTAAGCAAGCGTCTGCAATAGGGATTGTCAGTAGGGATTCGATTCGAATACGAGTGGCCAGTTATTATTATGTATATCTATCTATCTATCTATCTATCTATGTGTGCGCAAAAGTTTATATCTATTGAAAGTATTATCTCAAATTTAAATAAGCAATTCTACTCGATGTACGCACGGGGGAAATCATGCTGAGAGCCTGGTTCCATTTTGAATCAGCAAAGTTAAGCAGAATCAAGCACAGTCAATACTTAGGTGAGGGACCGCTTGGAAATACAGGCTACTGTTGGGAACTGTAGAAATCGAAAGTGTTTCGGTTTTAAATAAAACACAAAAGACGTAAAAAAAAAACCCAAATCAATCAACCAAAATTTGAGCCGATGAAGAGCCATAATAGCCCACACCCTGAAGGGACACAGAAAATAGAAGAAGAAGAAGGAGAAAGATGAGGAGGAGAAGAAGAAGAAGAAGGTTAAGGATGCGTGAAATCAATTTTTGTATTTTAATCAAGTGAAAATCCCCGAGAATATTTTTTATTTTTATCAATCCTTTACACTGTTCGGACAAGCATCCTCATCTACGTTTCGGCCGTTGTACGCTCAGGCCTTCTTCAGGTGGTTGGAATGTCGAACTGAACCCTTTATTTCGCTTGCTGGCGTAGACTGTTCTAGTTCCACGTACCATGTTTAATGGATGTCAGTTATCTCCTGTTAATTCCCCTCTCCAAGTTCTCCACCGCCTTAAGCAGGTATTGAACTCACACTCTTTGGGTTCTGTCACTGGATCTAACTAACGCTTTTATCCACTATGCCATGTGTTCTTGAGGAATTAACGGGAGATAAATGATAGCCGGCATCCATTATACATGGTATGTGGAACTAGAACAGTCTACCCCAGCGAGCGAAATAAAGGGTTCAGTTCGACATTCCAACCACCTGAAGAAGGCCGCTGCGTACAGCGGCAGAAACATTGTGATAAATATGGCAACAAAGATGAGGATGATAGTCCGAACAATGTAAATAATGTACATAATACCTCATCTCAGAAAAAAAAAACAAATAAAAAAAAAAGATACTTATCAACCCTTTGTAGGTTATTTAAAGACGAAAGATTTTTTTGAATTGTGAGAATATTTTTTTTGTTTTAAGACTAAATATTGTGCTAACAATTTCTTTTGAGATATCATTGATTTTTTTTTAGATACAACTACTATTTAATCCACAGGTGGGAGAAAAGTAATAGATTAATCCCTTAACTCCTGGAGAACGCTTGTATGATTTTAAACTTTTTAATTGTAAACATATTCCATCTTTTGGTGATCCTATCTTTTCTGAAAATATTTTAATGACAGTGTTCTATTTTTTTGTAGGGGGGACTTGCTTTTTAAACTATTAAAATCGACGCCATTCATTTCTAACTTCTACCAATTCAGACCTTTACAACTAAGTCCCGCCACATCATGTACACAGGATTGAATCATTCTCATTCTTTTGTATTTCATTTGTAAGGTTCTGTTCAAGAGCTGCTCCTTTGGGGAACAGATCCCCTTAGACTAATCTAGGGCCCACCATTAACTATCCTATATAATCCTCCCATGAAACAACCTCATCCAGTAACACTCTACTTTGGGCTTTATATTAGGTGAACTATAATGTAAAATCCCAAAATAAAGCAAATCTGATGGTGAGTGTAAGGATATAAATTCAGCCATAAGTTCGCTGAAATTAGAAATAGTTTCATTCGTAAAAGCAGATGCAAAATTGTCAAAAGAAGGTAAAGCTTAACATTATTAATAATGATATGATATATTTAATTATAATTTCTTGGAGTCTGTCATTAGATATGAACATATTTTAGAATAATATATATTCTCTATCTATCTATCTATCTATCTATCTATCTATCTATCTATCTATCTATCTATCTATCTCAGTCTGTTCATATCTATCTATCTATCTATCTATCTATCTATCTATCTATCTATCTATCTATCTCAGCCTGTTCCTATCTATCTATCTATCTATCTATCTATCTATCTATCTATCTATCTCAGCCTGTTCCTATCTATCTATCTCTATATATATATATATATATATATATATATATATATATACGTTATTATAGGATTATCGTTCTACTATTGTATTGAGCCCGATTTTATATTAATGTTGTGAACGTTTGAATTGATATTTTATTCCTTCTCATTTCTTATATATATATATATATATATATATATATATATATATATATATATATATATATATATATAGTAAGGTAATAAAGGGTTTTGAAATCTGTATGGATAATTCCAAAGATGATTTAATCCTTAATAAAATAACTTAAACCCTTCCAAATCTGAATTAGGGTAGATTTCCAAAGATATCTTTAAGAAAATTACTTTCAAGTGTCACTGCAATATGCCTACATATGATAAGTCACTCTTTCTTTTTTATTACCCCTTCCCCTGTTTCTCCTTTCTTCTTCCTCTTTTCCCACCTCCCCTGCTTTTCAATTTGTCGTCTTTTTTTCTTCTTTCCTTTTCCTGTCTAAAAACTTATTTAAGAGGTCAAATTGTCTGGCCTCTTGACTAAGTACACTTGAACATACGTAACTTAATAAAGATGATATAAACACAACCCTATCCCTAAGTTCCATTTCTAATATAGATCATTCTATGGCCCACCTCCCACCACCTCTGTTACTTTATCTAAAACTATATCTCAAAAACTTTGTATTAAAAATACAGTGTAACCCGGATATAAGAGAGTTGCCGGGACCGGATAAGAAGTCTCTTATATCCGGGTTTGGTCTAATTTATATGCATTAACACAGGCTCTAATTTGGGGTCAGAGAAAATCTCTCTTATATCCGAGTTTCTCTTATATCCGTGTCTCTTATATCCGGGTTACACTGTTAAAGAAAGCAAATTCCTTTGTAACTAGAGATGTCACCTGATGAACCAGGAAAATATATATTTTCTGGGGAAATAAATTATTATCATGGAACCTTAAGGTTTTCGCTTTATATATATATATATATATATATATATATATATATATATATATATATAATTATTTATTTAAAAATATGATTCCAACACGCTACATAAGAGGTCTCATGTTTCAAAACAAGAGCCGAAAACTTCAATATAATTATTTGAATTAAATTGAGTTAAAGTAAGCTCTGTTCCATCTTCAAGCGAAATTTTTTTTTTTTTTTTTGGAATAACTTATTTCTGAAATTTACGTGTTATAATAGTATATTCACAATTGAAATCAAAATTTCATATGGTAACAGCCAGGGCGAATTGTTTAAAATAGGGGTGTTGAGTGTTAATAATTTGTATCAGTATAGAATATATATATATATATATATATATATATATATATATATATATATATATATATATATATATATATATATATTAGTTTGGTGCAAAAATAATGACGTAATAATGTCGTTTTTTGACGTATTTTTTAACGTCAAAAAACGACGTTATTACGTCATTATTTTTTTCACCAACCTAATATATATATATATATATATATATATATATATATATATATATATATATATATGAGAGGGGGCTTGAAGACCACGAAAAAAGTGGAGTTCACCAGGAATCAGTGCACGCATATAGATTAGCTCTGAAACTAGGACACCGGGCAGTGAACAAAGATGATATCAATAAAAATTTCCCTGAAAAAGAAATTTATGGAATTGCATACTTTGACTGGTATGTTGGTTCTTACTTTGTTTGTCTGTTTCTTGATATACAAGTATTGGAATTTGTTTTTCTGAACGTATGCTATGGGGCTTCATTTGTCAACAAGTACCATATTTCAGTTTTTGTTTTGCCTATTATCATATGTACCGCTGTTCACAGATACCAGTAGATTCCTTTGTAGTTATTATGAATTTGCTGTATGTGCAGATGTGCTTCCCCGAAAAACAACTAAATCAATTTTCAATAAATGCACGATGAGATCTACTAAAACTCTTCTTTTCCCCAAAATGTTCTGGTAATTAAACCTTACCTCACTTCTATTTTTAAAAAAAAGTACCAGTCGTATAATTGGTGATTGTACTGCAAGTGTTTCTTCATGGTTAGTGAGAGGGTCACATACAAATAAGGTTATAAGTTTGTTTCATTTGGCTGTGATGTGTCCATTTTCCCCCTAAATATTCCATGCCACGGTCTAAGTGCGTCCAATGAGAGGATACGTCCAATATCCCGGCAAATATGGTATATATATATATGTATACGAGGGTCATTCAATAAATAAGGTGAATTTTTCTGTATAAGGTCTTCTAATACAGATAGAAGCTTACTTTTTTCTTTATTTTTTTTTCAACGTCGTCTCCCAGCACTGTCACACACTTTTCCCATCTGTGCACAAGCTTCCGAATTCCTTCAGCGTAAAAAAAAATTGTAATTTGTGTTGGCTTGGGGATTATAGGCATTTTCTCCTCCAGACAGGTTGCAATATTTGAATCTAAACTTGCAGGTTGATGCGTTTTCCTTTATTTTTTCATATTTGTTGTATATATCTTTTCCCATATATGTTTAGCAAGCATTGTGCTGTTTGCTTATTTACTATTTGTAAAGGAGTTTTTTTTGTGTGTAGTCTTTCTGTTTCCAGGGTCCTTCAGATATTTTGTCTTCGTTATCTCCTGATTTTACTGTGGGTTGGTATATGA
>OZ010606.1:39775099-39810099 GCA_963932145.1 Acanthosepion lycidas
ATTTCTGTTAAATGAGGTATTTCTTGTTAATATGAACAGACCCACTAGGTTAAGTCAGGATAAACTTCCTCCCGCGAAAACCTGGAACTACCATCCCCATCACGGAACACGTACATTTTTTTTTTTAATTCTTTCTTAACCTGAGTTGACCTTAAAACTTTTTTTACTGGCAAGCGATTATTGATAAAAAAAAAAAAAAATTCAACTTTTGCAACCATGGTATAAAATAATTCCTCCTGCTCGTGACAACCTGACAAAAGCCCCCAACATATAACCGGCACTCCACCATAAATGCACACAGACACACACACACGCGCACATAACAAATCTCGAACCCAAAGCGGAAGAAGAAAAAGAAAGAATAAAATTGAAAGAATAGAGAAAAATAAATTAAAAAAAATAAAATGCAAAATTAAAAGCAGCTACCTGGAAGACGAAAATATAAAACTAAAAAATTGGGAGGAAGTCTTCATATATATATATATATATATATATATATATATATATATATATATATATATATATATATATAAATATATATATATATATAAATATATGTGTATGTGTATGTGTGTGTGTGTGTGTGTATATATGTGTGTGTGTATAAATTTATATATATATATAACTTTATGTGTGTGCACATGCGTGTTTATATTAAATAAATATCTCAAATATATTTGTATATATATATATATATATATATATATAGAATACATACATATGTATATATATATATATATATATATATATATAGAATACATACATATATATATATATATATATATATATATATATATATATATCAGTAAAAGCAGCAGTTGAAATAAATTTTTCTCCCTAGAAAAAAAGGAAAAGTATATATATGTGTGTGTATGCGTGTTTTTGTGTGTTTATATTTTATATATATATATATATATATATATATATATATATATATATATATATATATATATATATATATATGTATATATCTGATATACATATGTATCTGAATATATATATATATATATATATATATATATATATGTTTGAAATACATATATATATTTATCTGAATATATATATGCATGTACATATATAAATATATATATATATATATATATATATATATATATATATCAAGCCAGCTGTTAAAATAAATTAGTGTCCCCAGAAAAAATAGAAGGAAGAAAATAGGTATATATATGTATGCATTTCTTTATATTTTCATATATATATATATATATATATATATATACATACGTGTGTGTGCATGTGTATGTGTATAAAGCTAAGAGCCGCAGTTACAATAAATTATTCTCTTCAGAAAAAATAGAATGAAGAAATCAAGAAGAGATGGAGAAAAAAATCAGGAATGGAAGTTGCCCAATTTTTTTTGCCCATTCTAAGTGGTATTGAAAAGTTGGCGACAATGGGAGAATGCTAAAAGAGAACGTTTTATGCTCTTTGCTGAAGCATGTGAGCCTTTCTTTTAATACCCCTACACGTTGCTTAGCATGACACAAGGAGTTGGTAGTTCCAAAAAAAAAAAAAAAATCCCTCTCCAACACCTACTTTAGCAATGGTTAGCCGGATTACTCCACGTGAAGCCGAGCATAAATATTGAACGAAGTTAACTTTGTCTAAGCCTAGGCCGTGTGAAGTCCAAAATGTAAGTCGAACCTTCTGTTTCTTATTGTACCCTGTAACTTCTGACGCTTTAACTTCCCTTTGTCTTTGTTCTTTCATTCATTGATGCAATCCCGCCCTGATTGCTACCCGCTGTTTCCTCGTGTACTTCCTTCAATATGGCCTGTGAGTTTTAAATTCTCCAAGTATTCTTTTCTCATGTGTCTCAGTTTTTTACTATCTTTTTTCTGATTCCAAGTTAAAGTTTCCTTATCGTTCCTGTTCTTCTTGAAACTTCCTTCTTGCTCACATGCTCTTGTAGTGACTACTCCGATTTACCACACCCACAAAATACTCCGTTATAATTGGATAGAAAATAAGTACTGTTTACTACAGGACAATTTACCTATCGCAGTCACCACACAAAATTTTCTGCCATGACTTTGCCTAACTTGTTTTTTGTAAAAAAAAAATCAGTGATTGGTCAATTTATATCCAATCGTGTATTTTAGATATTCCTTTTGATATTTTTCCCGCTTCTCTCTGGAGCCTATCCAAAAAGTATTTAAACAGTTTGTACTCCAGGAATAAGTTAGTAGAACAATAAATCAGCAGAACTCAGCAACGAACGTGTATCTACATTCTTCTACTCACGCACACACAGACACAGAACTACCATTACACTACACTGTTAACAGTCTGTCACAAGCCAAGTCACAAACCAAATTCTGTTATCCTTTTTGTACAAACATTTCATTCTTGAATTCAAATCTTATTCACTGAACTCTGAATATTTCAACAAGAAAGTTCTTAAGTACATTATTCCTATCTTGCATCAGATATCAGTGCAAGGGAACCTACTTTTCTCTCGCTAAATATTAATACATAAACACAATTGTTGTACTCGTTGATTTTCAATATATTTTTTATTGTTGAATGCAATTTGATCTCTTGTTCTTCTTTCCTTGTGTTCTTTGTAAATTTAAATGTATGTGCTCTCACTAAAAACGCAACCTCACTAACAACGTCATTAATAATTTTAAAACAAATCTGAGCAGCACGCCACACTCTGTCTATGATATTTTTCGCAATTAATGCTAAGATCAAAATCCTTTGCAGATCTTAATAACGTTTTGTATTTCTTTTTCCATCTGTCTTAGGCCTCGACCGTCATCTATTCACAAGCGGCATTCACTGCTATATAGGAGATTAGATATATCGTAATTGAATACCCGCTTCTTTGTTTCTAGGGATGTTCTATGTTTTAATGCATTATTGAAGGCACTTACGGCTTATACCTGCGCTAGGTCTTGTTACAGTTTTTTTTATATATGTCTGTACTAGTGAGCCAACCAAAATGGGCTGACTCATTTTATACTTCACCAAGAGAAGGGTTAACCAATCAGAAAGCTCAAAATATTCAGGCAGCCATTTTGTTTTTTCTCCAAAAATATCTTCACTGCCAACCTCTGATATCGAAAACTTAAAGAATTATTTAACAGCTGCTACTTTCTCCGAAACTTTACTGACAACCTCTGATATTGAACACATTACATACTTCACTGGATTCTATATTAAAAGACTACGGCAAACATGGTCAACAGGTCTTGTGTCGTCCAACCCTACACTGCAAATTGTGACCAAAACCAAAACATTAACCTAAGAACTCGAGTCATGATCTTAAATAGCCTCGTCAGATTGATACTTTCATATGACATATCTAAACTCTCAGTTGTACACAAACGTTTTCTTATATCACTGGCTAAAAGAAAGACTTCGAAAGCATGTAGATCTTATCGAAGATCATCCTTTTTGCAAACATCGGGGATTGGCACTACAAAATCACAGACGTAGGACTGTTCCAAATAATCCAGTCATTTTAACATTCGATATGCGCCGTGTGTATCAAATTCTTCAAAACCAACCTTCTTCATGATGTGCACATTAAATTTAAACTGATATATCAGGTCATCCCATAAGTTCTGTTCGAATTTTAACTTTTTGTAAAGAGTATTTTATAATGTCTAATGGAGCTGAACATTATTTTTATGTTTAGATGCATTTAAACTGATCAAATTTTATTTCAGAGAAAAATAAAATAAAATTTTGTTTGATTAAAACCCTGCTAACATGGAAGTACCCAAGAATCATTTGAGGCACATAATGCCTTATGAGTTCAAGAAAGGAAACTCATCAGCCGAAGCGGCTAGAAACATTCACTCGGTTTATGGAGAGGAATGTGTGAATGAAAGAACTTGCAGAAGATGGTTTGCAAAATTCAGAGGTGGAGATTTCACCCTTGAAGATGATGATCGAACCGGACGTCCAGTTGAGTTTGATGAAAAGCTTCTTGAAGCAGCCCTTGAAGAAAATCCTGCTTTATCAGTTGAGGAATTGGCAGTGGTTTTCAATTCAAACCATACAACTGTTCATCGTCATCTTCAACAACTTGGAAAAGTTCCTAAACTTGGAAAATTGGTGCCTCATGAATTGTCTGAAAACAACCTCAAATCCTGAGTTGACATCTGCTCTTCTCTCCATTCTTGCCAACTTGTTTCACCTTTTTTGGATAGAATTGTGACTGGCGACGAAAAATGGATCTTTTATCGAAATGTTAAGCGTCATAGACAGTGGCTTGGTAAAGGGGAAGGACCCCAGCCACAGCCGAGAAGGGAACTTCATGGGCAAAAGGCTCTTCTTTCAAACTGGTGGGATCGCCAAGGAATAATCCACTTTGAATTCATACCACCTAATGCAACAATTAATGCTCAAATATACTGTCAGCAATTAGAGCGTTTGAACCAAGCTTTGAAGAAAAAAAGACCTGCTCTAGTGAATCGAAAAGAGGTGATGTTTCATCAGGGAAATGCGCGACCCCACACAGCAAGAATCACGTCACAAAAGATCGAAGAACTTCGGTGGGAGAAAATTCCTCATCCACCTTATTCTCCCGATCTTGCTCCTTCAGACTACCATTTGTTTCATAGCTTAAATCATTTGTAACACAGGAAGAGGTTAAAACTGATATTTGTGAGTTCTTCGAATCAAAGCCAAAAGAATTTTTACAGTAATGGAACTAGTAAGCTTGTTAATGGATGGGAGGAAGTCATAGATAATCAGGGAAAATATATTGTTGATTGAATCTGTAATTAAATGTAACATTTGGTCACTTGTTTTCTTTATTCAAAATTCGGACAGAACTTATGGGATGACCTGATATTTTATGATTCTGAGTATAGGTATAAATTGATGCGATCACGGCACCAGTCTATATATATGTATGCATATATATATATATATATATATATATATATATATATATATTTTTTTTTTTTTTTTTTGAACAATAAAAATATTTAAAAATTAAAATTTTCAGACGCACTGCGTTGTAGATTAAAATTCTTTCGGTTTTTTTTATTATTATTATTTCATTTAGATTCCTCGACTAGTTTCGGCCAAAATGGCCATCATCAGGAGAAGAAATATTTCTGCTTGCTGGTAGCAGTAAACCACAGAAATAAATGTCTTGATGGAGAAAATGAACTTTTGTCTGTAGTTTTCATTAGCTTTTTAATTTTTTTATCTTTTTAACATGAATCTTTTTACATTCCTTGTGTTGGTCAAACAGTCTCTTTTAAGTTGTTATTTGAGATAAGAGCTGGATGGATCTATGCTTCTCTGAATTCCCCTGGTCAGTTTGACAGTTTTATTGGTCCTGGAAAGAGGATGTGTCCCTGTTAAGTGTTTGTATGTGTGTTATTTGGTTCTTAGTGAGTGAGTATGATATGTGTAAGCGTGTATATTGCTGTGGGTGTGTGTTATCATTTGGCTCATTAGAGAGTGAGTGAGTATGATGTGTGTAAGTATGTATGTTCGTGTGGGTGTGTGTATATGTGTGAGGCCTCAACACCTCCGTAAGCATGTCTGTCTTGTATGGGGGAGAAATGTGGGTAGGTTTTGATTTGTAGTGTTATATATTAGTACTATCTATATTGTTAAATTTATGGCTTAGCCCGTCTGGATAGTGTGTTTTTAGACGTTGTATCCACTTATTTTCATGGAACTCTAAAATCTTTCTAATGTTATCTGCTCTGAACTTTTCTATTCTCTCAATTATAGTGAACTTGGCATGGGTTTTGAAATCGTGTTTTTCTAGGCGGAAATGTTGTTCTCCAGGTAATAATTTTTCATGGGGAGTCGAATATTCAAGAAAGACATTCGGATTACTAACCTACACACAAAAAGAGAATGTCTCATATCGAGAATATTTAACATCGAAAAACATAAAGGAGAAAAAATTAATTATTTTTAATACTATGTGGCAATCTCCATCCTTTACCTGATGACGGTCGCGAGACCAGAAACCCGTGTAGTAAAATTATGAAAAATAAAGCATAATATTTAAAAAAAAAATCCACATTACAACCAAAAACGTTTGTGGTAACGCGCTTCTTTTTAATATATATACACCTTTTCTCTCGTTGGATCTACTATAACCACTTATATATATATATATATATATATATATATATATATATATATATATAATAATGACGTAATAATGTCGTTTTTTGACGTATAACGTCAAAAAACGACATTATTACGTCATTATTTTTGTACCAACCTAATATATATATATATATATATATATATATATATATATATATATATATAAAAGAAGCAGTTAAAATAAATTTTTCTCCCTAGAAAAAATGAAGAGCATATATGTGTGGGTGTATGCGTTTTATATCATATATATATATATATATATATATATATATATATATATGTGTGTGTGTGTGAAATACATATATATATATATATATATATATATATATATATATATGAAATATATATATATATATATATATATATGAAATACATATATATATATATATATATATATATATATATATATATATATATATATATATATATATATGAATACATATCTGAATACATATACATTTGTGAATTCTAGCGGTGTACTAGACTGGCGTCGAGATCTCATCAATTTACAGTTGAGTTAGCTAGATGCAACTCTACAGTCTATGCTAACGGTTTCTTTTTCTCGCTTGTGGAACTCTCTTCCGGCTCCATGCTTTCCAGCCAACGTTAATTTGCAAAAATATAACTGCAATGTCAGACGCGATCTAACAGAACTCCTGATTACTTATTCTTCTTCCCGCACATTATTTCCACTTTCGCCAGCGGAGACGTGTATATACGTCTCTTACGAAAAGTGTCTTTTTGAGAAACAGACCAATAAACCCGTCCGAACATAACGTTCAAAATCGAAATATAGACGTGTTTATACGTCGACCTTGAAACGAATCCAATTATGAACTCATACGTCTGGTAGAGATGTTAGTCACCGCTTGGATACTTGCATCAGTTTCTTAGTAACTATATTAAAGACAAATGAAAAGAATCGGATGAAATTGAAACGTTTTTCCCCAAAATAATTGGCGGAGTAGGGGTTAATGTTTCTGTTCTTATTTCTTCCAAAACCTGTAACCCTTGTGTCTCAGTGTCTTTATTCTCTTGCATGGAACGATACAGGGGCTTTTTTTTTCTTTCCATTTTCTTTAAGAATTCATCGTTTGCTTACTCGTTCCGTCCATTGTATTCTGAGCATCCTACTGTAGAGCGACACTTCTGTTGCCTCAATTCAAGAGGAGATCGCGTAGCATTCATTGCTATATAGGAGATTATATATATCGTAGTTGAATACCCGCTTCTGCAAACCTCGCAGGTTGGCACTACACAAAACACAGGCGTTGAAATCGTCCAAATAACAGAAACAGAAACTTGAAAATAACAGAAACCGAAATAACAGAAATAACAGAAAAAACCGAAATAACAGAAACCGAAAAAACAGAAATAACAGAAATAACAGAAAAAACCGAAATAACCGAAATAACAGAAAAAACCGAAATAACAGAAATAACAGAAACCGAAATAACAGAAACCGAAATAACAGAAACCGAAAAAACAGAAATAACAGAAATAACAGAAATAACAGAAAAAACCGAAATAACAGAAAAAACCGAAATAACAGAAACCGAAATAACAGAAACCGAAAAAACAGAAATAACAGAAATAACAGAAAAAACCGAAATAACAGAAAAAACCGAAATAACAGAAAAAACCCGAAATAACAGAACCCGAAATAACAGAAACCGAAAAAACAGAAATAACAGAAATAACAGAAAAAACCGAAATAACAGAAAAAACCGAAATAACAGAAACCGAAATAACAGAAACCGAAAAAACAGAAATAACAGAAATAACAGAAAAAACCGAAATAACAGAAAAAACAGAAATAACAGAAAAAACCGAAATAACAGAAACCGAAACTTGAGGACTTTCAACAACTCAGATGTTTAACCCTTCTAACTTGAAGAGAAAAAAATAATGACATAATGTTGACATTTCACACAAGTTCAAACAAAAGGCAAGGAATGAAGCCCCCACCCCAACTCCCTACGCTGTCAATACTTGAAAGCAGAATAGAAGTTATGGACCTTAGAAATCCATTTGAAATAATAAATACTGAATGCTTTCTTACAAAGAAAAAAAGACTATTATCATAACTACATCTGTCTATATTTTTGAGACGAGGTACTGTAACTATTTACACTATTTATATGGTTCAGACTGTTGTCCTTATCTTTGTTCTTATATTGACGACGTTTCGGCCGTTGTATGCTCCGGCCTTCATCAGCTGGTATACGTTGGAATTTCGTCCACTGGGGCAGATTGATCTAGTTCCACATACCATGCTTTTTCTAGATATCTCAGTTTCAGTTATTTCCCTTGAGTAACTCAACTCTCCAAATTTTTGTTCACCTCCGTTGTGGCCAGGTATTGAATATATATATATATATATATATATATATATATATATATATATATATATATATATATATATGTGTGTGTGTGTGTGTGTGTGTGTGTGTGTGTGTGGAAATATATAGAAAATAGGAAAGAACTCGTTAGGTAAATAATCCAAAGTTCTTTAGTATTTTTGTTATTATTTTAAAAAGATAGTGCTCAATACAAAAGTAGAGCATAAATATAATTATTTATTTAAAAATATGATTCCAACACGCTACATAAGAATTCTCATGTTTAAAAACAAGAGCCGAAAACTTCAATAGAATTATTTGAAATAAATTGAATTAAAGTAAGCTCTGTTCCATCTTCAAGCGAATATATATATATTATGAAATGGACAAAGTCTGACAATTATTTTAAGAATGCATAAACATAAAAATGTTTATATATATATATATATATATATATATATATATATATATATATATATATATATATATATATATATAGGTAACTATACTCGTTTCGAAAAACCTTAGAATTTTTGATTTGCCAATAATCAAATCAATCACGAAGAAAAAAAAGGTTTTAAAAAAAGAAAGAGCTAGAAACATGAAAGTCTGTCGAAAAAAATCGCACAGATACAGGTTTAAAGCCCAAAGAAAACACCCCGACACGAGTAAACAACTAACAAAAGAGCTCAATACAGCCGTAGAGCAGAACTAGATAGCCCTTTATATATATATATATATATATATATATATATATATATATATATATATATATATAACGGCCATATTTGTAAGGGTAAGGTCAACACTGATGTCTAGGGTGAGGTCAGTTGAGGTCAACACCGAGTGGCAACAGTCTGTTTCATGTCATGTTTGAATGTAATCTTCATGGATTGAAGATTGCGTTCAAGTATCAAAGGCATCAAAGCACAGTCGGCCGTGCTATTTAACCCACGGCTAGAAGATGGTTTCATGCCTTCTCCAAGGGTATTAATGCGAAGCGTGTATAAAGTACTTGATCAGAATTTGAACTCGGCGCGTTGCTTCCATATCGTCGATAACGCTACCTGTACATTATTATTATTATTATTATTATTATTATTATTATTATTATTATTTATACGCGTATTATTGTACTCGCCTTTGTCGTTATTACGTTTCGGTCGCTGTGTTCTCCGACCTTCACCAGATGCTTGTCGATCCGGGTAACTTGCAAATAATTTCAAATTTAACTTCTTATTTAATCTACAGACATAAATTTATTCAGACTTTATTATTGGGTTGGTGCAAAAATAATGTCGTTTTCTCACATAGTAACATATGTGAGAAAACGGCATTATTTTGGCACCAACCTATTATTATTATTATTATTATTATTATTATTATTATTATTATTATTATTGTTGTTGTTGTTATTGTTATTATTTCTCCCTTTGATTTCTGTTGTATACAGGTTTCCTTTTGGATCCCAACCGGATACCTAAGGTCAGAAATCGTTTCATGACATTTTCCACTGATCATTCTTGTAAATGTAAAATGAAACGAAGATCCCACACATTTTACATAGAGAAAGCTCTTCGTAATGTGTGAACTGTACTTGTCAGTACAATCATTTATATTTCTTTAAGGCATGGGCTACCAGGAATCTCTTCAATGAGTCTATGGGAACATTTTCCAATCAATCCGAGGACTCCAACTACAACTGGAATTATTGATGTCCTCATGTACCACATTTTTTAGATTTCCAATTCAACATCCTTGTACAGGGTGTGATGGATAAATTCCCTTCTAAATTACGCCAAAATGAAAATAACACTGACATCACGTTTTAACAGATATATTTACCAGAACTATACAGAAATATCTTGAAAAAAATAAATTTATTCAATAAAATCGCCATTGAACATTGAACAAGACGTCTGGAGGTCGTGGAAGAACCACAGCCAACAGACGACTTCGGAATCTCCTGCAAGTTTTCTAGACGGTCTCCTTGTATAAATTGGTGAAAGCTGTCATAATCCTCACCGTCAGTTCATCTTTGGTATTACAAGGAGTTTTGTTGGTATCTCGCTCAACTGTGACCCACACATAATAATCAAGGGGTTACTGTCTGGGGAGTTAGGTGGCCAGATGTAAGGGATGATATGGTCACAGAAATTGTCTGACAGTCATGTCTGGGTTCTTCTGCTTGTGTGGCATGATGCAAAGTCCTGTCGCCAGACATAGGGTCTTCCACCAGCCATCTTCTTGACACAGGGCAGCGATACCTCATCAAAGCACTTGATCTAGGCCTCTGTATTGAGTCTGAGTCCCTGTGGGAAGATGAATGGAGTATAACATCTCCAAACACGATGATATTGTCGGGATATATATTTCCGTATTCCCAGGACTAAAATGTTCGTATTGTAGCTTCCTATGCGAATGACAGGAGTACAGTACGCTTTTTTTTTCCCCAATTTCTGGTGGAGCGACTTGCGTCATGGTGTTCTTTTTTAAAAGACGCTACCCGGCTGACTCTACTATGCTATGCAGTCGACAAAATATAATAAACCAAAAAAAAAAAAAAAAAGAGCGTGCGTGAAATTAAAAATATAAAATGGCGACAATTTACCCATCGCATGCTGTATTTTGATAGATTTTGAAGATCTTCAAAGATACATTACAATCTGCAGGGAATACCATGTTAATAAGAAAGCACGTACTATTTCTGTGGTCATTGATCAGAATGTCTAAGTTTGTTCTGTCTGTCTGTATGTAACGTCAAGTAAACTTATTACAGTTCCTGTCTCTGTAACCGGGTCTTGGTGATTTTCATACAAGTTTCTTGCAGTTTTCTTTTCCGTAAAAGTTGCATATTTTCTAGTGTAGATATTGGCCTACTCTATTATGCCAAGTTTTATATTCAGTGGGTGCTAAATGTTTCTGGACATTTATCATATCAGCATTTCGGATTGACACAGTTTTCCATTATTATTATTATTATTATTATTATTATTATTATTATTATTATTATTATTATTATTATTATTATTATTAATGTATTTCCATCTTCACACCATTTCTGTCTAGTGGCTGTCAATGGGGATAGTGTGAGGGCGAGAAACCTAAAATATTTCCTACTCTTTTAATATTATTTATTATTTAATAGACATGAGCAGACAGAGATAATATATATTTAAGATATGTGTGTAGAGCGATTATCACTAATGTAGCCAAATGCATAGGGACATATATCAAATGTATGGAGCCATCTCTCATCTTAAGCGAGAAAACGAATCGTTCACTGCCGATGATTGTGTTTGTGTCGCTCGTCAACAGAAAGGACATATCAAGCTTTTCTAAAACCTCTACAAAGACATGCTGAATATTTGTGTGTTAAGCTGAACACGATCAGCAGGAAACCTGATCGTCATTATACTCGGATTTTTCAACCGCCTTCGGCAATTTCTCGATCGAGAATTCATCTTAAAATTTGATTGGAAGATGAAGAATCGCTGTAGTAATTTTAAAAGATTGACCTTAAGGAGTTTATTGAATAGAAGAAGAAGAAGAAGAAGAAGAAGAAGAAGAAGAAGAAGAAGAAGAAGAAGAAGAAGAAGAAGAAGAAGAAGAAGAAGAAGAAGAAGAAAAAGAAATGAGTTTGGTAGGAGGCTATAAAAAGAAGTCAAGTTAGCGAAAGGAAGAGATGAAAGGATTAGGAGCGAAAGAAGAAACTAATAAGAAAGAAAGTGGAAAGGATATGAAAAAGAAGAAAATGAAATCGAGGCTAAATAAAGTGTGACTAAGAATAAAAGAATAAAGGAATAAAAGAATAAAAGAATAAAGGAATAAATGAATAACAAGAATATGAATGAAAGTGAGTGAAGATGCAGATGGTAAAAGAAAAGAAAAAAATGGAATAATATTAAAAAAAAAGTGGACAAAAATATTTACGATGAAAAAAAAAAACGCTTTTTAAGGAAGAAAATTATTTCTTAGAAAATGAAAAGAAGATTTGCCGAAATTATATAAAAAATAAAAAATAAAATCAAATGAAATAAATTTTCAAAAATAAAAAGATAAGATATAAATGATTGATTTAAAATGGAAACAGATGCAATACACGAAAAGGTTTGTTAGGAAAGCAAAAACGTGTATGTTCCGGATACTACTACAGGTTAACCTAAAATTACTGAAAACTAAAATTTTTGCATGTAAATGACGAGCCAATAATGAAAGTATTTTTTTTTTTGATAATAAAAGCAATATTTTTCAAAAAATTACAATTTTTGGAAACATTAGAAACAAAGAAAAGAGTATTGAATTATGTAATATCAACTCTCCTTTATGACAGTAAATGTTGAAAAATCTCACCACAGTTAAAGACAGGTGAAGGAATAAAAATGTGGTTCTACAGGAGGATGCTGAGAATACCATAGACTTAAAATGTGAGCAACGCCGAAGTTTCAGAGAAAATTGGGAAAAAGGACCCTTGTCCTTAAAATCAGAAAGAGGTAGTTGAATTTTCTAGGGTCCATAATTAGGAAAGAGGGTTTGGAAAGATTTATACACAGAGGGCAGTCTGAAGGAATGAGGAAAAAAGGAAACAACCCATGACCTGTTTTGTGAGATTGAGTAATTGCTTTAGGGGAAAAAAACCGATAAAATTTATTAAAAACTAAGAAAGATCGGAAATAGTGGAGAGCCATGATCGTCAACATCTTGAAGGAACACGGTACATAAATGAAGATCAAGAAAAGTTACAGACATACATACACACAGTCACATACACACAGTTACATACACACACACACACACACACTCACACACATATATTAGGAAATATACATATTATCTTACATAATTGCATAACTCGAAGATTCATACGTTCTGCATTCTTCAGGGGCAACTTTTTGGGGTTGACACCGCTTCTTTAGTATTTTTGTTTATCGCGAGATATTTTATTGTTAAAATATTCAAATGAATTGTTTCATTTTGGATTTAAATTTAGGCCAAGATTAGCATTTAAGGTTGAAAATAAGGTTGGTAATAAGAATTTTAAAAGACTGTTGGAATCAAAAGGAGTGAATAAGAAAAATCAAGTGGGTAAGTATTTTTTTCTATCCATAAATAAATTAATAATATTATTAATATTAATATTAATAAACTAAATAAGAAAAGTGGTACCAATAATAAAAAAAATATGCCGTGATAAAATAAAATTAAAGTATTAATAACAATAATCCACATCAATGAAAGTAGAATAATATTAGCAAAGATAAAATAAAATAGAAACAGATAAATAGGTAAATAAATAGAGCAAATAATTATAGCAGTTAAAGAAATAAGTAAAAATAATAAATTCAAATAAAAAATAAATAAATAAGATAGTAATCACGTTACAAATAGTAAGACTAAATGTAGGAGAATAAGATAAAAAGACAAAACAGTAATAATAAAAAATGGCAGAGATATGATAATGGAAATGATGGATTAGCAAAAAAAGTTAAATGCGTTACAGTCTAATATTAACAATAGTTGTATAGTAAATGTTGCAAAAATTAAAAATATTAATAAATAGCATCAATACTAGTATATGGGGTCCCTGGGTTCGGTTAAACTATACTGGGTCAACGTTTTTGTGTAGAAAATTGATCTAGGTAGGCAGGTGCTCATTGACTCACTTCTTTTCTTTAAGAGATTAGGATTGTTTATATTTTCAGGATTAATAATTTCTCAGAAAGACATAGATTATTTCTGTTGCATTTTCCGCTGAAGGATTTAGCTTTCGTTACTGGTTCTCCAGGTGATAATTGGGTTTTTATTCTCGCTTTTCAGTTTTTAGAAAATTTAGGCAGGGCAGTTCTGTTACTATATTTGATATTACCTAATGTCATTTGGCGGAGGTAGAGGCGCTATTTCACGCGGTTTTCCGTAGAGCTTATATAAAACTTGGCCTCGTTGTCATATTTGATTTCAACTTTATAAGCTAACGATTTAGACATACATTTGTTGTTTAATGGACAGGAGTTTTTTTTTTTTGCAGTTGCGGGGATGATGTTGTTTTGAAGGATGTTGACGTATCTGTTTAGAATGGAACAGCTGTGCTGTGCTAACAATGTTTGCAGCACAACTGTAGCTAACTTTGGCGTTGTCTTTTTTTGAAAATCTGGTTTAGCGTTGAGAAATGACTGAAGTGCTTATGGGTTAAATTAAAAAAAATTCTGATATTAGTTTTTACTTTTTTAAGGGAGGGTTAAACCATATAATATTACGTTTGCGACGTTTTGGTTTGTTGGGGGATCATTATCGTTATTGTCTGAGAATTTGAGGTTCATTTTATGGTTACTATGTTCTAGATAATCTACGTATTTGCCTTTATGTTTGTCAAAAACGTCCTTATTGCTAGAGGTGGTTGACAGCCTATATTGAACCGACTTATGTAAATTATTCAGTATTCTAGGATGGTGGTTGGATTGTTTGCTAATGTATCTATGCTTGTATGAATCTTTAGTATATGGTTTGTGAAGCGCATTAAATAGGTCAAATATTACATTCAAGAAATTGATTATTTTAGCATTGGTGGTAGTGGTAATGCTCAGACCGTGGTCTTTGAAGAACTTGATTAATTTTTTTCGAAGACAGTCAGCTTTTTGTGCGCTTAATTTGCATAGTAGAATAATACCGTCGTCCCTATACAGGCCGGTGTTTTTAATCTCAAAGATAAACCTAAGACTCCAAAGTATGCAGACTAGATCGCAAGCTTTTGCTGAATCAAACGTGCCCATGGCAGTACTAAAGTCAGGATTACTACAGTTGGTCCACGAGACCTTCATGGAATAGAATGGCTTTCAGGGTCTGTTTAATGATGTTAATGTCTTGTTTGCTTATGAGGCAGTCAATGCTGGCTAGGTTTATCGCATCCATTAGCAACTTCTCCGTGGTGGATGGGTAGAAATTGCAATTATCGAATTGGAGGAAAGATAATTCGCTTTTCTTATCAATTTTTTGAACCAATCAATGGCATCAGCAGCATTATGCCACTTGTGTATTCGAAGGCTTTTTCGAGAATATTCTTACTTGTATTACCTATGTTGTTCTTGGATGGATGGATTAGCCGGTATTGTGAGTTGTGTGGTAAGCCATCAGAGGGGTCTTTCACCGTAACGAATCCCTGTTGCTTCCGCAATTTATAGACTCTGTCGTCGATTTTTGGCTGTCTTTTTGGCTTCACTATTGATGAAAGATTCCCAGAGCTGGGGTGCTTCTTTGGAATTTTAATTGACCCCCACCACCCTATTAATGGCCTCCTGATATATCTCTATATAGATCTGGTTGTCTGTTTTATCAGAAGTTAGAATAAACTACAACAACCAACCCCAAAACCGAACAAATAGCTTTAATTAAATTCTCAAACCAAAACAAAACTATTAAATAAGTGATATAAACAAATCTTTACTACGTTAATAAAAAAACACCGATTAAAAAATAAGTAAATAAATAAATAAAATAAGAAACAAAAAATAAAAACAAGCAAAATAATTTAACCCAAATAAATAAATAAACGACTTCCGGTAAAATAACCGCCATAATAGACTACCCACAATGCACCACTGACCCGTATATGTATAAATAGCCGGGAAAAATAACAGCATACGTGGCCTGACGATTGCATATAGCATGAAACAGACTGTCGCCTCTAAGTGTTGACTTCTATGTTCACTTTATATATATATATATATATATATATATATATATATATATATATATATATATATATATATATATTAATGTATATTTGGGCAGAAATCTTTGTTTTAAACAGGTTTCATTAAATATGGTAGACAAGAAATATTTAATGAATTTTTTATTTAGTTTTTCCGGTATCCTTTTTTTTCCGTTTTGCAGGAGCAAGTGAGTAGAGAGATTTTCCATAATTTTCATTATCACAAGCGTTTCCGGCCACTTTAATCATTTTCAGGACCGAAGGCTCGGAATAAACGCTTCTATTAAAAAATAAACGCACAAATAAGATACATCTTAGAAAGTCAATTGTCTGTATTTGATTACTCAGATTTTCGCTATGAAAAGTTACCGATAAAGAGATTGAGGCTTTCGAATATGGCGCCGCCTGTAAATCCTCAAGGGGTGATAGTTTCAAAATGTTGCCGCTGTGAGATATTATTAATCAGTGGGGTGGTAATCGGACACTGGCTAGAAAAACTAAATAAAAAATTAATTTGAACTTCCTTGTATGCGATATTTAATGATATATATATATATATATATATATATATATATATATATATATATATTATACAAAAACAGTTTAGTCACTACAAAGATGCAACTTCGTTTCGATGCATTTCAATTGCACCTCGACGAGTGAGAACCAAAAATGAGTCCATTTTGGATTAATACTGTGAACGTTAGAATTTATATATTACTTTCGTGCTCATTCCCTCGGATATATATATATATATATATATATATATATATATATATATATATATATATATATATATCCCTACACGCAAGCTCTCTGGCGGCCCGCCTATGTCAACGCCGGCAGCGGGTCACCAGCGGTAAACGCTATTAGCATGCCACCCGGTGGCAGATTGGTGGGTCACGATATGGATATGGATTGGTGGATATATATATATATATATATATATATGTCATCACTTCAACTTTTCCTTATCTCCTCGTTCTTTTGCTAATTCTTTCTTTATATTATGGATGCTCCTGGAGGACTGAAGATCACACAGATATTACACTCTAATCGGAGATAGAATATCACAACAATTGTACATACAAATATTGTGTTTTACTAAGCGTAGCTTAGATGTGGCATAAGGCCGAAAGTTTGGAGCTCTCAGGTAGGATTGAACTCACTCATAATTGATCTATTAAAGCAAGTTTGGTAATTCTGAAAACACGTCAAGTGCACAAGTAATTTACAAAGCGAAGTTTTGTTGTGACAAAAGGCCTAATGTAAAGAACACCTCGTGAGGATCGAACTCGCTACTCAGTTTTAAATGCCTTAGTGAGCCATATTTGTTCTTACACTACGTTGAAGTAGCCAAACGACTCTCTAAGTGAACCTTCGATATGGCACAAGGCCGAAAGTGTGGAACCTTTATTGATCGAACTCGTTACTCAGTCGGAATTTATCAACTGAGACAAGCTTGTTAACCGTTACATCTCGTCGAAGTTCTATTTTACGCAGAACTATAGAAAAGCCTAATGGAAACAGAATACAGTGCCGTAGTTAGCTCCTCCTTAGTTCCTTAATCCTTCACCAGGGGTCTCTCTCCCCTTGCTATAAATACTGGGTGACCTTTCGCCTCGATCTCTCTTCTCCCCTCATGCCTTTGGCCGTATATCACCTCGCGTGGAAGTGAGGTAATTCTTTTCTCTTCTTTCTTCATTCCAGCTAATATCAATATGTGAGCTCTCACCAATACAACGTTTCCCAAATTCTGGGAACACGCTAAGAACAATACCAATACACATACGTACGAACACTCACCACAATATACACACATAACATTCACCACACAAACTCAATGTAACTGTTCATGTGCTTGTAACTTGTTGGTAATACATATATTTATTTATATATAATTATCGGTCTTGTTTGTTTTCTTAGACTTAATTAAAGTCCAACATTCTCATGTAGCTGGACCGGCTAGCAGGAAATTTTGACCCACGTGTGTTCTTTACATCTTCACCTCACTGTCCTCTACAACTGGACTATATCAAGGAACACAGCGGGCGAAATATTATGATTGAAACAACGAAATGAAGATATATGCTTGAAGATATTACGAAATAATGAAAATATTTTGTCTGAAACGTTCAGTCAGTGAGATGGAAGAGAAGAAGAGAGAGACAATAAAAATGAAGGAAATAATAAATTATGAATAGCGAAGAAAGAGGTAAAAGAAAATATAACCGAAGAGGAAGAAAGAAAGAAACTGAAAATGGCTATTAATTATGAGACGAGAGAGGAGTCAATAGTGAATAAGACTGATTTGCTTTGTTTTACGGCATTATTAACCTCAGAGGGTTATTTAATGTCGACAAGAGTTAGCGGATACAATCTTAACAACATTAGGTATGCCGAAAACACAGTGTTCATGGTTTGGTTTGGTTTATTTTGTTTTATGGCATATTAACCTCAGTGGGTTACTTAATGCCAACAAGATCTTTATTGCTGATAATATTTTTTCCTTCAAAAATGCATTGCATGTAATGTTTTTCCCCAATAATGTATTGCTGGTAATAATTATTCATAAAATAGATTTCTGGTAAAATTTTTTTAAATAAAAAATATATTGCTCGTTATAATGTATTGGTGGTAATAATTTTTCCTCAAAAATTAATTGCTGGTATAAAACCCCTTTTTTATGCCTTCATAGTGCTTTGTTCCCAGTTTCGGGGGTCAGCAATTGGCCCATAATTGAGAGCCTAACAAGTACTACCTACCCAGAACAGGGTGAACCTGGGAATACCAGCAATTAAGAGGTGGTTCCACGTTCCTCAAAACCTCCTGATCAGAGGCTTTGCTGTCGTTTATCGTCTTACCCAGAATGCCGGATGTAATTTGTCGTCTTACCCAGAAACGGACGGGTTTTGGGGGTAAATATTTGCCCAAAGCTAGAACCTTAACAGGTGCTGCCACTCCGAGTCAGGGTGGACCTGAGAACACCAGAAATTAAGAGATGATTCCACGATCCTGAAAACCTCCTGATCAGAGGCCTTGCTGTCGGATGTAGTTTATCGTCTTACCCAGGACGCGGATGCAGTTTATCGTCTTACCCAGGACGCGGATGTAGTTTATCGTCTTACCCAGGACGCGGATGCAGTTTATCGTCATACCCAAGACAGAGTGAATAAGAAGGAATAGAAGAAAGAGGTAGAAGTGAAAAGCTGGATGAGGGGTGAGGCGAAATGAAAAAATGAGGAAAAGAGTAATAAATAAGTAGAAGAGAGAGAGAGAGAGAGAGAGAGAGAGATAGAGAAAGAGAGAGGCAGAGAAGTGAAAGAGAGAAATAAAAGAAAAGAAAGTGACGAAGAAAGAGTAAGAAGAGAAAAAGAAAGGAGTGAGAATGAGAATAGGAAAACGAAAGAAAAGAAGAATTCTTCTTTTGTTTCGTTTTCCTGTTCTTATTCTTATTCTTATTCGAAGAAGAAGAAGAAGAAGAAGAAGAAGAAGAAAAGTAAAAAAGAAAATGGAAGAATAATAAGAAAGAAAAGAGAAATAGAGAAGAAAAAAGAAGAAAAAAGTGAGTTAGGAGGGGAGAGAATGAGAGACGAAGAAGGAAGAGGGTGAGTAGAAGAAAGCGTATGAAAGAAGAAAAACATAAAGAAAAGAATGAAAAAGAGATAAAAAATACAAAGGAAAGAATGAGAGGAGAAGAATCTTATAATATTTTAGGAAAGATTGAAGAAAGAAGAAATAATATAGAATGAATAAATAGGAGAAAGGAGGAGAGAAGAAAACACGAGATTGAGGGGATAGGAAAGAAGAGAAAGAAAGCAAAGAGAAGAATTAGGTGAAAGAAAGAGTTGAATATTAAAAAAAAACGAATGGAGAAGAAAGAACATGAAACGATATAGGAGAGAAAAATATAAGAAAATGAAAGGAGTAGTAAGAGCTAAATGAACACAAAGAGAAGAAGAAGAAGAAGGAAGTGAGAAAAGAATATGAGAATGAGTGAAGAAGAAGAATAAGAAGAGATGTAGAAGGAGAGAAAAATATTAGGTTGGTGCAAAAATAATGACGTAATAATGTCGTTTTTTGACGTATTTTTTAACGTCAAAAAACGACATTATTACGTCATAATTTTTGCACCAACCTAATATAAGACAATAAAGAGAAAAGAAAATAATTAATTCAAATAGGAGGAGGAAGAAGAAGAAGAGTGTTATATGAGAATGAGTGAAAACGAAAAAAAGAGGCAAGAACACAAAGAAACAAAACTAAGAGAAGAATGAAAGAAACGTATGTAGATGAATATCAATAAAAATGTCGGAACGTAGACAGAAAGAAAAAAAAATAAGAAAGAAATAGAAATGAAAGAAAAAGAAGAGAAAAAAATTCGATGAAAGTGAAAAGAGAAAATAAAAGGAGGAAGAAAGATTAAAAAGTCTAAGAAAAAAATGTCGAGGAAAAAAAAAAAAATTGTTAATTTGCCAGAAAATATGTCGAAAAATCTTGTATTCCATGTCGCCTGAGATAAAAAAGAAGATTGCGCAGGTGTTTGCTTTTTCGTTGAATACTTTCAAAAACGGGAGTAATTCCAGTTTCAATATTGAATGCACTGAAGTGTTTGGATGCATTGATCTCTGCTTGAATAAGCATTATCGCTCAGAAATAATTTCTGTAAACTGGTTCCTCTCGACAAATTCGGAAATCGTAGTCAGTCTGAGATAGTTCCAACTACGCCCGTGAAAGCTAACTTAGACGACAGAATCAACTTTCATAAAGAGAATACAGAGGCTTTGTGGCGAGGCAAAGAAAACTGAACATACCGATGATGATAAAAAGCAGTGAAAGTGTAGGATATTCAGTCGTTCACATTTTTTTTTTACATTAAAAATCCCAACGTCCAAATTGCAAACAATAATAAAATAAAAAAGAAGAAAACATTGGTATGTTTATTAAATAAATCTGTTGTATTTACAAATATATATACATGAACTGAAAAAAGCCAAAATGTATTAAAAATAGACTTTACTTGAGTTAAAATCTTTTGGTAGTTGGTACAGAGAAAAAAAATACTTTTATCGTTAGCGAAGATTCACTGACCGTCATTGTTGTTGGTGTTGGAGAGTATTCATCTGGCGTCACCGACTGGCCATCGATAAGGTCGTTGAAGATAATTGGTTTGAAGCGGCCGACATAAGTTTCTCTCAACAAGCGCTGGTAGAGGAAGGGAGTCAGTCGCATCTCTGCTTCTAGAAAGTCGAAATCTGTGAGTTTTATTAGAATTTTTCCCAGAAAATAGCCTCGAGAAAAATAAAATTTTAGTTTTCTCTGACTGCTGAAATATTTCACGCAGTCATGTTAATATCTAACCAATAGACGTTTTGATTTAAACAGTGTGTGTTGAATTGTGGGATCTATTTTTCATGTTTTTCGTATTGTCTGTTGTCGGGTAGAAAATAAAGTTTGGGCGTTTTAATATGGTATATATGTTTATATATAATTGTGTTGGAAATAGGGTTTATTTCCCATAAAAGCAAAGATTGTCCTTTTGAATATATATATATATATATATATATATATATATATATATATATATATATATATATATATGTATGTATGTATGAAGAAAAATAGTCTTAAGGTATGCTATCTTTATGAGATAAATTGTCCAAAATCAGAGATAGAGCGTGTGTAAATATAAAAGTGAACATAGAAGTCAACACTTAGAGGCGACAGGCTGTTTCAGGCTAGACTCAATCATCAGGCCTGACGATTGCGTCTAGCATGAAATACACTGTCGCCTCTAAGTGTTGACATATATATATATATATATATATATATATATATATATATATATAATACTTGGCTATATATATATATATATATATATATATATATATATATATATATATATATATATATATATATATATATATAGCCAAGTATAGGGTTGGTGTATACGGATTAAATTCCAATAACAAAAAATATTATTCTTAAAAGACTACTAAATACAGAATAGAGCAAATATAATTTATTCGCAAATTATGGCATAAACATGGTATAAAATTACAAAGTGGCTATTTTTGCAGTGATTTTATAACAGGTATATATTTTATATTATTTCGAATAAATTATATATATATATGGTTGGTATATGTTAGCCCTATCTCTGATATTGAGCGCTTTCTAATAAGTACCGCGCATATAACATATAAATAATTATATATATATATATCTATATATGTATATCTATATCTATCTATCTATCTATATATATATATATATAATTATTTATTTAAAAATATGATTCCAACACGCTAAGAACGCTTATGTAGCGGGTTGGAATCATATTTTTAAATAAATAATTATATTTATGCTCTACTTTTGTATCGAGCACTATTTTTTTAAAAATAATAACTAAAATACTAAAGAACTTTGGATTATTTACCTAACGAGTTCTTTCCTATTTTCCATATATTTTTCACACACACACACACACACACACACACACATATATATATATATATATATATATATATATATATATATATATATATATATATATACAGATACTTTTCATATATATATATATATATATATATATATATATATATATATATATATATATATGTATATATATACATACACTTTTCATATATATATATATATATATATATATATGTATATTAATAAAAAGAAAGAACAGTAAGATATATAATCCGGTGTTCTTATAGATATTTTTATTTTTACAAAATAGTGCTCAATGTAAATTTACAGAGCATTAATATTATAAGTTAATAGACTTAAAATATGGTTTTTCGCTACACAGTTCTAACCATGTTTCAAAAATGGAAGCTAAAAGCCCCTAATTTAATTTTGTACTTAAATTAAAGACATCACTTTCATTTCATCCTCAAGCGAATTTTGGAGTAACTTTAAAAATTACATGGTTTTAAATACACAGCTAAAACAAAATTCATGTTTCCAAGGTTACAGATAAATCTATTTTGCTAGACTAGGGGTGTCAGTATGTTCAATATGTTTATATTTTAATGTATCAGTTATTGTTACGTTTTGGTAGTGGGTAGGGATGTATTTTTCAATGAAATCTAACATCCGTTAAAAGCGTGTCGTCTGGAATTTTTTTTTTTTTTTTTTTTTTTTTATTAACGGCTAAAATTCTAACTGCATTTTTTCTTTCAATATATATATATATATATATATATATATATATATATATATATATATATATATATATATATATATATATACCCAGCGTTCGTAGTAGAATATAAAAAATAAATAAATTTCAATGTATTTACCTCCCAAGAGAAACGTTCATAAAGATCAGTCGGTTCAGTTGTTAAGTTCAATGTTTCAACCAGTCTGTCCATTCTCAATGGCGGTCTTCTTTTTAAGGTCCGGGTTTGGCGGGTTCATGCTCTCTGCCTTCCGTACCAGGGAATACCAGGTTCTGTAAGCTCGCATGTGCGGATGGTGGAATGGATAATAGCTTAGAATTGGTAATCAAAGATCCGAGTTCCAATTTCGGTTGGGTTTGTCATATTCACTTACGCGTAAATATATTTCTTTTGAAAGGTATGAACACCCTTCTTCTCCACCAGACCGTGAGTTGATTAGTAAGAACATTATTATCCCCCAAAATAATGGGCTGAACACAGAATTACTGTTTTTAATCATTTGGCACAATAAATAATATAAATAATGATAACTCCTCGTTACAGAAATTCATACAGAATATCCTGATGTGTCTTTTTTTTGTCTTTTGTCTCCTGCTGTATGTAACTTGTTCAACAAAGAAAGACAAAATAGAAAAATAACGACGAGGCTAACATTTTGAATAGAGTAATGTAAGAAGCTGATAATTCCCCACACTCCGAAAGAGATGAAACGCGGTGATTATATCAACAAAGATAAGAACATTTCTATTCAGTTCAATGCCAAAGAAAACCCAGGGCGAAAATAATGTCTCCGGTGACACCTTTTCGGCTGTTTTAGAATAATTATTACTTTTGTTGCCTTCAAAACAATCTGCGGATTATCTTGAATTCGCCGCCCCTTCAGAAGAACCTACATAAAGAAATGAGCCGCAAGATACGATTCCACCGATTGAAGGAGAAACATGAGAAGTACCCACAAAAATAAATGTCCTAAAAGATAGGCCTTTGCCTATTCAAGGATCGGTTTCGCTACCTTCAGAAATATTTACGGATTTTCTTGAATTTGTGGCCACATCAGAAGTACACACAAAAATAAATGCCCCAAAAGATAGGCCTTTGCCTATTCAAGGACAAACACCGGTTTCACTATCTTCAGAAATATTTACGGATTTTCTATAACTTGAATCTTTCCCCCTCATGCTAACACGTTTTGAAATCCTTAGTCTTTAGTATTTAGTATTGTAGAAGTTATTGTTATCATTTTTGCCGAGATTTACAAGCTCTTTGTTTCATTTAATTTTGCAAACCAATCAATGAAGTTTGAACAATCTGTTTTCGAAAAAATACTCTAAAAAAAAACCTACTTCGTGGCTTAATAATTTCTTTAATTTGATTTAATTTTCTTGTGCTTCGTAATAAAAAATATTCTTTTAAGAAACTTTCTGTTTTTCCTTTTTAACAGCGAGGAATAAATGCTTACGATTTCTTACTCTTGAGCACGCAACATACAACATATCATGTATAAATATTTCTATTTGGAGCCAAATTCCAAAGTTTTGAAACATCTGGCTTTGTGAATTCTTTATGGTTCTCGCAAATCAGAGAGAACTGGAAACTGGATACTTGTCCATTCGAAAGGATATTCGGATGGTTTAGGAATAAACTATTCTTCGGATTAATAACACACGCCCTGTTCCAAACACGGTATACTGTAGTAGTCTGTTGTCAAATTTAGTTTGATCAGTAAATGTATGTCTATTTTAGATAGGTACCTCCATGAAATCGCCAAAAAAAGCGCATAGCATGATGAAAATGTCGCCAAACTTGACGAAAACAAAAAATTATCGTCTAAATGTTCATGTTATTATTAAAAGGAAAGATCAAAGTATTTTGGGGATATTTTGTTACATTTTTAATCGTTCCTAGCACATCCGAAATTTCCGTTAAAAATCTTGTTTTTTTTGAGTCAGCAAAATTGACAGATAATCATGTCATCCATTTTTTCCATTTTATAAAAAAATGAAAATCTCAGTTTGAAATTCTTTTAAAAATCATCATTTTTTCAAAACTTATTTTAAGAAAATCAGAAATTATAATGTTTCTTTAAAATATTTTGAACCAAGCTTAACTTAGCTTCTGCGCCGAAAAGATGTAATTTGAAAATAAAACAAAGCAGGTCATAAACTTTCGCCTCACTTGACAGGTGTTGAATGACGTATTGACCGATTACGGGAGGATAATTTGTTCTACGGAAGGTGAAAAGTGAAGTTATTTGGATTTAAGTGAACAAATTACTTAACTCGTTATCTTTAAGGAAAACTTTCAGCGCTCGAATTTTTTTTTGTACTTAGCGTTCACCTCTACGTTTACGATGCTTTATGGAAAATATATTATTAAGAAATTAAAATAAAACTGTTAAGAGTGAGATTAAATTTCATAAGAAAGGTATCTAATTAATTTATACGTTCCTTTCTTGGGAAATTTTATCAGAAGTGTACATAAAATACTATAATTTTATGTACATTTATTACATTTTACTGTGTTATTTGTATTTCCATTCATCTTATTATTAATTTTGATATTTTATTTATGAAAAAATGTCATAACTGAGATTAATATAAAAATAAGGTCATATAAATTTCATAAGATGATACTGATACTTGTAGGTACTCTTTTCAGTTGAAATTGAAAAATCAAATTAACTTCTCCACACGTGTTTCGCAAAAGTAAAGGGCTTCACAGCGGAGAACAATGTTTAACTCAAATAAAGCAACTTAATTGTATTCTGGTTGGTCTTCCGTACTTTATAATTACAGCCCGATTAAAAACACAAAATTACATTTCTTAATTACTGCGGATCTTCTGATTAGCCAAAACGATACAATTTACAACGCGCTAAAAAAGATCTATCTCATAAGGACACTTACAAAAGCAGATGCGGCTTTTAACTAATTTTATAATATTTTAACAACTTAAATGTAAAAATCTATTATAATTAAAGAAATAACAAATAATTGTATTAAAAATTCATTTTTCATCGAAATTTTTTTGCTTTCAGAAAATATTGTCCATATTCATAAAAACAACTAAAAGCAAATAAAAGCATTTGAAATTAAATTATATCTTTGTTTTATTGAGTTTGTATGTTACAATTAAGAGCTGATTTTCAGGTAGGGGGTGGTTCAATTAAAAACAAAAAAAATCATTATTTGCATTCATCAAAGTCTTGTGCTTTTAACTATTGTAATCACTAAACTGGATTGAATCGAATAAATATAAAAAATATTTCTGCCATGATTTTAATAAAAAAAAACATATTTATAATAATTTCAATCATCTGTGAATAGTTTTTGAAAGTTTCATTAACATCCGACAATTATTTTTATTTTTGCAAGATTTTTCAAATTAATGTGTCATACCAAAAAAACGTGCTAAAAATTGTATATATTATTTTACTAGTTCCGATGATACAAAGAGAAACAATATTTTTTAACAAAATTTAGAATGTTCTAAAAAGCAGGAAAAATTAAAAAAAAATAATTAAAAACAAATTTGATCTTTCCTCTTAATAATAACATAAGCATTTAGGCGATAAAATTTTGTTTTCGTCAAGTTTGTCGTCTTTTTCATCATGATATACTCTATTTTTTTAGCGATCCCATGGAGGTACCTAATTTTAGAGGATGTGACGGACGGACAGACTAAAAAAATTCAGAGAATTTTATACATAGACTGGTGACCACATTAATTGTATCATCGACGGTGAGAAAAATAACGCATAGTAAAACCAAGCTTCACAAGAAAAATAGATAGAAGTGATTAACATATCCTGATAACACCTAACAAACAAGGGACTATTCTGTTTTGATTCCGTGAGAAGATTAAATACGTATAAAAACGCTACTTTGTTTGAGAAAGAAAATTAAAGAAATAAAGAGACGGTGTCGATTCTCACTAACGTCTGCGCCAGTGAAATGAAAAAAATTGTCAAATTCAAATCTTTTCATTTGTACCCACTTCTTAAAATAATATTCAGCATTCATATTTATGATTGTTATTGCAATATTTTGATAAAGTTGTTAAGTTTAAACATTTTAACGATGCGATAGAGGAAATTCTTCGGATACTTTATTGTCGTAGAACTCGCCATGAGCTTACTCAATAAGTATTAGGTTGGTGCAAAAATAATGTCGTTTTCTCACATATGTTACTTTTATATATGATTTCTGAATTAATTCATTGATATATATATATATAGCCATGTTATATATCATTTTGAAGCGCGTTTTTCGCTCTATCGAATCGTGTTATTCGTTACCGTTCTCAATCTCTTCATTCATTTTTTTGCAGGCTTTTCGACAGCATGGACAAAATTCAAATCCGCACGATTTTCTTGTTCCAGTTCAAACTAGGCCGAAAAGCTGCCGAGACAGCTCGTGATATCAATGATGCGTTTGGCCCGGGAACCACTAACGAACGTGTGGCACAACGGTGGTTCAAGAAATTTCGCAATGGTGACGAGAGCCTCGAAGATGAAGACGGTCGCGGCCGGCCGACTGCGGTTGATAACGAACATTTGAAAGCCTTAATTGAAGCCGATCCTCGCAAAACCACACGAGAAGTTGCTGTTGAACTCGAGGTCGACCACTCAACAGTCGTTCGCCATTTAAAGCAAATAGGGAAGTCAAAAAACGACATTATTTTTGCACCAACTTATTATATGAGATTCATCGGAATATTTAAAATAGGAAAACCGTAAAATTTCCACGGGTTAAAACTAGCTTATAATAAATAGTGTCTTCATATATATTATTTAAATTAGATATAGTTGCAAGGAAACTTGGATCACTGTGTAGTGCCAGACAATTTTTCTTGTCAGAATGCATCTTGCTCATTTAAAAAACTACCATTCGTCCGTAATCATTTAATCTAGTGACCAGAATCCAGCATATCTGAAATTTAAAATTTTATTTTCGTTTCTATATAAAAGGATTTTGGGGTTTATGTTAATTTTTTTCTTTATTTTCTTTCGTAAATCTGAATTTCATTACAGATCTCAATGCATGTTAGAATAATTTTTTTTTCTTTGCATCCCCCGGAAAAAAATAGATAAACGCTATCTCTTGCTCACGTAATTTTGTTTCTACTATAATATTAAGTCCAATGGGTTTAGGGAATGCTAAAACACCCCTGAGCAATCTTTCTTACCTCCTTCTCCCAGTGTCTATAAAATGCTTCTGTAGCATGCATCTCAAACAGCCTCCTAGACTGAACTGGCGAAAGCGTAAAACTGGCGCCTCATAACCAGCTGTTTCGTGTAGAGGGGGATAGACAGCCCAGAAAAGCAGTCCATGCAGGGAAAGGAAAATTTCAAAACTATCGGTCATATCCAAATCACAGAAAAGCCTATGGAAGTAAATCCAGACAGGAAACTCGAAAGCGGTTGGCTGTCAACACTAACATCTTCCCGGTAATTCTTGCAGCCAAACCGTCATCAAATATAATGCCCCTTATTCATTTGGATATTATCGGGATGGCTGAGAAGCGGAGAGGGCGGGGTAGGAATGTAGTCTGGGTAGTGTATGGCTTAAATCGCCAGTCTAGGAAAATGAAACTTTGAATTCAAACGAACGGCTGCCTTGTAAGACTTGCCTGTTTAATTTCTGAGAGGAGGGACGGGGCGTAAAAAGAGAGGAGTGTTCACCGCAGCGGAGTAAATAGAGAGGAGTGGCTACCGCAGCGGCGTAAATAGAGAGGAGTGGTCACCGCAGCAGCGTAAATAGAGAGGAGTGGGTACAGCAGCGGCGTAAATAGAAAAAAGTGGTGACTGCAGCGGCGTAAATAGAGAGGAGTGTTGATAGCAGTGGCTTAAATAGAGAGGATTGTTGACGGCAGCGGCATAAATAGAGAGGAGAGGTGACCGCAGCAGAGTAAATAGAGAGGAGTGGTGACCGCAGCGGCGTAAATAGAGAGGATTGTTGACGGCAGCGGCGTAAATAGAGAGGAGTGGTGACCGTAAATAGAGAGGAGTGGGTACAGCAGCGGCGTAAATAGAAAGGAGTGGTGACTGCAGCGGCGTAAATAGAGAGGAGTGGTGACAGCAGCGAAGTAAATAGAGAGGAGTGGTGACTGCAACGGCGTAAATAGAGAGGAGTGGTGACCGCTGCGGCGTAAACAGAGATGAGTGTTAACCGCAGTGGCGTAAATAGAGAGGACTGTTGACGGCAGAGGTGTAAATAGAGAGGAGTGGTGACCACAGCGGCGTAAATAGAGAGGAGTAGTGACCGCAGCGGCGTAAATAAAGAGGAGTGTTCACCGCAGCGGAGTAAATACAGAGGAGTGTTGACCGCAGCGGCGTAAATAGAGAGGAGTGTTGAGCGCAGTGGCGTAAATAGAGAGGATTGTTGACGGCAGCGGCGTAAATAGAGACGAACGGTGACTGCAGCGGAGTAAATAGAGTAGAGTGGTCACCGCAGCAGCGTAAATATAGAGGTGGTGACGGCAGCAGATTAAATAGAGAGGGGTGGTGACCGCAGCGGCGTAAATAGAGAGGAGTGGTGACCGCAGCGGCGCAAATAGAGAGGATTATTGACCGCAGTGGCGTAAATAGAGAGGATTGTTGACGGCAGCGGCGTAAATAGAGAGGAGTGTTGATAGCAGTGGCTTAAATAGAGAGGATTGTTGACGGCAGCGGCATAAATAGAGAGGAGAGGTGACCGCAGCAGAGTAAATAGAGAGGAGTGGTGACCGCAGCGGAGTAAATAGAGAAGAGTGGTGACCGCAGCGGCGTAAATAGAGAGGAGTGGTGACCGCAGCGGAGTAAATAGAGAGGATTGTTGACGGCAGCGGCGTAAATAGAGAGGAGTGGTGACCGTAAATAGAGAGGAGTGGGTACAGCAGCGGCGTAAATAGAGAGGAGTGGTGACTGCAGCGGCGTAAATAGAGAGGAGTAGTGACCGCAGCGGAGTAAATAGAGAAGAGTGGTGACCGCAGCGGCGTAAATAGAGAGGAGTGGTGACCGCAATGGCGTAAATAGAGAGGAGTGGTGACCGCAGCGGCGTAAATAGAGAGGATTGTTGACGGCAGCGGCATAAATAGAGAGAAGTGGTGACCGCAGCGGCGCAACTAGAGAGGAGTGGTGACCGCAGCGGCGTAAATAGAGTGGAGTGTTGACCGCAGCGGCGTAAATAGAGAGGAGTGTTGAGCGCTGTGGCGTAAATAGAGAGGATTGTTGACGGCAGCGGCGTAAATAGAGACGAACGGTGACTGCAGCGGAGTAAATAGAGTAGAGTGGTCACCGCAGCAGCGTAAATATAGAGGTGGTGACGGCAGCAGATTAAATAGAGAGGGGTGGTGACCGCAGCGGCGTAAATAGAGAGGAGTGGTGACCGCAGCGGCGCAAATAGAGAGGATTATTGACCGCAGTGGCGTAAATAGAGAGGATTGTTGACGGCAGCGGCGTAAATAGAGAGGACTGTTGATAGCAGTGGCTTAAATAGAGAGGATTGTTGACGGCAGCGGCATAAATAGAGAGGAGAGGTGACCGCAGCAGAGTAAATAGAGAGGAGTGGTGACCGCAGCGGAGTAAATAGAGAAGAGTGGTGACCGCAGCGGCGTAAATAGAGAGGAGTGGTGACCGCAGCGGAGTAAATAGAGAGGATTGTTGACGGCAGCGGCGTAAATAGAGAGGAGTGGTGACCGTAAATAGAGAGGAGTGGGTACAGCAGCGGCGTAAATAGAGAGGAGTGGTGACTGCAGCGGCGTAAATAGAGAGGAGTGGTGACCGCAGCGAAGTAAATAGAGAGGAGTGGTGACCGCAGCGGCGTAAATAGAGAGGAGTGGTGACCGCAGTGGCTTAAATAGAGAGGATTGTTGACGGCAGCGGCATAAATAGAGAGGAGAGGTGATCGCAGCAGAGTAAATAGAGAGGAGTAGTGACCGCAGCGGAGTAAATAGAGAAGAGTGGTGACCGCAGCGGCGTAAATAGAGAGGAGTGGTGACCGCAATGGCGTAAATAGAGAGGAGTGGTGACCGCAGCGGCGTAAATAGAGAGGATTGTTGACGGCAGCGGCATAAATAGAGAGAAGTGGTGACCGCAGCGGCGCAACTAGAGAGGAGTGGTGACGGCAGCGGCGTAAATAGAGAGGAGTGGTGACCGCTGCGTCGTAAATAGAGAGGAGTGGTGACCGCAGCGGCGTAAATAGAGAGGATTGTTGACAGCAGCGGCGTAAATAGACAGGAGTGGTGACCGCAGCGGCGTAAATAGAGAGAAGTGGTGACCGGACCGGCGTAAATACGAGGATTGTTGACGGCAGCGGCGTAAATAGAGAGGAGTGTTGACCGCAGTGGCGTAAATGGAGAGGAGTGGTGCCCGTAAATAGAGAGGAGTGGGTACAGCAGCGGCGTAAATAGAAAGGAGTGGTGACTGCAGCGGCGTAAATAGAGAGGAGTGGTGACAGCAGCGAAGTAAATAGAGAGGAGTGGTGACTGCAACGGCGTAAATAGAGAGGAGTGGTGACCGCTGCGGCGTAAACAGAGATGAGTGTTAACCGCAGTGGCGTAAATAGAGAGGACTGTTGACGGCAGAGGTGTAAATAGAGAGGAGTGGTGACCACAGCGGCGTAAATAGAGAGGAGTAGTGACCGCAGCGGCGTAAATAAAGAGGAGTGTTCACCGCAGCGGAGTAAATACAGAGGAGTGTTGACCGCAGCGGCGTAAATAGAGAGGAGTGTTGAGCGCAGTGGCGTAAATAGAGAGGATTGTTGACGGCAGCGGCGTAAATAGAGACGAACGGTGACTGCAGCGGAGTAAATAGAGTAGAGTGGTCACCGCAGCAGCGTAAATATAGAGGTGGTGACGGCAGCAGATTAAATAGAGAGGGGTGGTGACCGCAGCGGCGTAAATAGAGAGGAGTGGTGACCGCAGCGGCGCAAATAGAGAGGATTATTGACCGCAGTGGCGTAAATAGAGAGGATTGTTGACGGCAGCGGCGTAAATAGAGAGGAGTGTTGATAGCAGTGGCTTAAATAGAGAGGATTGTTGACGGCAGCGGCATAAATAGAGAGGAGAGGTGACCGCAGCAGAGTAAATAGAGAGGAGTGGTGACCGCAGCGGAGTAAATAGAGAAGAGTGGTGACCGCAGCGGCGTAAATAGAGAGGAGTGGTGACCGCAGCGGAGTAAATAGAGAGGATTGTTGACGGCAGCGGCGTAAATAGAGAGGAGTGGTGACCGTAAATAGAGAGGAGTGGGTACAGCAGCGGCGTAAATAGAGAGGAGTGGTGACTGCAGCGGCGTAAATAGAGAGGAGTAGTGACCGCAGCGGAGTAAATAGAGAAGAGTGGTGACCGCAGCGGCGTAAATAGAGAGGAGTGGTGACCGCAATGGCGTAAATAGAGAGGATTGTTGACGGCAGCGGCGTAAATAGAGAGGATTGTTGACGGCAGCGGCATAAATAGAGAGAAGTGGTGACCGCAGCGGCGCAACTAGAGAGGAGTGGTGACCGCAGCGGCGTAAATAGAGTGGAGTGTTGACCGCAGCGGCGTAAATAGAGAGGAGTGTTGAGCGCTGTGGCGTAAATAGAGAGGATTGTTGACGGCAGCGGCGTAAATAGAGACGAACGGTGACTGCAGCGGAGTAAATAGAGTAGAGTGGTCACCGCAGCAGCGTAAATATAGAGGTGGTGACGGCAGCAGATTAAATAGAGAGGGGTGGTGACCGCAGCGGCGTAAATAGAGAGGAGTGGTGACCGCAGCGGCGCAAATAGAGAGGATTATTGACCGCAGTGGCGTAAATAGAGAGGATTGTTGACGGCAGCGGCGTAAATAGAGAGGACTGTTGATAGCAGTGGCTTAAATAGAGAGGATTGTTGACGGCAGCGGCATAAATAGAGAGGAGAGGTGACCGCAGCAGAGTAAATAGAGAGGAGTGGTGACCGCAGCGGAGTAAATAGAGAAGAGTGGTGACCGCAGCGGCGTAAATAGAGAGGAGTGGTGACCGCAGCGGAGTAAATAGAGAGGATTGTTGACGGCAGCGGCGTAAATAGAGAGGAGTGGTGACCGTAAATAGAGAGGAGTGGGTACAGCAGCGGCGTAAATAGAGAGGAGTGGTGACTGCAGCGGCGTAAATAGAGAGGAGTGGTGACCGCAGCGAAGTAAATAGAGAGGAGTGGTGACCGCAGCGGCGTAAATAGAGAGGAGTGGTGACCGCAGTGGCTTAAATAGAGAGGATTGTTGACGGCAGCGGCATAAATAGAGAGGAGAGGTGATCGCAGCAGAGTAAATAGAGAGGAGTAGTGACCGCAGCGGAGTAAATAGAGAAGAGTGGTGACCGCAGCGGCGTAAATAGAGAGGAGTGGTGACCGCAATGGCGTAAATAGAGAGGAGTGGTGACCGCAGCGGCGTAAATAGAGAGGATTGTTGACGGCAGCGGCATAAATAGAGAGAAGTGGTGACCGCAGCGGCGCAACTAGAGAGGAGTGGTGACGGCAGCGGCGTAAATAGAGAGGAGTGGTGACCGCTGCGTCGTAAATAGAGAGGAGTGGTGACCGCAGCGGCGTAAATAGAGAGGATTGTTGACAGCAGCGGCGTAAATAGACAGGAGTGGTGACCGCAGCGGCGTAAATAGAGAGAAGTGGTGACCGGACCGGCGTAAATACGAGGATTGTTGACGGCAGCGGCGTAAATAGAGAGGAGTGTTGACCGCAGTGGCGTAAATGGAGAGGATTGTTGACGGCAGCGGCGTAAATAGAGAGGATTGTTGACGGCAGCCGCGTAAATAGAGAGGAGTGGTGACTGCAGCGGAGTAAATAGAGAGGAGTGGTGACCGCAGCGGAGTAAATAGAGAAGAGTGGTGACCGCAGCGGCGTAAATAGAGAGGATTGTTGACGGCAGCGGCGTAAATAGAGAGGAGTGGTGACCGTAAATAGAGAGGAGTGGGTACAGCAGCGGCGTAAATAGAGAGGAGTGGTGACTGCAGCGGCGTAAATAGAGAGGAGTGGTGACCGCAGCGGCGTAAATAGAGAGGAGTGGTGACCGCAGCGGCGTAAATAGAGAGGAGTGGTGACCGCAGTGGCTTAAATAGAGAGGATTGTTGACGGCAGCGGCATAAATAGAGAGGAGAGGTGATCGCAGCAGAGTAAATAGAGAGGAGTAGTGACCGCAGCGGAGTAAATAGAGAAGAGTGGTGACCGCAGCGGCGTAAATAGAGAGGAGTGGTGACTGCAGCGGAGTAAATAGAGAGGAGTGGTGACTGCAACGGCGTAAATAGAGAGGAGTGGTGACCGCTGCGGCGTAAACAGAGGACAGCGTTAACCGCAGTGGCGTAAATAGAGAGGACTGTTGACGGCAGTGGCGTAAATAGAGTGGAGTGGTGACCGGAGCGGCGTAAATAGAGAGGAGTAGTGACCGCAGCAGCGTAAATAGAGAGGAGTGGTGACCGCGGCGGCGTAAATACAGAGGAGTGTTGACCGCAGCGGCGTAAATAGAGAGGAGTGTTGACCGCAGTGGCGTAAATAGAGAGGATTGTTGACGGCAGCGGCGTAAATAGAGAGGAGTGGTGACTGCAGCGGAGTAAATAGAGTAGAGTGGTCACAGCAGCAGCGTAAATATAGAGGTGGTGACGGCAGCGGAGTAAATAGAGAGGGGTGGTGACCGCAGCGGCGTAAA
>OZ010606.1:39815099-39862599 GCA_963932145.1 Acanthosepion lycidas
AATCGATGTCTCCAGATGCCTTGATCTATTCCCCATCCTTCTCTTCATCCTTTCCTCCATCACTCCTATTTGCTCTCACTCCAAATCTCTGTAACCCCTTGCATGCTAGTGGCTTCCCGCCTTACTTGGGGTGAAATGCTTAATACGCACACACACAAATATATATATATATATATAATGTTGCTGAAATATGCATTATAATTATTGAGAGATAAGGATTCTACTAAAAAGGAATCGGAGCTGCATTTCCTTTTTCAATCGGGTAAAAAGCACCTTACCAACTGGGTGCTGCAGATGCAAACATAATTCGAAATCAAGAATGTGTCCAAGATTTCGACTCACTTGAGTCATCGTCAGGGATGCGAAAAGGTAGATTGAAGGAAAGAAATGTACACGAAAATACACTTGGGAAAGATATGAATCCACCTCTTCTCCCCCAGCTATGTGTTAATTAGTAGATCTTGTATAAATAAATAGCTATCTGTAAAAAATATCTTAAAATTAAATTTAAATATATATATATATATATATATATATATATATATATATATATATATATATATATATATGTTTGCTTTAAATAACCTGTCAAAGGTTGATAGGCAGTCAAAACATAAGCAGTCAGTCAATCAATGGTTCTCTTTAAATATATAATTTAATCCAACTAGGTAATACAGGAAATCTATACGAAGTTTGGCTGTTGTAAAACTCTGGTTTTTCTCTGCGACGCCAAGGAAGAAACTAACAGATGTACAAATCAGAAATTCTTGCCAATTTTCGCAGAAACAAATAAGTTTTATCGATCGGAATTGAATTACCTGGTCATCAATATTTATTTCAACACATGAGAGCATTCTAATTTCTCACCATTATATATTACTCTTTGTATAATTTCTTTTTTCATATTTTATTTATTTATTTTTTTTAGTTCCTACCCCGACTGAAGCGTTTGTATTTTTAACGGCCGTTTTGTTTTTGTCACTTGTTGACGGTGTTTTCGTTTATTCACACAATAGCTTTACGTGTATGTCCTCTAGTCATAATTTATTCACTCGTCTTTTTGTCATTTTTTTTCACCGGAGACCGAAACCTGATTTTGCAGTGGAAATTGTCCGGTGCCAGATCCGACACGCCCGCTCGTCTTAGCGTGGACAAATGCTTTTCTGAAATTCAATTTGCCCCTACTACTTATGAAGGCGGTCCTGCTGAGAGCAGAACTGCGTGTGAAAATTACCTATCTTCATATATTTGTCTCACTTCCGACTTGGATTTTAGGTCTGTATTATATATTATTCAAGATATCGGCCGTTCTGTCTGTCGGCCTGTGTCTGTCTGATAGTTTTCGTATCTATCAATTACTGTCTGTCCCTACATTTCAGAATTTGCACATACTAAAAACACACACATATGCACAGTCATATATATATATATATTTCTCCCCCCCCCAAAAAAAAATGTATGTGTATGTATGAGTAAGCGTGTGATAGGGATGTTTATGTATTTCCACAGTTTTCATCCGATTTCCATAAAGTTTTTTTGTTTGATAGATAAATCTTCAGTGCTCTTTTTGAGTGGAAATTGTTGGAGACAATGGCTCTCCACTATGTCCCTGTCCATTATAACTCTCAGAAACGTTGTACCATTACTATTTACTATCTGCTCTTGGTTATATAATTCATAAAAACATTAATAAAAATAGTTTAAATTATTACAACAATATTATTATTAATATACAGTTCACATTTTAGGGCCATCCCTTCCATTCAAATTGTTAAAACCTCCATTTGGAAATGTGCCTCAGTTGCACCCAACAGATGCATGGAATCCAACAGAAACCGTTAGATAAATTTTTCAGCTACAAAACTTTATTTTTTGCACACATGCATATATTTTTGTGAGCTATCAATAACATAGATTGACCATTATACACACGAAAAATTACTTTGACAGATGCCTACTGATTGATTCATTTTCGTGTATATTATATATATATATATATATATATATATATATATATATATATATATATATATATATGTATCCTTGTGCAGGTATGCAGAAAATAGAAAAGAACACATTGGGTGTATAATCCGGGGTTCCTTAGTATTTTTGTTTTTATTTTTAAAAAACAGTGCTCCATACAGAAGTAGAGCTTATATTATAATAATATTTTTTGTTTAAAAATATGATTCCTTCGCTACATAAGAGTTCTCATGTTTCAAAAACGAGAGCCGAAATCATCCAAATAATTAATAAAATTAAGTTGGATTGAGGTGTTTAGTCACGTTTCATCTTCAAGCGAAATTTTAGGAACCCTAATTCCTAAAATTTCGCTTGAAGATGAAACGTGACTAAACACCTCAATCCAACTTAATTTTATTAATTATTTGGATGATTTCGGCTCTCGTTTTTGAAACATGAGAACTCTTATGTAGCGAAGGAATCATATTTTTAAACAAAAAATATTATTATAATATATATATATATATATATATATATATATATATATATATATATATTATATATATATATATATATGAAAAGTGTGTATATATAAATATATTATATATTTAATATATATATATATTATTTATATATTATATTCTCGGTACTTATTAGAAAGCAACCAAATATTTAGTAATAAAATGTATAGTAATAAAAAAGGCAGAAGACGAAAAATGATTCTTAACCAACGGGTTTCGTCCTCCGAGGGACTTTATCAAGACAAATATTTGACTTGATAAAGTCCTCCAAAGGACCAAACACTTCGTCTAAGAATAGTTTTTCCTCGTTTCTTCTTGTTCATTTTGTTCCTTTACAGATACACTATTTACACACACGCACACACAATATATATATATATATATATATATATATATATATATATATATATATATATATATATATATATATATATATATATATACATGTACATTTCCAAGAGGGTAGAATTCAATGTCCAGGACAGAGCAAGAATATAATATAAAAGGTCCAAACTCTAATATTCTATGGTTATAATTTATTAAATTGGAATCGTAATCACGATCCAATTCATCAGACCTACAATTTGTACGTCCGATGAATTGTATATATATATATATATATATATATATATATATATATATATATATATATATATATATATATATATATATATATATACACACAATCCTATGTCTCAATCCTAGTATACTTTAGGAATTTGTAAGTTTTAAATCGCCTCGCGGGACGTCAAGTATAACGGTTATTGAAGAGGGCGCTGCAGAAAATGGATGCGATTTATTTTATTTTAATATTTTATTTTAACTTTTAATATCAAAATAATATACGCACACATAATTATGTCATATGCTCTTCAAGATAAGCTTTTCCTGTATTAATTATATAGCTATTGTGGGCTATTTAATATATATCTCCTTACAATTGGATGCTCTGTTTAATGAAAATAAACATTGAGCACTCTTTTGTGAGTCAGTTTTAACATGTTTAAAATTCAATGTTGTGTTCATAGGACTCGCCTGGATTATATCAACGGATTACTACCTACCTACCTACCTACCTACCTATATATATATATATATATATATATATATATATATATATATATATATATATATATATATATATATATAGATATATATATAGATAGATATTTGATATTTGAGATATTTGCGTGGTCGTCTATAACGTCTTTTACGAGCGCGTCAATAACGGCAAACGCGTTCACGAAATTTTCATTGCAGATAGATTTTACTTAAAGGAACAATTAGTTAGCTTATCTTCATACCCTGCCTGGTGGCAAATGCTGCTGGTGGCGCCTGGGTTGGCGGTCCCGCCTTAGCCACCGAAACCGTGAGACCGCCCCTGGTTGGGGACCTTGTGGAACGTAGTGCACCAGGTCTCTGTATTCGGCCCTTCAAAAAGTGTGGCTGGTCCTGCACGAAACCTTCACCACTATAATCAAATCTCATGTGCTGTTGTCGGATTGTCGGTTTTTCTGGGAACCGATCTGCTTGACACTCATACGTCGAATTCGACGGGAGAGAGAGTCGACTATATATATATATATATATATATATATATATATATATATATATATATATATATTGAAGAATACGGGGTTGGAGATTGAAGTTATTAATCTTAATGGATGGAAACGTTTGAGTGTGAATAGCTTCACTAATCTTCAATATTTAGAGTATTATCTATCTATCTATCTATCTATCTATCTATCTATCTATATATATATATATATATATATACTAAAATAATTATATAGTTATTCCTCGCATCTTATGGCTCTCGAAGTTTCACACACACACACACACACACACACACACACATATATATATATATATATATATATATATATATATATATACATATATAATGATATCATTTAAAACTGTCCGATCTGATACCTCTTTATTTATAGCTTACTGGCAAGATAAGATAGTAATCTTCTTTTATGTGTTGTCTAGCTTGATTACCAATCTGTTGAGGCCAGCACATATGACTTGTGACTTTGTGCTAGCACAGCTACAGATGGCCCCTAAGTGTTCGGTCTATTCAATTTCACTCACGAAGCTTCGGTTAACCCATGGTAGGGTTTTCTGGCACTTTCTACAGGTACCGCAAGCATGTTCCAGAAAGATAACACCAGGAAGTCTCCCGTGGTGAGACTTAAATCCGGGTCTTATGATCAGAAACCGAACGGACTAACGACTCGTCTATATATATATATATATATATATATATATATATATATATATATATATAAATATATACTAGTAATAATCTTATAAGTATAAGAAATTATACTCGTACGGAAAACCTTCGGTGTCTTAATTTGCAAATAATCAAACCAATACCAAAGGGAAAAAATGGTATTAAAAAAGAAAGAACCAAGAACAGGTACGTCAGCCGAAAATAATCGTCTAACATAAAGTTCAAAGCACAATGAAAAACCCCGATACGAGTAAGCAAAATAACTAAATAAAGGGCTCAATACGTTAAGAAGAGCAGACCTAGTTAAGACCTATATATATATATATATATATATATATATATATATATATATATATATTACGCTGGTGCAAAAATAATATCATTTTTTGACGTTAAAAAATACGTCAAAAACGATATTATTTGTGCACCAACCTAATATATATATATATATATATATATATATATATATATATATATATATATATATAAGAAATATACTCTTAAGGTGTGCTATATTTATGGGATAAAGTGCTCAATATCAGAGATAAAGCGTGTGTAAATATAAAAGTTAACATTGAAGTCAACACTTAGAGGCGACTGTCTGTTTCATGCTAGACGGAATCGTCAGGCCACGATTGCGTCTAACATGAAACAACCCGTCTCCGCTAAGTGTTGACTTCAATGTTCACTTATATATATATATATATATATATATATATATATATATATATATATATATGTATGTATGTATGTATGTGTGTGTTTGTGTTATTGTTTTAATCATTAAAGTTTTCGTATGTATCTACATCGTGCAATGGGTAAATCGCCATTTTATATTTTAATTTCGCGCATGCGCGTTGTTTTTTTTTTTTTATTTAATCGACTGCACACTATATTAGGGCCAGTTGGACACCGTCTGTCAGAAAAAGGGCGCCCTGACGCACTTTTCTCCACCAGAAATTTGGAAAAGGCGTGCTATACTTGGCATTCGCACTGGAATTTCCAATATGAACCTTTTAGAGGTTTTTTTTTGTGTCAGTCTGAGGCCAGATTAGAGAATTCGGATGATATATGGAGTGATCACTTGTGATGGTGACGTTATGCTTGCATTCATCTTATCACCGGACTTCAAACTCACCACGGGGAATATATGAACTGCCTCGAGGCGGTAGTTCGATCCTGTGTCAATAGGGTGGCTTCTGGGTGACCCTATGTCTGACAACAGGACTCTGCACCATGCTATACAATCAGGTGAGCCCAGTCATGGGAGTCAATTTCTGCGGCCTCATCACCCAAAGTTACTCTTTAGTATTTCATGATATTTTTTGTTTAATTTGGGTAAATACATCTGTTAAAATGAGATGTTAGTTTTATTTACATTTTGGCGTAATTTAAAGGATAGATTATCCATCACACCCTATATTTACCCGAAGCCGAGTGTAATACATAACAGAAGGAGGTACTGTCTTCAATTTATTCTCGTAGAAAATGTAAGAAATGCTGGGAGCAGAGTAACAAGTTTTCCCCTATATTTTCACACATTTTGATATAGATTTCCCCATATGGCTACTGAGACGTAACTTATCGGACACACTCCTATTTTATACACTAAAATGCATTCGTCACCGCCTATCTCTACTCACATTCATGGCTCAACCCCGTTCAGCAAAGGTAGAAAAATGTCAGAGAGCGTAATTTACTCTGGCTGCCTATAAGCATTTTCATGTCAGAAGTCATTTTGCCATATTGCTCTCTTAACCAACGCCTCCGAATTATGTTCCATTGTCGGAAAAAAAATAATAGACTTAAAAGATTGTCTTGGAAACATTCACTTCGCGATTTCAAATAGGGCTTTAGGCTACTTGAAGTCGCGAAATGAATGGGCCTATTTGGAATGTTTTCTATCAGCCATCTCATATAAACAGCTTTCAGCTTGTGGAGGAAGGTTCCTCTTGATACAATGTAAAGAAAACCAAGGATAGCTGTTACCTTCCTTTCGTGAGTTGGTGAAACTCACGAAAGGAAGGTAACAGCTATCATGACCTAGCCAAGCTGATAAGAAGGCTTAGAAAAAATCTTGGACCATATTTGATCATGCAATGTGAAGAATTTCCGGAAGTTGACTGTTCCGTTAAAAGCATCTTTCTGATTCATGCGAAGGTATAGTTGATACCCAACACTAAAAAACTATTAGGAATGTTTTGGTTTTTTTTGCCAACCATCTTATGGATACAACTTGAGACAAACATGCTTTCTGTTCGTGGAGGGCGGATCTCCTTAACACCGTGAAGAAGTCAAAGGATAAGCAACTCTGATTAATGCGAAGGTATAGTTGATACCCAACGCTAAGAAAATATTAGGAATGTTATTTTGCCAACCATCTTATGGGTACAACTTGAGACGAACATGCTTTCTGTTCGTGGAGGGCGGATCTCCTTAACACCGTGAAGAAGTCCAAGGACAGGCCCCTCAAGAAGGAGAAACCAAAGGCTATCATGGACTAGTCTATTAACTGATATGGGGACCCACTGAAAATACTTGGACTTTAATTGATCTTGCATTCAGAAGTTCCATAACGGCAGTGTTCTGTTGAGATCATGTTAATGCATTACACGAAGCCAAAATCGATAACACAGGACACAATAGAACTCATCGATATCGTGCCGGTACGAGTGAGATCTTTTTAAAATTAGACGGATAATAGTTGCGCAAGTCTATATACTTGTGTTAAGATGATCATCGGATATAAATATTTGCTCAAAAATTGTGATATTTTCTGTTGCGATGTCACTGTATAAATTGATACATGTAAAAATGTGTATGTGTGCGTGTGATTGTTTATCTATGTGTGTCCACTAAGTGCGGAACTTGGTGTTGAAAGACAGTAAACAAGTCTTAAAGGTTATTGAGTAAATTGTAACGTGCATTAAAAGAAAAAAAAATAAGCAGAGATAGAGTATTGACGACAGTATTGTTGGTAAGAAGGGAACGATCTTTAGACGAAATATTTGAAATCGAGATTTCTTCTCGTGGGGAATTCCAAGGAGTGTCATATTCAAGTAACCCTCTTTGTTGACAGACTTCACCACAATCGTTTCAGAATCTTTCATTTGCAGCACACAGTTCTTAATGGGAGTGATCAACCTTTATTTAAACAAGATGAATTATAATCCCATATCCTCCTGGCATCAGCTTAAACTGACGACTTCTGTTTTTACTATATCCCGAGTGTAATTATAAACAATAATTTTGCAAAGAGAAGTTTTCACTGAAATCTACTGAAAAAAAAACTCCTAAGATTTCCTCTAAAATCAAAATAGAAACATTAAGCAAAACATAACGTATGGAGAACAAATATGGCGTCAATTTAAAACAGACACCAGAAAGATATACGTTAAGAGTAAACATTATATTCTTTTGGTTCAAAGAATAACTGGCAAATGAGATATGGAAGACCAAGGATTTTGTGTTATCATATCCAATGTCGTGCTCCTAATATACTTTTGGTCGCAGTTTATATGTCTACATACGTGTCAGGAGTTTAACATTAAATAACAGGAATTAAAAACGTTGGTAGACTTATTTGTCTTTTAACATAGAAGTTTCCAGAATGTTCCGGATCTCCGAAAATGTTTTATTATATGCCTGAAGTAATATGGGAGGAGTTCGAATGATAATGTTGGCTTGTTCTTAAATAGCCGCGTTTGATCGAGACTTTCATATGTTTGTCGTACATGGCGTTCAACCTGTTCAGAAATATCTAAACATTCAACTACTTCCTAATTTAAAAAAAAAACAAACAACAAAACAATGGAATTTAAGGGAATAAATCGACTACGTCTGTATACCACAATTTTCTCAGATTAATGATTCAAAATTCGTTAAAAAGAATAAATCCTTGGTGTCGTAAAAAGACTTTTATCAGATCTCACAGACGGACGCTGTAAAATCCCAAACAAAGAGCTTGCTTTAGCAAATAACAAAACAGACGTCACTTGAAAACTTCCAACAGCAGTAACAACTAAAATAGATAGCAAAAAGTATATATATATATATATATATATATATATATATATATATATATATATATATATATATAATTTTTTAAAAAGAAATATGATTCCATCGCGACACAGAAATTACTGTTTCAAAAGTTATCAGCAGTATTTAAGTTTAATTCCAATATTAAATCATGAATACTGGGTGGCAGTTTCGTCCTCAATGTCACCCATATATATATATATATATATATATATATATATATATATATATATATATATATATATATAAATAAAATCTAGGCTGTACTTCTGTATCGAGCACTGTTTTTTAAAACTAAAAACAAGAATAATAAAGAACTTCGGATCATCAATCTAATAGTTCTTTCCTATTATATCAATATATACGCACACATAGTATATATATATATATATATATATATATATATATATATATATATATATATAAATCACCTATTCACTTTCGTTTATTAGACACTGAATACTATCATCTCATCTCCATGAACTTGCCTGATTTTAAATTAACCTGATGAATATTCAAGAACATTCCTATACCTAATAAATTTTAAAAACCAATAAGATTTTTGCTCTTGTTCATAAATACTTGTCACAAAAGAAAATCCTTACATCTGCATTGATAGTTTCACTAAGAATATGCAACGCGTGGTAGTCTAAGATATGGTTTTCTTTTGACTTTATATATATATATATATATATATATATATATATATATATATATATATATATAATTATTTATTTAAAAATATGATTCCAACACGCTACATTGAGGAGAACTCTTACGTAGCGTGTTAGAATCATATTTTTAAATAAATAATTATATTTATGGTCTACTTTTGTGTCGAGCACTATTTTTTTAAAATGATAACAAAAATACTAAAGAACTTTGGATTATTTACCTAACCAGCTCTTTCATATTTTCTATATATTTTCATATATATATATATATATATATATATATATATATATATATATATATATATATCATTAATACAAATATAAATATTGTCACTTAGACGATTGATGTTATATGTAGCACCTTTACTCCAGAGTTTTGTAGACAAACCTTTGTGTAATTATTCGGTACACTCGTCAGGAGTTATTAGATGAAGATCGTTGACTAAGCTAAATTTGGTAAGAAATATGTGTGTGCGCTGATAAATTGTTAAAATTGGGGAAAAGAGGTCGAGTCATAATAGTAGCTGCCTTTCAGTCGCCACTTCAGAAAAGTTATAAAAATGACGTCAATATCAAGTGATCCGCTACGCGATCGGCAGAGAATATTAGCAATCAGAGTCGCCATTTTGAAATTAGTCACTGATCATTTGGCGCAAATTGTTATATTGATGTCACTAGCAGACAATAAGCGACAGGTGATTATTGGTCAAATTATTGAACGTCTTCTGAGTTGCTCGCTGCTCTGACATCCTGGATTATTGATTTAATCTCTTGAAATAGTTAGGAATAATCGATTTTGGCGTGAAGAACACTTATAAAAACGACTTGACTCAAGTTTCAATGTCTGGGTTGCAAACAAAATAAATTTCTGCATGTTTCTATTTTCAAATAGTACCTGACGAAAGACATTTAGTAACTATAAGAAAGACTCATAATGATGTGTAAATACGAATCGTGTATAATAAATAAATTTTTGTTATGTCAACGAACACGCGTTGTCACTTTCGTAATGCTCGTTGTAGTAGAGACTTTGTAATCGCAGATATAACTATAGTAACGCCGTTGAACAATACTAGTGTCAGACGTCTTCGAATAGCACTCGCACTAATAGTACTTGCTCGATAATACTCGCTGGAATAGTAATCCGTATAGTGATCTGAACAGAGAAATATTATAGATAATTGCGGTCCTTATAGAGTAGAAATAGAGATCAGAATAGTAATAGAGGATAGACTAGAAATGGAGATCATTAGTCTACTACTTCCTACATATATGCGTTTCCTCTATGGTCACGTGCTCTACTTAATTCAATGATGGGATCGCCCGTGTTTGCTTACTGGCGATCTATGTTCAAACTCAAATATCGGCAGACATACTTTATTCCTATATAACAAATTTAAAATATGAATTAATGTAATCCTATAGGGTTTCATAATTCTAGAAGAAGGTTTTATAATTATCTCAAAGTTGTTAATATGAGTCGTGATATCTTCTTCTTATTCTTCTACTTCTTATTCTTCATATTCTGTATGGTGTGTCTCTTCAGAGCGTGGGCAATCAGGTTTCTCTACAATTTTCTGTCTTTTGTAGTTCTTAGCAAATTTTGTCTATTCGCTAAGGCTCTTAATCTGTCAGCCATTGACGATTCGTTACTTTTGGGTATGAATTTAAACTACATCCGGAAGCAAGGTCTCTAATATGGAGATTGGAGCTTTTGAGAAGCGTGAAACCACCTTTAAACTGGTGTTGTTCCCAGGTTCGTGACGGGAACAACACCAGGTGGTAACACCTGTTAGGGTCTCAGCTATAGGCAAATTCTGAACCCCACTCAAACGAAGCCCTATGAAACTATAAAAATACATTTTTGTATTAAAAATCCCAGCAATACATTTTTATATAAACAAAATTACAAACAATACATTTTATCTATAGCTGAACACTTAAAGTTATGTTCAAAATATATTTCGTTGAAACTCTTGAAAATATTTAGATTTCCTAAGGTTTATTTTAATATGGGTAACCTAAAGGAGATTCCGAACTGAACCCTTTATTTAATCAACTGTTCCAATGCTCGCATCTAGGAATATCTTCTTTTTACTATTTTATTAATTAATGCTGTTCCATTATTTCTTGCCCGTTTCCACAGATATCAAGGTCATACTGTCCGACACAGTGATTGAACTCACAATCACTGTTGCCATAATCCACTAGGCCATTGTTCCGTGACAACAAAAAACTTGACGACATTAGTCTGACTATAAAGAGAGTAAATAATGATCATTTCCCATCTCAGAAATTCAGACAGAAATACAAAACCTGTATATATTTCTGAGATGAGGTATTATATACACTATTTACATTATTCGGACTATTGTCCTCATATTTGTCGTCATATTTATTACAACGTTTCGGTCGTTGTACGCTCCGGCCTTCTTCAGGTACATGGAATGTCGAACTGAACCCTTGTTTTCGCTCACTGGGGTAGACTGTTCTAGTTCCACGTGCCACGTTTAATGGATGTCAGTTATTAGTTATCGCCTGTTAAATCCCCTCTCCGAGTTCTCCACTGACTTAACCGGGTATTGAACTCACACTCTTTGGGTCTTGTCATTAGATGTAAGTAATGCCTTTATCCAATGTGCCATGTGTTCTTGGGGACATCTGTGTATGAATTTCTGGGTATTATAAACCTAATTTCATTAGCAACCATTTTTTTGTTGTCACTGGATCTAACCAATGCCAAAGAATGGGAGTTCAATACCCAGTTAAGGCAGTGGAAAACTTGGAGATGGGAATTAACTGGAGATAACTGATAATTGACATCCATTAAACATGCCACGTGGAACTAGAACAGTTTACCCCAGTGGGCGAAATAAAGGGTTCAGTTCAGTTCGACATTCCAACTACCTGAAGAAGGCCAGAGCGTACGACGGCCGAAACGTTGTAATAAATATGGCGACAACGACGAGGACAATAGTCCGAATAACGTAAATAGCGAAATACAAAACATTGTTAAATAATTATTCGCTGGCTTTTACGAGCTTATACCAGTTAATTGAAATTGTTCTGAGGTGACAAGTTGAACTCGGTTTTAAGGCTATCCGATGACCCTGAACACGAGGCAGACATTCTTTATAAACATAATGCCTACAGTATAACATCTTTTTTCTTTAGGTTTTCTTTTTTTTTTTTTTTTGCTATTTTTGGACGATATTTTCTTTTTGGAAAATAAACATAGCATATGTGGTGGAACTCTTCATATAAAGTTATCGGGTTTTGAAAATCACTTGTTATTCTTACTGGTCAGTCTGTTTGCGCCCCGAGGCTTATGGAATGCCGACTGGACGTTGCAAACTTTTCTTGGACAGTGAACACGTTCCGCTCGACTGCACCGCGGGAAAGAATACAAATGAACTGTGCCACAATTACTGGGAAAGCTTCCACAGGCGGGACACGTCATGGAATCGGAGAAAACATGGATTCCTTTTCACTCACAGGCGGCGGCTACCAGTCGCAGGGTGTGGATATCCATGTAGATGAAAATATTGACCGATAACGGACGGTCAGATGAGATAGAGATACATAGTCAGACAGACACACAGACGTGAGCGCGAGCTAAATTTATTGCTCAATATTTTATCCATATGTGGGATGATCGACCCTAGGGGAGATGAGCGGCTTTAGATTTTGGAAAAAGATCACTGGAGACGTCGAAATGAGAATAACCATTCAGTGTTGATATTTTGACCCACTTCTCCACCGCCCTTTCACTGACTGACACTGACTTTGATTCTTTCTCTCTCACCCACCTCATTCTCTCTCTCTCTTTCTTCTCTCTCTCTATATATGTATATATATATATATATATATATATATATATATATATATATATATATGAAGAAAAATATTTATATATCGGTCGGATTTATATCCATTTATATTTGCTTACATATATATATATATATATATATATATATATATATATATATATATATATAAGCTGAGATGGATGAATATCAGTTTTATTATAATAAAACTGATTTATCATTTTAACAGATATACTTACCAAAATCACGCAAAAACATTTGTTTTCAACCACGGCCTCCAGACGACTTCGGAATTACCTGCACCTCTTTTGAAAGGTCTCCTTATTTAAGTTGGCGAATGCTGCCATAACCCCTGCCTTTAGTTCATCTTTGGTGTTACAAGGATTTTTGTTGGTCTCTCGCTTAACTGCACCCACACATAATAATCAAGGGAGTTGCAGTCTGGGGAGTTAGGTGGTTAGATATAAGGTGTAATGTGGTCACAGCAACTGTCTGACAGCAATGACTGGGTTCTCCTGGTTGTGTGCAATGATGCAGAGTACTATTGCCAGACATAGGGTCTTCCTGCAGTCACCTTCTTGACCCAGGGCAGCACTACCTCTTCAAGTCACTTGATGTAGGCCTTCGTGTTGAAACTGGGGCCAAGTGCATAACATCGCCATCACAATTGATCACTCCAAACAGTATAGTAGAATCAGTTAGGCACCGTTTATGGGAAAAATACAGCATAACGCAATTCACCTCCTCCAGAAATGCGGAAACGGCATGCTTGGCTTCAATACGAATATTTAAGAGTGTTTGGGTGTAAATCTGAGGTCAGTGCAGAGAATTCGGAAAGAGTTGGATGAGTCTAATGGTGATTACGAAGGTGTTTGGAGTAATCACTGGAGATGGGGACGTTATGCCTCCATTTATCTTCTCACAGGGCCCCGGAATCAACACGGAAGCTTACATCAATGCTTTGAGGAGTTAATGCTAGCCTGGGTCAAAGTGGTGGCTCCTGGATGACCCTATGTCTGGTATGAGGATTCTGTACCGTGCCACACAAACAGGAGGACCCAGTGATAGTTGTAAGACAATTTCTGCGACCACATCACACCTTACAACTGGCCACGTAAGTCTCCAGACTGCAATCCCTTTGATAATTTTTTGTGGTGCCCAGTTGAGCGAGACCACCCAGAAGAGTTGCAGTAGATTCCGCAGTTCTCTGGAGGCCGTGATTGAATAAAGTTACTCTTAATATTTAAAAATATTTTTGTATAAGTTTGGTGGATATGTATTTTGAAATTGGATATCAATAATATCTTTATTTTTGCGTAATTTAGACGACAATTTATACATCGCACCCTTTATATACTGGGTGTGTCAGAAATATTTTCACAAACTTTGGGAGCGAGTTCTTCACATCAAAACGAGGACAGAATGCCATATAAATCTTTTGTTTTTGAGTTATTCATTTTAAAGAATGTCCTTTGTTGCCACGTAGACTATGTTACATTTGACATTTGTGTACATATGCGGCTAGTCTGTTTTCAATGTTTAACTTGTATAGTAGTGAGTTAACCGAGAAGTAGGCCTTGTAACAATGTGAGAGTATTTTATATCGCGATCAGGAAGATGTAATTTTTACATACGACCGAGCGAATGGTAATGGACGCGAGGCTGTACAACTGTATCAGATTACGTTTCTAGATCGAAGGCGTTCGAGTTATGCAACCTGTTTGCTGAGACAGAATCCGTGGCCCCACAAACTCTGCATCGAGGAAGATCGTGATCCGCTCGTACGCCTGACTGCGAAGAACACATTCGACAGGCTATCAGGGTGAGCCAGGTATCAGAACACGTCAAGTGACCCCAGCATGTCGTAAATCCCATAGTGCTGCATGGAGGGTGCTTCAAGAGCAGCTCCTGTATCCGTAGCATTTGCAACGTGTGTAGGGTCTTTCGCGCTTGGACCGCTCACCACAGGAGAACTTTTGCTGATGGTTTATTACACAAACTGCCGATCTGTTGTTTGTCTCTTCAGTCTTGTTTACGGATGAGACAACATTTGAAAGAGATAGAATAAGAAATTTACACAAACATTTGTGGGTGGATTGGAATGCCCATGGTACAAGACAGGCTAAACCAGCACCAGTTTACGATTAATGCGTCTGTTGGATTTGTCTGGTAGCTGTTTGCAGGGACTATTTCGAACACACTTTCAGACCTGCTAGAGGATGTACCCCTGCTGATGCTGAAGACGCATGTGGCTTATAGATGATGGGGCTTCAGTAGATTTTAGTCACATTGTTCGCAATGCAATGGCTGGCATCTACTATGAAAGATAGATCGGTAAATGTGGACCGGTTTCTGGGCCGGCATGTTCCCCGAACGTCAATCCTTTGGATTTTTTCTATGGTGCGACCTAAAATTGGTTTATGCAGCAGATATTAATAATGCAGAGACGCTTCAATAAGGTATCATGGGGGTCTGCGACACCATTCGACACCGTGTGGTATTTTTTGAAAGGTTCTGTCAGTCAATAATTCAACATGTGCATACGTCTGTAGAAGCGTCTGTAGAAGCAAGCAGAAGACATTTTAAACATCTCTTATGAGTTGCTGTGTTGAAGTACAACGTTTCCGTTTTAGACATATGTTTATATGGATATTTTGCCTTGTTTTTGTGTTGTTAGCATACCGCCTCAGAGTTTGCAAAAGTACTTTTGATATAACACACACACACACACACACACACATATATATATATATATATATATATATATATATATATATATATATATATAATTAATGGATATCAAACACTTAAAATCCATGTTTTGCAGGCCTGAAAGATTGAAGGTTACTTTTATAGTTTTCTTGAAATAAAGCTTATTACCTATGATATTTTAAGTGTTTGACATTCATTAATTAATAATTTTGCTCAGTCTCCGACATACCATTTTAATATATATATATATATATATATATATATATATATATATATATATATATATATATATATAAAGTATGTGGTGCAGTTCAATTTACATTACATGATATAGAAGTTAATGATTTAAATGGCGAGAATACATCTTCGCAAACAAATTTAATTAAGTACATTAACCCCGCACTATGAATATTATGACCCCTGCTTAAAAATTCCAGTTGCATAAGGTCTTTTTTAGTTTTTTTACAACTTTTCAGCTGTTCCTACGGACATGTTAAGGTATGGAAATAGATGTGTTTTTTACTTCTCGGTAATAACAGGGCAACGAAAATATAGATATAATCAGAAAAAATGTTTTTAGAATTGTGTTATTGTTAATTCTAAGAAATTTTTTGGGAGCGTGCGGTCGCAACGCTCAGGTTGAATTTTTAAATTTTAAGATAGTGCGTTTTTTTGTACTAATATGGTAATAGGAGAATTCTTTTGTACTGGTATATATATATATATATATATATATATATATATATATATATATATATATATATATTGTATTGCTAATGGATTTACTGCCAAAATAGATTGAAAAACAGCAAAATTGGCTGGCATAAGAAATTAATCATCGTGTAATACTAACAAAATATAGCAAGAATCTATCTATCTATCTATCTATCTATCTATCTATCTATCTCAGTCTGTTCCTTATCTATCTATCTATCTATCTATCTATCTATCTATTTCAGTCTGTTCATATCTATCTATCTATCTATCTATCTATCTATCTATCTCTGTCAGTTAGATTTATCTATCGAAAGTTTTCTTAGATTCTTTTCTTGAATTGCTAAAGTACTCAGGAATTATAATATATAGCACCATCTTTAAATCTCCATTGGTGTCGTAGAATGGCGGAGGTGGGAAATTCTACGTTTTAACTTTTTAATTTTTTTTTTCTTTTAAGCGTTGTCTTATCATTTATTTTCAAGATAAAGTAAGAGAATAAAATTGTGTTTTTTACGAAAAAAAAGTGTAGGAATCTCTAAATGATCCACAAATCTTTTGCAGAACGTGCCACGACCTGGTAAAACAGGTGTTCAATAGAAAAGAGATTTGGAATAAACAGGCTAATTTTTATATGTATTTATCATAGTCAAGTATGGCACAAGGCAAATATCGTTAAAGGAGGATGTTTTTATTGAGATTGTGCTACTCCGAATTTGCACCACGGAGCACATGAACGCAAAATACAACTGCGAAGATAAAGGCAAATTTGCGCAGACTTGCTGAAGGGTATAGTATTATGCACCATTCGTTGAATGTAAAACTGCGCAAGGTGAGATGCATGATTGATTTTATAATTGTTTTGACGAGAATTTCTCTTTGGTACCTTGACTTCACGAATTCAATGGCAGTGCTTGATTGTCAGGTAGGTCTCATCATTTTAAAGTTTAATGATAAGAGTTTATTCTCTCATACTTCCCGTTCGTGTAAATCACTTCCAACTCATTACTTTGTACTGTCAGCGTTGATCTTTAAAAATTTTGTGTTGACAACTTTTGTGATGTAAACGAATACTCGTGGTCACTTTCGCAAAACTCGTTGTAGTAGAGACTTTGTAATCGCAGATGCAAACTATAGTAATGCCGTTGAACAAGGCTGGTGTCAGAAGCCTTTGAATAACACTCGCACTGATAGTACTTGCTCGATAATACTCACTCGACAAGTAACCCGTATAGTGATTTGAATAGAGAAATACTATAGTGAATAGAGTAGAGAATAGCGCTCCGTATAGCAATAGAGGATAGAATAGAAATAGAGATCCGAATAGTAATAGAGGATAGAATAGGAATAGCGATCCTTCAGACGTCGCACGACTTCCTACATATGTGTTTCCTCTATTATCACGTGGTTTACTTAATTCAATAATGGGATCGCCTGTGTTTGCTCACTGGCGATCTATGTTCAAACTCAAGTGTCGGCAGCGACACTTTATTCCTGTATAACAAAACACTTAAATGCAATATCAACTGTTCTCTCCTTAAACCCTTGTAGTAACACCTTGTCTCTTAGTGGCTTTATTGCCTTGCTTAGTGTGAGATAATAAAAAAAATCCGTAAGTAATATTTAAATTACAGGCTTCTTAGCCGAGGGATATTTAAACACAGTGATAAAAGAGAAATAATTTGGATAAATAAATATTTGTTAGTGATATGTCCCGGAAAGGGATATATTTGAACGAAGTATCTAAGTGGTTTTGGCGACTATAACCAAGTAGAATACGGTAGCAGTAATCGACTGGTACGCGTCGTAGTCGCAGGTAACAAGGGTAGATCAATGGCGTTGTCCAATGGGCGTCGTTATAGACTTAGCTCTCAGACTAAGGCTATTTGACTCTCCTACACGTCTGTCAGTATTTATGATGGACACCAGCCAATCATATTTCAGTGAGAAGGAACACAGGTGTATACATATTCCATTATACCAGAAAATGAATTCAGTTGATACAAAAAAAAAAAAAAAAAGTGCAAGGCAATTATGTTTCTTTTCATCAGACGTTACAGTGAAGCAATACTGAGAGAATGAAAAATCATATCAGCATTTATTATTGGTGACCACATTCTTAACATTAGATATGCAGATGACACAGTGGTAATATGAAACTCAGAAAGAAACCTTAGGAATTTTTATAGAATATATTAGGTTGGTGCAAAAATAATGACGTAATAATGTCGTTTTTAGACGTATTTTTTAACGTCAAAACCCGACATTATTACGTCATTATTTTTGCACCAACCTAATAGCAAGGGAAGGATTAAAAAATTAAAAACAAGAAAAGATTAAAAAATCAGCCGAATAGAAATGTGGTTGGGGCCAAGTAAGTCTTTAAGCAAGGTTAAAAGAAAATGACAAGAGAAAGAACCGCTTAGACTCAGAAGCAGGGAGAGACAACTGAACTTCTTTGGACACATAATGAGGAAAGGGGGCTTGGAAAAGTTGGCCCTTCACGGCGTATATTGCGGGCAAGTGAGATGCGAGAAGGCATTGAGCCAATTATCAACCGAACTTGTACTTGTATGGATGGTGGGACGGGCGTGTGGGCGTCGGTCTTCGGGAAAGGTGAAAAAACCGCTAACAGCCACGAAGGATAGGGGGTTTGGGAGAGCCATGATCACTCAGGTCATGAAGGGTCGCGGCAAGAAGACGAAGCAGAAGAAGACGAGGAGAAGGAGGGAGAAGAAGAAGAAGAAGAAGAAGAAGATTCAGCATAACGAACAGTCCCACAAGCGAATTATAATCGGAAATGTGGTAACAAAATCCGAAGGTGCATTTGGATAGAAAATGCCCTCTAAAAGCTAAGCAAAGAAAAAAGAAAAATTTCGTTAGAACCAGAAAAAGAGTTTTTATAGCAGTGAATGCTGGACAATACCATCACAGATGAAGAAGACTTATAGCAACAGAAATGTGGTTCTACAGAAAGATAATGAGTAGACTATGGACTGAAAACATGGGTGAGTGGTTAGAACGTCTGCTTTTTAACCATGAGTTCGAATCTAGCCATGTTCGATTTGTCAGGAAAGCTGACTTCTCAATATTATTGGAGGAGGTGAGCCGTTTTGGAAAGTGACTGAAAACAATACGGCGGGTTGACCCTAGCATTGTCAGTGAAATTGGTAGACGAAACCGTCGTTGGTTGTGCTAGCACGAAGTAACAAGTCATCATGACCGAGGGTTTGAGTGTGCTAGCCTTGTTAACTGTTGATCTCTCCCAGAATTTGTAACTAAGGTCCGCTCAGCATACTTGCACTATAAACCACAGGTGGGCTCTGTGGGTTTTTTATAAAACGCAAATGTGCCTGATCAGGCGTCTGCAATGGGGATTCGCTAGCCGACCTAGTAAACTCATCCTCAGATTCTAGTGACTGCGCCATTTACGTTTTTTTGAAAATGAAAACGGCACTTATAAGCAGCATCAGGAAGAGACAGTTGAAATTTCTAAGGAACATAATGAGGAAAGAGGGCTTAGAAAATTTGACACTCACAGGAAATATTAAAAAGAAGAGGGGCCTAAGAAGCTTGTGCAAATGTTTGGTCAAACTGCGGTTAGGGGAGATAGCAGAAAGACAAACCTTACTAAGACCTACAAAGTACAGGTAGCTGTGGAGAGCCATGATCGCCCACGTCCTCAAAAGATAGAGCACACCGAAGACTGCGTAAACTTTTATTTTTTAAACAAATAACGTCAGAAGGCTCGCAAAGACAGAAAGTTCGCAAAATTCAACTTGTATCGCCCCCAGCGACCAGGTGTATTCTGTGTGGACAAATGTACTATGGAAGCACCGATTTTGTCAGCCACCGAATGAATAAAGAACCAGAAATTTAGAAAGAATGAATAAATCACAGAAATAAAATATACAGAAACAAAAAAGGCCTCAAGATTGTGTTCAAACAGGAAACAGATTGTTCCCGTTCTGTGTCGACCTTAGTGTCTTGTGTTATATTTGCATACTAACCCTGATTTTGAGCACGTTAACCCATAAATACCTTAAAACTATATTTTTATCATATTAGCACACACACACACATATATATATATATTAGGTTGGTGCAAAAATAATGACGTAATAATGTCGTTTTTTGACGTTAAAAATACGTCAAAAAACGACATTATTACGTCATTATTTTTGCACCAACCTACTATATATATATATATATATATATATATATATATATATATATATATATATATATATATATATAGAGAGAGAGAGAGAGAGAGAGAGTTGATATGATGTTTGCTTCCTATCGTAACTGTTCGGGTTTCAATTCTCGATAGTGGATGAGCACTGCTGATGAGTTCCAAATATATGCTTTCTGTATTCTGTTGAGGTTTCTTCTAGACTCGATGAATTACTTAATTATAATTATCTCAGATCCTCCTAATTTCTATCACTTGTATATCCTTGCTTGAAACAGCTTCTAATGCACTGGACTGAGCGGCTTGGGGATAGTAGTCGTAGCTCGTGGAGGCACAGTCCTATGGGTAAAGAGAAACTCGGATGAGTTCCACCACAGAATATGTGATCAAGTGGCACTATATTGAGTCTGATACACTACCTCTTCGTCACCAAGACCCATTTGTACAGTTGGTATGATGTTTGCCTGATAACCTAACTGTCCGGGTTTTAATTCTTGGTAGTGGATGCACACGGCTGATGAGTCCCAAATATAGGATGAAACGGCTGTCCAATGCTTTCTGCATTCTTTTGAGGTTTCTTCTAGACTCGATGAATTACTTAATTATAATTATCTCAGATCCTCCTAATTTCTGTCACTTATATATATATATATATATATATATATATATATATATATATATATATATATATATATATTAAAGAAAAACAGACCACTTTAAGGCTCCATTATAATAGTTTATTTCACCGGAGAACTTTTAAATTACCCTTGATAAACAGACACCACTTTTAAAAGGCGAAACGAAAAATGAAATGTAAATTTGGACTTTTCACGAGTAGTATTAACTTTATGTAATTTAACAGAAAGGGTAGCGAGGTGTGGTGTGAGAGACATGGTCGAGTTTAGAGAGGGTTAATTTTTATATCTCTTTCTATCATACTTAGTATTGAGGAAGGAGTGGGTAAGGATCAGCCATTGACCTAATTAATCGGTCAACTCAACGGAAATGATATGTTGAAAGGGAGGGGGAGAAGAGAGAAAAGGAAAAGAAAAAAGAAAGAAGGGGGAAGTAAAGAGAAAGGAAATGTATTTAGGGTTTACAAAGGAAGAAGGGAGTTGTATAGTTTTAGCAATTTAGGTAAAGAAACAGATTTTAACGTTTGATAGTAATTTAAATGTTTATATATATATATATATATATATTTGAAATTTATTTCAATTCTTTATGAGCCTTCAATCCTTAGATATGATCAATTGATGATGAAAATGCCATTTTCGTATATGATCGATTTCATCACAATTCTTCTGTTAAGCATGAAGAGTAATTATACGTTCTTATTGCTCAAAGTAGATTCCAACAGTCTTAGAAAAACCTGGGAGAATTCCTGTAAGATATTTTTAATCATTTGTAAGATATAACGGATATTAATCTAACAAATGAACAATTTTGCTGTTACACTGAGGAATTAAAAGATTTACCGTTAGCCGAGTAATTATAAATCGGATCATCCGGTTCAAATTCTAGTGGAGTTCGTTAGAGTTAATTCCATACAAATACCATTGGCAAAAGTGTGGATCCGTCTCTTCTCTTCCCAGCTATGGATTAAATAGCAGGACGGACTGCGCTCTATAGCCTTGGTTGGCAACCAGTCTACCGCAGAACGAAATGGCAGCCTACTGCAGGAAAATCATCGTCATTTATGAATCGAAAGATAGTTCAAGCGTTTATCACGTATGGCACTTAACTGATTGATTCAAATTCTGTTCGTAAACCTGTTTAGATGATAGACCGCTGGCGACCCATTTCTTGCTGGCATGTGATGTACAGCTAAAAATAAAACGAAAGAAAGAAAGTTTGTAATGAAATCGAATTTTCAATCCTTCATATTTGTGTATCTGCAATTTATTCATCAAGCTTTCCGTACTTCTACTCCGACCAGCAAACCACGAACAGCTGCCTATTAAACATTCGTCTGTGTTGGAAGTGGGGAGACAAAATATACATTCTCTGGCCTCTCGGTTCAACCTTTGCGGTGAATATTTCGAGCAGAACATAGATAGATATTAAATGATCAATATTAATATTACATACGCTATATATTTTCATATATACAACGCATTATCGAGATGCATTGAAACATTTTGATATATTTGTTTCAGATTATTTCCTACACATAATTGGTAATATTAATAACAATATATTACTGTTAATATTCATGCGGTTGCAACCTTCAGGTAAAGATGCATATATATATATATATATATATATATATATATATATATATATATATATATATATAGGGAAGAAGTTATAGTTGTTCCAACGAGAGAAAAGTGTATATTTTAAAAAGAAGATAAACCGCAAAACATTTTGGTTGAAATGTGGATTTTTTTATTTTAAAATATTTATTTTACTCTATTTTCCATAATTCTGCTACACGTGTTTCTGGCTTCGCCACCTTCTTCAAGCAAAGAGTAGATATTTCCAGATATTATAGAAATGATTTTTTTGCGTGGTAGTGATTCAAATGTCTTTCTTAGACTGGTGATAAGAGTTTATATAAACTCTTATCATCTGCCCAAGTTATCACTACCACGCAAAGAATTTATTTTAAATAAAACATTATATGAACACACAAGAGTCATTAAAAAAAAAAAAAAACAACATACAAAACGTATTAGTTGTTCGTCATGATTGATCACATTTTTTATATCAAAATTCTATTTTAATTAAAAGAGGGAATACAATAAGACGAAAATATTTCGACGGTGGTTTAATCGCTCGATCATTCACAGTAAACATTTGTCCAGGTTCCTACAATGTTTCACCATTTTTAACAGATCTTCTATTATCACAATGTGCGATATTTAATAACAAAGATGATGGAAACGAAACGAAAAATGATCTAAATTCTATTCGCCAGATTATGTACCCTAAGAGACACTATTAAAAAAACACAACATAAAACAAATTATTAAAAAAAAAAAAAAATTCAAAAATACTTTCAAAATTAAAAATTCCCACCGTCTCTCGTTCATACCCATGTATTGCCGTAACAACGTAAACAAACTTAGTCTGATGAAGTCGTAAGGGCCAAACGTGTCACACGAAAACTTTTTCCACTTTGACATACATCTTTCCTATATATATATATATATATATATATATATATATATATATATATATATATATTGGAGGAAAGATGTATGTCAAAGTGGAAAAAGTTTTCGTCTGACGCGTTTCGACCCTTATGACTTCATCAGACTAAGTTTGTTTATGGTACAATATATATATATATATATATATATATATATATATATATATATATATATAATGGACTCTGCCGTCGGTTTCGACGTATGAGGATCTGACTGCTTATTGATTCAGTTATGAAAGTTTGTGCGATATATATATATATATATATATATATATATATATATATATATATATATATATATACTATATCACTGCACGAACACATCGGCAAGCCCTACCAGTGAGCAAATCAAAGTCCTAGAGACTAGCCCGAAAAATCTCCTGATTTCAATCCAATCGACAATCTGTGGTCAATCTGTAAGGAACGACTTCGTGGAGAGGCATACGAAATACTAACATTGTGCACTGGCTCATGTTTCTTTGGAAAAATACGAAAAAAAAGCAAATAATAATGAAATTATTCGTTTTGTTTCAATTAATTTGTACAAGGGTGTATATATATATATACGAGGATAAAGCAAAAAATAAAAGCAATTTTCAAGCAACAAATTTATTTCCACTGATGAACAATTGCATATATCACTTCTCGATGGCATCGTTCAATGAACTTCATCCCGGAGCCACGTCTTGCTTACTACTGCTCTTAACACACTTTACAGTACCCCATGTCATTATGCACTAAGGCTTATGCGGATCCATAACTGATGCCTACGATTGCCACCACTTTTGTTAACGTGATCTGTCGCTTTTTCCTGATCAAGGCACCCACTCTCTGGATATGTCCTTCCGTGCCCGATGTAGATGGGTGACCAGATCGGCTTCCGTCCGCTACATTTGTCCGACCAGATACACAGCGTTCTACCCACCCATACAACTATTAGTTGATTCTTAGTGCGTGCACCAACATCCAGCCTACAGAAAGCGCACGACGGTGCGTTGTTCCTCGATTGTGCATTCGCTGGTTGGGGCCTCCATATATCTAACCTCGTTGCTCCTTGCCACTCAACTGAATGATACAATGCGCCTAGCTACCCGCCATCTCACAGGCTTAATCTGTCTTGTGTCTATGAAACTTTTCAAGTCCACTTTCCTCATTAAATACCTTAGAAATTTCAAATGTTTCTTCTTGGTGTTAAATACAAGTGTCTTTGTTTCCATTTGTTCTAAAACTTTGTCGTTGCTCATATGTTCGGTCCATGGTATTCTCAGCATCCTTCTGTAGAACCACATTTTCGTTACTTCGTCTCTTCTTTATCTATCTCCAACACTCACTGTCATACTGATACTACATAATAGTTCATTCCTCGTTTCTTTATTTGTAAAGCAATTTTCCTGTATTTTTTTTTATACATGGTGGCCACTAAAAGAATGAATGATATAAAACAAATATAATTTTTACAAACACATCTTGGGGTAGTAAATTTTGGATCATTTGATCCTCATATAGAAACATTTTAAAATCCAGTTTCAGAATCTTCTGAAGAGATGTTCTGGCGATGCCTATTTGAACAGACCACCAACAGGTAGAAGCTGATGGATCCTAAAGGACACTCTGTCGTCCAGCTTCCATTGCTGCGTCAGGGTTCACAGTGCGCTTAGGAACTCTTCCCTGAATATCGCAGACTGATACAGTTCTTTCAAACAGGAGGATTAGGTTTCGGGTCATGTTATCACTAGGAGATACTCTGATATTAAAAGGATACCTGTATTTTCGAAGTTCGAATAATTGATCTTACATTGGAATTGAAAAACAATGATTTTTACCCGTTTCTGGACATCATACGCAACCATTTTAATCTCCAGGGGATGCTATATAACCTGCAAAAAACAGGAAAAAAAAAGTTGAAAACGAACGGTTTATGACCTTTTCAAATCTTTCAGTTTTTCAGTGGCCCCCTATACTTTGAATGCATTTGTGAAGTCATCTTTCACTATACCAATGCACTTTCGGTTTCCGGTGTCACACTTTTTGCCTACTGATAAAAAACACTTACCATGTATATAAATTGTTGCTCCTCTTTGATTTTGGTAGCCAAGTTTTGTCAGTTGCATGTTAGGCTGTTCTTTAATAGGGAAGAACTGGTTAATCTCTGCATTAACTTCCCACAAGCTGCTCGTGACCTACATAGAGAAACTGCGCAAATAGTAATGGCGCAAAAGTTCCTGGTTGCATATGGAGTAAAACTGAGAATCATCATGCAGTGTTGATTTCTATATCTACACTGTACCTATAAACGATCCGATACTGAACATTCATCCTCTAGTTTCGCACAGTGAGAAATCAGACGGAGATCGGATTTTTGCTAATAATTCCATCTACAAACAGGATTCTCTCCAGCCTTAAGAACTACGGTTGGTGTGTCTCCACCGTTTCTCTGTTTAATTCTCGCATCTCGCTGATGAAGGGATATTCCAAAATTGGAACCTTAATCTCCATGTTTCATTTCTGTCATATGATTAATATTAATAAATGTTATTCGACATTGATCACATCGGTACCGTCTTTCGCATGCATTTGTTTTATTAACCAACTTATCTACTGTAATTTATAAACAATATGAAGCACACGTGAACTTTCTTCTAATTATATATATATATATATATATATATATATATATAAAAGTGAACATAGAAGTCAACACTTAGAGGTGACAGTCTGTTTCATGATATATGCAATCGTTATGACAATTGCATATAGCATGAAACAGACTGTCGCCTCTAAGTGTTGACTTCTATGTTCACTTTTATATTTACACAGGCTCTATCTCTGATATTGAGCACTTTATTCCATAAATATAGCACACCTTAAGACTATATTTCTTTATATATATATATATATATATATATATATATATATATATATATATATATATATCACCTTAAGACTATATTTCTTTATATATATATATATATGTATATATATATGTGTGTATTTGTGTGTGATAAATTATATACATACACGTACATATACTTGCACGTACGTATAAATGCATTTCTGCCACAAGTGTTATAAATATAGTGCTCATAGCTATAAGGATATATTAGTGAATATACATAATATTTAAATTAAAAAAAAATCAATTTATTTAATTTTTTATATTTTCGCCTTTCGAACATATGAATCAAAATAATATAAATTATTATTCGTTAATTCTAATATTTTAGGCAGCAAAAGCTAATTAAACAAGTTTTAACACAAAAGTTTAAATCATCACCAAGAAAACGCGAATTAACGATTAGATCGTATTTGTGCCTGAAGCAACTGCATGAAATTCCGAGCCGTACTATCGACGTTGGATATTATATATATATATATATATATATATATATATATATATATATATATATATATATGTGTGTGTGTGTGTGTGTGTGTGTGTGTGTGTAACGTGGCATATCTGTTATGGCGATAGCTTTCCGACAATGAGACTGTGGAGTATCTCTGCAATATCCTGAGTCATGTGATCTGGATTATTTTTAACCGGAATTTCTATTTAGTCATGATCCAGAACTGCATTCCTTCCGGAACATTCTCCATTTTCCAGATCCAAACATCCGTTTTCGAATCCAGCGAATAACTTATGAAGACGACTGTCAGCTATGGCACCATCTTCGTAAATGGCACATATCAGTTTATTGTTTTCGCAGCATTTGTGCCTTTCCAGAAATAAACGGCCATCAACTGATAATAAGTTTCACACGTCTTCACTTCTAACGCAAAAAAACAAACAAACATTTAAATTTCATAATTCACATACGAATCGCATAGAAAAAATGCGCGTAAATATAGCACTTCAGAATATGTATATATATATATCATAAATTTCAGTCACGTGTGAAACGAAATCGCATGTGCAAACGCACTTACTGAAAAAATCTCTCTTATTCTTCTCTCTCTCTCTCTCTCTATATATATATATATATATATATATATATATATACGAGGGTCATTCAATAAATAAGGTGGATTTTTCGGTATAACGACTTCTAATACAGATAGAAGTTTACTTTTTTATATTTCTTTGTCCTAGTTCTTTTTCACATGGATTTAATTTCTTATGCAGATTAAAAAAAACTGTTTTGGCGATTAACAAAGATGGCCAACCTAGAAGCTTACTCCAAGATTGAACAGCGGTCAGTTATCAAGTTTTTCTTTGCTGAAGGGTGCAAACAAGTTGAAATTCATATAGGAGAATGTCAACTGTGTACGGTGCCACATGTTTCAGCCAAAAAAATGTCTACAAGTGGGCTAAATTGTTTAAAGAAGGACGGAGCAGTGTTGAGGATGAAGACAGACCTGGGAGGCCTACAGAAGTGATGTCCCCTGAGTTGATCGAATCAGTCAATGACCTCATTCAGTCTTGACAGAAGAACTACTGTGAACTGTTGAGGCAGGTCAAGAAAGATATAAAGAACAAACGCAAGGATCATCAGTCAGAAGGAGTCATCTTGCATCATGACAATGCAAGGCATAACAGAGCATCCCAAACGGTGTAGACCATCAACGAACTGGGCTGGGAACTGCTCCCTCATCCCCCTTACAGCCCAGACCTTGCCCCTTCAGACTTTTACCTGTTTGGTCCCTTGAAAGCGTTCACGAGAGGCATGAAGTTTAAAAGTGACGATGAAGTCAAAAGTGTTGTGAGCGACTGGCTGAGACATCAGTCCAAGGATTTTTACTCTGAGGGAATACGGAAGCTTGTGCCCAGATGGCAAAATGTGTGACAGTGCTGGGAGACTACGTTGAAAAGAAAGAAAGTAAGCTTGCTTCTATTTGTATTAGAAGTCCTTATACCGAAGAAATCACCTTATTTATTGACCCTCGTATATATATATATATATATATATATATATATATATATATATATATATATATGTATTTAGGCAGCAATCCTTTTTTCATGTACATTTCATTGAGTACGACAGATATGGTGCTTTGAATTGGTTTTTATACAATTTCTCATAAGATCACATAAATTGTATAAAAAATGAAATCAAAGCATCTTGTCTGTCATATTCAATAATATATATATATATATATATATATATATATATATATATATATATATATATATATATATATATATATATATATATATATATATGAGACTCATCGCATGCCGAATTGAGTCACTGTCGGTTACTGGGCGTGTTTCATCAAATAAATACGCCAAAAATCCACCTTCATCCCAACCGTGCGCCAATTCAGTCGGGTTTCGATCCTAGCTAGAGGCAACCGGATGTCTAGCCGCACTGATGAGCTGTGATACAGCGAAACAGTTTGTCTGTGGATGACATTATATATATATATATATATATATATATATATATTTGTCGGGATTTTACTACTAAGCCGTTGGCGAACGGCAGTGATGAAGTTGAATTTAAGTGTATTTTTTTTTATATAAACAGTCTGTGACTGAGAGGACTCGATTCGATTAACCGAAGAGTCTTGTATTATTATCCGTAATGATCATTGTTTACAAACCCACACTTCCTCCCCAGAGAGCTCAACCGAATATATATATATATATATATATATATATATATATATATATATATATATATATATATATGTACAGGGTGTCCCAAAATAATGTATACATCCTTTGAATCGTTATAACTTTTTCAATTTATGTATTTTGGCTTGTAAATAAGATTAATGCAAGAGGAAGAATACACATTTAAAGAAATCTGTGAGTAATATATACAGAAAAAACATAGAAAATTAACTTTAATAAGATAAAAGCTACTTGGGATAATGGCAGAATGTTCATATAATAAGTTCACATCAAGTGCTCAAACTAGTTGCCGTTCTCATCTTGAAGAAATAGACCTACAAACGTCCAGTATCATTTCCTCTAGTATTTGAGTACATGCTTCTTCAATTGCTACTCACATTTCAGCTATTGTTTCAGGTTTCCTGTTGTAAATTTTGTCTTTTAGAAACCCCCACAAAAAGAAATCGAACGGTGTCAAATCTGGTGATCGAGGTGGGTATTCAACTGTCCCTCTTCTTTCAATCCATCTGCTTTACAGATTTTCATTCATATAAGTTCTCGTATTACGGTAATGTATTATTAACTATTAATATTTAAAGAGTGTATACATTATTTTGAGACACCCTGTATATATATATATATATATATATATATATATATATATATATATATATATATATATATGAAATGGACAAAGTCCGACAATTTATTTATTAAAGACATTTTTAAACATAAAAATGTCTTTAATTCATTCTTTCATTTCATAATGCATGACATCATTTGTTTACATTTGATACGCCATGAGCAGTTATGAATGTACGAGATTCATGGAAGATTGAAGTTTATAAGCAGTAAATTCGACCTTGCCTACCGAACGCTACTTTGTGGTTAGGCACGCCAGGCTAAATGGCGGTTCCGTATAGGATGCAGGTTCGAATCCTGTCAAAGGACGAATATTTTCTATGAAAATTTCTCGGACATTCAGGCCGGTAAATGTTATTTAATACTGTTTATTATAAACAGAGCATTTACTTAAATACTTGTATCTATAAAAAGAACGTTAAACATAAAAATGTCTTTATATATATATATATATATATATATATATATATATATATATATATATATATATATATATATATCAAGAATATAATTACATGACAAAGTGGGAGAAGTTTGCTTGTGATGCGTTTCATCCTTCAGGAATTGATCGGACAAAATTTGCTATGTTAGTACGACTACACATGCGAACGGACAAGGGGTATTGGAGATTTTAGAATTTTTCTTTTTTATATCTTGCCGAATAAACTACTGAAAGCGATAACAACAATTCTACCCCTCTCCTTGGAACAATCAGTCTATCTCATATAAAAAATCAGTCAGCCTAGTTGAAAATCTAAGGCAAATGATCATGACCAACAAACGCAGTTATAAAATCCTTCTAAACCAACCTCCGAGTTGAAAATCCATAAATCTTCCAAAAAAGCATCTAAGACAAAGATAAACCTCTCTCTACCAACATCTAAAATAATAAAAATCTGCCGTCAATACTACTTGACATTTAATAATGATTAACAAAATTTTGGATTATCCATGGGATCCGCCCTCAATGGAGTGATGGCATGTTTCTTCTTAGAATTTCTCGAATCTGGTCCTTTCCAAAATATTTTAAACAAACCAATATACTTCAATTATATTGATGATGATCTACTTATATATTCTCGTGATACTGATTTACATGAGTTGGTAGATCACCTTAACAATATCGAACACAGTAGAATTTACATAGGAAATGGACGAACACAATTCCTTACGCCTCCTAGATATCGCGTTAACAAGAGTTTAAAACTCGACGTCCACCGGAAATCAACAAAACAAAACGACCTAAAACAATTCTACTCTCATCATAACAACAAAATAAAATGCGGCATAATCATCGGATCTACTTAAGAGAACTAAGAATATGCAAACCTGCTTATTTACACGAAGAGGAGCACTAAGAATATGCAGACCTGAAGACGAAGACACGAAGAGGAGAAATATATTGAAATACTTTCAAACTTCTCCAGTAGCCTAATTATTTTATTTTTTACGCGAAACAAAAGGCCTATAAAATATTAAAAAAAAACAAAAAACAAAAAAAAAAAACGGCCCCTCATGAAAAAGCCAATGAATCAATATATATATATATATATATATATATATATATATATATATATATATATATATATATATATATATATCCTATCAACTAACTTTGTGATGTGGGTGCCAAAGTTGGGCCCACAGAAGTAAAACACGGAACACGGATTAGAAGCAAGAAAGATATATTAACAACAGGTTACAGAGATAGTGTAAGCAGAGCTTACTATAAGTTAGTGTCCAACACTGGTAGTCGTACTAGACTCTCTGTGTCACTCTCTGTAGAGTGCTATGTCGCCTACGTAATATAGGCCTGGAAGAGTCTATTGTGTTGGTAGTTTCCGGTCTCACAATACCCACCTTTCAAAGAGTTTTCTTTTTTGAAAAGGAGAGAAAAAAATAAAACTGTTAATACTTTTTCCTCTTGGGATTTATTGTTTCTCAGCTGGAAGTAGAGATCTTGATGCGTGAGCCACAGCTTTTCGCGAACCGTCTGGAAGTTTATGTAAAATGTAAGCGCCTATGACGTACGAGCTTGCATCACTTGCGACTATGATGTCGAGACTAGGGTCGAAATGTGTGAGGGAGAGGTCTGAAGTAAGAGTTTTCTTGATCTTCTCCAATGCGTCTTGGCATTCCGGGGTCCATGACCATGGTTTGTCCTTTTTTAAAAGTTGGTTTAGAGGCCCTCTCAAATTTTGCATGTTCTTAATGAACCCTTGGTAAAAATTAGCTAGGCCGAGGAAGCTTTGTAACGCTTGAACGTTATCTGGGGCCGGCATGTTTCTGATCGCGTTGGCTCTTTCTGGATCCGGCCGACGACCATCTTTATTTATGATGTGCCCTAAGTATTTAATCTCTGGTAAGAAAAAGTCACACTTTGCCTCCTTAACTTTAAATGCGTATTCTTGTATCTTTTCGAATACGCTTATTATATGGTTCCGGTGCTCTGCCGTAGTTTTACTAGTAACTAGTATATCATCCAAATAGGCTGTTGCGTTGTCAAGATCGCCAGCATGGCATCCATGACCCGCTGGAAAATTGTAGGCGCAACCATTACTCCAAAAGCCAGCCTGTTGTATTTGTACAACCCTCTATGGGTGTTTATGCAGAACAATTTGGAACTTTGTTCTTCCACCTCTATTCTTCTGCAATATGTTTTGTTCTTAACTGGACAGAATGTCATCTAATGCCATTTACCACAAAGGTAACATGGTCCGGGCGGTTTCTTTAACTTATTTTGGTTTTGGTTACTGCGGAATTTAGGACATGAGATTTGCCTTTTGTCTTTTTGAGGGGAATAGGAGGTAGACTTACTTCTGATTTTATTAATCTGAGTCACACCTGATTCCTCGATAGTGTTTGAGTCACGCTTTACAGATATTACTCTTTGACAGTCCTCTGCCAGTTTTTGGAGAGTCAATCCTTGTTCGTTCTCAAACTTAGTCAGTACCCGTCGACTGACTTCGGCGTCTTCTGCAGATACTAGACCTTGTGCGAAAACTAAGCAGTTAAAATCATCGGCAGTCAGTTCGGCTAGTTTAATAGCTTACATAGCTTGTTCACCGATGCTGCAAACGTTAGAAAATCTTGTTGGTTGTCTTTGACTGTGTTCATACATTTACAACGTTTGTGGAACAAGGTTGTGTTAGGCCCAAATAATTCCGATAGGAGCTTAATCGTCTCTGAAGAATCCAAGTCAGTTTTCTTGGGTAGTATGAAGTCTACGAACCTACTATGTTCTGTAGTTCCCAGTTTTCTCAATAGAAGACGTACTTTTTTTTACTGGGCCATTGTTCACAGTCTACGTTGAAAATATTTTCGTAGCGCCTGTAAAAAGCCTGGAACGTTTTGTCTTCCTCTGGTACGTATTCAAAGGTTTCCATTGAATTGTAGATTGTACTCTGGGAGAATATTGTATCTTTTTCAGAGTTTGAGCCTTTTAATGCATTTACGAGTAATTCTTTAAGTTGTTTCTGCTGTAGTTCAGCATTCTGAAGCTTAATCTTTTGAAATTCCATTTGCTGTTTATGTAAATCCAAAAATAGTTGTTGTTGTCATTCTTCTGATTTTTGTTGCTGGTCCAAATTTAGTTTTAACATTTGGGCAACTACTTTTTGCAAATCTTCCATATTTAAAAATGACAGCGCTTTTTGTTGCTTTGAAACACGTGTACTAAGAGGAGGTACACAAAAAATCTTGATAGATTTTTGTTCATTTTTTTTCTTTTACAGAAAAAAAATATGGACAGACAATAGTTAAAATAAACTAATTATGTGTGTTTAGCTTTTTTTTTCCGTGGTTCCGTTAATTTTAACGTAATTGAATAATTTTTCACCACACTTATGTATTTTTTTTATAGAGGTACAAAAAGAAGAAAACTCACCTCAGTGAATTTGAGGGGAGAATAATTTTATGCCCGAGTTCAACTCAATTTTTTTCAATAGGTTTTCCGAAAATTTGAGTACAATGGTAGTACTTGATCTTGTGTTGTCAATTTTTTTTTACGAACAACTGTTTTTTTTCTGTCTGTGTGGGTGTGTAGAAATCGTTCTCGTATTGGACAGACTTTAATATTCCGTAGGTGTCGAATCGCTAGTTTGGTATTGGAATATATGTAGACGCTGGGTGTTTAGCTTTTAAATCTCTAATGTATTAATACCAGCTTAATTTCACGTTCGACACTGCTGTCGGAACGCGTGGAGTTTGTGTGAATGTTTTCGAGTACTGTTGCTATTGATACGGTGAGAACGAAATCCTTGAATCTTTTCTGTCGTTACTGTTGTGGGACTGGCAAGGTATTGCGGTTTTCCGATGTGAATGCGTTTCTAGAATTCTTCGTCGACCCAGATGTGGGATTGGTAAGGTATTTAGGTTTCGCCGTGAGTTCGTTTCTAGAATCCCCATCGCCACTGATGTGGGTGCCAAAGTTGGGCCCACAGAAGTAAAACACGGAACACGGATTAGAAGTAAGAAAGACATATTAACAACAGGTTACAGAGATAGTGTAAGCAGAGCTTACTATAAGTTAGTGTCCAACACTGGTAGTCTTACTAGACTCTCTGTGTCACTCTCTGTCACTCTCTGTAGAGTGCTATGTCGCCTACTTAATATAGGCCTGGAAGAGTCTATTGTGTAGGTAGTTTCCAGTCTCACAATACTTTGTCACATCTATTATCGCAAAGCTAAACTCAACATAAAATTTGTTGTTTTTACATCTAAAACAATAAAGCTAAAACCCGAAGGAAGAGTGTACTCCATCGCCTGTAATAACTGTCACAAAAATACATAGGCGAAACCTCAAGGAATCTAAATAAAATATTATATGAACAGAAAAGGGACATTTGACAAAACAATACGTCAAATGCGTTGGTTGCCCACCGTAATAAGACTTATCACAATTAAAATTCCAAAATCCCCAACACCCTTCGTTCATGAGTATATGTAGTCATACCAACATAGCAAAAGACGAAATGCGTAACAAGTAAACTTTTCCCCTTTGTCACAGACACACATGCACACACATATACGTACACACACAGAGACATACATACACTCACACACGCACACACATATATTAGTCGTCGTCGGTTTATCTCGGGAGATTAAGGTAGCACCCTGTTTGGTCGAAATTCAGTTCATTGGTAGTGAAACTGGAGAGATATATTCATGGTATAGGCTTGGGTGATGGTATATGGGGGCCATTTAATTACTGTTGTTCCCAGGTCCATCCTGATCTAGTGTGGTAGATCCTGTCAGGGTCCAAGCTTTGGGCATACAGTGACCCCCACCAAAAAACAAAAACAAAACACACACACAGTATGAAAGTATAAAAATAGATTTTTATAGTAAAAATTCCAGCAATACATTTTTATGTAAAAAAGAAATTGTTGACCATGTTTACCGTAGTCTTTCAATATGGAATCCAGTGAAGTCCGTAAACTGTTCAATATCAGAGTTTGGCAGTGAAGATTCAGGGAAAGTAGCGGCTGTTAAGTAATTCTTTAAGTCTTCGATATCAGGTTGGCAATGAAGATATTTTGGGAGAAAAAACAAAATGGCTGCCTTTATACACGTCGCATTGAATATTTTGAGCTTTCTGATTGGTTAACTCGTCTATTAGTGAACTATAAAATGAGTCAGCTCATTTTGACTGGTTCACTAGTACAGGCTACACAAAAAACTGCAACAGAAATTAGCAACAATACCTATTTACAGCAAAATTAGCAAAAATACATTTTTATGCCAAATGACCAGTATTAGATATTATCTGTAGTTGAAAGCATGAAATTGCGTTCAAAATATACTTAATTAAATCCATGAATTTGTATTGAAAATATTTAGGTTTCGGCATTAAATAATTCATAGAGGTTGATATACCGTCAAACAAAATCAACCAACCAAGCAACTGCAGGGATACGAACGGCGATTCTCTTTCGTTGAGATAGTCACAAGGGTGACATAACAGCCGGCGAATGACGAACGACAATTACGATGCAGAGTCAAGAGAAGATGGATGTCCCAAGCCCACAACGGTTGGTCATACAGAGAAAAAAAAACAACTACAAAAAGACAGATGATTTAACGAGGTATTTAGAGAAACCTCCATGACTGCAGTTTTCTCTTTGGGGGAATATTACAAGTAAGGTTCTCATTTTTAACACACCGTTTGTTGTTGCATACATGTTATAATTTGTTTGTGTGGGACACTGTGTTTGTGTATAGATCTAACTTTGTGTAGGACGTAGTATTATAGAACTCGCTCTGAGAACTAAACATGTTTGTCATTCTTTTTCCTTTCAGTCATTCGGTTCTGTACGGATATAATAATTCCCATAATGGGGGAAATTCAAATGAAAGAAGAAATCTTTCTTCCATAGCAACCCCTTGTTATAGAAACATTTTCGTATGCACTTTCACATCAAACGTCGTTTTGAAGAAGTCAAATGAATTATTTGTTATTAGTGGTTAGGTTCAGCATTTACTACTGATTTACCGTCGACATCAACCTTTGTGGTTGTGGGCTAACAATTAAAAATATACGACGCATTACTTTCGGGTCAATTCTCGTGTATATCTAAGCGCGTGTGTTATTGCTTTCAGACATCTTGAAAGCCTCTTTATCCAGTTGTAACAGTTCATAGACTCGCGAAATTTCCTGTCGACGTGAAAGCAGCTGTTTGCTTTTTAACATTTGTTTGCCTTTACACATTCTTTTTTGCGTCTACCTTTCATTATTGCTATTATCTCGTTTCTTCTCTTTTTGTCCCTCATCACCGCCGGTGCTATATTTTTCTTTTTTTTTTAGACCCGGCCCTTTGTGTGTATCCGCCATTTCTTTTGCAACTCTGCTTTTCTCAGCCACTGTATTTTTTTCTTTCACTTTGACTCCGGCCCCAGGCGACACTTGTCTTGTGGTTGGCTCAGCAAGCAACAGTCATTATTTTGACAAAGATATATTAACGAGTGAAGTATTTTGTCGGCATTTTATTTTTTTTGTACATTCGCGATTTCGCCTCGTCTCAGATTTGTATTCTCTTTGGCGTTTTCATTTCTTTCTTCTTTATTTTTGCTTTTCCATTCTTCCTGTTTTTCATCGTTGCGTTTAATTTTTCGTTCTTTGTCTCCCACGCTTCTTCTTCTTCTTCCTCTTTTTCTTCTTCTTTTTTTTCTTCCTCTTCTTCTTTGTCTTCTACTTCTTCTTCTTCCTATTCTCTTCTTCTTCTTCCTCTTCTTCTTCTGATTCTTCTTTTTCTTCTTCCTTTTCTTTTTCTTCTTTTTCTTCTTCTTCTTTTTCTTCTTCGTCTTCTTCTTCGTCTTCTTCTTCGTCTTCTTTTTCTTCTTCTTTTTTCTTCTTCCTCTTCTTCTTCCTCTTCTTCCTCTTCTTCTTCTTCGTCTTCGTCTTCTTCTTTTTCTTCTTCCTCTTCTTCTTCTTCTTCTTCTTCTTCTTCTTCTTCTTTTCTTTTTCTTCCTCTTTTTCTTTTCTTCTTCATTTTCTTCTTCTTTTCTTCTTCTTTTTCGTTCTTCTACTTTCAGTTTATTTCTTTATTTCCCTTTTATTTTTTTTTGTTTTTAACGTCTTTTTATACTTTGTCGTCAGTTCTTTCTTTGTTTTTTCTTGTTTTTATCTTTTCTTGTTTCTTCTTCGACTTGTTTCTGTTCAATTCTTCTTTCTATTTTGGTTTATTAGACTTTTACATCTTTCATTTTCTTCTCTGTCACCAATTCTTTCTTTCCTTTTTTGTCTTTTACATATTTCTTCTTAGTTTTCAATTCATTCTTTCCATTTTGATTATTTTTTTGTCTTTTACATCTTTCTTCTTGTTTGTGTTCAATTCCTTCTTTCCTTTTTGTTTTTTTACTTTTTTCTTCTCTGTTTTCAATTCTTTTTTCCCCCTTTCTTTTTGTTTTTTACATCTTTCTTCTTCTTTGTGTCCAATTCATTTTCACCTTTTGTTTGTCTGTTACGTCTTCTTCTTCTTCTTCTTCTTCTTCTTCTTCTTCTTCTTCTTCTTCTTCTTCTTCTTCTTCTTCTTGTGTTGAAGCCTTTCTTTCCATTTTGTTTGTTTTCTTTTACATTTTCCTTATTCTTTGTCTTTCACCCCCCCCACTCTCTCTCTATTCTTTTTATCATCCTTTTTCTTTGTATTCAGTTTTTTCTTTTCTTCTTCGTCTTTCTTTCTTTCTTCTCTGCTTTTCGGTTTTCCACTCGTCCTTTTCTTTTACTTCTCCTTTGAGTTTAATTCTTTCTTTTCCTTCTTTTTTTCCCCTTTTATTCTTCCTACTTTTGTTCTTCGTTTTCAAACTATGTTCTATCTCTTAATTCTTCTTTGTGTTCACTCTTTCTTTTCCTTTCGCTATTGTCCTTCTTCGACTCCTTCTGCTTCTGTTTTCCCCTGCTGCTTCACAGTTTTTCTGCAAGCATCTAAAACTTCTTTGCATATCTAAAAAATTCTTTCAATATAATGGACCTAGTAAATGACAGTGTCTGAGAAATTCTTTTCGCAAAGACGTTACTGGCCTTAATGGTTTTGTTTGAATTTAGTGCCCTACAACATACTTATAAATAAGAACTCAAACAGAGCCTCAAATCAGCTAAAAATCTCCATTTTCAGGCCAAAATAACTTACAATTCTTTACTTTGACTAATTGTAAACTCAGTGTAATAGTTTGTGCCCCTATCGTAAATATTTGTTTGGACAAGGGCTTCCTTGGGTTAATGGTCATAAAATTTATGGATTTGATTTTAAGCAAAGAAATTTGCCTTGAGATCACGGTGCAAATATAATTATTTACATAGGCTAACGATCTCAATCTATGGATCAGGGCAGGACTGTAATTATCTTATTCAGTCCATGCGCATCTTAATGTAATGAGCTCGGCACAGATTGCAATTATTTATTGGACGAATGCTCTTAATCGAATATTCATGGTACGAATTGGAATTATTTACTTCGACCAATGATTTTACTAGAGGTAATTTTAGAATATTTCATTATCTATTTACATATTGATTTAATTATCACCACACTAACTGGTACTGTTTGGGTGATGAAGGTTCTTTGTAATCAAATGATCTTGACACGAATAGAAATTACTTATTTCACCAAATATTCTATTCATCTGATAATTACTTCACTAACTTGTAGTATTTATTTGATGAATCTTTTTAATCAAATGATCTTGACACGAATAGAAATGATTTATTTGACCAAATATTCTATTCCTCTGATGATCACCTTAATACTTGGAGTTATTTATGTGAGGAATGATCTCTACCTTATATTTTGTTACTCTAATGATCATGTCACACATTGTAATTATTTATTAGTTAAATAATGTTTTTAATATAGGGACTCTGAGACTTACGACTCACCTAAAACCACTCAGGCACAAGATATTACTTCTTTATGGAAACCATCATCCCTTGGGAAGTTGTAGTTTTTTTTGTTGTTTTCTACATGTTTTGCGATATATGCGTGTTATAAGAATTTAATTCCAGGAATGATCGCAGCGTGTCCCTGGCGTAATGATTCAGATAATTTATTTTCGTAGCGCTTCTAAATTTTGTCAAAGACCGGATCAGTTTCTGAGTATCACAGAAAGCTGTAAGTGTTCCTGTAATACCGTTAGCGGAAACGAATGAAACAAATGCGTACCAACAGATTAACATCCATTTTTATTTGAAGATTGGTAGGATCGCTGGGGAAATATTTTATGGTGAAGATGCTAGAAAGAAGTTGAGTGTATTAGAGTAGTATTGGCGGCTCAAATTGAGGCGATAAGATATACACGATGAAGCAAAATGCGATATGGAGTTTTGTATGTATGTATGTATGTATGTATGTATGTATGTATGTATGTATGTATGTATGAATCTATCTATCTATCTATCTATCTATCTATCTATCTATCTATCTATCTATCTATCTCAGTCTATTCATTTTCTATCTATCTATCTATCTATCTATCTATCTATCTATCTATCTATCTATCTATCTATCTTAGTCTATTCATTTTCTATCTATCTATCTATCTATCTATCTATCTATCTATCTATCTATCTATCTCAGTCTATTCATTTTCTATCTATCTATCTATCTATCTATCTATCTATCTATCTATCTATCTATCTGTGTGTGTGTGTTTGTAGAATGTATAATAGCATCCAAAACAATCTATGTAAGTAATGCTCCATATAAGCGGAATCTTTCGTATATACAAAGAAGGAATGAGAAATTAAATATCTATCTATCTATCTATCTATCTATCTATCTATCTATCTATCTATCTATCTATCTATCTATCTATCATAATCTGTTTATTATCTATCTATCTATCTATCTATCTATCTATCTATCTATCTATCTATCTATCTATCTATCTAATTCTTCAGACGATCCCCATTCTTTAGTGTTAGCACCGCAAACATTTACAGCCAAGTTAAATAATCCATAGGAGTTGATATGCTTGCAAACAGAAAACATTCAAATTTACAGCCAAGGGCGGCTTTGCTATGCCAACACGATTAAATCATCATCTTTATTAACTACGTAGTCCTCTTGTAAGAAGGGCGTTTTATAACAAACGCTTGTTCGTCAGAACCTTTGCCTTGATGAATCGAATCTCGCGTGGAAGCTTACAATTTTTACTTCTTCATGTCTAACGTCAGTCGTTTTCAGTCCGACAAATCCTCGTAATTTTCACACTTCCTCCTGTTAAGTTCATATCCCGCACCGCATTTAGCAAATCTCTACCTTGAATAAAACAGGAGGCGCGTAACAAGTGAGCTTTAGTAAACGTAAGAAAACCTGCTTTAGTAGGAAACTAATTTTGCATTGAAATGATGACATGATAGGCAGTCAGAAGCAACACTCTTCCAACAGCTTGCTGGATTAGCATTCTCTTAGACTAGCGTAGAGTAGTTTCATAAAAGTGTTTGTCATTTTTTATCATATCGTCTTTCTTTGTCATTAGAAGTTGTGTTTGCTGCATTTTAAACGAAAATTACAGTTTATCTACAATTCTTATATTCTTAAATCTCAAATCAGAAGAATTCATATTATAAATTATTTACAGCATGTCTCCGGGCATAGCAGGTTGCAGTTATACTGGTCACAATACGAGATTCAATGAGACTTTACGAGAACACATCAAAGGCAGCCACTTCTACAGGTCATTAAGTTTATATGACAAAAGCGATCTCCAGTAAGAAAAGAGTTATATCCAAGGGAGATTATATCCGATGTCTATTCCCCCAGGAACAAAAAATATGAAATAATAATAATAATAATAAAAATAAGAAGAAGAATAATAATGATAATCATGCTGATCCAGAGTCAAATATGATCGAAGGCAAATCTTACCCCGTCTTCCAAAAAGATAGATTGGTAAAAATGGCAAAGTCTTTCTTTTTCCCCCTCAGAAACGTCGAAGTAACATTCAAGAAGAGCACTTAAGAGTAAGTAGTTTTCTTACTTAGCTTACTTACCGAAATCTATCTAAGAGGGACTTAGGACACAGGAAACATTTGACGGGGGAAAAAAAAAGAAGACTATATACTCAAAAACAAATCGACAAGGTGAACGAAAGCAGGAAGAGGAAAATAATTCTAAAACAAACGTCGTGACCGACAAGCGGGAGGTAAGTAAGTAAAAAAAAAAAAAAAAGGCTAGAAAGAAAAAAGAAAAGAAAATGATATTATAGAATACTCTGCCAAGTCTGAGTAGCATGGATGATTTTTCTAATTGCTTTTATAATAGAACGCACACAGTGGCAGACACCCATGCACACACGCATACGAACAACAACAAAAAAATCTCACAAAAGAAAAAAAAAAAAACACACACACACACACACACATTCATGTCGCGAGTGCATCAATAAAATCCGTCGATAACAAATATTTATTTTTCAACAATAATCTCCACTAGAGTGGACAGTAGAAATAAAAATATTGACTGAATAAAGGATTGAGATTGAGTACACTGTAAGTTTATCAACTACATGAGACATCTGCAGAAGGCCGGAAACTAAGAGAGCCGAAATTTTGTGATATTAATAACGGAAATGAGGACAATAGATCAGAAAAATCAGCGTATAATAATAAGGTGTTTTAATAATGCGTTAAATTCATTAGTAAATATTAATTATATGTAGCGAACAATATAAAGTAAAACCACCAGCATTAAACGTAGCACATAAGGTACTGTCTGCCTCCACACACACACACACACACACACACACACACACACACACACACACACACATACATACATACATATATATATATATATATATATATATATATATATATGACTTTCGGCCAGACATTAATTATATTGAATTGTCTAAGGTAGCCAATAGCAACAACGAGAATAGAATCATAAAAAATATTAATATTTTTTTATAAAAAATCAAATGAATGAAAATTTTTATAAATTTTTTATAAAAAATCAAATGAATGAAAATCTCTATAAATTTTTTATAAAAAATCAAATGAATGAAAATCTTTATAAATTTTTTATAAAAAATCAAATGAATGAAAATCTTTATACATTTTTTATAAAAAATCAAATGAATGAAAATCTTTATAAATTTTTTATAAAAAATCAAATGAATGAAAATCTTTATAAATTTTTTATAAAAAATCAAATGAATGAAAATCTTTATAAATTTTTTATAAAAAATCAAATGAATGAAAATTTTTATAAATTTTTTATAAAAAATCAAATGAATGAAAATCTTTATACATTTTTTATAAAAAATCAAATGAATGAAAATCTTTATAAATTTTTTATAAAAAATCAAATGAATGAAAATCTTTATAAATTTTTTATAAAAAATCAAATGAATGAAAATTTTTATAAATTTTTTATAAAAAATCAAATGAATGAAAATTCTAAACAAGACGAGAGTAGAATTAAGAATATTGTAAAAAACTGCACAACACCAGTTGACAATTGGGAAAAAAAAAAAATTAAAATTAAAACTTCTAACTTTATAGTTAAAAATAATAATTCACCTTTTAGAACAAAATTAAATAGGATAAATATTATTTACGAATTTAAATGCCTATTAAGGAATTGCATTCCTGATCAATCAAAATTCGTAAATAATTATATAGGTCACACTACAACATGTTTGACACGCAGACTCACTCTACACCTTTCTGATCATATCTCAATTAGATCACATTTAAATATTCATGGAGACCTACCGGACACTATACGTAACATACTTGTTGACAACAGAAATATAATAGCATCATCTACGTGCAAAAAAAAAAAAATGTTAAAAATAATGGAAGCCTTATTAATAAAAACAAACAAGAAAAACGTTAAGAACATTAACTATGAACATGGTCACAATATCTTGACCGTGTTTTGAAAAATGAAAACAATAGATTAAAATATTTCTTATTTAATAGTTAAAATATTTAGTCCTTGAAAATGGCTAAATGTATAGCCGAAAGCGCTCGGATAAAAAGAACACTCGAACAGTTTTTATATAATTTATCATCTGAAAAGTAAAAAAAATATTAGATCGCATGAAAAATTGTATAAATAATAAAATAAAATAAAATCAACTTGCCACCCGTTAATGAAATGTCTCTTTCTCTCTCTCTCTCTCTCTCTATATATATATATATATATATATATATATATATATATATATATAATCATTTCACCCCAAGCAAAGCAATAAAACCATATAAAATCGTGAAAGAGTATCAGAAAAAGAAATGCGTTATTATGGAGCGAGAACAATAAAAGGACAGCAATTAAGACGACAGAAGATAACGATTAATATTGCATTTAATGTTTTGAAAATCAAACTGAAAAGCAAGAAGCCGAGAGAGGCTTCCACAAGCGAGAAGCGCGAGGGAAGAAACTTTTACGATAGAACTCACAGTTATATCTAGTCGTTTCAACTGTAAAATGATGAGACCTTGCTGTCAATCTAGTAATGCGCTTAAATTCATAAAATCTTGCTACCACAGAGAAAAGTTCACCATGTACGTACTTATAGAAAAGACACAGGGACTTACAAATAAGAGAACTGCGACATTCGACATTCCAACCACCTGAAGAATGCTGGAGCGTACAACGGCCGAAACGTTGTAATAAATATAGCGACAAAGATGAGGAAAATAGTCCGAATAATGTAAATAGTATACGTAATACCTCATTTCAGAAATATACAGATACTGAATGATTGGTATAGAGCCGATACACAGAAAATATGGGTTCAGTTCGACATTCCAACCACCTGAAGAAGGCCGGAGGGTACAACGGCCGAAACGTTGTAATAAATATGGCGACAAAGATGAGGACAATAGTCCGAATAATGTAAATGTACGTAGTACCTCATCTCAGAAATATAGAGAGATTCCAATGTAAACATTATAATATTTATAATATTTTCTATATTTTCTTTGCGGCAAATGTTTGTTTGTTATATAACCCTAATAGATCTGCATTTACCCTTAACTAGACAAATTTTTTCATATTTATAATTACAGGAGGGTTCAATAGCAGGTTTGTTGTTTATCCCATAGAAATTACTTAAAATATAGTTATTATGAGAGGTGATAATTTTGTACATGTTATTGGTGCAGGAGTAGCTAATTTTAATCGTTTTCTTATTGAAGATCTTACATAGAGTGTGTTTTTATGAAAATGTTTATTTATTAACTTTAGAAAATACAGTTCGATATTAATATTTGATAGTTTTCAGAATTCGGGGTGGGTGGGTGAACCATATAATTTCTCTTTTTCTATTTCCGCGTCTACATTTCACTTTAGATATTTCAGTGTTATTTTTGTTGGTTAGATAAGTTAGTTTTAAAAACAAAACAAGAAATGTTTTTTTTTAAACCTTTCACTCTGTTCGATATTTAAATTTAACTTTAAATGAGTTCATTTTTAATCGCCTGTAACTACAGTAGTTACTAACTGTTAATTCAGGTTGTTTATGATTTATCATGATCGCAAAAACGGACGGAAGGACGGACACACGTACACTGCGCTTTATTTATACAGAAACTGTCATTTAAGCTGGCATTTAAAACTATCTTCAAAATCGGCGTATTTTTGTTTATTGATTGCTTACATTAAACACGAAAGAAACTGAAGTGTTAAAAATGTCTTTTACTATGTTTGAACATTTTGTTGTTGTTTTAATCAATCTAAAAATGAAACCCAATTGATTGGAGCTGTTCATAAAGGAAATACTATCAAACAAATGTGTATTTTATACTGTATTTATCCAATATAATTCCCAAAGCCACTCAAAGTATACGGCTGTAAGTAAGAAGTGCATATTGGAAATATGTGGCATAATTAACAGTTGACTCTAGACTTGAAGACGTTAAGATCATAGTCATCGGGAAAGCATTCTCTCGGGAGTCTGTTACAAATGGAATCAGAAAGCAATGTGGCCGGCCCGACCCAGTGTACTTGGCATGGCTCTTCCTAGATGTGAATTTCTGAACTTTGGAACTAAGGATTGTATCATTTGCTGAACATTTGCCATGAAAATAGTAATAGAGAAGAGAGAGGGTAGTGACGTTTCATCTATAGGAAAAAAGTTGTACGATGGAAAATAAATAATGTCTTCTCAGTGGGTGCGATAAGATATGTTTTTCATTGGGTGGATAATTTAGCATACCATGTTAAAATATTTAATGCCAGATATAAATCCTAAGGACAAAAATCACCATTGATTTTGTTAGGTAAGAATAGGTCCTGTTTATACTTGACCCTATAGGTCCCCCTTTATACTTGAGTCAATAGGTAGACACATATTGTATTTCTACTCGAGTTAAAGATAAGTATTTGTCAGGTATATAACCGAGATAGGCAAACATAGGTCTTGTTCATATCTGAGTGGTGGGTTAGCAGAAGCCATCTTTATATTTGAGTTAAATTGTAAATAGGTGTGGTTTTTTCCTGAGTCAGTATGTAGACACAGGTGATGTTTATATTTGAGTTAAAAGACAAACCTTTGTCTTGTTTATAACAGTGACTGCAAACATCCACCCAGAGGGTGGCACCTTTAGGATTGTGTGTGTGTGTATGTGTAGTAGGGGCATCTTAACCTTCTGCAATGGATGCAGGTTACAGATTTTAAAGTCCTGGCGACAGGATAAGTGCTTGAGAGCTTCATTTGAAAAGATTTTCAACTCCAACATATTTTCATTACAGCTTTTTTTTCTATATTTTTATATTTCCGATTTTCATATGCAATCTGAAGTTTTCTCGACATGCTTAATTCCATTTCGATAATATTAGATTAACGACGAATTTAATTAACAAAGAAACGTTTTTCTTTAAAGAATAATAATAAAAATAATAAAATCTTCCGGTCTTTGGGGACGCTCTTTCATTCAAACAATTCTTTTTTGCTAATAAGAATTCTCAAGCAAATGAACGTATTAACCCATTTACTGTGAATGACAGGAACATCATTCCTTGCAGTTCTATAACACACCTGCAAAAAATGGAAGAATTGGCGCACATAAGATATTCAAACGTATTCAATCTTTAAAAAAAGTGAGCAAGGACTGATATGTTTCCTACATTTTGATAAAAAAACCTTTTTTGTAAAATGATTTCGTATGTTTGGTGTAGGGTGTTGTCTAGCGAGGACAGCCAGTACAGATTTCTGTACGCAAACACACACACATACACACACACGCACACACACACACACATATATATATATATATATATATATATATTGCGTTCAACCATGGAATAGACAGTGACCGCTAGGTTGATCTCAGTATCAACTTTTATATATTAGGGTTATAATTTTTAAGTTTTTGTAAAATAATTAATTTCCTGTATCCTAATTCGATGAACTTTTGTTAAAAAAGACAATGAAGAAGGGTTTAATTCAGCTTATTTTTTTAAACATGTCACCCCCAACACGAAAATCATATATAAGTATAGTAGTACTATAACTTTCTGGAGTCTTCTAGAACTTTCTAGAACCTTCTAGAACTTCTTGGAACGTTCTAGAACTTGTATCTATTTATTTATATGTTTGTATGTTATGATATAAACTGTTATATCGGTTAAAAATCCTTAGGTAGTATTCGATTACATTAGCAAATTGAAAAATAAAGCTTTTGAAATATTCTGATCTTTTACCCTCATTTCGTAAATGGTAAAATCAGATTTTTGTTTTTTTTAGAGGATGGTGGTCTTTTTCAAGAACTAAAACAAATTAATGTTGTTTTCA
>OZ010606.1:39865099-39905099 GCA_963932145.1 Acanthosepion lycidas
GAAAGCTTTTGTTTATCGATTTCAACATGTTTTTATTGTAATCTCTTATAATAAAATTAATAATAATATATTGCTCTACTTTTTATTGGGAACTTTTTTAAAAAGTAAATGCTACGAACCTTGTAATTTTACTCCATCTGATTTTTCGCTCATTTATATTTATATTTATATTTATATTTATATTTATATTTATATATATATATATATATATATATATATATATATATATATATATATATATAGATAGATAGATAGATAGATAGATAGATAGATTTAAGTTAGATTTAAGTTAGGAATATCCGAACAGTGACGTTACATATCACGTGACGTCCGCGTCTCGTGAAGGACGCTACTTGTTAACAAACAGTAATTTTAATTTATTTGTAACAAACAGTTATTTCTGATGAAAGATTGAGGACAATTTGAAATATCAAATATATATATAAATAAATAAATACTTTCATAAAATAAAACATGATTTTTTTAATTTGCAACTTTCTCTCTCTCTCTCTCTCTCTCTCTATATATATATATATATATATATATATATATATATATATATATATATATATATATATATATATATAAAAAACAAATGAAAACTACAGACAAAAGTTCATTTTCTCCATCAAGACATTCATTTCTGTAGTTTAGTGCTAGCAGCAAGCAGAAATATTTCTCCTCCCGATGATGGCCATTTTGGCCGAAACTAGTCGAGGAATCTAAATGGAATAATAATAAAAAAACGAAAGAATATTAATCTACAACCCAGTGTGTCTGAGGATTTTAATTTTTTAATTTTTATTGTTCAAAATATATATATATATATATATATATATATATATATATATATATATATATATATATATATTAGGTTGGTGCAAAAATAATTTCGTTTTCTAACATATGTTACTATGTGAGAAAACGAAATTATTTTTGCACCAACCTAATATATATATAATAAGGAAAACTAGTTTGCATTGAAAATCTATTGAAGTTCTTGAGTCATTTGCCATACTTCTCTTCTTCAGTTCCAATTTTTCCACAATCTCCTGTTCTTAGAGACACAAAAAAACAGCTATCTCTCCGAATCCCTGTTCTTCTATCCATTTACCTAAGCTCCCTAGGTAAGTTCTGTGCTGCGTTCCTTTCTCCCTCTTGTTCTTAATATGTTCTCTGAATGTCAAGTTCTTCTAGCATTATATGTCAACGAATTTCAACTGTAGATTTCTGATTCTAACTAGAAGGGACCATTTTTTTCCCCATTTCCCCCAGAACTTCGTCGTTGCTCCGGTTTTCAGCCCATAGTATTCTCAGCAGTTTTTATTAGAACCAACTTTCTGTTACCTCAAGTCCCATCTTCATCTGTGTGGATTATCCAGCATTCACTGTCATATAGGAGGACTGATATTGCATAACAGTTCAGTAGTATTTTCTTTGTTACTCTTCCAATTTAGCGAGATTTCGTCGTCGTCTAGCTTGTAACAGTCCAGGAAATATTTCAATGACGGAAATATCCCCCAGTCTTTAATGCAGTTCCTCTCGGCGAATTTTCGTTTCATAGTGAGTTGGGTTCGTGGATTATACGACATATGCACTCTTTGTTGGTTATTTAATGTCGAAATTTGTTTTTTTGGTAAATTAAGTTTCCAGATATTTATTGGTCGGGTTTACACTTGACGCTATAGATCCGGTTTATACATAAGACTATAGGTAAAGATTGATCGGGATTATACTTTCATGTATTCTAAATATTCTCAGATTTATAATTGAGCCTATATTTAAACATTAGTTGAGTTTATACTTAAGTCTATGGGTAAACATCGATCGGATTTATAGTAGTCAATAGTCAATCAATATTCAGGTTTATACTTGAGGTAAAGATTGGTCGGGTTTATATATGTGTCTATAGGTAAATATTAGTAGAGTATATACGTGAGTTTGCATATATCCACCAGTACGGTGACCCCTTGGTCTTGCCCTTCTGTCTGGGTTTCAGTTTTCCTATTCTAGGACAACCTACTGGGCAACTTTTCGTAATATTTCGTATGTTTTGTGACCTAATATCGAGCCAGTTTAGTGATTAGATAACGTGCCCTTCCGCAAGTCATTTCATGAATTTCCGTAGAGTTGTTTTTAGGATGGTACTGTACACTTTCTAGATACGAATTTCAATAAATAGTAAGTTGAGGTCTTTTGTCATTCGATGAGCTGTTCTATGTTTGTCAAGCGTGTTACTCGCCCGCAAGAAATGAAACCCATCCATCTGTGTCAGTTAACTTAGTTAGGTTGCACTGAAAAATCTTGTGGCCACCACTGTATTTCAGAAAGAGATTTTTGAAATTACCTGATTGATTTATTCAATTTTTCTTTTTTTCAATCAGTGTGTTGCTACTATGTGCGGTTACCATAAGAGTTATTAGCAAGAAAAATGGAATCGTTGATCGGAGATAAGACTGCAGCTGTCAGTTGCAGTCAATTTACACTAATAGCCTTGGGAAAGACATGAATTAGTATCTCCTTAAACCACCAGCTATGGACTAAATAGTATCGCTCCAAAAAATACATAACTGCCGCTGCTATTCTCTATATTTACAAGAATCATATTAGATGAAGAATGGAGTACAGCGGCCGTTTCTTGGCGGGTCCTGCCCAGTCCTCTCTGTACTGCGTCGACCGAGTCCAAAAGCTCTTACGGGGCTTTTTGGGCGAAGAATTATTCTCCACCTTGCAATCCTTATCATACAGACTAAACGTAGTCAGACTTTCACTGCTATAGAGCCATTACTATAGCAGAGGTTCGGGCGACTAGTTTTCCTTCGGTCTACCAGCTCAGATTTTCACTGCTAAGATCCGCTATATGTTTGCGGTGGTGATACATCCATATCCACATTGCGGAATAAACTCTACCGAGAGAATGCTTACCTGACGCACTACAATCTTTAGCACTTTTTAAGTTCAGGGTCAGACAATATCTATCCTCATAATACTTGCTTACATCCAGATTCCTACTTCCACCTTCCCTCTCCTTTACAATCTAACTCAGTAACTCAATACCTTGAGTGACCGTTGGACTAGAATTGGATATCACTTGAGTGGAAAAGAATGTTGAAACGCAAGGATAACATTCCTTGTAACAAAACCTTTGTGTGGTCATTTACTAAAACTGATCATCCAACAGACCTCTTGAACTCTGTGGTTGATCATTCAACAGACATTTTGAACCCCGCAGATGACCATCCAACAGAACTCTGGAAAACTGAAGCTGATCATACAAAAGACCTCTTGAATTCTGCAGCTGATCATCCAACAGTCCTCTTGAACTCTGTAGTCGATAATTCAATAGACTTCTTGAACCCCGCAGTTGACCATCCAACACAATTCTTGAACCCTGAAGCTAATCATACAAAAGATCTCTTGAACCCTTTAGCTAATGATTCAACAGACTTCTTGAACCCCGCAGTTGACTATCCAACAGAACTCTTGAACCCTGAAGCTGAACATAAAAAAGACTTCTTGAACTCTGCAGCTAATCATCCAACAGACCTCTTGAACTCTTTAGCTTATCATTCAACAGACTTCTTGAACCCCACAGTTGACTATCCAGCAGAACTCTTGAAACCTGAAGCTGATCATACAAACGACGTCTTGAACTCTGCAACTGATCATCGAACAGACCTCTTGAAATGTTCAGTTGATTATACAATTTTAAAAGCTTAGTGAACCGGTTGTTGGATTATCCGAAAATAATCTTCTATATTAATAGCCGATGGTCTAGGTTAAATATTAGTAACGCTACGATTGCGCATGCCCAGTGAAACTCTAATAAATACACTCCGCTACTGTTTTTCAAGTTAAAAATATGTGCAAATTTCTAGTCATTAATTCGATAGATCTTCTATTGGATGTTTGAGACTGCGGCGATTCATTCCGAATATGGCGAAGAAACCATAACAGATGACACTAGAGTAAAAAAGAATCATACTTCTGAACACAAATATGATGAGAAGGGAATTTCAATTTGGAGTTATCTTAATAAAAAAATGTTTATTTTTATTAAATTATCAAAATGGTTTAATTCTTTTTGATACTATATAGTAATTTGCTGCCATTCTCAGACTGGAAAAAAGAAAATAAACATTACTTACTTTTATAGAACGAGTTCCTGAAAATTTAGGTGCCCCCACGCCCCACTCTGGTCATAACTAGAGATCTGGTGAAAGAAAATATGAGTTTTTGTTGTCTCCATTTAATTAAACAAAAGAGCTACTGTCAACGATGGAATTATTCGTAAACCGATCAATTTTGAATATTTTTATCTAATCTAATCAAAATCTAATCAAAATCTAATCAAAATCTAATACCTGTATGATGCCAGAGTTTTTATATGCTAATAAGCACAAAAAAGAATTTTAAACTCAATTTTCAGAACAATAGGTTAAATAGAATTAAATTTTACCGGCGAATTATTCAAAATAGGAAAAGACAACATTATTCATACAGTATGAAAAATAGAAATGGCCTCTCATCTTTATAATTTGCTGCGATCGTTTTCTAAAGTTTTTGATGATGTTTGAACAAGTCTTATCTGTGAGTTTTTTCCATTCTTCAATGGTTGTACGTTATAATTCCGGATAGTGTTGTGGTGATCGACGATTTATTCAAACAATAATTTAAATACAACAAATTTGACAGGCGAATTATACAAAATAGGAAAAGACAAAATTATTAGTACAGCAGAAAATATTGTTTTAAACTGATTGAATCGTTTAAGTATAACTAATTTATATAATTATTCTATTTGTGACGTCTTCTAAGACTATTTATTCGGTAGAATATTTGTGATAATTCCAGCAAATAACATCAAGTGTTGCAGAGAGTGTCACCATTGTTATCCTTACGTTAACAACACAACAGGGGAGAAAAAGGAGCTTAGCGTTGATTGGAGACAGAATTCCACAAACAGGGAAATTGTTACAGCGCTAACCCTAAATTTGGACAATTAATTAATGAAATCTGTAGGTTATATTGAAATTTTGGATGGAAATCTACAACTATCAGTGCTAAATCTAAATCTTGGTCGGCGATTTACTTTCCAGCAAGATAATGATCCCAAACATACGTCTAAATAAGTGACTGCATGGCTTCAGAAAAAGAAGATTACAGTTTCTGCTATGGCTTCCAATGATTCCTGACTTGAATCCCACTGAAAATCTGTGGCAAGAATTGAAAGTTCGGAATAAATCGTTGGTCATCACAACACCTTCCGGAATTAGAACGTGCAACCATTGAAGAATGGAAAAATTCACAGAATGGACTCATTCAAATCTCATGAAAAACTTTAGAAAACGATTGCGGAAAGTTATAAAGATGAGAGGCCATGCTTCTGAATATTAATATTGTAAAAAGTGTTCCTTTTTTTTTTCTATTTTTCATACTGTATGAATAATGTTGTCTTTTCCTATTTTGAATAATTCGCCGGTAAAAATTTATTGTATTTAAACTATTGTTCTGAAAATTGAGTTTTATATTATTTTTGTGCTTATTAGCATATAAAAACTCTGGCATCATACGGTCATTAGATTCTGAGAAAGGGATAAATATATTCAAAATTGATGGGTGTTCGAATAATTTCGTCGTTTATAACAACAACATAAAAAAGCAACTTAAATGGGCAAAACTTTTCGCTGTATATGCATTTTAGTTGTTAGAACTATTTTCTGAATTTCGTAATTTCCTATAGAGTTGGTTCAGTAAGGACTTCGTTGTTTTCTTCTTGAGTTCCTTTCCTTATCAGACCCAGAGTTCCAACCACAACAGGAAGAGTTTTACGTTTTTTTTTTTCTTTCAATCTCCAGATATTTGTATTTGTTTAGTTTTTCAAAATCATTCGTAAAGATGTTTTATACATTTTTTTTTCATTGCGTACATTCACGTCAATCAGTGTGCAAACTTCTTTTCAGTCTTTGATAATAATGTCTGGTCGATTTGCTTGTATTGTCCTATTTGTGTTGATAGAAAAATCCCCGAGGATGGTAACATCTGCTCCTTCAACTATCCTTATTATTAAAATGACATCATCCTCACTACCAATAACAAAAATCCCCCCACACGAAAAAAAAAAACAAACAAAAAAAAAAACAAAAAAAACATGAGAAAAAGAAATATGATCGATAAGTATATTACTTTTAAGACAAATAGTATGTGTAAGTAAAGTGCTTAGTATTAAGGAATAGAATATTAAATAAGATAAAGTAAAATGAAATATTCAAACTTATCTACCCTATCAGAGTTTCGAAGCAATGTTTAAAATATAGTTTTAATGTATGGTATAATTATAAGTGAAAATCCTAAGTATCAGAGATAGAGTAAATGTAAATATAAAATTGGACATTGTTGTAAACGATCTATTTCTCATCACCCGTCGCAATTTGTTTAAGAAAAGGGTGGATTTTCATTTCATTGATACAGAAAATCGCAGATGAAATGCAATCCAAAAGGTTCTTTTCACTCGGATCATGAGGTACCCTAACATCATATCGATTAGAGTGTCTAAGCTTCACTAAAAACTCATGGATGATGGATTTTGATAAATTTAACCTTTCTGCCAATTACAGTGTTGAACCTGTAACTCTAATGGCAACCGTCATATGATCTGACGCGCTGTTAAGCATTAGGCCAGAGAAAAACGTCTGGTTAGCAAAGTCCGAATTACTGTTTATAAACACTCACACCGACGATTTTTCTCGATCAATCATTTCTGCTCATGAAATATATCTTAACGTAGACAATGACAACATATAATATGGATTAAGTCCAACAATTATTTAATATATTTTCTGTTTCTACGCTATTATATAGACATAATTTGTTTAAGTAAATGCTATGATTTTGTAAATTAAACAGTATTAATTAGTTTTACCGGCCGGAATGATCTAGAAATTTTATAGAAAATATGCGCCCTCCGACAGGAATCGAACCTGTAACTCTAATGTATATGCGTCCGTGCTCTCCCTGTGTGTGTGTGTGCGTTTGGTTTATTCTGTTTTACGGCATATCAACCTCAATGGGTTATTTAATGCCGACAAAAAATTATATCATATTTATTTGAACCATTTTTCAAATACTCATATTTTTGAGTACAATCCAACTTCTTAAGAATGTATAGCTGTTTGTATTACTGGTATTTTTAAAGTATTGCTGATAGTAATTTTTCCTTCAAAAATTATTGCTAGTATTTCTGGTATTAAAACCTATTTTTACACAAATTTGTGTGTTAACTATTTGCCCATAGCCGGGACCCTAACGGGTGCTACCACTCCGGGTCAGGGTGGACCTGGGAACACCAGCAATTAAGAGGTGGTTCCACACTCTTCAAAACCTCCTGATCAGAGACCTTGGTGTTGGACGTAGTTTATTGTCATACCCAGGACGTGTGTGTGTGTGTGTGTGTGTGATTATTTCAGCTCGGAATTCGCAGTAAGTTATCCAGATCGACATACCGTTGATGAATGCCCGAGGGAACAGCGGACGGAACGTTGTGACAACAACAACAACAAAGATGAGCAAAAGTTGTGGTGTAATGGATATTGGCTTTGAATTAGGAATCGGAGAGCCGAGTTCGAATTCCAGTCGAGTTGGTCAGATTCACTTACGCGCAGTATCCAACCCAGCTATGTGTTGAAAAGCAGGACAGACAGCGTTCTTTAAGCTTCGTTGGCAACCAGTCTACCGTAGAAAGAAATGGTAACCTAACGAGGGAAAAAATATCGTCAGTCATATATCGAAAGATGCGAGATCGCCCAGTCGTGTATCACGTGTGGCTCTAACTTACTAAGAGTCTTGACGCGATTATATTAAGAAAGTAAAAATTTCTTGGGTAAAATGTTTTCATCGTGGATTTGTGGAAATATCGATGCCTCTATGTGAGCATATATAACAGAAACAACATCTAAAATCTTAGTTAAACACCGTACGGGTTTTATGCAATTTTTATTACCATTTTTTTTTGTTTTCATTTCTTAAGAATTTTATCAAGTCATTGTTCTCTAAATCTTTTGCGGTTTCTATTCCCGACTGACTCCGAAGCAATTTGTCGGCAAGGAAATGTGCAAATTAAGTTCTGCCGACTGAGAAATCCTAAAGGAAACGGTTTGAAATCCGTTGACGTTTCAATCCAATTTTTATTGTAAATCTCTTCCTTTTTCCCTTCTTCTTACAACATATTGTTTGGTGGTCGTGTGTGTATATTAGAAAATTTTAACTCTTACCTCCCACCTCGCTCTCTCTCTTTCTTGAAAGCATGCGTTCTCTCTCTCATTCCCTAAAACTTGCACTATCTATCTATCTATCTATCTATCTATCTATCTATCTATCTATCTATCTATGTATCGATCTATCTATCTATCTATATATATATATGTATATGTATATCTTTCCCTCTCTCTCTTAGCCAAACGCATATGCACAAGCACATTATATATATATATATATTTGATATAATTGATACTTATATATATATATATATATATATATACACATTATATATATATATATATATATATATATATATATATATATATATAAAAGTATCAATTATTTATTCTTCTATATTTTGTTAGGTATAACTATTATATACATATATATATATATATTAGTAATTATTGTGTAACTATTATATATATATATATTAGTAATTATTATGTAACTATTATATATATATATATATATATATATATATATATATATATATATATATATATATATATAAATTACACCTGAGAAAATATAGAAGAATAAATAATAGCTATATATATATATATATATATATATATATATATATATATATATACACATATAATATGTTTGTGTGTATGTCTTTGGCTAAGAGAGAAACAGAGAGAGAGAGAGAGAGAGAGAGATAGGGAAATATATATATATATATATATATATATATATATATATATATATATATTAGTATCAATTATTTACTCTTTTATATTTTCTCAGGTGTCGATATTACATATATATATATAAATATATATATATATTATTTTATTATAATAATGTATATATATATATTATTTTATTATAATAATGTATATATTTTCGTGAAGTTATATGTATATAATACATTTACTTTCCTAAGAATATATATATATATATATATATATATATATATATATATATATATATATATATATATATATATATATGCATGATATAACTCCAGGCAGGTTTCAATTTTATGATTAGAAAATTTCTTTCAGTTGAATAAACCCCTAAACGCACACACAGACACACATGCGCGCATGAACTATAATACATTTCATACTTATATCGTAATAAGTATGGAAATAGATTATAATGCCTGTAGGAAAAGACAGAATAAATCGGAATGCGAAAGAAAGCGCTTTTCCGAAATAGAAGATTTGTATTTCTTTAAAAGATGAAGACAATCAACATATAAATAACTATCAATATAGATATTAGACACACTAAACTTCCTAAATATAACACAATCCAAGACCCAAGAGCCACTCAAACAAGATGGTTGCGGTCCAAATACTAATGATAAAAATGAGCTACCGTCTTTTGTTGACTTGGAAAATGATCGCCTCCATATGGGGCATTCCTTTCTGCTATCCCTCGGAATAGCGCATGCTCACCAGAAGAGTGATTCGTTGTGCCTTCCTGTGTACTTACAATCTTTGCTGGCATGAAGTGGAAAGATCTTATCGAATCAATTGTTAGGTGATCTGCTATAAAATTTGGTTCGCTTTTTCATGCTAGAGAATTTTTCTCGCAAGAATCTATCTTATGTATTTATAAATCTACAATTCGTCCGTGATTTAAATATTGCTGCACGGTGCTCCTAAGGTTCAGGCATTAATATTCCATGGTTATAATTTATTACATTGGAATCGTAATCACTGTCCAATTCATCAGCCCTACAAATTCAAATAGCTTTTAGAATTTGTAGGTCTGATGAATTGGATCGTGATTACGATTCCAATGTAATAAGTTATAGCAATGGAATATTAGTGTTTGAGCCTTTTATATTATATTCTTACTCTGTCCTGGACATTGAGTCCTACCTGCATTCTATCCTCTTGTATATATATATATATATATATATATATATATATATATATATATATATATTGAGAAATGGACAAAGTCCGACAATTTATTTATTAAAGACATTTTTATGTTTAACGTTCTTTTTATAGATACAAGTATTTAAGTAAATGCTCTGTTTATAATAAACAGTATTAAATAATATTTACCGGCCTGAATGTCCGAGAAATTTTCATAGAAAATATTCGTCCTTTGACAGGATTCGATACGGAACCGCCATTTAGTCGGGCGTGCCTAACCGATTCGGCCACAAAGGAGCGTTCGGTTGGCAAGGTCGAATTTACTGCTTATAAACTTCAATCTTTCATGAATCTCGTACATGATACGCCATGAGCAGTTATGAATGTACCAGATTCATGGAAGATTGAAGTTTATAAGCAGTAAATCCAACCTTGCCAACCAAACGCTCCTTTGTGGCCGAATCGGTTAGGCACGCCCGGCTAAATGGTGGTTCCTTATAGGTTGCAGTTTCGAATCCTGTCAAAGGACGAATATTTTCTATGAAAATTTCTCGGACATTCAGGCCGGTAAATGTTATTTAATACTGTTTATTATAAACAGAGCATTTACTTAAATACTTGTATCTATAATAAGAACGTTAAACATAAAAATGCCTTTAATATATATATATATATATATATATATATATATATATATATATATATATATATATATATATATATATATAGCAGGAGCACCGTTCGCTTTCTAACCATGAGACACGTTCGAATCTCATCATGGTCGATTTTTCAGGAAGGCGATTTCCTGATTTTATCGGAATGGATCGAGGTCGATCCCAGCATGCGGCACCTTCGGAAAGTCCCTGAAAACCAGACCTGGGTTGACCTAAACCTTGTAACTGAAATTGGGTAGACGGAACCGTCTTTGAATCGTCGATATCTGTGCTAGCACGAAGTCACAATTCATCGTGGCCGATGGCTTGATCGTGCTGGCCTTGTTCAAATTGTTGATCACGCTGACAAAAACGCTCTTTCGCAGAATCTGCTCAGCATAGTTGCAGTATAAACCACGACTCTGTGGGTGTTAAGCAAACAGAAATGTACCTGATCGAGCGTCTTTGATAGGGATTGACTAGCCTCCGTAGTAGACGGGTATGCTCGAATACGAGTGGCCAGCTATTATGTGTATGTGCTTCTCACCCCTGGACGGAGTTCGTCTCGGAATCGAACTCAGTCCAGGTTTGACGAGAACTGGCACAAGGTTACGCCGGCTTGAAATAGACTATACCCACATTAGGTAATTTGGGATTTTTTGTTGTATAATATGTATACTCCGTTAAAATAAATAAATTCAGCTCTCTCTGTGGATCAGTTTTAATATCTGATATTACTAGGATCCATCTGGATTTTATATCAACGGATCTATTACATGTCCAATATATATATATATATATATATATATATATATATATATATATATATATATATATATCCGATGAGAACGAAAGAATTATATGAATTCCAACGTTCACAGCATTAATCCAAAATCGGGCTCGATACCGATAGTAGAGCGATAATTATTTATTTATTATAATTTTATCATATAGACAAAACCATTTTACTCACTACAAAGATGCAACTTGGTTTCAGTGCATTTCTTCTGCACTTCGACGGGTGAGAATCGAAAATGGTTATGAAAAATCCTGCTTGTAGGCAAGCGGTATGTGATATGTCACTTCCTTTTTTCCATTTGTTTGAGCAGAAAAAAATAGGAGACGGAGTGGAACAATAGTGCTTATTGATAGCAGTTTGGTGAAGAATGGATTGGGTGTTTAATGTTGACTGCTCTGTGGAAAGGTTTTGCCGATAAGCACCGGTCAAAAGTTTATGCACATCATCTCACAAGCGTCCTCAGAGTGAGAGGTAAGGGGAGGAAAGATGGAAATAGGGGATAGTATTATGCTTGAGTAGGTAAAAATTGTAGTGATAGTTCTAGTAGTAATTGCGAATGTTATTTTTGGTTTACTATAAAAATTTTAGAGCTGAATTGCATGTATTTATGTTGGGGTTATCACTACTAATTCTGTAATCAATGAACGTGTTTTGTGGATTAAAATTTAGAAGTGGTGATTAGTGTAATTGATAAGTTTTAATCGTAGAGATAATTTCCACTTCAAACTGGATTCGTTATATTCCTTTACTCGCAAATCGGAAAGGGATGAATCTACCCATTCTCCTCGACCTATGGGTTAATTAGTAAGACTTGTATAACTAAATCATTCAGATAGTTATGTGTCACGCGTGATACTCGCTTAAGAGATCATGTATCTTTTGATACTTGACTGTTGAGACAGATTTTTTTCCCGCAGTAGGTTGCTATTTCTTACTGCGGTAGACCAGTTGCCATTCAAGGCCATAGAACCCGGTCTGTCCTGCTATTTATCCATAGCTGGGGGGGAGAAGACGATGATTCATAGCTTTCCCAAGGGTATAAGATATGGATTTGACTGGAATTCGAATTCGGCTCTCCGATTCCTCAATTCGAACCGGTATCCATTATTCCACCATATCATAAAAAAAGATTCATACAATCTAGAAATAATTTATGGCTTTAAATAACCTGGAATTATGTTGATAAGCCGTAGAAAACGAATTTAATAAAACTTTATTTTTTAACGAAAATTTCATGTTTCAATACTTTTCTTACCTTTTGGAAAGCATCTTTCTTTATCTTTTTACGCCTTCGGATTTCGGTGTCGAACTTTCCATTTTTCATTAAAACACTTTTCAGATATTTAAATTGTTCTACTTCTTTGATTTTGTCGTCTCCAATTTGTAATTTGCATGGTGAGATACTCCTTTTGCATTGGTTCTCCTTACAATGACAGATACGTTGTATATAGAACCTTTTGTCTGGTATTCATTTCATTAAGTTTTTATATATGGCAATGCTTTCTTCCATCTTTTAATTCACATTAATAATATTAATATGTATAATCGTAAATTGTCAGTGTTGTACCATACCTACGGACGATAATGGGTATGTCCCCATTCACATAAATACAGTAGTAAATACTGTATGTTGGTCTGCAGTTGGAGATTCGTCTCCACCTGTGCTGGTCAAACTTTCTGGGCAGAGAGGATCCCCAGTCAAGGCTATGTCGAAGCGCATAGTCTCGTCTCGGGAAACAGCTACTCGACACCATTTTATACGGGGTCTACGGGAATTATTTACAATTCTTTTTAAATCAAACTCTATTTCAAAATATAACTTTATCATAAAACATATATCACCACCACTTATATTTATGTATTCGCAAACATGTATATACATAAAAGCTGAGTATCGTCTACCATGTATCCAAGTGAGAAAGCAGAATAACTTAGATCATATTTTGTTAACTTCAAAGCTCCCAGATAATTAAATTTCGGCATGAAATAACCCATAAGCATTTATGTCGTTAGACAAACAAATCATGCATGACATTCTTATGAGAACCAAGAATTGACATGGTTATTTAAGCACATTTCTTTAAGGTAATGTTTTAGTTTTCTAGCAATGACTTTACTTTTCTGTCAGATGTTCTCTTCCAGATTTTTAAGACATTTGAAATGATGGGCAAAATACTGACTGCCAAAATGTTTCGCGGAACCACTGTAATATTCAGTCGTTAATTTAGAAATATCTTCTTCGTCACCAGGAATCTTATCTTTTTTAGTTCGGAAAATAATGAGAGATACATAAAGAAATGATGCAGTAGATATAAACTCAGTGGGTAGCGATGAATATAGCGAGGAAATACTACTACGTGTACCACATCGAAATCTATTGAAAATCGTCTTATTTTTTGTTTATTTGCATAACATCAGTCAGTCAATCAGTTATGAACCCTGCTTGATACACGCTTAGGCGATCATGTATTTTTCGATACTTGACTGACGGGGCAGATATTTCCCGCAGTAGGTTGCCATTTCTTTCTGCGGTAGACCAGTTGCCATCCAAGGCTATAGAACCCGGTCTGTCCTGCTATTTAGTCATAGGTGTGGGGGGGGAAAGAAGAGGATTTATACCTTTCCAAAGAGTATTTGCCCGTAAGTGAATATCAGTCAGTTATGTGCCGTGATACGCGCTTAGGCGATCATGTATTTTTCGACACATGACTGACGAGGCACATTTTTTTCTGCAGTAAGTTGCTATTTCTCACTGCGGTAGACCAGTTGACATCCAAGGCTATAGAACCTTGTATATCCTGCTGTTTAGTCATAAGTGGTGGGGAGGATTCATACCTTTCCCAGGGGTATTTGCGCGTAAGTAAATATCAGTCAGTTATGTGCCATGCGTGATACACGATTAGGCCATTGCTTTCTACGGTAGATCAGTTTTGCATCCAAGCATATAGAACCCGGTATGTCCTGCTATTTACCCCGGGCTAGAAGAGGAGGATTCATGCATTTCCCTGGGTTATTAACACAAGTGAATGTAATGGATTCAACTGGAATTCGAACTCGGTTCTCCGATTCCTCAATCCGAGTCACTTAACTCACACTCTTTGGGTCCTGTCACTGGATCTAACCAACGCCTTTATCCCCAGTGCCGTGTGTATAAAAGCGTCAGTTAGATTCAGTGACAGGACCCATGAGTTAAATACTCGGTTAAGGCAGTGGAGAGAGAGGGGAATTAATAGAAGATAACTGACATCCATTAGACATGGCACGTGGAACTAGAACAGTCTACCCCAGTGAGCGAAATAAAGGGTTCAGTTCGACATTCCAACCACCCGAAGAAGGCCGGAGCGTACACCTGCCGAAACGTTGTAATAAATGTGGCGAAAAAGGTGAGGACAATAGTCTGAATAATGTAAATAGTGTACATAATACCTCATCTCAGAAATATAGACAGATACTGAAGGATCGGTAAGGACCCGATATATCGAAAATATGGAGACAAATTGAAAAATCCTACCAAAAACCGGCACGAATATCGAACCATCTGACATTCCTACAGAGATCTACAACTCAGCCCTTCATTCTTCGCACCAATACTTCCCGTCAATTGAAGGAGAGCTCGTCTGGTCGCAAAAAAAGCGGGACACACCCTTGTCTGAGAGAGAATCCAGTACAATTGTTGGATAAAACATAGATTACAAGCTCATATCTCCCAGAGGCTCGAGGATTTCTTCAACAGAATTACCAATGAAGAAGACCAGAGAAGGATCCAAAATGACCTGGATAAATCCTTCAGACATGTATTCGATGTAGCCAAGTACAAAAAATAAACAGATTGAAAGATCAGAAGGTGACGCACAAGGTCCATCACCGATCAGTGAAAACAGTATTCAACATCACCCAATATCAGCTGAGTGCCTCTGAGGAGTCAATGTTGAATAGGTGTCTCGACTTCCCCAAACCATCAGGCGAATGTGATACTTGGACATCATTGCCAGAGTTGAGGAGGTGGCCTTGAACTTCCCTCAGGCGGATGAACTAAAATGGAGAGTGAGACAGACCTTGGAGAAGGCCAAGCCGCCCAGGTCAAACACCACGAAACTGGAGATGCTCGCGATCGGATTCAAACAGAGGAACGAAAACATCATTATACTACCGGCTGACAAAGGCAATGCAACTGTAGTAATGGACAAATCAGACTATACAAGAAAGCTGGAAAACCTGATTAGCAATGGTAGCTACAGCAATGTAAAAAATGGATCCTACAATGAAAACAGAACGCAAACTGTCACAGATACTTATCAAGAACAAGGATCACTTCGCACCTAAGATGTATAGGCAGATATCGCAGCGTTACACCAAGCTACCTCACATATACGGTCTCCCTAATATTCACAAAGACGGTATTCTGCTCAGGCCGATTGTTAGTTGACAAGGCTCTGTGTGCCACCCTCTGAGTCGCTTCCTTGTAGATATAATTGACCCATTGATCGGAAAGTCTCCTTCATATGTCCGAAACTCTGCCCCCTTCGTGGAAATAATCAAAGATGCTCCCATCCTATCCAACCACATGGTGAGCTTGGACCTGGTGAGCTTGCTCACCAAGGTACCCAAAGAGGAGGCACTCCCAGTAGTCAAAGACGGATTGGCCTATGACTCTAGAAGAACAGATCAGTATTCCAATAGATAATCTGATGGGGATGTTGATTTTCTGTACACAAACAACACACTTCGGAATGGGATCACACATATATCGGCAGGATGAGGGCTTAGAAATGGGCTCGCCATTATCACCAACAATGGCAAATATAAACATGGAATACTTTCAGGAAATGGCATTACAATCTATATCTCTAAAGCCAACTCTATGGTTAAGGTCCGTAGATGACACTTTCATACTCTGGCCACACCAGGAAGGTGTTCAAGTTCTACTGGACCATGTGAACTCAATAAGATCTTCGATACAGTTCACGATGAAGAAAGAGAGTAACAACGCATTCCTGTTCCTGGATGTTCTAATATCTCGAACAGAGCATGGGTTCAAGACATTCATATACCGTAAACCGATATTCTCCGGACAGTACCTCAATTTAAACTCTCACCATCTCAGCGTAAAAGAAAGGGATCGTCCGCTGCTTACAACACCGAGCAAAAGTCATAAGTGGCTGTTGAATATTAGCTAGTTTGCCAGTGGTTTAGCACACAAGTAGGCAAATGTGGCCAAAGCCAAACTGACTTGAGTCATTTATGGAGAAATATATGGGTGAATAAAGACCCCTCATGCAAATGTATTGGGAAGGTCCATTCTAGCAAAATGGACCAACCTAACTGGTGTATTAGGCACTCTCCTATAAAATAAGGTAAAATCAGCTGGCTTGCTTTACAAGGAAACAGAAGGAGGCAGCCATGTTGGCAGGTAAGTCACTTGACTTCTACAGTGGCGACCCAGAGACATTACATAAAGAATTGGTCAACATAAGTAGTACCTTACGACATAACAAATACCCTAGGTACATGGCAGTAGCACCCAAAAATGGGATAGGCGGGTACAAGTGGAGGACAACAACAGTCAGAAAACAGTCTGTCTGCCTTATGTGAAGGGGTTATAAGAGAAAATACAAAGGATCTGCGGTCCATATAACATCGGGACAACCTTCAAAAGCTGGACGACACTTCGCAGATATCTCTCCCGGGTGAAAGCCCCCTTAGAGGAGAACATGAATAAAGACTATGTGTACGCTATCCCGTGCAGCTGCAGAAAGGAATATAAAGGGGAGTGAGGTTGCCCTCTTAAGGTAAGGCTTCAAGAACACCAGAAAGCTGTAACACGAAGAAAAGTGAAAAAATCAGCCGTGGCTGACCACCTACGGAGGGAAAAGGGAGATCAACGCCCTCTGAGTGATCAGGTTAAAATCATAGACAAAGAACATCATTGGAAAATTCGTAAACTTAAGGAATCAGCACATATGCTAGGCCACAAAAATCTCCTGAGCCGACCAAGCATAGAAATGAATTTTATATGGGAACCAGTAATAAGGAGTGCCAGAGAAAAGCGATAATAACAAAATTGCCATATGAGCTCTGGTAAAAACAATGCAATGATAACAGCAAAAATTGCAATATGAGCACTGGTAAAAAATGTTTGCTGAAGACATTAGGTTTATAATATCCAGAAATTCATGCACAAGGACATATGGCACAGTGGATAAAAGCTTTAGTTAGATCCAGGGACAGGGTCCAAAGAATGTGAGTTCAATACCTGTTGAAGGCAGTGGTGAACTTGGAGAGGGGAATTATCAGGAGATAACTGATAATTGACATCCATTAGACATGGCACGTGGAACTAGAACAGTCCACACCAGTGAGTGAAATAAAGGCTTCAATTCGACATTCCAAGAAGAAGAAGGCCGGAGAGTTGTAATAAATATGGCGACGATGATGAGGACAATAGTATAAAATCCTTCTTTTAACTCTGACCACCGCTTTACCTGTGGTAGTGAAAAATGAGCTAATGCCCAGCCACCGGTTGATCGGTGGCAGTGGGAAATTACTTCATGCCCGGCCACCGGTTGAACGGTGGGTAAACACTTGTAAGTATTTTTATATCCACCGTGAAACGTTATATACCAATTATTTGCGACTTTTGATTCAAGAGTTCAAGACAAAAGGTTTAAAATTGTTCAGGAAAGCAGGACTTAAAGAGTTAAGATACGATGAGAGTTTTCCTTCTTTGAAAGGAAAAGGATTCCTCCGCTTGAAGCCATGTTTGATCATTGATCTGAGAAAACGTTGCATATAGCTGATAGTTTATCTGAGTAAAACGGTTGTATATAGCTGATAGTTTCGACATTTCTGAACGAGTTGGATGTCATGTATGACATCCGTATAAAAGCCTAGATCTGACGAAGATATTTAAGAACATGATTCACGTTCTTAGGGTGATGTTTCGGTTTTGTAGCATCTTGTAGTGCTGGACAAAAAATATCCCTAGCGTTGCCTGTCCTATGTTCAATGTTATTCATCTCCTGTAATGGAGTCGTGATCTTGTTATTTGAGAAAAATGATAAAAGTTAAAGACTGAGTAGAGGTAAAGTCAGTGGGCAATGATAAAGATTTCTGGGATCTGGATTATGTGTACCGAGTCCAAATGGTTATCTTTATGCTTTTTTTTACTACTGCGTGGAATTCTTACGTTAATAACATTAGCGATAAATGAGCATTGCACGTATTTACTTATTAAGTCGTACTCGTAACATAGCCGATTAAATAAATCTCGAGTTAATCTTAATATTAGATAATATGCAATTCTAAACGTCCTTAATTTGTTGTTGTTTTTTTTTTTTAATTTCTATTGCTTCAATATTTTCTCCGACTTATTTTGATTTTGTTTAGCAGTTTGGAAAATTCGATGAGGTTCCTCGAACGGTGGCGAGTGGGGCAGTAGACGGAAGTGTCTTGACAATGGATGCGGCAAAATGGCAGCTTTTTCGAGTTATAGAAAAGTTGGAATGGCACAAGGGAATGTTGCGATTGGTCGACGTTTGCTCTCCCTTGACAGCTTCATGCCAACCTTCACAATATCGATGAAAAAAAAAAAAAAAAAATGGCAAGAATATAAGGTCTCCAAATGGAATCTCTACGGAGACGTGCGGTCTTTGATAAAAGGAATTATGTGCATGATTTTCACAATGTTAAATAAAATCTATTCTCTCTTCTCAAAAAAAAAAACAAAGAAGAAAATAGAAAAACAAGATTAGATTTCTGTTATAAAAGAGAGAGAAAAAGAGCGAAAACGGAATGATAATAATCAAAGAGAGAGGAATAGAAATAGAGAGAATTAGGAGGAGCGAGAGAAAAAGAGAAAGGAAAACAATTGATGAGAAGAAAGAGAAACTGAGAAGAAAATGAGAAAAGAATGAAATAGTGAAATACTGTTTCATGCTATCGTTAGGCCACATACACAAACATATATATATATATATATATATATATATATATATATATATATATATATATATATATATATATAGAGAGAGAGAGAGAGAGAGAGATGAAGATCGAAAAAGCAAGCATGAGCAAACGAAAGAGCAAATCGAGAAGAAAGCAAAGGATAGAAGCGAAAGACAGGGACTCCTACAGATACGAGAGATATAGAGAAATATAAATCTATATTTCTGAGATGAGGTATTATGTACACTATTTACATTATTCGGACAATTGTTCTTATCTTTGTCGCCATATTTATTACAACGTTTCGGCCGTTATACGCTCTGGCCTTTTTCAGGTGGGTTGAATGTCGAATACATAGACACATGGCACAGTGGATAAAGGCGTTGATTGGATCTAGTGACAGAACCCAAAGGGCGTGAGTTCAATACCAGTCTAAGGCAGTGGTGAACTTGGAGAAGGGAATTAACAGGAGATAACTGAGATCCATTAAACATGGCTCGTGGAACTAGAACAGTCTACCCCAGTGAGCGAAATTAAGGGTATAATTCGATATTTCAACTACCTGAAGAAGGCTGGAGCGTACAACGGCCATAACGTTTGATAAACATGGCGACCAGAATGAGGACAATAGTCCGAATAATGTAAATAGTGTCGAGAAATATTACTTGGAAATTTGATCCACACACGCACGACTTATTGAAGGTAATGGGCTTAGAGTAAACTAGCGCTTAACTTGCCTAACGAGCAAAAAGAGTAAAGGGTTGGCAGAAAAGGGATAAGGACAGAGCACAAACACAAACGTTATTAATAGCTACAAATGTCAGAAAATTGTGGAGAGCCACGATCGTCTAGGGCTTGAAGTGACATTAGATATCTATGAATTTTGTGACCAAATCTTTATTTTGTAAGTTCTTTTTCTACTGTTTCCTTTCCTCTTCTATATCTATTTCGTTCCTTCTGTATTTTACATACATACATATATATATATATATATATATATATATATATATATATATATATATATATATATATATATATATACTGCCATCCATCGTGTATTCGATTAGAACGTTTTCGATTAGTGCGCCAAAATTATGTACCAAAACTTGGTTAATGTATACATAATACTCGATCAGTGTAGTAAAACATTCTTCAATTTAACCATGACAAATGAAAATTGATTTTTTATTGTTAGTGATGTACACATTAGACGCACTAATGAGGGATTCCTGTATATATATATATATATATATATATATATATATATATATATATATATATATATGAAAGTGAACAAAATTGATTTTTTATTGTTAGTGTTGTACACATTAGACACACTAATCGAGGGATTCCTGTATATATATATACATACATATATATTGAAGTCAACACTCAGAGGCGACAGGCTGTTTTATGCTAGACGCAATCGTCAGGCGTTTAGCATGAAACAGCCTGTCGCCTCTGAGTGTTGCCTTCAATGTCCACTTTTACATTTACATACGCTCTGTCTCTGATATTGAGCACTTTTTCCCATAAATATAGCACACCTTAAAACTATATTTCTTCATATATATATATATATATATATATATATATATATATATATATATATATATATATTAAAATAGAGAATCGGAAAACAGTACTTACTTCTTGCCGATGCGTTTCGTCATTCCACTTTATAAAGGCAAGTCATTATAAACAAAAGCGAAGTGTGTAGTTACATGAAATTCTAAAATTTTAAAAGACGCTCCTGTGTAAGCCTCTTTTTCGATATTAGTTACTATTTTTGACAGTGTATTTTTGTTTTCTATGTGGACAATGTATTAAAGATCTCAGAATACTTCTGTAGAGAAAACAAACTTAATAGAATAGACAATTGGAAAATTGTACTTAGTTCTTGCCGATAAAATCAAATGAAGTTCCGGCAAGAACTATGTACAATTTTCCGATTGCGTATTTGATTCAGTTTGTTTTCGCTACATATATATTCTGAGATCTTTAATACATCGTCGACATGGAAAACAAAAACAAACTATTGAAAAAAAAAAAAAAATTGTTACGAATATCCACGAAGAGGGAATCGCAGGAGCGTCTTTCAAAATCTTTAAATTTCATGTAACTAGATGACATTTGGCTTTTGTTTATCATCACTTGCCTTGATAAAGTCGGAAGCCGAAAAGCGTCGGAAAGGATTAAGTATTATTTACCGATTGTCTATTTTATTCAATTTGTCTTCTCTACAGATTTATTCACGCAAACACACACACACACACACACAGAAAGAGAGAGAGAGAGAGAGCAAAATCCGCCCCCCCACATATATATATATATATATATATATATATATATCTTTCTAGCATTTAGAGGTGACTTTTGGTTTCCTTCGCCTCGCATTTTCTAGCTATGTCGATTCCCATTCTTCACCGCTATAACATTCCTTTCCTTCGAAGAAGAAGAAGAAGACAGAGAATAAAAAGAAGAAGAAAAAGAAGAAGAAGAAGAAGAAGAAGAAGAAGAAAAAGAAGAAGACAGAGAAGAAGAAGAAGACAGAGAAGAAGAAGAAGACAGAGAAGAAAAAGTAGAAGAAAAAGAAGCAGAAAGATTGAAGGAAAGAGAAAAATCATTCATTTGATGGTTTAATGACTGAGATGGTGGAAGGAACAGCAGCATTCAAGCAAAAAAGGCCGATATAGACGATGAGAGAGAAAGTGTCTGTGTCTGTGTGTGTGTTTGTGACGGTGCCCGCGTGCGCGTGTTTTTCAAATTGGTGTCACCCCAAGCAATGCCGTACAGCTGTTGATAAGCAAGGACTTACAGGGTGTGGGAGAATTAGCAACGGAAACACTAATAATGAAGAGAAAAAGAAAAGAGCAAACCAAGAGGATAGTAAATAGCGATTGACACAGCATTTACATTTTTGCAGATTAAACTTGGATGGAAAGCAAGGAGCCGGGAGTGAGTTCCACAAGTGAAAAGTGCGGGATAAGAAACTGTTAGCATAGAAGTTACAGCTCAGATCTCACTCCCAGTCTAGTATTGCGATTAAATTCATACAGTCTAGGTACCATAGTGAAGAGATCATCCGAATAATTACCATGAAAGTATTTATAAAAGAGGCATAGAGAGGCAACCTTACAGCAGTGGGAAAGTTACTAAAGCCGAGCCGACAGATCAGGACCAGTAATATTGCTGATTCTTCTTTGGATCTTATCAAAGAACTCCTGGATAATAGCAGGGCCACCAGACCATATATGGTAGCAATACTCTAAGCAGGGACGAATGATAGGTTCATATATATGCGAGATAGATTCCGGAGAGAAAAAATGTCTTGCCCGAGAGAGTGAACTGATATTCTTAGCTGCTGATCTAACGAAGGATACAATGAAGTATTTCCACTTCATGTCAGCTGAAAATAAGGCGAAATGAGTCACTTTCTTGGAGGATAGCATCAGCCATGCTGATGGAAGGCAAAAGAGCTTCTCTCAGATGATGAATGGAAAGGAGTTTAGTTTTGGAGGCGTTAAAATTAACAAGCCATGTTTTGCCGCCGTTAACGACGGTCTTAAGGTCATTTTTTACATCGGCTGCCATTTTGAGCTTGCCTTACTATCTAGGCTGGAGGAAATGGTAGTTTCGTTAGCGTAGATTCCAAGTCTTAACCGGCTGTTCGTTTGAACTCTCTGCCTTCGGGCGGGGAGGAACCCGAACGAGGCTACGCCGAAGGGCGAGCTCTCTTTCGGGAAGGTAAACCGGCCCTGAACCCGTTTATACGGGTTCAATGGGCATATTTTTGGGCCGAGCCCACGGGCTCGGAGATCCCACATTAAATAACCAGCCTTGTGCCACACGATGCCCCAGTGGGGGGTTACTGAATATCCTCAGCGTAGATTCCAAATTAAGGGCTGATGTCATCGGGAAGGTCGTTAATGAAGACTAAAAACAGTGTAAGACCAAACAATGATGGAGCCCTGGGGACACTAGTGTTAGTATGAACGAATGTAGACGAATGGCTCTTCAGGAGAACTTCATTTCCTGAATTGATAGAAACGACTGGATCAGCTAAAAAACGTGCCCGGAGATACCGTAGATTTTCAGCTAGTGGAAAATACATGAATGCCAGACATTTTTTAAAAATGTTTTCGAGATGTCCAATGCTACAGCCTGGGTTTCACCATTTTTGTCCAGAACATGATTACTATTTCTGCACTTATAGTTAGTGTGTGTGTGTGCGTGTGTGTGCGTGTGTGTGTGTGTGAGAGAGAGAGAGAGAGGGAGGGGGGAGAGAGAGAGAGAGAGAGAACCGAACGATGGAACATATCTTTGGAGGAAGAGAGACCGTAACAATGGAGACAGTTGAAATTTCTAGGGCAGATACCGAGGAAAGGACGATAGGAAAATTTGACATTCCCAGGTAATATTTAATTCAAGAAGGACAGTGAAAATAGGTATAACATACACAACGAGCGTGTTTAAATGGCTGGTCGAACTGGATATAGAAGAGGTAGATACCCCCCCACCAAAAAAAAAAAAAAAACTGTACTGATAATTATAGGAAAAGACAAACTGTACTGAGAATTATAGTATAAACGCAAACTATAGAAGATATAGCAAAAAGACAAACTATACGGAGAGCTGCAAAGAAAAGGAAATTGTGAAGAGCCATGATCGCCCACACTCTCAAGCGACGCGACAGATAGAAGAAAATCGAAGCCCATAATATGCAGCTAACGAGAGGATCGTGGCGTTGGTAACGACTCTTCTTATCGTGTCTGTAGTAATTTTATAACGAAGGTAGTTTTTTCGCATGACACTTGACGTAAATTTATCATAGATTATTTCGAAATTAGTGCACTTTTAATATATTTTCTTTCTTTAAATGTCCCGTTAAACGCATTCATGAGACTTTTGCATATTTAAGTAAAGGTTTTACAAACTTAAGTGGGATATTTCACAAATCAATACATTCGATGCATTAGGCCTCACCGTATTTTCTGCTTACAGAATGTGATATTGATTGGGAGAAAACGTAATTTAAGCGACAGACAGGCGAAATGAAGTTTTTTCTAACGCCAAGCAAGCGTGAAGGGATACTCCCAGACAACACACTTGAAATCACCTCAAACTCCCATCATCATTAAATTTGTATATAAATAAAAAAAAAGTTGATTATATTGCCATGGCGGAGAGTTTAGCCCCAGAGAGCGAATACAGTATAATGGCGATTTAGAAACAATGCAAGATTGGTTGATTGATTTGTATTCTACGACTTATGAAACCTTTGTAGGTTATTTAAAACCAGAAAATATTTCTAGGTTTTAAGAATTAAAAAAAAAAATTAACATAATAATGATTACGTAATACACGTCATGCTGTGATACTTTGCCTTGGCCGCGGTAAAACTGAAGAAAGTTTTGGTAAAACATAAAGTTTTCTTATGTTCAGGGGAAACGGTATATTGAAAGACTTTGGAGCAAGAAGGGTTAATGCATAAAATCCGTGGGAAAGATCGACAGTTTAATTCACATATAGATGACACTTGAAATTGTGCGTCGAGGCTTTGAACAATGGAAAATGACCCAGACTCAGAGGGCAATGATGACTGACATAGGTTCTACGCAGCTGAAAATGCAAGCTGTAAAGCGGAAGCTTCATTTTCGTAAACAACGAATTTGGAGTTGCTCCCCCTGGTCGAAAGTTGAGTTGAAATGCCGGGATGGGGTAGATGAGACCCCCCACGCTCATTGAGTGGGTTTAGTGAGAGGTGATAATAAGATAGAGTGGAAGAAAGGAATTTCCCAGAATTATGAAGCTGACAACAAATGGGAATTCTCTCGTTGTGCCGTGTCCTGCGCCAGTTTGAGCGAATGACCATAAATACAATTGCGCGAAGCGAATCCATCAGACGCAGGCAGAAGTGAGACGGCAGTGAGTTCGTCCCAGCCACAGGCCGTGATACACCCGACGTGACTGACTGCCGAAGAGAAACCCCGACTTCAGCCTTGTGCCGAACTTTACCAAAACAGCAAACTAAACTTTACCAAGTCAACAATAATATCACTTCCGAATTAGATGGGGGTTGGGCTGATAATTAATTGCATAGGAACTCAGATATAACCAATAAGTGTATGAAGGACTGATATAAAAACAGTATTTACTTTTTGTTCAATTTATTCGAGTGTTACTTTTCCCCTGTACGTCTTCGCCCTGCTTGTACCAGCCCAAAACAAAGATACCTGCAACGATTCAATTTTGGCTGCCTTATGATCAAACTTAAATCACAACGTGGGATAGGGCACGTATGAGAACGAAGTGATCTTTATCGAGCGTGGATGGGGAGGGTGTTGTACAATTACAATACTAATTAAGCCACAGCTGGGATGAGAAGAGGTGGATTCATCCCTTATCAGAATTTGATGAACAAACAGGAAGTTATGATGGGGATCATTCTATATTACACTCACTATATAAACTGATCTCTCATTTTCTGGCTACAATAGTTTCTATACAGTTATATTCAAGAAGATAAAAGGTTAATGTCCGTCCATATATTTTCCGTGTCGACAATATTTGTATAAGATAGGATACAGAAAAACAAAAAAGTTTTGAAGGAATTTGAAAAAAAAGTGGATACAAATTTGCCTTTAATTACAGAGAATGCAAATAAACTTAAAAGACATGCCTATGTTGCTAATTGATAATTCGTTGCTCGATTGATTTGTTTTCTACGGTTTGTCAACCCGTTGCCGGTTGGTTCAAGCCAGGAAATATTTTTAGATGGTAAGGGTTTTTTGGTGGTTGGATGGGTAAGATTTACCAACGAAAGTCTTACTAATTAACCCATAACTTGGGAAGAAGATGTGAATTCATAACCTTTGTGCCGAAGTCAATATAACGAACCCAATGGAATTAGAACTCGGCTCACCGATTAAAAATTCCGATTCATTATCCACTACTCCACCCACACATCCAAACCTATAGCACCTATTACTTTCAAGCTGTCATCCACTTAAGTACTGACCTAGCCCGACGTTGCTTAACTTCGGTGAACGTCCGGGAACTGGTGTATCAACGTGGTGTGACCAAAAGCCAAGAAAGATTGCAGATGAATTAATTTGGTTTTAGAGAAAATGTACACGATACTTAAAAACGATTTTATTTGAATTCGTTCAACCATAGCGAGAATATAATGGGCGTTTATACTTAAAATCAAAAAGAGGCTGTTGAAATATGCAAGACACATGATGTAGAAAATGAGCTTTGAACCTAGTATTGACAAATGGACCAGAGGAAAACATCGAATAACCTCCCGAAGGAACTCGTGTAAATTAAAGACATGAGCGTCAGTTAATTTAAAGGCACACATTAGTTAGACATACAAAATAAAGGAAAATGTGGAGAGTCATGATGGATCACGTTATGAAGGAACCATTTTTACCAGTGCTTATATTGCAATTTTTGCTGTTATCCTTTCGAGTTTTTACCAGAGCTCATATTGCAATTTTTGTTATTATCGCTTTTCTCTGAGACTCTTTACTACTGGTTCCCATATAGTATTCATTTCTATGCTAAGTCGGCTCAGGAGATTTTTGTGGCCTAGCAAATGTGCTGAAACGTTGTAATAATAATAACTCATCTCAGAAATATAGACAGATACTGAAGGGCCGAAAGGTTGTAATAAATATGGCGAGAAAGATGGGGACAATAGTCCGAATAATGTAAATAGTGTACATTATACCTCATCTCAGAAATATAGACAGATACAGAAGGGCCGAAAGGTTGTAATAAATATGGCGACAAAGATGAGGACAATAGTCCGAATAATGTAAATAGTGTACATAATACCTCATCTCAGAAATATAGACAGATACTGAAGGGCCGAAAGGTTGTAATAAATATGAGACTGAAGAAGGCAGGAGCATACAACGGCCGAAACGTTGTGATAAATATGGCAGCAATGATGAGGACAATAGTCCGAATAATGTAAATAGTGTACATAATACCTCATCTCAGAAATATAGACAGATACTGAAGGGCCGAAAGGTTGTAATAAATATGAGACTGAAGAAGGCAGGAGCGTACAACGGCCGAAACGTTGTGATAAATATGGCGACAAAGATGAGGACAATAGTCCGAATAATGTAAATAGTGTACATAATACCTCATCTCAGAAATATAGACAGATACTGAAGGGCCGAAAGGTTGTAATAAATATGAGACTGAAGAAGGCCGGAGCGTACAACGGCCGAAACGTTGTGATAAATATGGCGGCAAAGATGAGGACAATAGTCCGAATAATGTAAATAGTGTACATAATACCTCACCTCAGAAATATAGACAGCAATGAAATAGTTATCGAAAAATATAGATTCGTAGAGTTTTTAATACAAAACTTCGCTGTAGTTTTCGAAGACTGAAGATCATTTAAGATCTTTTGTGTCGCTTCTTCTAAACCCACAAGTCACTTCGATTTCCCCTTCTGCTTCCAATTCGTTTTTGCAAAACCATTTGACTATCTTTTTCTTTTTTTAATTTTCTTTTTTATTTTGGACAGTTCTTTAACATGCCAAGCCATGCTTCAACCGTGACTTGTTGGAGAATCAAGGCAGCAAAATTGGTCGGATTCTTACGCAGACCACGTTGTCTCATCTCGTTTATTGTAAAAATGAAAAATGAATCCTTTACTCCCGAGTGTTGGAATTAGACAGAACGTTTTTAAAGGTCGTTTCCCGCCAGTCCGAATGTTTTTTCCCCCTCTTCACCTAATTGGACTTGATTAAGAGTTCGTTAAAAGAGCGTAATGTTTGAGAGATGCCATTTCCCTTGCCTGATTTTGATTAATGCATCATCGACTAAAACTGTGGTTCGTATATAGCACAACAGGATTAACCGATACAGAATCGAGATCAACGTTTCAATCGTTTAACGTACAATACTATACGCTAGACAGATGTCTTCTATATGACTGTCTTCTACAGTTTGTGTATATATATATATATATATATATATATATATATATATATATATATATATATATATATAGCCATCGAGATAATATCCGATTTTGATATATTGAGTTATCCACGACGATTTTAGTATTGAAGATAAACCGTCCTGGGTGAGACGATAAACTACATCCGCGTCTCGAGTAAGACGATAAACTACATCCGCGTCCCGGGTAAGACGATAAACTACATCCGCGTCCCGAGTAAGACGATAAACTACATCCGCGTCCCGGGTAAGACGATAAACTACTTCCGCGTCCCGGGTAAGACGATACACTGCACCCGCGTCTTCTTTAGCAAAATGTATTAATTAGGAACGGAAGAATACACAAAATTCGTGGATTACATTTTGCCAAAGAAGACAAATGATTTAACGTTTAATGAAGCAGCTACATGCCTGACAGTGCTTTTCAGCCCGAAGACGTCACTCTTTCACAAAAGGTGGAAATGTCTTAACCTTGCAAAGGATGAAAATGAGGACTATTCTACGTTCGCCGCAATCGTGAATAAACATTGCGACGATTTCAAGTTGGCAGAATGAACTCCAGACAATTTCAAGTGTCTTATTTTTGTACAAGGGTTAGTCTCAGCAAAGTATAGCGAAATGCGCAAAATAATGCTTTCAAAACTGCAAAATGAACCTGGATTAACACTACAAAAACTATCGGAAGACTGCCAAAAATGTCTGAGTATAAAGAAAGACTCGAAGGATATTGAGGTGCCAGGAGTATCACATATTCGTAAGTTAAACAAAAGTTTACGTTTTTCACCCTCCCCGGAAAGAAAACAAAAATTCTATAATAATGAAAAAAAGATTTTCACCCTCCCCGGAAAGAAAACGAAAATTCTATAATAATGAAAAAAAGTACAATGTACAGGGCAAATAATGACAAAAATCAAAGTAAACATAAGCCTCCCCCATCTGCATGTTATCGATGTGGAGGACTACACTGGAATAAGGATTGCGTGTGGAAAAATGGGTCACAAGGCATCCCAATGTAGGAACAGAAAATTTACTAGTAGGGTAAGAGCTACTAGAATGCATGACGAAGACAATACTAACATAAGGAAATATGGGGAACTTGAAATCTTAAATAAAAAGATAAAATTACAACGTGACACAGGGTGAGATCTGACGATAATTAACCTAAAAAAATGGAGAAAGCTTAATAGACAAACAATGTTACATACACAAAAAATTGGAAAGTCTGTTAAAGGAAGGCGTATAAAATTCGAGGGAGAAGTAATCCTAAATGTAAAATGTCACGGGAAAACAAGAAAACTCAAAATATTCGTAATGAAAGATACAGAAAATCTGGTGGCCAAGGACTGGATGCAGAAGTTCGACGTATGGGATTTACCTATCAGTTCGTTTTGTAAGGGTTCAGACAGAATTGAATTAAAAGAAAATGTCCAATCAGTATGTAAAAAGAAGCGAAACATGCCATTTGATAAGTTATTACCTAACAGGAAGAAACACCAGCATGCACCTATAGTACCCAAGATATCATTTAAACCAGGAGAAAAGTTTACTTTAGGATTTTCAGGAACAATATGGCTTACTGGGAGCCTGGCACAATAATTAACAGACTAGGAAATATGATGTACATAGTACAAGGCGAAAAGTTTACCCACAGAAGACATATTGACTAAATACAAAAAAGACGGGTTGAAGAGCCAAGCTCGTCACCCGCTGAAAATAACGATTCAATGGATGCAATCTTTGAAGCTTTTGAAATTCAAAGACCACAGGAAGACACAGAAACTAGAAGGTCAAAATGGAAGAGAAAATTTACTGAACCTCTGATTATCGACCATAAGAGAAAAAATACAAACTCCCCCACAAAAGGGATCTAAGGAGGGGAGTGTTCAGGAGTTCTCCCCTTTTTACACAAATGGACTCGCCCAGTATATACATATACTACTGCTACGGGAAGACCCGAGAGTAATTTGAGAGCTAGACCGAAGAGTCGAGTCGAGAGTGACAGAGTAAAAGATTGTAGGTAACCGGAACAGTGAGGGTGAGTTAACAGCGTTGTATGAGTCATAGTGAGCGAGCACGTAGACTCAGTAAGAAGTCATACAGCGTTACTTCAATACCAAAGACTGTATATATATTTTGCTACTAACCCGTATTCCCGGAACTACTAACCTGCTTTAACCGTTTGTATTATTACGTTAATACATTATTTTCATATATTCATTCCTGGCGTTTATTATTTATTGGTTTCGGATTTCAACCGGGAATCCACAACAACCAGCAATACAGTTTTTGGAATAAATGAAAATATTACTCGCAATACCTATTGGGAAAAAAATTATATTACCAGCATTACATTTTATGAAAAAAAAAAAATTACCCGCAAAATCTTGTCGGCATTAAATAAACCATCGAGGTTGATATACTGTAAAAAAAACAAAAACAAATTGAAGATAAAAGAAATTGAACACGATATAATTGGTGCTGGGGATGCTTTTGTTCAAAAACGTAAACTGCTACAAATCGGGTTTTTAAATATCCTCGTCAGATGAAGACTTTCTTAGAAAGAACAATAACATTTACTGGACCTGAGAACATGAACATAACACTGACATCTCATTTTAACAAATATATTTATCAAAATTGCACAAAGATTTCTTGAAATACGAAAGAATAAATTTATTCAATAACCTTCATACGATTGCCTAACTGTCTCCTTGTTTAAGTTGGTCAATTCTGCTATAATCCATGCCTTCAGTTCATCTTCGGTATCACAAGGAGTTTTGTTGGTCTTTCACTTAAGTGCACCCCACACATAATAATCAAGGGGGTAGTAGTCTGGAAAGTTTGGTAGCTAGATGTAAGGGGTGATGTGGTGGCAGAAATTGTCTGACAGCCATCATTGGGTTCTTCTTCTTGTGTGGCATGGTATAGAATCCTGTTGCCAGATATAGGGTATTCCAGCAGCCACCCCCTTTGCTCAGGGCAGCACTATCTCCTCAAGGCACTTGATGCAAGCCTCTGTATTGAATCTAAGACCCCGTGGGAAGATGAATGGAGCCATAACGTCACCTTCAATAGTGATTACTCCAAACAGCATGATATTGACTGGATATATCGTTTAAATCTTTCCGGATCTTCTGAATTGTTCTCAGATTGACACCGAAACACTAAAATGTTCATATTGAAGCTTCCGGCGTGAATTGCCTCAGGATGCTCTTTTTCTCAAAGATGGTGCCTAAGTGAGCTTATTATACTGTGTAGTCGACAAAATCAAAAGCAAACAAGGCGCATGCGCGAAATTAAAAATATAAAAGTGCGACAATTTACCCATCGCGCCCAATATATTGCAGTTCGATCGATGTAAGATTGATTGATTGATTATTTTTTTTTAAACTTCCTATGGACTGTTTGTGTGTTATTTAAAGTCAAGTGTGCATTGGGATAGCGACAGATGCCTTCCAAATGCTAAGCAAAGCAACAGGAAAATTTCATTAGAAACAAAGAAAAGAGTACTGAACTGTTACGTAATATCTGTTGCCTTGTATGACAGTGAATGCTGGACAATTTCTTCACAGATGAAGAAAAGAACTGAAGCAATAGAAGTGTGGTTTTACAGAAGGATGATGAGAATTCCACGGGTTGAATATTGTGAGCAACTACGAAGTTCTAGAGAAAATGCAAACAAAAGTGACATTTCTAATTAAGATCGGAAAGGAACGGTTGAAATTTCTAGAGCACATAATGAGGAAAGGGCTTGGAAAATTTGAGACTTGGAGGACATATTGAGGGTAAGTGGGGCGAAGGAATACAACTCATAACCTAACGAGCCAGCTTGAGTAAATGGATGGCCGAAGAGAGTTTAGGCGAGATAACAAAAATAATAATAATAATAATGAGAGCTATAAAGAAAAGGATATTATGGAGAGCTATGATCGTTAACGGTCTGAAAGGAAACATCAAAAAGAAGATGAAGATGTGTTGCGTTAAACAGATAAGAGCTGAAAACATCGGAATACGAAATCACGGTAGATCCTTTTGCATAATTAATCAGCGTCAATTTGAACTGAGTTGTGAATAACAGCTTCTTTTCTTTTGATATGGAAACAGAGGAGAAACAGAAAGAAAGGAAGTTTGTTTTCTTTTGTTTTACGGCATATCAAACTCAATGGGTTATTTAATGGCGGCAAGATTTTTATTGCTGGTTTTTCAAGAATGTTAATATTTTTTTCCAAAACAAATATATTTCTGGTAATATTTTTTCCTTCGAAAATGTATTGCTGATGATAATGTTTGTCGGCAATAACTTTTTCTTCAAAAATTCATTGCTGTTAATAATTGTTTTCAAAAATGTATGCCTGGTATTAAAACCCATTTTTACATTTTCATATTGTTTTGACCCCAGTTTTGGGGTTAACTACTTGCCCATAGCCGCGAAGCTAACAGATACTACCACCCCAGGTCATGGTGGGTTGCTTTTTTTTTTGTTTTGTTTTACGGGATATCAAACTCAATGGGTCATTTAATGCCGACAAGATTTTTGTTGTTGGTAATATTTTTTCCCAAAAATGTATTGCTGGTAATAATTTTTCTTTTTAAAGCTGTTAATAATGTATTGCAGCGAATACATTTTTCTTCAAAAATGTATTGTTGGTAACAATTTTTCCAAAAAAGTATTGCTGTTATTAAAACATATTTTTATACTTTCATAGTGTTTTGAGCACTTTTGGGGGTTAACTATTTGCCAATACCTGGGACCCTGACAGGTGCTACCACCCCCGCTTAGGGTGGACCTGGAAACACCAGCAATTAAGAGTTGACTCCATGCTCTTCAAAACCTCCTGATCAAAGGCTTTGCTGTAGGATGTAGTTTATCGTCATACCCGGGACGCGGATGTAGCTTATTGTCTTACCCGGGACGCGGATGTTGTTTATCGTCTTACCCTGGACGCGGATGTAGTTTATCGTCATACCCAGGACGGAAGAAACGAGTGAAGAAACAAAATATTTTGCCCTATAAGCTCAAGATGCAGTACTCTGCAATGAAGCAAATCCAAAATTTTAAATAGCTAGGAAGTATTTTAATAGAGGACGGGAAATGTGACACCGAAATCCGAAGGAACATTGGAAGTTGTGGAGAGCTATAATCGCCAACGTCCTGAAGAGACATTGAACACAAAAGTATCACTTGAGTAAATGGATGTCAGAACAAGGTTTAGGAGAGATAACAAAAAGACAAAATTTATTAAGAGCTACAAAGGTCTAGAAATTGTGGAGAGCCATGATCAATAATGTTCTGAAGGGACATGGAACATAGAAGCAGAATAAGAACGATCTTGAGTAAATGGATAGCGGGACAATATTTAGGAGAGATAACAAAAAAGACAAATTTATTAAGAGTTACAAAGGTCTGGAAATTGTGGAGAGCCATGATCGCTAACGTCCTGAAGAGACATGGAACATAGAAGCAGAATAAGAACGATCTTGAGTAAATGGATGGTGGAACAAGGTTTAGGAGAGATAACAAAAAAAAAATTATTAAGAGCTACAAAGAGCAGAAAATTGTGGAGAGCCATGATCGCTAACGTCATACTTGTTACTATTAGTCATTAGTTTGAGTAGAAGTTATGAAAATACGCACTTTTATTGATCTTTTTTTATGGATTTTCGTTTAAGCAAAATTTAAATTGTTTCCCTTTAAATTCAAAACAACCAATTATTTCTCTTGCTTTGTCTTTGAGTGTCTCGCAGAGAGATCGTGAGTTCAAGAATTCCCAATGATATTGACTAAACGTCTTGCAAACAGTAATAGTTGGCATTAGGCCAGTGGGAAAATTCGCAAGTCCATTGGTCAGACAGTCAGGCCAATTAGATAGGCCAGTAGAAACTTCGATTCTCATGGACTTGTTTATACTTGATTATATGAATGAAAAGACGAGGCGAACTTTATTATCGTTCGCTAAGTTGGCGATTGTAAAAACAGAATAAAAAATGAATAAAATAAAACAAAGTGAAACGCCATTAATAATTTTGATGCGTCTCGGATAAGTATCTAGTTTGTTTCAGAGAGAAATATAAGTAAAAAAAACAAAAAAAAACAAAAACCAAAGAATAAAAATAAATAAATAAGACATTAACACACGGTTCTATAATTGCACACCCTTTCGCACACGAACTGAAACTTTTTTTCCCACCCTCACAGGCACACAGTCTATCCTGGGTATGACAATATGTCTGGTTTGTTGTGCACCACTTATTATTATTATTATTATTATTATTATTATTATTAATAGTAGTAGTAGTAGTACATAGTTGTACTACTACTACTATTAATATCGTAGTAATATCTATTTAGCGTGCTGGGTATGACGATAAACTACATCCGCGTCCTGGGTAAGACGATAAACTACATCCGTGTCCTGGGTAAGACGATAAGCTACATTCGCGTCCTGGGTAAGACGATAAACTACATTCGTGTCCTGGGTAAGACGATAAACTACATCCGCTTCCTGGGTAAGACGATAAACTATATCCGCGTCCTGGGTAAGACGATAAGCTACATTCACGTCCTGGGTAAGACGATAAGCTACATTCGCGTCCTGAGTAAGACGATAAACTACACCCGCGTCCTGGGTTAGAGGATAAACTACATCCGCATCTTGGGTATATCGATAAACTAGATCCGCGTCCTGGGTAAGACGATAAACTACATCCGCATCTTGGGTATATCGATAAACTAGATCCGCGTCCTGGGTAAGACGATAAACTACATCCGCATCTTGGGTATATCGATAAACTAGATCCGCGTCCTGGGTAAGACGATAAACTACATCCGCATCTTGGGTATATCGATAAACTAGATCCGCGTCCTGGGTAAGACGATAAACTACATCCGCATCTTGGGTATATCGATAAACTAGATCCGCATCCTGGGTAAGACGATAAACTACATCCGTGTTTCGGGTAAAACGATAAACTACGCCCGCGTCATGGGTAAGACGATAAACTACGTCCAGCAGCAAGACCTCTGATCAGGAGGTTTTGAGGAGCGTGGAACCACCTCTTCGTTGCTGCTGTTCCCAGATCCACCCTGACCCGGGCTTGGTAGCACCTGTTAGGGTCTCAGTTATGGGTAAATAGTTAACACCCAAACTGGGGTCAAGTCACTATAAAAGTGTGTATTTCAGTTGAAGGTGCGTATTCAATATTTAAATAAAGAAGATAGATGAATTCAAAACTTTGAGATTTTGCTATCTTTTTATGGTGACCGTAGTAGAACAAAGTTATCAGTCTCTCCTGGGTAAATTTTCTTTTTTAGTTCAGAAGTAAGTTAGGATAACAATGGTTGAGATAGTCGAGATCAAGTTAGGTTTGCGCTGAGTTGGGGTGACTAATTCATTCACTTCACGCGTAGGACTGCCAAAACACGTCCAAACTGTGTCGTTAAAAGTGGTAATGAAAGTTCAGTCGTCATTGGGCCGGGAAAACTAATGTTTATCAGCGGGAACGTAATTACCCCGTGATAATACATTTTGAATCATGGAGGAGAAGAAAGGGAGGTAGGAAATGCTGGCCTTTTATAGGCTTCAGCAACGTTTTACGAAACCAGGTGGGGCAATGATATTCCCGGTTTCTTTACTCGGGAAAATGTTATGTCCTTAACCTTTTTTTATTACTTATCATTATCTTAGTTATCTATTTTATTTCATTTTCCAACATGTTTCTGGCGTTATATTTTGAATATGTTTCAGAACTTAGTGTTCAATTAGATCTTTTTATACTTTAGGCAAATTCAGCATCGTTTATGTAGATTGATGTTTGTGGGAGATGGATGTAGAACTACGCCCGAATAAACATGGAGATACTGAGACAGAGAGGAAAAACTATTTATACAGGAATTTCGACTCTATTCTTGGCATGTTCAGCGCAGAATGCTCTAATTCTGGTCTGAGGACGCCTAATATAGCGAGGTGAAACGCGTAGCTGAATAAGGTTTCCGCTTTTTCCATTCTTTGTCAGATATTAAATAGCTGAGTTTAAATATATGCCTTCTTTTAATTTCAACTGAGAGTAATTATTAATTGTTCCAGTTTTGAACAACAATATTCCATATATCTGTTCACAAACGAAATGCACTAAGGTAATTATGGCATATACATAACGTCGGTATATTGTTTCGATTGTCGCATATATTTTATGGAAATGTTGGCCTCTGCTTACATCCTATATATGCTTTTAGTATTTGCTATGTCACTATGTATATAGAATCATTAGAGGGAATGAAAGTCAATGTATTATGGAAATGTTGGCCTCTGCTTACATCCTATATATACTTTTAGTATTTGCTATGTCACTATGTATATAGAATCATTAGAGAGAATGAAAGTCTTTATAATATGGAAAAAATGGCCTCTGCTTACTTCCTATATATGCTTTTAGTATTTGCTATGTCACTATGTATATAGAATCATTAGAGGGAATGAAAGTCAATGTATTATGGAAATGTTGGCCTCTGCTTACATCCTATATATACTTTTAGTATTTGCTATGTCACTATGTATATAGAATCATTAGAGATGATGAAAGTCTTTATAATATGGAAAAAATGGCCTCTGCTTACTTCCTATATATGCTTTTAGTATTTGCTATGTCACTATGTATATAGAATCATTAGAGGGAATGAAAGTCAATGTATTATAGAAATGTTGGCCTCTACTTATTTCCTATATATGCTTTTGTATTTACTATATCACTATGTACATAGACTCATTAGGTAAATTTGATATATTCTTAATAAATGCAAGTATTTTCATAAACATTTATGTTAAACATTACAATATAGCCTCGTTATAGTTTAATGACATGAACGTTAAGTAACTTATAATTCTCCCTCTAATTTCGAAGCAATTCCAGCGAACAGGCTCCGGGGCAAGAATTTGATTTGAGTCTCACGCATCAGTGGAAATTTACTCTAACCATTCGTTCCGGTGAACGATCGCTGTGATCTCTGATGCTGAAATAAAGTATGAAAGGTTTGCATCTATGATCACCATTCAAATGATATAATGAAGCGACCAGACGAATGACGGGCCGCTGCGATATTTGTTTTTATTGGCCTGTAATAAGCTGGCAAACATCAATTTCCAGTGTCTTACCGCCTGTTCTATGAAGTGTCACCATATTGGCTGGCTGTTTTTAAAGCGGAAATTTTATCTAAACTCCTAAGCATGTATTATCAACACATCATTTATAGAGTAATTTCATTGATTTGTCTGCATTTCCGATTACATACATGCACACACAAAACCCACACACACACATATATATATATATATATATATATATATATATATATATATATATATATATATATATATATATATATACATATCTATATCTCTATATATATATATCTATATATATATATATATATATATATATATATATATATATATATATATATATAAATATGTGTGTGTGTGTGTGTCGTATTATTTCACCATTTCTGTAATTTTCTTTGATGTGTTTTTGATTTGTTTATAAGAGACATATTTACAGTTTTTATTTCTACTTGAAATTCGAGTGATTTTTTTTTCGTTCTAATCTATTTTCTGGGTTTATATAATTTTCAATCAAATATTTCATTTTAGGTTGAAATTATTTTTTCCACTTATCGTTCTTTTCTCGCATTCAAAAGCGTTACGTCAGCATTTACCTATTTCCATAAATCTTTGGGTATGTCTCTATGTCATCGTCGTTCAGTTTTCATATTCTATGCCTGTCTTACCTCGTATTCGATCTATCTATCTACCTCAGTCTATCTATCTATCTATCTATCTATCTATCTCAGCCTCTACATATCTATCTATCTCAGCCTCTTCATATCTATCTATCTATCTATCTATCTATCTATCTATCTATCTATCTATCTATCTATCTCAGCCTCTACATATCTATCTATCTCAGCCTCTTCATATCTATCTATCTATCTATCTATCTATCTATCTATCTATCTCAGCCCATTCACATCTATCTCAGCCTATACATTATCTATCTATCTATCTATCTGTGACACCATTTAGGGGCGCAAAAAGAAAAAAAGAAAGAAAGGAAAAGAAAGAAAAAGAGAGGCGAGACTTAAACTTAAATGATAAAGGAAAGCCACCCACGAGAAGGGACATTTGGCGATGTTATTTTGATAATGAAAAAAATGGTGAAAATTCTGACGGTCATTGTCGTAGGGCTAGCTGACAAAGTCCAGGTTGATACATAGTTCTTTTTTTTTTTTTAAATAGATAAAGAATTAACTGTGTCATGGTGGCAAACAAATTATCAGAAAATGGTGAAAATTCCCTGTGAGGAAAAAAGAAAGGAAAAGAGAGGCGAGACTTAAACTTAGATGATAAAGGAAAGCCACCCACGACAGGGACATTTGGCGATGTTATTTTGATAAATGAAGAATGGTGAAAATTTTTATGGCCATTGTCATAAAGCTAATTGACAAACACCAGGTGATGACAGAGTATTAAATAGATAAAGGATTGGCTGTGTCATGGTGGCAAACAATTTAATAGGTCATCTGTTAAGCGCACACGAAGCCCAACCCTGGGTTAAGTCTTTGTCGTTTGGATAGGACATCTATGTGTGTTGAAATTCGGCTATGATAATAAAAATATGTTATCAGAAATTGGCACCAAGAATGCAAACACGGCTAGGATAGTGAAACTGCTTTATCGGGACGAAAAATTGGCTGTTTTCGCTAGATGACCAGCCACTTGACAATTGGCGAAAATCTCATTTGATAGATCCCAGGTGACATTGAGGATAAGAGCTGCGATTAAGGAAAGAAAAGGAAAAGAAAAAGATGATTTTTTTTTGTTTTGAGCAAGATATATTTTTTTCTTAAAACAAAGCTAGCCTGGTCACATCCACACTGTTGGACGCCCATTGGCCGCATGTTAACGAGAGCCAAGCGGAGGTGATCATGTGACGCAAGGGGGGAGCCCGCCGCCGCCCATTGAGAGGATAGGTATGAGAAGTTGCTGCGAGGAAGTGGGAAAACCGTTGACGCCCCTCTGAAGTATGGTGAGATATCCATATGAGAATAAGAATGGGGGTAAGAGAAGACTTCCAAAAATGGAAAGGAGTGGAAAATTCCTGGCCGAAAATAAAGAAGTGGACTGTGGATTTAGAATTATCAAGGAACCTCAAACCCCGACGAGCCCACCCCGGTTTGGGTCGGCGTCCATATAAGCAAAGTCGCAGCGAGCGAAAATCAGTTCGAGAGAGAGTTTTTAGTTGCAGTTAGTTCGAGTCCGAGTTCCAGTTGAGAGCTCTGAAGACCCACCACGAAGAGCTGACCAAGATTCGCGCAAATTCCGAACTCATCTTCTAATCAAGAACAATTTATTTTTGAAGAACGACTTAGACTCACACCACCAAAATAAGTTTTACGGATTTAGCCTGAAGACACACCAAGAACCAGTTTCTTAAATGACAGACAGCTTAGATGTCACGAA
>OZ010606.1:39910099-39922599 GCA_963932145.1 Acanthosepion lycidas
GATAACGCATATTTGTTGCGAAGATGATGTAAGCTTCTACAAGCGGATGTGAAATCCAGATCTTTTTTTTAAATTTACGTTGGTACATAATGAAATAGCCCTAATGATGAAAGAAGTATTTTTATAAACGAAATATATCTTTGTTTTCCACATAATTACTTTTTTGCCAATTCCCATAGTGTAATGGTAAATACGATTTATAAGGTCGAAAAGCAGAATATATAAAATGCATTGTTAAAGAAACTGCAAGCAGGGTCAAATCAGCATATGCCCCCAAGAAATATCTGACGTCTTCTGACACAGTGGATCATTACATCAATGAGATCAGATTAAAAATGGAGTTATTGCTCTCATATCTTGGTTGGGCCTTCATAATGTTCTCCTTCCATCGTTGATAGAGATTAAAATCTTTTACACGATCTTCTGGTACATGGCTTACTTTCCAAACTGCTACCACTTTCCCCACAGTCGCAATGTTGCAAGCCTATCGCTTACTCTATGACTACTCCCAAGGAAACTGTTCAGAAGATCTCCATTATATAAATCCACCAGGTCAGAACTTTATTTCCCGGATAATTCAAGCGAATTCCGCAGTTTCGAGTTACTCTTAGTATAATGACCACATCGCGCTGAAACAGGGGTTCCCGTACGATCACCAAAGTTAAGCAACGTGGAGTCTGGTCAGTACCTACATGGGTGACTGCTTCGGAAATATCACGTGCTGTAAGCTTGGATGTGCAGGTGGTGTAATGGATAATGGCTCAGAATTGTTAATCAGAAAGCCGAGTTCCAGTTTCCGTTGAGTTCGATATATTCACTTACGTGCAAATAACCTTGGGAAAGGCATGAATCTACCACTTCTTTCCCCCATTGGGCAATTAGTAACACTTGTATCACTAAAACCATTATTATATCCATAAAAAAATTTACAATTCTTAAAAATATTTTCTGGCTTGAAATAATCGGCAAAGGGTTGATAAGCCGAAAAAAACTGATCACTCAACCGATCGAATTATACTTCTTTCCTCTGTGTCCCAAATGTTAAAAGAAAAAAGTTCCATTCTTTTTCGCGAGGACTACCTCTTTGTAAGACAAACATCCAGGTGGATACTTCATTTCAGTCTTGTCCTCTTCAAGTCAAATTTAATCTATCAGCTGTATTTTTATATTATTCACTCTCTCTAATCTTTATTTATCACACAATTTTCCGATTTTGGGTGCAAAACTCTAGCTTGAGTGGCTCGTATCGGCAATATTTTGCAAAAATAACAATAAATAAATTGGAGTGAAATGATCAACCCAAAATACAGCTCACAATCGAAAATAATTTTAAACAAAAATATATCGGTTTTTTTAATTAGAAAAAAAAAAAAGAATTTTTTTATCTGAATATACTCGTTTTTTTTTATTTATAGTTTTTTTTAATATGTATAAAAAAGACACTTAACGTTTGTAGACGTGTTAAAAAGATTATTGACACGATTGTTCGCAGGAAGAATGATTCCGTGGAGCCACACCATATTGAAAACCGGTTCTTGTTGTGTGAATAAACGACATCTGGCAACAAGGCCTCTGATCGGGGTGGGCGGGGGTTTTGAGGAGCGTGAACCACCCTCCTAATTGCTCTTGTTCCAGTATCCATCCTAAATCAGGGTGGGAACACCTGTTGGCGTCCCAACTATATATCATTTGCTCTAATATTCTTTCGCTTTATAGAATTCATGGTAAAATTCTTTAAAATAATTTCAAAATCAAAAATCAAATTTTCTCCATATTAGGAAAAAATACATTTCCTATGATTTCTATAATTATTCTGCCTTCCAATGGCATAATTTTTACGAAAATAGAATTAATTTTGACATGCGATTCGAACAAATCTTTGAATAAAGACATACATTATGCCAAAGTCTAAAGGATCATCAAAAAGTAACGTACAGTGTAAAAGACAAAGGTATACACATGCACATACACATTTGCATGCTCTCTCTCTCTCTCACCCGTGTGCATGCGCGCGCACATACACACAGAAACATTTTTCTCCAGGTTAATTTTAAATTAAGAGGTGTCATTTTCTGAAACTATTTTCTGCATAGGAGGCAAGGCAGAAAATCGACCCACTTTCCAAAATCTGACGCAAATAGCAAAACCGATTTTATTCGGAAATATCTTCTTGGTCACCCGATAACTTTTAAGAGTTCAATTTCAGAACAAATCATGGTATAAATACTATTAGGTTGGTGCAAAAAATAAAGTAATTTCCTCACATATGTTACTTTTATGATTTTTTCTGAAATTTCTGAATTAATTCATTGATATATATAGCCATGTTATATATCATTTTGAAGCGCGTTTTTCGCTCTATCGAATCGTGTTATTCGTTACCGTTCTCGATCTCTTCATTCATTTTTTTGCAGGCTTTTCGACAGCATGGACAAAATTCAAATCCGCACGATTTTCTTGTTCCAGTTCAAACTAGGCCGAAAAGCTGCCGAGACAGCTCGTGATATCAATGATGCTTTTGGCCCGGGAACCACTAACGAACGTGTGGCACAACGGTGGTTCAAGAAATTTCGCAAGGATGACGAGAGCTTCGAAGATGAAGACGGTCTCGGCCGGCCGACTGCGGTTGATAACGAAGATTTGAAAGCCTTAATTGAAGCCGATCCTCGCAAAACCACACGAGAAGTTGCTGTTGAACTCGAGGTCAACCACTCAACAGTCGTTCGCCATTTAAAGCAAATAGGGAAGTCAAAAAGTTGGATAAATGGATGAACGATAATAAAAAAAATCGTCAAAAAACGACATTACTTTTGCACCAACCTAATAGAATACCACCCTAGATGACCCTACTTAAAATCCACAAAATAAAGAATTCCGATGCGCCCCATTATATCGGGTGTTTTTGCAGCGCTCCCCCGCCACGAATCCATGACAGAAATTTAGCCATCATTCCTTGGAGCATTCATATGTTAAGAATTCCGGCAACCTGGTCGAGAAACTAAGCGAAATTAATATAATTCATGGCTAGATCAGATATTAAATAACTTTATAGAAAATTTTCGTGTTAATTGCTTAATTTAAAAAAAAGCGTCTACTGCAATAAGAATAAACTTCTCTCTACCAAATTTGCTGACTCATCACTAATAAATGAATACGTGGTATTGAACCTTGACAATCCCTGTTACACGCACCCCACCCTATATATATATATATATATATATATATATATATATATATATATATATATATATCAGGCGTTCTTTCAACAATATTTATTATGAAAAAAGAAACACAACAATTCAACAATAACATTTTCAAATAATTTTTCCGGGACGTATGATTATCGACATGCATTTTTATAACCGGGAAATAAAATAATATTATTAAAAAAAGTAAACAAAACAGCAATTCTCATTAACAAATAACTTTCCTACAAAAACGCCTGGTAATTATGCACCAACCCAGTGGCCCGAACAATAACAAAGACAGATTAAACAAAATAAACGTGGAAAGTTAACACAGAAAGATAAACGAGAGAACACAGAAAACTTAAAAGATATTTACAAAGAAAAACAAACAAGAGAAGAATTTACACGTAATAAATAAACAAAGAACGTAAGAAAAAATAATCACATAAAAAACAAAGAAAACTAAGATTTTATGGGGTCGGGTTACATAAAATTAAAAAGGAATATAAATAAAAAAAATAATAAAAGAAAAAAAATGGATAAAGTAAAATGAGGAGAAGAAAAAAAAAGAAAAAATCAAACGTTTTGCAAAGAACAGTTAGTAAAGAAAACTTAAGAAAAAAACAAAAAACTTATCGTAACAAAGAGTTCAAAATAAACAAATAATCGTTTACGCTGACAGAAATTTCAATGAGCGGTTGTATCGGACGATTAAGCGAATTTTGGAATTTATTTTGAAATTTACTGAGATTTATAAGCACATAGATTCATAATATTGGTGCCTAAGGATACAGGGAAATCCAGTCATTTTAACAAGGGACGGTAGGATATTTTCACTGACAACTATTGTATCAAAATATGAGTTACTTTCGAAAAGAGGTTATGTCAAGGCAGGGTAGATGATGGCATTCGTTCAACGCATGTCGCCTGGTCTTTTACAAAGACAAAATGTTTTTCGGCACTTTTGTTTCGCCGTTAAATTTGTATTTGTAAACATAAAGATTTTTTCTAAAAGTGTTGTTTGTATATGAATACGGGGTGTTCAACTACAATTTTAAAATATTATTCTTAATTTTGATTACTAATAGACTATACTTATTTTAAAACAAATAAATGTAATAGAATTACTTAAATTATTTAAAAATTATTATTAAATATCAAATATAAATATGTATATTTCATTTGTCAGCTTCTTTTTTTAAACATTATTTAAGGAAAATGTTTGACAATGTCGGCAAAGAAAAGCTATTTCACTTCTTTGATTAAGTAAATTTTTATTTTTTATAAGCATAGTAACATATAGTTTCTCATGTATGCACAAAGGACATGGGCTATTTAATGACTTACATATTCTGGCTTTACTTATTACTTTCCATTTCACAGTAGGTGTTTTATTGATTTCTTTTAAGTGTCAGAAATATTTCGATAGGGACGTCTGATTTCGCTATTTATCTATCCTAAAAGAACCTTGATGTTGGTTGAACAGTTACTTGAGCTCATGTCTTGTGCATCCAGTGTAGACTTTTACGTTGTCTGGATCCTCAATAGATGAGATATTGCATTGGTACACTAATGATTCAGTGCGATATTTCTTATTACGTGGAGAGTTATGAGGATTTCTGCAGTTATATAATTTCATGTTTATCTTCAACTCTTTTTATTATTATACTGTCTAAATTTCTTGGTCTTGGTTTAAGTGTTTATTCAAGATATTATCACTGTTTCTTGATATTTTTTTTCTAAGTTTTCAGTACTGCTATAACTTAATTTTAGGGTATTTTTATTGAAAACAGTACTGAGCTTAACGATTAACACAAGGAATTTCTGTCCTAATTTCTCCTTTACCATTTGGTTGTATGGGGGTGTATACCAAATTATTTTTCTACTTTTGTTTTTTCTGTGCTTTCCATTTTCATTTTTCATGTAAATTAGATTTGGGCTTTTGTAGCCACTATCTTTTAGAGCTTCATTATAGAAATTAATATGTTCATAGAAAATCTTCTCATATGCTGAATTTGTACGTATTCTCTTTTCGATAGATAAAGGTATAATTCCTGTGTAGCGATGGAACCATATTTTTAAATTAGTAAATTTATAATATATATATATATATATATATATATATATATATATATATATATATATATATATATATATATATATGTATTTTAAGCATTTCACCCCAAGCGAGGCGGGAAGCCACTAGGGCGCAAGGGGTTACAGAAAATTTAGAGCAAGATCAGATAGGGGTGATAGAAGAAAGGATGAGGGTAGTCAAGGAGACTGGAGATGTCGATTGACATTACACTTGAATAGCTGGAGATTATAGCTCACAGGGAAAGGGGAATAGGGTAGGGAGTTTCACAGGTGAGAGGTGCGATACATGAAACTATTGGATTAGAATAGACGGCTACATTTAACAGTTTCGACCGTGAAGGGGTGAGAGCGGGATGCCAGCCTCGTATGGCGCTTGAACTCATGACGTCTGGAAACCAGCGAATGCAGCTCCTCGGAGCAATTTCCATGAAAGTATTTGTAGAACAGACAGAGAAAGTGACTGTAGACACCAGAGCAGGGCCAACTACATTGCATATCCGCCTCTGGAGCCTATCAAGAACCCCGAGGCAAACAGAATGGGCACCAGACCATATATGGCAGCAATACTCAATGCAAGGGTGAATTGTTGATTTGTAGATCTGGAGGATCGACTCCGGGGAGAAAAACTTCCTGGCGCGATATATATATATATATATATATATATATATATATATATATATATATATATATATATATATATATATATATATATATATCTAGAATGTGTACCGTAAGTCATTAACGTCTTAAGTCGCGTCCCTTACGTGATACACACTTGGGCGAATATAGTTCTTTCGATTCAACACTGAGTAGGCAGGAGATTTCCCACAGTAAGCTGCCGTTTTTTTCTGCTGTTGACTGGTTGCCAGCCAAGGCTATAGGAGCCAGTGCGTCCTGTCATGTAGTATCTTCCTCTATGACAATGAATGTTAGACAGTCTCCTCACAGATGGAGCACAGACTTGAAGCAACAGAAATATGATTCTACAGTAGGATGCAGAGAGTACCATAGACCGGACATGTGAGCAACGACGAAGTTCTTGGGACAATAGCAAAAAAGGAAAGTTAACAGGGAGAAGAGCTGTATTCATACCTTTCTTAAGATTATTTGCGCATGAGTGAACATAACAAACCAGACCGTAATTCGAAACCTGATCTTCGATTTCTTATTCTGACCTGTTATTCATTACACTATACGACATATTAAGGTCAGTAGGAAATGTACGGCAGCCAGAATAGCTGGTGTGTGACTGGAGCAAAATTGCCTGGCAAGTCTCACCCTACTTCATCAGCTCGAGTAGTCCGACTACCAAATAAAATATTCTTGAATTGTTTTAATTAAACAATTTGTGTAGCTTTGTTTTAACTTCAAACTTTAAAATGTTGAACAAGAAATATTTTAAAGTATTCAAAGGAATGATACACAATGAAAAAGAAATATGCGGCTATTATTTGAGGAAAATACCTAAACTCTGCGTTTGGTGTGTGCGTTGTCATAATTCGGCCAGACAATAGACAAAGAATGATTGCGAAAACTGTTCGCTTTCACCGCAAACGAAAACTCGTGAAGATGAGAGAGAAAAAGAGAGAGAGAGAGAGAGAGAGAGAGGAGAGAGGAAGAAATATATATATTCATGCCCTAACGCAAAGACATGTACACAAACACATTAAAATGGCTAGAAATGTCTTAGAATTACACTACCGTTTGAGTTTGTTTTTTTTAAATTCTGCCTAATTTCGTTTGATTTTAAAGAAAATTATCCCTAAACTTTGACTTGTCCATAAAATTAAGTTTTTTCTATATTTCATAACTTTTGTTTTTTTTTCACATGTCAAACACCCGCAATTAGAATTGTGGATATATACATTTAAGTCAGGTTCCAGTTAGATGCTAAACTTCTTATATCTGAATGTACACATATAGTTAACTAGCAGCTATAGCCAGCTGGTCGATTCAAAATGCGTTCAATTAGAATCGAGCAGAAACAGCATCATGTTTACATGTAAGAGAGTCTTCTTCAATTACTTTAAAGTACTTTAAATTAAAAAAACATTTTTAATTAATGCAGTTAGCGATATAACAGAAGTAAAATAATGGAACACTTGTTAAATTCAAAGAACTGGTCCTCCGTTAGCCTCACAGACAGCTTTAATACGTCTAGAAATGGAATCATACAGCTTCCTGTCTTAATCCAGAAGAATTTTCAGTCATTCTTCTATTAAAATTTTATCCAGGTCTTTACGACACAACAGTGGAGGATAGCGGCTCTTAACTTGTTGCTCCAAAATGCACCACAAATCTTCAATAATATTGATATCTTGAGATTGGGGAGGCCACTCCATGTGTTCTAGCTCACTTTCATACTCTTCATACCAATTCTTAACCACTCGAGTGGTATGTATTGGAGCATTATCGTCTTGGAAGATGCAGTCACCATCAGGGAATAAAGTCTTAGCCATTGGATGAACATGATCTCCCAAAATGTTCACGTAATCTTTGCTGTTGATTCCACCATGCAGGGCAACTATTGGACTGAGACATTTCCATGATATGGCGGCCCAAAAGTATCACTGATCCACCTCCATGCTTCACTGTTGGAAGAAGGCAGTCAGGGTTGTAAGCTTCTTTGGGCTGCCTCCACACATAAACTCGCCCTGAAGTTGGGAAAGTGCTAAAACTGGACTTGTTTGAAAATATGACTTGCTTCTATTGGTCTGCAAACCAGGCATTGGGATCTCTGCACCACTTCAACCTCATTTGAATATTGCCAGTGGAGAGAAGAGGTTTCCTCACAGTGGCTCTTCCATGATATGCAGCCTTATGGAACTCACGGTGAACAGTTTTAGTAGAAACTGAACGATTCAGATGGTTATTCAACTCAGCAGCCACTTTGGCCGCCTTTGTCCGATGATTTTTTGCCACATTGCGTTTCAATGCACGTCAGTCCCTGTCAGTAAGTTTGCAAGTCCGGCCCGAATTGCGACGGTTGCTAGAGGTCTTGCCCTGTTTCTCGAATTGCATCAGTGTCCTTGATATAGTAGCTCTTGAAAAACCAAACAGTTCAGCAATCGTAGTGATTGAAGCTCCTGCCATGCGAGCTCCAACAATTTTTCGAACTTGGAGAGGTCACGCATTTAGCTTAATTTTTACTAAATTCTAAAAATAAATAAGACAAAGACAGTAGATTAGATAAATAGCAGTATTTACAATAGATATAACCTGCAATTACGAAGTTTTAGTTAAAATTCTTAATATAATAAATCTTTGAAATATAGGAGTGGATTTTGCAACTGTTCCAATTATTCTGTCTAAGCCCTGTATCTTTCGATACATAACTGACGAGACAGATTTTTCCCCTTGCAATAGGTTGACATTTCTTTCTGCGGTAGGCCAGTTGCCATCCAAAACTATAGAACCCGGTCTGTACTGCTAACTACCCATAGCCGGGGGAGATTCATACATTTCCCAAAGGTAAAAGCACTTAAGTTAATGCAATGGATTCAACTGGAATTCGAACTCGGCTCTCCGATTCCTCAATCCGAGCTGCTATCCATTACCCCACCGCACATTCCCCGACGCTAATCATAAGTATCCCATTTATGTCCATTTTTTATAGAACTTTTTCTTTGCTCAGGTGTTCGGTTCGGTCCATAGCATTCTCAGCATCCTTCTGTAGAATCAAATTCACGTCCATAGAAGAGGATACTACATATGAGTTTAGTATTGTTTTCTTTGTTTCTAACAATATTTTTTTCTATTTCTTTGCTTAGCTTTTGTGAGACATCTTTCGCTATCCCAGTGCGCCTTCGGACAGAGAGAGAGAGAGAGAGAGAAAGAGAGAGAGGGAGAGATAAAGATAGAGAGAGAGAGAGAGAAAGAAAGAAAGAAAGAAAGAGAAAAAGACAGAGAGATAGAAAGAAAGAAAAAGAGTGACAATAAGTCGTTGATTGAGAGAGATATGGAGATAAAGAGAGATTAAAAAAAGAAAAAGGGAGAATTTACACTAAAAAAGAAGCTTGGTAAATTACCAACGTAGAAATTCATGTCAGCATGTTAGTACACATGACGATGAATATTCAAATGAAGGATTCATGGGCCACGAGCTGACTATTAGGTTGTTGGTCACTTTACTCATGGAACTTAGACGTCCACTAAATTAAAAAAGCAAAAAACGAAACGAACAAAAAACAAAAGATAAAAACAGAAGAAAAACATTATCGCGCATGCGTATAGCGAAATGTCTAAATAAACTAACAAAAAACTGAACTTGTAAATAAAATATGCACCTCTCCGGAATAAATGACGTCGACAAATCAAAAACCTTTGGCGAAAAACCCAGGATAATTGAAGAAATAAAATGATAGACACGTCCGTTGGCTTGTAAAGGTTTCGACTCACTGCGCAGAGAAACACTGAAGTGAATGTGCAAAAAACACAAATCTTATATATATATATTAGGTTAGTGCAAAAATAATGTCGTTTCTCCCATAAATTTGAACGTCAAAAAACGACATTATTTTTGCACCCGCCTAATATATATATATATATATATATATATATATATATATATATATATATATATATATATATATATAAGATGGCCCGTGGAAAGGTTGTCAACCTGACTAAATACATCTTTATACAAAATCTCATCATTCGGTCTGATTTTGTGTAAGGGTTTGCACACGACATTAACTATTCCAGAACACACACACACACACACACACATATATATATATATATATATATATATATATATATATATATATATATATATATATATATATATATATATATAAATAAAATATCATACAGTCAGTGCTAGTGGTAATAAAACACTGCTTTATGTATAATAGCAGAAAGTAAAATTTATACTACCAATAAATATACATGCTTTTACTCACCCGGTGTAACAATTCTAATGTAATCTTCATATATATATATATATATATATATATATATATATTGAATAGACTATTTTGGCAGACGAGGACCCACGTGGACCATATATTTATTTTATATTTTATATATATATATATATATACATATATATATATATATATATATATATATATATATATATATATAGAGAGAGAGAGAGAGAGAGAGAGAGAGAGAGAGAGAGAAAGAGAGAGAAAATGAGAGAGAGACGGATAAAAAGACTGACTGACAAACATATGATAATGGTAATCGCCGCGTGACAGATTTTTTTCTATTAAAAAAATACGGAAGCCAAAAAAATAGAAACAAGTCTCAACTCCACCTAACTTGTTATTTACCAAAGCTTGTGGTAGAACGTAATACATGCATACATACATACATACATACATACATACATATATATATATATATATATATATATATATATATATATATATATATATATATAAATTAAATGCCATATATTTTTTTTATATACCAGAACAATTTAACGAAAGTTAATGACAAATTAGTAACAATTTTTGTGTGAGACGTTTAAGCCTTTCAGACTCTTTTGGGCTGCATAGTTACACCAGCGTAAACATTAATTTAAACCTATGATGTCATAAATGGTGTAACATGTAATACGTACTTTATTTCACTTTGTCATAAATTTTCCTAATTTTGCGTGTCTTACTGCGATCGTGCGAGGTAATAATGCGTTTTCCATCATTGCGAATGGCAGAGGATAGCAAAAAAAAAAAAAATTCTCTTTTTGTTTATAGATACTTTGTTCAAATAAAAACTTTGTTTCAATAATTAAAAAAACATCCCTCATATATGTTTGTATATATTGATAGGTATAACAATACAAATGATTGTACCGCCAAAACACAAAAATAAAGGATGAAAAATGGAGGTCCATTTTGTTTCAGGAAGATGAACTTTTCACTCTCAGCGTTATTTCTAAATAAAAATACTTAATATAAAAGATCGAATATTAATAGTACCAAATAAATATAAAATACTCAACATAATTTGAGCTTTGGCCGGGACATTCATACAAAACATTTACTATCAACCCCAACTCTGATAAGTACCATTTTAACTGGTCATGCCTGCCGATTTTGTGGAATACAATGCAAATCACTGTATGAGTTGGAAATTCAGGTTCCTGTGTGCCACCAGTGAATCTTTACGAGAAGAAAGTCATCATATATATATATATATATATATATATATATATATACATATATATATATATATATATATATATATATATATATATATATATATATATATATATATATATATATATATATATATGAGTTGGAAAAAACGTTAATGACAGTATTGTATAATGTTTCGAAAAAATATACGATAAAGCATTTCGCCCATATTGGGCTTGAACAGATCGAAGACGAAAAAGTGATTTGCGTGTTTAAATATTTGTGTACTTATTTAAAATAATGAGATCATATTAGGTTGGTGCAAAAATAATTTCGTTTTCTCACATAGTAACATATGTTAGAAAACGAAACTATTTTTGCACCAACCTAATATATTTTTCATTTTCATTTGATGGGGCCCAAAATGGGCGAAATGCATTATCGAATATGTTTTTTGAAACATTATAATTTCATGAACGTTTTTCACAATTGTCATTAATATATTACTCTGTCGGGATTACTCAAATTTATAACCCACACGCGAGCCTGCTCACACACACACACACACACACACATATATATATATATATATATATATATATATATATATATAGATAGATAGATAGATAGATAGATATAGATGTATACCGAGTGTAACAGCAGAATTGTCCGTCCCCAGAAAATATTTAATATCTAAAAAACGCTAATCTAATTGCGTTTCTTTTTCGAGGTTCTCAAGTAAGACTTTCAGACATTTTGATATCATTCATCGTAAGAATCACTGAATAAGACTTTGGGTTATTCAGCTAGAAAGAGAAGAGGTTAAAATAGTTTTATGTCTGTCTTTTCAACTGGGTAATGGTGAGAGAAATAAAACATTCAGACATTCAGTAATTGTACTGACATCCCTACTATGGCTTCCATCTTCAAAGTCCATTCATGAACCATCAAGAGAACTGTGAATAAGTTTTCAAAAAAGAGGGAACAGTAGAGAGGAAAACTGGATCAGGAGCTTACAACAGGAAGAGGGATCATCATTTCAATTTAGATCTAAAGAGATCAATTCGAAAAGATTCAACTCAATCCATAAGACGTTTGACACGTGTGTGAGGAATTTCCGCTATGA
>OZ010606.1:39930099-39942599 GCA_963932145.1 Acanthosepion lycidas
TGCAGTACATAACATTTTTACATTCAATAAATGAACAAATATATTAAAATAATTTTCTTAGGCGTTATCTGTGGGTCCATCTAAAATTTCAAAAACGATGCCATATAATCGTACAAACAATATAATTTTGCAAACAAACGTTATGAAACCAAACACATTTTAATTTAGTTTAATTTACCAATGAATAAGGGTTGTCTTGGACACGCGATGGGTTAATGCATTGTGGCTCGAATTCAGGAATCGGAGCCGATTTAAAATTCAAGTCAAGTTCATTATATTCACTTGCCTACTAATACCCTTAGAAACGGTATAGCTCAATCTCTCCACCCCCGCCTGCTCTAGATAAACAGCAAGACAAACTAGACTGTCTGACTTTCTACCCCACCACTATGAGTAAATAAAAGGACAGTCTAGGTTCTGTCGTCATGGTTGACAAACGGACTAGAACACTGAAAATAAAGTCAAACCTGGACTCTCTAAGACAGTTGAATGTCATGTTCAATTTCGTTCTGGTAACTTCTGTGACGACGTCAGTTGCCAAGCTGTATTGGCCTCTGCTTTTTCCTTAGATAACATCGGTAGCGTGGAGAGGAAAGATGTGCTGCTCTCGTAAAAAAAAAACCTGCACAGGCGTCGGCGACTGGGGGCGGCATAACTCTTAATGTGCAGATCCATGATCTCACTAGAACGACGGATGACATGTCATTATAATTCTTCTTCTTCTTCTTCTTCTTCTTCTTCTTCTTCTTCTTATTATTATTATTATTATTATTATTATTATTTTTATTATTATTATCATTCCTTTGATTTCTGGTGTGTACTCATTTCTTTCCGGGTCCTGACCAGAGACCTAATATCAGAAATGAGCAATTTTTAGGAAGATTTACTAAGTTTAACTGTATGGTATTTATATATGCGAAGCGCATTTTAGACATATTCAGGCGGATTTATTTATTAATTTCTTCAAACAAAGATTAAGAGAACGGCGACTGAATTCAAATTGATGGAGGTTTCCTTACGAATCTTTTATTTCCAGTAGTGTGGAATATTAACATCTTGATTATGGAATTATTTTCTCTTCGATTTACATGTGCTATTCATTTTAGTTGTTGCCGTTGTTGAAAGTCATCGAATGATATGGATTCTGTTATTTGGCACAGTTCTTTGCTTGTAATTTTATAGCGCCAGTCCACAAGCGTCCTGGGTAGTATGATAAACTATATCCGCGTCCTGGGTAAGACTATAAACTACATCCAACTGCAAGGCCTCTGATCAGGAGTTTTTGAGGAGCGTGGAACCTCCTCTTAATTGCTCGTAATCCCAGGTCAACACTGACCCGGGGTGGTAACATCTATTATGGTCCCAGGTATAGGGAAAGAGTTAACATCCCAAACTGGGGTGAAAACACTATGAAAATGTAAGAATAGGTTTTATAACAGCAATAAATTTTTGTAACTACCATCAATATATTTTTGGAAAAAAAAAATATTGTCAGCAATAAATTTTTAAGAAATATATCACCAGCAAGTTATTTTGAAAGAAAAATATTATATATACTGTGTGTCACAGCAAAATTGTCCAAATCTTATAACAGCAAAATTTCCTAATTATTTTATTAAGCTCTGAACTGTTGTATCTTGTAAATGATTTAAGATATCTTAATGAAAATCTCTGAGGTTTTTATAACATCATTGGACTCTACTTTGAGCAATAATAATGTACAATTACTCTCTAAGCTTAACAGAAAAATCGTGATGAAATCGATCATAAACGAAAATGACATGTTCATTATTAATTAATCATAGCTAAGGATCGGAAGCTCATGAAGTATTGAAATAAAGTATATATATATATATATATATATATATATATATATATATATATATATATATATATATATTCCAGAATCATTTTCCAAATTATTAAAAGTGATATTCCCCCTCTCTATCCTTCTAACTTTCTGTCCTGGATTAAAAAGGTGACTCTCACGTTTCACGTACAATTTCATTATCAAGTCTTTTTTTTCACTGCTCTTTTGAACTGCAATAGCTGAAACTTCTCTCTTACCTGCTAAACGTCTAATGGATTGTGTTGGATATTTTTATAATTGATCTCTTTAGCACAAAGTTGAAATGCTGATCATTCTTTCTGTTGTTACCCCCTGAAAAACTTTTCTTCTACTGTTCCCTCTTTTTTAAACACATTCAGCTTTCTCGCAATGGTACTTGAATAAACTTTAAAGATGGAAAAGTATGAATTTTGGTACCATTACTGAAGGCCTGATTGATCTTTTTCCTCAGGTGAGGAAACAGTGGGTTTGACACAAAACGATTTTAACTTGTTCTCTTTCTAGTTAAAGTGTTTCAGTGATACTCATAAGAAATGTTTTCAAGATGGCTAAACGTCTTATCTGAAAACCGAGAAAAAAGAAACTTAATTAGTTTAGTGTTTATTAGATATTAGATATTTTGTGGAATGGACAATTATGCTGTAACACGATTTGGACAATTTTGCTGTTGAGAGAGAGAGAGAGAGAGAGAGAGAGAGAGAGAGAGCAGTGTCGATGATTAATAGTTTTGGTTTTGGTGTCGTTAATATTAACAAGACATTCATTGAATCCCGTTAACAGCGGATTGTAGATAATTTTTTAGATTAGCTGCCAAACTGACATCATGTAACAGAGAAGAAAAACCTTTCAGGTAATATATCAGATTTTTCCATCTAGTTGGGTAACGTACCGAACGTTAAAGGCTCCAAAATTCTCAGGAGTCCTACCGCGTGTCAGGAAAGAATCCGGTTAATTCTACATCTCCGCGCCTGTATCAGATGGATTTTGATTCCATAAAAGAATACATCTTCCCTTTGATAAATCATTTTGTTTTTAATGCTGCTGCTTGTCTAGCCACCCCACCTACCAAAAACACGGCTGAATACTCGTTATATAATACGTGTAGCATTCAAACAATATGACTTGAACATTTATATACATATATGTATATATATGTTTAGCCAGCAAATTTTCTTTTGGGCATGTCTGATTAGAATATGAATTACAGGCATCTACGGAGATTTATTTATTTATTTTTATTTTATTCTTTTATTATATCTCTTTATGAAAGGGATATGATATAATAAAAGAATAAAATAAAAAAAAAAAATCTCCGTAGACGCTCAAGCCAGACTATGCGAAAACTTCCTCCGTCGTAAATTTAGCCACCCCCACCTTACCGTGACCCGGCATCTATGAAAGTAACTCTATACTGATACAAATTATTAACACCCCACCCCTGCCGATTCTAAACAATCCGCCCTTGATGTTACCATGGAAATTTTTGATTTCAATACTGACCATAATATTAAAACTCGTAATTTCAGAAATAAGTCATTCCCAAAAAATTTCGCTTGAAGATGGAACAGAGCCTACTTTAACTCAAGTTAATTCAAATAATATTTTGAAGTTTTCGGCTCTTGTTTTGAAACATGAGACCTCTTATGTAGCGAGTTGGAATCATATTTTTAAATAAATAATTATATATATATATATATATATATATATATATATATATATATATATATATATATATGTATGTGTGTGTGTGTGTGTGTGTATGAGTGTATTTGTATTACAGGTACATTCATTTATAATTATCCATTTGAGTACACACACACACACACACACACACACACACATACATATATATATATATATATATATATATATATACAGATAGATAGATAGATAGATAAGCGTGCAGGTCTGCGTGTTTGTAGGTAGAGATATTTAAGTTTATTTGGCAAAGTATCCATATGTACATATGCAAACCTTTGTCTTATGCTTCAGTCGGACATGGATAATAGTTAGATACAGAGAAATGTCAAGAATTCTTTTTTCCCAGAGTATCTCCGCATATGTCAAAGGCAAAAGCCAATGTCAATCGATGCTTAATGTTCAATCTACGCCCGAAATGATGCCGGCATATTATGACAAATAACTAAAAAAATATTCAAAGAGAACGGACAATAACTTTTAATTGTGGACAAAATATTATTAAAAGAAAAATCAAAGAAAATACGTCTAAAGAGAATTTTTTTTTTTTTAACAAGGGCTGTTTTTATTTTGTCAAAAGCAAATAATGGTTCCCATTCTCTGTATGCGTTACAGAGGAATGATAATTGGTCGAAGAAGGCTTCTTTTATTCAAGCGCCATTTTCATTGCTTAAGCGATTTGATTGGCCATTGGAGCGAAGGTATTTTGCGGAGAGAATTTGCTGAAATAAATCTGAAATGGGCTACTGGTGTTTGATTATGTTTCGTGGAGGATAAAATCGTTTGTCCAATAAAAGAAAGAAGTATCAGGTTTTCCGGTGCCATAAGAACTGTGCTTAAGAGGGCGTAAAAGATTAAAAGGAAAGCATTGACATGCTGTGTTCTCTGATGTGTACCACCTCATCTTACGGACTTTATTTGCTTTGTTCCCGCTCTTGATTATCGAACTATCTTCTGACTCTTTCATTGTATTGTTTCTTTTTATTCCATTGAAATCTTTTGCAGTATCTATCAATCTATCTATCTATCTATCTAAGTTTGAATACTATATATCTATCTATCTATCTATCTATCTATCTATCTATCTATCTATCTAAGTTTGAATACTATCTATCTATCTATCTATCTATCTATCTATCTAAGTTTGAATACTATCTATCTATCTATCTATCTATCTATCTATCTATCTATCTATCTCAGTTTGAATATTATCTATCTATCTATCTATCTATCTATCTATCTCAGTTTGAATATTATCTATCTATCTATCTATCTCAGTTTGAATATTATCTATCTATCTATCTATCTATCTATCTATCTATCTCAATTTGAATATTTTCTATCTATCTATCTATCTATCTATCTCAGTTTGAATATTATCTATCTATCTATCTATCTATCTCAGTTTGAATATTTTCTATCTATCTATCTATCTATCTATCTATCTATCTCAGTTTGAATATTATCTATCTATCTATCTATCTATCTATCTATCTATCTATCTATCTATCTATGAGATGACAATATATATTTTTCAATAATTGGGAAAAATGTACAACAAAGTGGAAAAGGTTTTCTTCTGACACATTTTGTCAGGACTTCATCGGATTAAATGTCGGTGCGACTTCAAATTTATACTTTTCCCACGTTAACTCATATATATATATATATATATATATATATATATATATATATATATATATATATATATGAAAACAGACCACTTTAAGGTTCCATGTAATAAGTTATTTCACCACAACCCTTTTAAAGGGCTCTGGAAAATCAGACTTTACTTCCAAAGGTTGAAATGATAAATGAAAAGAAATTCACACATTTTTGCGGACCGCATCAAGTATATGTAAAATTAACGAAGTGAGGAAGTGAGGTGGGAGAGAAGACATGAGTGAGTTAGATGTACCATTTTAATTCCTTATCCTTAACACCACTCTGTGTAGGCTAGACGTCGCTGACACTTAACGCGTGTTATCTCTAGATATAGATGGGTAAGGGGTGAGGGAGAAGACCGACATTAAAGGAAGAAGCTCTCAACAAACCATAATAAATTAAATTCCACGAGGGCAGGTTTCACTCAAATTCTTAGACGCTTTTAATTCGCATTACTTTAAAGTGTATATTTGGGGGTTGAGGTTTGATATTAATCTAAATGTCTAAACAATCTACGAAGAATTTAATTTGAATTTTGTTGGGTCTGCCCATACGGATTACCTAGTTTTTGTTCGTATCTATCTATCTATCTATCTATCTATCTATCTATCTATCTATCTATCTATCTATCTATTTCAGTCTGTTCGTATCTATCTATCTATCTATCTATCAGCGGACTGGGAATCGGTTTCAAAAGTTATCAATAATTCTTTTCCTTTTTCTTTCTTCATTTTTCATATAGATTTCTGATCTATCTATCTATCTATCTATCTATCTATCTATCTATCAGCGGACTGGGAATCGGTTTCAAAAGTTATCAATAATTCTTTTCCTTTCTTCATTTTTCATATAGATTTCTGATCTATCTATCTATCTATCTATCTATCTATCTATCTATCTATCTATCTATCAGCGGACTGGGAATCGGTTTCAAAAGTTATCAATAATTATTTTTCTTTCTTCTTTTTTCATATAGATTTCTGATCTATCTATCTATCTATCTATCTATCTATCTATCTATCAGCGGACTGGGAATCGGTTTCAAAAGTTATCAATAATTCTTTTTCTTTCTTCTTTTTTCATATAGATTTCTGATCTATCTATCTATCTATCTATCTATCTATCTATCTATGTGTGTGTGTTTATAGGATATATAATAGTATCCGAATCGTATATACAAAGGAGGATTGAGAAATTAAATTATATATCTATAAAAAAAATACAGCTCTGTGTGATTTTATCAATTGACAAATTTACACACACACACACACACTCTTTCATTCACACTATCACTCACTCTTACACACACGCACACAAACACACACAGACATACACACACACGCAACAACGTACACATATTGAGAATTATGCATTAACTGTACACATGAATATCCGAGTAGACGTCGGCCAATGAAGACACCTTTCTTATGAATAAGAATATATTAATGCTATGAAACATTGAGAACTTTGTCTTATATATATATATATATATATATATATATATATATATATATATATATATTACGAAATGGACAAAGTCCGACAATTTATTTATTAAAGACATTTTCATGTTTAACGTTCTTTTTATAGATACAAGTATTTAAGTAAATGCTCTGTTTATAATAAACAGTATTAAATAACATTTACCGGCCTGAATGTCCGAGAAATTTTCATGGAAAATATTCCTCCTTTGACAGGATTCGAACCTACATCCTATACGGAACCACCATTTAGGATGCAGATCTTTTTAACGCCAGAAAACTAACCATGGGTACATAGTACCCAGCGCAAACTTTCCTATTTTTAATTACAATTTTCAGTACCTGATTTTCTTACCTAAATAATGTTTTTCAGTCCCTATTAATATTAACTCAAAGTACAAGTTTTGAAGTGCCTGCATGTAAAATATTTCAAATAAAGATTTATATTTAATATTTCTTTGATATTTTCAAAATAGGGTATGATATACCCATGGTTAGTCGTGGTGTAACTTTAACTGATGATTAGTGTTCTAGGGTTAAAGGCTAGCTGACCAATACCATGTAACATCATTTTTGAAATAATTGTTGAGGGACGCATGAACGCGATGAAGTTCATGCGAAAAAGCACTATAGTGGCTAACCAAACCAAGGAAGAACGTAATTTTGTTACATTTGTCGCTGTTGGCATTTTTTGTTTTTTGCTGAGATATTTTTACTGGTCTGGTCATCTACCATTTTTGTCGAAAATAAACCGAAGATATTTGATTTGTTCTCTGAAAAATTTCAACTTTTTAATTTTGATACGGAAATCGTATTGTTGAAATCGGCTGAGAGCAGAAAATCAACGTTGGAAAAGTTCATGTTGATTTCTTCTTGTAACAGTGATGTCATCGATTAATGCTGCAACTCTTGTCAATCCGGTCAACATGGCGTCCATTGTTTGTTTGAAACTGGCTGGTGCTGGTTTGACACCGAAGCTAAAACGGTTAAATCTAAATAATCCCATGTGAGCGTTGATAGTAAGGGGCACTTTGGACTCTTTGTCATCTTCCATTTGAAGAAATGCATCGGAAAAATCAATCTTTGCAAAGCAAATTCTATTGTTGAGTTTTGTTAAAAGATTCTCCGGCACTGGAAGTGGAAAGTGATGTGCATCCAAAAGAATCCTGCAAATCGGTCGAGTAATCAGCACATATCCAGACTTTTCCTTTTGCATTTTTAACAACTAAAATATGAGCTGCCAACGCAAGTTCTATTAAACCTTCTTGCCGAAGATGTTGCAGTCCTTTTCCAAACATATTCAGAGCAACCGACTGATCTTTTTGTTAAACATTGGCTTGGAAACTGGTTTTAATTTCAGAGTAATTTTTGTACATCTTTAAAATATCACTAAACTTATTTTTAATATATTTTTACATTTCGTTTGTTTGTTTGTTTCGGTTTTATGGCATATCAACCACTGTGGGTTATTTAATGCCAAATCCAGTTTATATGAATTTTAAATGCTTATTTTGTATGGAACATTTTTAGCAACCTAGAGCTTATTTGCTTGCACACTGCAAAGTAATCTTAGGTATTTTTGTTTAAGACAAGAATTTCCATTTGATAAGGACAATTTATTTGCAAAATGATAAAAGGTAGGATATGTTGTTTATACATCAGTCTATATCACAAAGTATTTCTAGTATTTAAATCTATTTTTACACTTTTATAATGCTTTTTACTTCAGTTTCAGGGTTAACTATTGGCCCATAGCTGGGACCCTAACAGGTGCTACCACTCCAAGTCAGGGTGGACCTGGGAACACCAGCAATTAAGAGGTGGTTCCACGCTCCTCGAAACCTGATCAGAGGCCTTGCTGTTGGACATAGTTTATCGTCTTACCCTGGACGCGGATGTAGTTTATAGTCATACCCAGGACGGTTACATTTCGTGTGGCACAAGGCCAAACGGTGGTGAGCAAAGGCTTGTTGTTTCTGACTATACTACACTTAATCTGGTTCCCGACCCGTTTATTCATCGCCATTCAATTCAACATATACCATAATATCGCATATCACAAGGATGATACTCAAACAGCCATGACATGAAAATATATACAATTGTTTCTTGTTTCTTTTTTAATATACAAATATATACAATTATGACATGAAATGCGGGAGGGGGGAAAGTACCCAATAACGAAAATAAAATGAATCAAATCATTCAAAATAAAATTATAATATGTTAGTAGGCAACGTAACCCCACAGAAACATAAGGAGTCCTCAGTATTCTGCCACTAAGCAGAATCAAGCAGTAAATGCTGTCGGAAAATAGGGGGCAGTCAGTTGTGTGCTCTGTGGTATACGCGCATAGGTGATCATATATCTTTCGATAAATGACTGACGAGGCAGATTTGTTTCCCGCAGTAGGTTGCTATTTCTTTCTGCGGTAGACGTGTTGCCATCCAAGGCCAGAGAACCCGGTCTGTCCTGCTATTTATCCATAGCTGTGGGGAGAAGAAGAGGATTCATACCTCTCTCTCCCAAGGGTATTCAATCAGTTGTGTGCCATGTGTGATACACGCGTACGCGATCATGTATTTTTCGATACATGACTGACGAGACAGATTTTTTCCCGCAGTAGGTTGCCATTTCTTTCTGCGTTAGACGAGTTGCCATCCAAGGCCTGAGAACCCGGTCTGTCGTGCTATTTATCTATAGCTGGGACAATAAGAAGATGATTCATACCTTTCCTAAGGGTATTCAGTCAGTTATGTGCCTTGAGTGATACACACGTAGGCCATCATGTATCTTTCGATACATGATGACGAGGCAGATTTTTCCCGCAGTAGGTCGCTATTTCTTTTTGCGGTAAACCAGTTACTATCAAAGGCTATAGAACCCGATTTGTCCTGCTATTTACCAATAGTTGGGAGCGGGGAGAAGAAGATGACCCCCCACCAGCTATTGGTAAATAGCAGGGTGCAGAATTAACTTCAACTTCATCCACCGCAACATTTTATTGTTGATAAATCCAAAACGGTAGATTTCATCAAAATGTCTTTGTTATTTTCGAATTAAGCATTTACATTTACATGTATATTGAATCCGTTCCGGAAATTTTTATTATAAACTGCAATTTAACCTTTTGAGGTTCCGACTTGAAATTAATTCTATCTATCTATCTATCTATCTATCTATCTATCTATCTATCTATCTATCTATCTATCTATCTATCTATCTATCTATCTATCTTCATTATTCTTCTCACTATCCATCCATCTATCTATCTATCTATCTATCTATCTATCTATCTATCTATCTATCTATCTATCTATCTATCTATCTTCATTATTCTTCTCACTATCTATCTATCTATCTATCTATCTATCTATCTATCTATCTATCTATCTATCTATCTATCTATCTTCATTATTCTTCTCACTATCTATCTATCTATCTATCTATCTATCTATCTATCTATCTATCTATCTATCTTCATTATTCTTCTCACTATCTATCTATCTATCTATCTATCTTCATTATTCTTCTCACTATCTATCTATCTATCTATCTATCTATCTATCTATCTTCATTATTCTTCTCACTAGCTATCTATCTATCTATCTTCATTCTTCTTCTCTCTATCTATCTATCTATCTTCATTATTCTTCTCACTATCTATCTATCTATCTATCTATCTTCATTATTCTTCTCACTATCTATCTATCTATCTATCTATCTTCATTCTTCTTCTCTCTAACTATCTATCTATCTTCATTATTCTTCTCACTATCTATCTATCTATCTATCTATCTATCTATCTATCTATCTATCTATCTATCTATCTATCATTTCTGATTACGGAATTTATTGACACGAAAGTAAAACAAAATGATCTTTGATTTTTTTTCCGAGTGAAATTATAATTAAATTTTTTGCTCTGACCGAATTCGATTTTGCTCTTTGAAGCTGAAATTAGTTCCAGTTGAAATAATAAAAATCTCCTCAAAACTTTCAATAAACAAAATCGACTTTTTCTTCTGCCAATTTCTTCTCCCCACCGTTTGTCAGCTGCACAAGAAAAACCTTCACAATTTGGAAGTTATAGAACATTTGTTTCTTTGCTTCTAATTTAAAACAATAGAAACATAAACAGAAAACAAATTCTAGTCATTATTTTCGGCGAGATGGGAATTTTATTTCTCGGTTTATTCCAGTCGAAAGAGATGAAAGAATTTTTACAATCGTAAATAATTACTTGATACCAAAATAGGTGACATTATTATAGTTACCAGCAACATTATTTAGAAAGGAATTGGTGGAGAGACATGATCGCCCGTATGATATTCAAAAGAAGAAAAAGAACAATTCTTATTCTTTTATGCGCCGTGTCCCTTAAAGACGTAAGCGATCATGGCCCTCCACTTTCTCCAATCCCTTGTAGGTCTTTTGGCTACTTCTTCCAGACATTGTTCTGCTAACCACTTCCCTAAGCCTGCTAAGTACGTCACACGTTGCATCCCCTTGTAACTCTTTCCCTCTATCAACCCTGTGAGTATCAGTTTTTCCAAGCCTACCCTTCTCTTTACGTGTCCCAGAAATTTTAGTTATCTCTTTCTGATGTTAAGTATAAGTTTTCTCTTTGTTTTCATCCTGTCCCAAACCTCACCGTTATTCATACCCTTGGTCTATGTCATCCTTAGCATCCTTCTGTAGAACCATGCCTCCGTTGCCTCGAGTCTCCTCTTCATCTTTGAGGAAACCGTCCAACATTCGCTGCCGCAAAGGAGGGCAGCTGTTCAGTATTTTTCTTTGTCACCAACGACACCCTCCTGTCTCGTAATACTCTGCCTAGCTTTTGGGATTCGTCTTTCGCCGTCCTAATCCGTCTTCGGATCTCAGCGTGGCACTTATCGTCCTCTGTCAGTACACTTTGCACATATCTAAAATTCCGCCCCTACTCGAATTTAGTGTCCCCGACCTATAAAGCGCATTTCGGTCTCATCTTTTTGCTGATGACCATGCATTTTGTCTGCCTATATTTTAAGCTTAGTCCCTTCTCCTCGCTCTCCTTCGATACCTTGTGTAGGTTTTGAACTCATATATATTGTTATCCGCCATATTGTTCATATCCCACCAGTTTTCATAACGAGTATTTATGGTATGGGGCTGATAGCTGCCAAATCATTTTTGAATTCAAAGTTGTACTTCTAGACTAACTACTAGGCAAAAACTACAAGCACAGTTCTGCCTACTATTTAACTCTAATAGTGGACAGAAGTGGATATTTGCGGAGGGTATTTGAGCGAAATAGAATGCAACGAATTATATATATATATATATATATATATATATATATATATATATATATGAAGTAAAAATTGTTACTACGTTAATAAAACATCGAAAACCGAAAAGAATAAATAAATGTATAAAATAAAAAAAATGAAAAACAAGTAAAATATCAGGTCATCCCAACGACATTATTACGTCATTATTTTTGCACCAACCTAATAATTCCCTGCCACCATTTGAACAGTGGTAGAGAAAAATGAATTATTAGGTTGGTGCAAAAATAATGACGTAATAATGTCGTTTTTGACGTATTTTTTAACGTCAAAAAACGACATTATTACGTCATTATTTTTGCCCCAACGTAATAATTCCCTGCCACCGGTTGAACAGTGGTAGAGAAAAATGAATTATTAGGTTGGTGCAAAAATAATGACGTAATAATGTCGTTTTTGCCGTATTTTTTAACGTCAAAAAACGACATTATTACGTCATTATTTTTGCACCAATCTAATAATTCCCTGCCACCG
>OZ010606.1:39947599-39967599 GCA_963932145.1 Acanthosepion lycidas
ATTATAAATAAATATCACTATATTAAATATTAGGTGCCTTTTTTCCAATTCTCATTTTACTTTATATATATATATATATATATATATATATATATATATATATATATATATATATATAGTTTATACGCACACACACACACACACACACACACACACATATATATATATATATATATATATATATATATAACATTGAAGTCAACATATATATATAACAGTCAACATATATATATATGTAACATATATATATATGTATATATATATATATAAATGTGAACATTGAAATCAACACTATATATATATATATATATATATATATATATATATATATATATATATATATATAACAGTGAACACTTAGAGGCGACAGTCTGTTTCATGCATTGACTTCAATGTTCACTTTTATATTTACACACGGTCTATCTATGATATTGAACTCCTTATCCCATAAATATAGCACACCTTAAGAGTATATTTCTTAATATATATATATATATATATATTGATTGATTGATAGATTGAATGATTGTATTATCAGCGACACAGTGGCATTGTGAAGAATATGGCTGTATATATATATATATATATATATATATATATATATATATATATATATATATATATATATATATATATATATAATATCTTGAAACCCCACTTAACTTAAGTAACGTCTAGCCTGATCATTACCACGATGGGTGACCTCTTGAGAATGCCAAGTGCTGTAAGCTTGAGCCTGTGGGTGATGTAATCAATAATGGCTCGGAATTGTTAATCGCTGAGGAGAGTTCGAATTCCGACTGGGTCCGTTATATTCGTTTATTCGCCAAAAACCTTCGGAACCACCTTCGGAACCACCTCTTCTTACCCCTCCTAGGTTTCTGCACGTGTCTTGTACGAATGGAACCATTATAATCTTCAAAAAGAAAAATGCGTATCAAATATTTAGATGTCGGCTTTAATAACACATAGAGATTAAGAAACTGCTATACAAAATAAAAAAAAAACAGCAACAAAAAACTTAACGTCAGGCAACAACCTTCAATTGTACATAATATTATCTACACAAACTACCCCCTATACCAAAGCAACTTAACGTGTAATAAACCCCGATGCCAAGTTTGTAATCATCAGTGATAGTATGTTTAAGCCTACTACTGCACACACATTAATCCTATTATTGATTTCCTCTATTGATTTTCAAGATCGAATGTAATATATTTACTTTTTTTTGCAACAAATGCAAAATAGGAAATTATTAGGTTGGTGCAAAAATAATGACGTAATAATGTCGTTTTTTGACGTTAAAAAATACATCAAAAAACGACATTATTACGTCATTATTTTTGCACCAACCTAATATATCGGTGAAACAGGTACGGCATTCCGCCTTCGGTTTAATAACCGTAAGAGATATATCAAAAACGACAAGATCAATTTCACTATAGTTGCACATTCCAAACAACTGGACCATATCATTGATAATGGTAGATGTATCTTTTAATTAGCAACAAAAAAGCCGAATGTCTGAGTTAAAATACATTTTTAAAATAATTTCAGACATCTTAGGTTTAAATAGGAATTTAAGCATACTCAATAAATACATTATCCATAAAAAGCCATCTATAAAGCCTAACTTTGAGGTATGCTTATTTATTGGTAAAAATGTCTAATATCAGAGATAGTGCTTATGTTAATATAAAAGTGCTCACAGCAAACAACTGGCCCAGATCTACATTTCATCAGTAGTATAACACAAACAACCACCAAATAAAAGTACAACTCCATTTTATTTCTCGTTGAGAAAGGTGATAAGCATGTCCAAAATTGCTGATTTTTTAGCATGCTTCTGTTTGGTCTAAAGGCTTAATAATATACTATAAATATTATTTTATTGTATTCTTTTATTATTCTTTATCATTTTTCGAATTTCTTTCATTAGTCTACTATCTATCTATCTATCTATCTATCTATCTATCTATCTATCTATCTATCTATCCCTATCTCTCTCTCTCTCTCTCTCTCTCTATATATATATATATATATATATATATATATATATATATATATATGTTAGTATTCGTTAGGAAAAACCTATGCTTCCTATAGCATATTAACTGCTATAAATAACGATCACGTATATTTTCAAAGTTATTATTCAGTTTTTTTCAATAAACATTTGACCATTGCTGTACAGAGCTGATTACTCAAAGCTAAGATACAATTAATTACTCAACCTTCAATATGTATCGAGTAACTCATTGCAAAAGCTTAGCGATTTTATAGTAAATTAAGCAACACCCAAAAAAACATACGAATGGACTTATGTAAACAGTATACTGACCTGCTGATTATTAGAAAATTACACACATTCCTAAAACAACTTAAATACGTGATACTTTCTTTATGTGGACATATTCTGTGTCTTCTCTCATCCTAACACAATTGATTCTGTTGTATTGTAAAGAAAGAAACAAAATACTTTTGTGAGACTTTGTTTCGCAAAGATCTTTGTAATTCGTTTCTTTCGATCTGAAACAAAATAATTACTCCATAATAAAATGTTTTAAAATTTCTAGAGCTGAGTCTGAAGATTATTTATTTCTTCGCATTTACTACACCTATCCCGCTACAAATATATATATATATATATATATATATATATATATATATATATATATATATATATATATATATATATATATATATATAGAACAAATCGGTTCCCGAGGAAAAATAGGAAATAAAAAGAAAGAACCAAGAACATTAAAACAAGGTGAAAACAATCGGCAAGTGTTTAAGCGCCAAGTCTAAAGAAAAGAAAAAAAAACAAAAAAACAAAACGACGTAAGGTGCTAAGTAGAGCGATAAACTAAGATAATCCTAAGGAGCCAGGCAAACCTACCTAGGTTTCACCTAAACCGATCTTCAGGGTAAATGATTCGATATATATGCAACTGTTTTGAATATGGCAATATATATATATATATATATATATATATATATATATATATATATATGCAACTCTTTTTGAATATGGCAATGAAGATGAGGAGAGCGGTCCGAACTATGTAAATAGTGTAAAGAGTTACAATGCCTCATCTCAGAAATATAGTCAGACATTTGTACAATTTATACAGACAACAAGTTCAAAAAGGAAATAGTTTGTTTACACACAAGATAAGAACGGCAAATACTTAAGATAACTTGCTTGTCAGTCTTTTTTAATAAAACATACACTAAGAACCTCTTCTCGCCACTGCCACACGGAGAAAATGGTTTGGACACGTTACAAGGTAAGATAACCTGTGCAAGACCAGCATTCTAGGCACCGATGAAGGTGGACGCAGTGGAGGACGCCAATGCAAAAACTGGTCGGAAAATGTGAAACAATTGACAAGTATGACTATACCAGAATTGCTGATGCCTGTCGCTGATAGACGGTTATGGAAGAAATTCAATATGGCTTCTGCTTTCGGATCACCTGCTACGATAACAAAAGGTAATGATGATGATGGTGATGATGATGATGATGATACTAGTGTGTGATTACCGTTCAATTACACACATCTCTGTCTGTCTCTCTCTCTCTATATACATATATATGAAGAAATATAGTTTTAAGGTGTGCTATATTTAGGGATAAAGTGCTCAATATCAGAGATAGAGCGTATGCAAATGTAAATATAAAAGTGAACATTTAAGTCAACACTCATAGGCGACAGGGTGTGTCAAGCAAAACGCAATCTTCAGGCCGCGAGTGTTGGATTTTTTCTAGGCTATTTACATATATGGGTCAGTGATGCATTGTGGGTAATCCATTCTGGCTGTTATTTTGGCGAGAAGTAAGTAAGAAGATATATTAACAACAGGTTACAGAGAGAGTGTAAGCAGAGCTTACTATAAGTTAATGTCCAACACTGGTAGTCGTACTAGACTCTCACTGTCACTCTCTATCACTCTCTTGTAGAGTGCTATGTCGCCTACTTAATATAGGCCTGGAAGAGTCTATTGTGTAGGTCGTTTCCAGTCTCACAATAGAATTATAATCTTTAGAACAAAGTAGTTTTTAAGATTGTGTAAAAATGTAAAATGTTAATATTATAAAACAAAGTAAATAAAAAAAATTATTAGTATATAGGAAAATTTAAAATGGAATATTAATTTTAATTTCAATAATAGATTACAAAGATGAAAAAAATCAAAGCTAGTAAAGTATAAATAAAATAGAATTAAATCATATAAATTAATTATAGATTAAATTCAAAGAATCCCCTTGAATGGGGAAATACCAATTGCAATTAATCCCACACATAAATATAATGAGACGAAAAATCAGCTAGCAACTAAAAAATTAATTAAACTATGATAAATGTAAAAATGAGAAAATTATTAGAAATTTAAATATAGAAAAATATCTATTCAAGGTAAATTTAAAGAAGCTCTTTGAAGAGGGTATTACTATTACAATTACAATCGTCCCCATACATAAGCATAATTAAACAAAAGACAGCTAGCTATTCATTTTTAGATCCCTTTTTTTTTTCTTATTTATCGTCTTTTTCTCCCGTTTTACCTTCTGGTTTATTATTTAACTTTAAAAATTAGGCTTCGTATTTATTAGGTTGGTGCAAAAATAATGACGTAATAATGTCGTTTTTTGACGTTAAAAATACGTCAAAAAACGACATTGTTACGTCATTATTTTTGCACCAACCTAATACTTCATTTGTTTTAACTTTTTACTGTTGACAGGCTCAAGAGGAGCGAAATGGCCATTCATATGCGATATTTGTGAATTTCATTTATTTGCAATTTATATATATATATATATATATATATATATATATATATATATACAGAAAAAAGACATGGATAAAAAAAATAATTGGCATTGGCTACCTAGTGAAACTTTTGAACGCCAAAAATAATCTGAAAAGTGAAGAATTCGAGTTAGCATAAAATTGCATGATACCTAAGAACGCCTGCTATCCGTGCATTAATTACCAGGTATTCAGATCTCATATGTGAAAATACTTCTACTACTACTACTTCTTTCTTTTTATGTGTCATGCCCTTTCAGGACGTAGGCAATCATAGCTCTCCACATCCCTCTATTCCCTTGCAGCTCTCAACAAGTTCCTTCCTTCTGCTTCCTCCCCTCAGACCACATTCTGTCATCCGCTTGCTTAAGCCTGCCAGGCATGTCACCGTGACTATCAGATTCCCCAGGCCCTCCTTCCTTATTATGTGTGCCAGAAGATTCAGGTGCCTCTTCCTGATTTTAAGTATAAGCCTCCTCCTTGTTTGCAACCTCTCTAAGACCTCATCGTTGCTCACACGCTCGGTCCAGTGTATCCTTAGCATCCTTCTGTAGAGCCACATCTCCTCGCCTGGAGTCTCTTCTTCATCTTTGAGGAAATCGTCCAATATTCGCTGCCATAAAGAAGGACAGGTGTCACGTAACAGCTCAGTATTCTTTCCTTTGTTTCCAAAGAAATCCTCCTGTCTCGCAATACAACAACAACAATAATAATAATAATAATAATAATAATAATAATAATAATAATAATAATAATAATAATAACCCTAGGACTGGTTGGAAAAGATTGCAGTAGACTAATTGCAGGGATTCCTGGAAGCCCATGCTTCAAGGAGATACAAAAAGTTGTTCTGACAAGTACAGCCCACACTTTACGAAGGGCTTTATCTATGTCATTTTTATTTTATTTTATTTTATTTATTTATTTATTTATTTATTTTTTTTTGTCAGTGAAAAGTGTCATGATGCCATTTCTAACCTTAGGTCCCTGGGTGGGACTCGGAAAGAAATGTGTAAACGTCAGAAATCAAAGAAAATAAAAAAATAATAATAATAATCAGTGTATGCTTTTTGACACAACAAGTGTACGCATACTGACATAGCAGTACCATCTGAGAGGAGGACCTCCATGAAAATTATCGAGAAATTGTCCAAATACAAAGAGCTGGAGATCGAGATTAACAGGATGTGGGGAAATGAAGACTGAGGCTGTAGTAATCGAAGCTCTGGACCTCGTGAGAAAAGGAATGGACAATTTTACTAACAGTGTCCCAGGTAATATCAACATACAAATTGCCCAAAAGATCGCCCTACTAGCAACATCCCGTATACTAAGAAAAAGAGCTATCAATTAAATGGCAATTCTCCTATAGGGCATAAGGACCATAGTTTGGACCCGGCTGTACCAGATACAAAGCAGAAAACATTACATACACAAACAATAATAATAATAATAATAATAATAATAATAATAACTATTATTATTATTATTATTATTATTATTATTATTATTATTATTGTTTTTATTTTCTTTGCTTTCTGGCGTTTACACATTTCTTTCCGGGTCCCACCTAGGGACCTAAGGTTAGAAATGGTCATCACGACACTTTTCACTGACAAAAAAAATAAATAAAAAATAAAATAAAAAAATAAAATAAAAATTACATAGATAAAGCCTTTCGTAAAGTGTGGGCTGTACATGTCAGAACATTTTTATTATTATTATTATTATTATTATTATTATTATTATTATTATTATTATTATTATTATTATTATTATTATTATTATTTCCTTTGATTTCTGATGTGTACTCATTTCTTTCCGGGTCCCGCCCAAGTAACTAAGATTAGAAATGGCATCATGATATTTTCCATTAAAAAAAAAAATACATAGACAAAGCCCTTCGTAACTTGTGGGCTGTACTCGTGAGAACAATGATTTGTATTTCTTTAAGGCATGGGTTTCCAGGGATCCCTTTAATTAGTCATGTTCCCGATCCCCCAAACGAATAGAGACTGGCCAGGTCGAGGGGAAGTATGATTATTATTATTATTATTATTATTATTATTATTATTGAGAAATGATTGAGAACTTGGAGATCGAGTTTAACAAAATGTGGGGAATGACGACTGAGACTGTACCAATAGTAACCGGAGCACTGGGCCACGTGAGAAAAGAAAGGGACAATTTTATTAACTGTTTCCCAGGTAAAATCAACAGAAAAGTTGCCCGGAAGATCGTCCTACTAAAAATATCCCATATACTAAGAAAAGTGTGATAAATTAAATGAAAATTCTCCTATAGGGCCTAATGACCGTAAATTGGGCCCCGGCTCTACAGGATACAAAAGATTAAACATAACATACACAAACGATAATCATAATAATAATAATCAATGCTAATCGCTCAGTAATCAGAAGTCAGAAAAAAACAGAATGTGCTTATTGACATGGCAGTTCCAGAAGATTGAATTTTATCATTGGATATCTTCAGAAAACAATCAAAATACAAGGATCTTGTCATGAAAATCTCAAAATTGTAACACACGAAGAAGCCAATAATTCCATTTTTGACTGGGGGCCTGGGTTTGATCGGAAAACGTTTTGAAAAGATTTATTGAAGCAATCCCTGGTAGGTGTTAAAGAAATACCAAAAAAAATAATGTTATCACAAATGCAAATCATACCTTACGAAAGGCTTTATTTATATAAAATGCGTGTGTGTTTCTTAAGTTTTGTTTTTATGTCTTTGCAAAAACGTTCAGCAGAAAATGTCGCGAGGCCATTTCTGACCTTAAGTCCCTTATTTAGACCCGAAAGGAAACGAGTAAAAAACTAAAATAAAATCAAGTAAAATAAACTAGAATAATGGAGAATTTTGGAATATCGATGAAGAAAGATGCTACTTGATGTCCAGTAAATGACAGCAGATATAAAATTGTGTGAAAACTCAACAATTAACAATGGTTCTCTGACTTGCGATGAATTGCATCTCCAGTATTCTAGCCATAACTTTCTTCCTTTCATATATATGAATAAAATAAAAACGCCACAAAAATATCATTGTTGTTCCTCTCGACCATTCGTATCATTAATTACTTGATTTAGAACATTGAACGTATGTACCAAAGACGAATAATCAAACAAACTCTTTCCCGGTGGTTTTTCTCTCTTAACACAACAGAAAACCATAAAAGCTAATTGCTAACAGTTATATAAATCAGTACAGAAACTGTTCACAAATATCAGATGGTCTTTAATTCCATCAAGAAAAATGTTGCCTACAGACACGCGTCTTTGCATAGAATCAAGCAGTTTTCTATAGAACTCAAAGCTTGGCTAATTTTTTTCCCAATAAGGTCAGCAGGTTACTAGAAACCTACACGATGCAATTTCTATCAAGACTTGATATTTCTTTCTTGACGTTGAAGTAAATAGATTATTTATTAGAAAAAAAAAAACATAATAAAAACCCATGATATTATAATCGCCGTGCCTTCAAAACAACCTTTTCCCAACATCTTTGAAATTGTTCTACAGAATCATGTATTACTAACCTTTGACTTTTTGAGAAAGGTTAGAGTATAAAATTGAGTGAGTCGAAAAAGAAACATAAACGTGCACTCTTTATATTAACATCGTTACGAACAATTCATTTTATTGAATGTCTTTCTTTAAAAAAAATGTAACTGGACAAATATCTTGCCTTTACAGAGTTCTGTGTTAAGCGTGCGAATAGTTGTGGGTCTGTCACCGGTTTCCAGTAACGGCAAATATATTGCTTGCTTGCTTGCTTGCAAACATTTTGCCATCTTTTTAATTCTATTTATTTATTACTGACTAAGCAAATTCGGCTCAAAGGATGTCGTTTTTCCCTCTCTTTGAGAATTCTAGACGAAGTAAAACTGATGCAAAAGGAAGATGTAAAAGAAATTACAGTTAAATTGCTGCTTGTAATGACACGTTCATAACGGACTGTCTAAAGTACTTCTGTTAACGATTTATTATTACTTTCATCTTGATTCTAACTACTTTTTATCACAACTACATCAAGCCCCATTCTACAGCGATAAGTCGGGCTAATAAGTAGTGTTAATATCATCTTAAATTATTATTACTAGAAATAGTATAGCAATCATTGGTAATTAGTTATTGTATTTAAAACATTTTTCATGAACGAATTAAAAAAAAACAGGAGCATTATTGAGATAATTAAAGAAGTGTAATCAGAAAGACAGTAAATAACGATCGAAATTGCATTTAAACTTTTGAATATCAAATTTGTCTGGAAACCAAAATAGGTATTATTAATAGTAATATTAGTAATATTAATATGTAATATGTAATAATAGTAAAAATCAGTAGTAATAATATTATCTTGAATTATTATTATTATTATTATTGCCAATAGCATATGAAAGATTGACAACTATCTATTGATTTTAACGCACAGTTTTTCTTAATGGAATTCACCCCATGTAAGGCAGTAAAGCCACTAATGTACGAACGGTCACTAGGCGTGAAGAAATATTATTAAGGAGCGAAAACACTGGACGAATAATCAGGAAAACAGTAGATAACGATTGACATTGTATTTAATTTTTGAAAAATCAAACTTGTCTGGAAACCAAGAAACCAGAAGAGAATTCCATATGTGAGAAGTGCGAGAAAAGAAACTACCAAATTCAACTTTAAGCTGATGGGACCCTTTTACTAATCTAGTACAGCGCTTAAATTCCTAAAGTCTAGGTATTGTGGGGTATTCACTCACACCATAGGAATAGTGACAGTAGAATTTTAGGCTTGTTTTTTATGAAGATAAAAACAGGAAAAATAAATGTACACGATACATAGAAAGCAGGTCAAATTTTATGGTAATATCACACAATTTTATGCATGTATTTGTATGTGTGTGTGTATTTTACGGCACGATTTTGATGGTGTTCATATTATAAAAAGGGAGTAAGTTATCCCGTAATATCACAAGTCCTGTCACGGAGGGAAGTTACACACGTGTTGTCTTCCTGGCGGTTCTTAGATGAAGAGATTGAATCACGGGTCTTTTGGCAGGATGTCCGTGTTTCTGGCAGGAACAGTTTTTGCTGCAGACTGAGAGAAATTTTATTCATTTTTTTATTCAATTTGTTTTAAACAAGGTTTTTATTTTAGTTTATTTATAATTTTCAATATTATTATTATTTTTATTTAATTTATTTTAAACAAGGTTTTTATTTTATTTTATTTATAATTTTCAATATTATTATTAATATTATTATTTTTTATTTAATTTATTTTAAACAAGGTTTCTATTTTATTTTATTTATAATTTTCAATATTATTATTATTTCTCGTTTTATGTAATTTATTTTAAACAAGGTTTTATTTTATTTATAATTTTCAATAATTATTTTTTAATTTAATTTATTTTAAACAAAGTTTTTATTTTATTTTATTTATAATTTTCAATATTATTTTTATTTTTATTTTTTATTTAATTTATTTTATACAAAGTTTTTACTTTATTTTTTTATAATTTTCAATATTATTATTATTTTTATTCATTTGTGATGATAAAAATATCACTACAGTACCATATCAAGGAGTTCATCCGAACACTTACCATAAAAGTATTTATAAAAAAAACGTAAAAGAAAGATACATTACGGCGGTGAGGAATTGATTGAAGCCGATAATCAATGTCGGGATCAATAATATTGATGATTTTTTAAATTATTTTTCTGACCACATATGATCGGGTGCTCCTGAGCACAATATTCAAAGATTGGCCGAATACTACTACTACTATGCCTCTTGATTCCTTGGGAACATAGAGCTGCAACAAAACCTCTCCAACGGACGCGTCAACACTTCTGCGCCAAGTCTGTTTCGGTAGATCCATTTTTCGCTCCCCTTGTGGATTCCAGACCCTAGAAGAAGGCTTGCGGGCTGTGTGGGCGATCCATTCTGATTTCCGTTTCTTGATGTCAATCTCGCTTAGGGCTTGTCTGGTTCTACTCCACGGTTCGTCGTTGGAAACGACACGCATAAATTCTAGGTACCTTATCGAAGAGCTCACCCGAACAATTACCTTGAAAGTATGTATAGAAAAGGTACAGGGAAGCAACTTTACGGCGATGGGAAAGTGACTGAATCTGAGACGCCAGATGAGGACCAATACCTAATGAAAATTTCCTTTTTATCGCCACTATTTAATATCGAACCTCCTATATGGTAGCGAACGCGAGACAATCTCCTCACAGACGAAGAAAAGAGCTGAGGCAGCAGAAATGTAGGTTCTGCAAAAGATGCCGAGAAGAACATGGACTGAAAAGATGAGCAATTGCGACATTTTAGAGAAAATGGAAACAGAAATGGACACTTATAGTTAACATCAGAAAGAGGCAGTTGAAATATCTAGGGCACATAATGAGATAAGAGGGCTTGGAAAATATGACACTCGTAGGACATGTTGAAAGCAAGAGGGACAGAAGAAAGCAGCGCATCAAAGGAACTTGTGTAAATGGTTGGCCCCAAAAATTAAATATACTAAGAGCTACAAGGGACATGAAGTTATGGAAAATCATAGTTACCCACGTCCTGAACGGACATGGTACTTTGAAGAACGCTCTGATTGTCATTGTATGGCTATAATGAACCAAGTAGTAATATTATCTTAAATTATTATTATTGTTGTTGTTGTTATTATTATTATTATTAATATTAGTAGTATTATTATTAGTAGTAGTATGTAAATATTGGTAAGTAGTCATCACTTATTCATGTAAATTTTAGTTCTCATTGCAACTTCGCCATCTCTTATTTAGCATATTATGAAACAAACAGTAATATTATCTTGAATGTTGTTATTATTATTATTACTATTATTATATGGAGGAGGCGTTTATAATCAAGGATATACGGTGATTCCTTCAGCCGTGTGACTCTTGTCTGTTGTCTAGTATATTTATTTCATGTCCATATTTATCTCTATATATGATCCGCCAAGCCTGATTTTATTTTTTCATCTCATATTTCGTCTTTTTGGAGTTTCTCCAGTGTTACATTTAGGTTTTGTTGGTTTCACTTTTGTATTATTTACCACAACCGCAAAAGACGGAACATAAAGTCCTTAGTCATGTTCTCCTCTGTATTAGACTTGACTCAGCAAAAAAGAATATTCAGAAACCGCTCAACCTTATGGAGAAACCTCTGCCTAGTCAAGCCTTATCTTTATTATTCATAGCGTACGCAAAAACAAACAATAACAAATATGGCATCGAGGGATCAGGAAAAATGAAGAGTAAGTTTTAAAATTTTGGGGTTGCTCGTCACAACATTTTGTAACGGAAACGGTAGAAGAGTCGTAACGCAAACACGGGACTTCCAGGGGCAGAGAAGAGTTTATTCGGTCGGCATAGGATAAAAAGCAACAAAAATTAAGATGATAGAATCATGTGGGTGCCAAAGTTGGGCCCACAGAAGTAAAACACGGAACACGGATTAGATGCAAGAAAGACATATTAACAGCAGGTTACAGAGAGAGTGTATGCAGAGCTTACTATATTACTCTCTAGAGTGCTATGTCGCCTACTTAATATAGGCCTGGAAGAGTCTATTGTGTAGGTAGTTTCCGGTCTCACAATATAGATGTAACATAAAAATTTATAGTTGCCGACATTGACTTATTGTTATGGCGAAGCACACCTATTCTATAGTTAATAGACTCTCCCACCTATAATAAGTAGGAGTAGTAAGAGAGTGAGGCAGTCAGTCGTTCACTTTCTGACCAGCTATTCGGTTGAACTCCCTGCCTTCGGGCGGGAGGAACCCGAAGGTTGCTACGCCGAAGGGCAGATTCTCTTTTGGGGAGGTAAACCGGCCCTGAACCCGTTTATACGGGTTAAATGGGCATATTTTTGGCCTAGCCCACGGGCTCGGAGATCCCACGTTAAACCGGCCTTGTGCAACATGATTCCCTCGTGGGGGGTGGGGGTGACTAAATATTAGTCCTTCACGTTCTGACCAACTGTTCGGTTGAACTCTATGCCTTCGGGCGGGGAGGAACCCGAAGGAGGCTACGCCGAAAGGCAGATTCTCTTTCGGGGAGGTATACCGGCAATGGACGCGTTTATACGGGTTCAATGGGGATATTTTGGGGCCGAGCCCACGGGCTCGGAAATCCCACGTTAAAAACGTCTTTGTGCCACATGACGCCCCAATGGGGGGGAGAAGTGAATATAGTCAGTCGGACCGTTAGTCGGATACTAAAGTATCAGCCACCACAACTAGATTTCTCTGCGTCATTACCTATTATATCAAGTTCCTAACGTTTTGTACGTCGAATCTATTTTAGGACCGACTTAGTACGCATATAAGCCTCCACTGCGAAATAACTCCGCAACAACAACAACAACAAAAAAAACATCAAAAATCTACACTAGTAAAAAGATCTGATCTTCCGTCCGTCACTATTTGTCTGCGTATATAAAGCATGTGCGTCTGTCGGCGTTGTGCGTCCGTGTGTCCTATTTAATCTATACAGGTACACGCACGGGGACACACAATGCCCCCACCCATTCAATCTGAACAACCTTTATTCACGGCTGAACAATAAAAGCATACATTTGGAAACAAGAAAACATGCGTTTTTTTTAACCGTTTCAGACAAGCAAAGCAATAAAGCCATTAAACACAAAAGGTATTACTGAATCTCAAAGAATAAGGAAAAGAAAGATATTATTGAGGAACGAGAAGAATAAAAGAAGAGAAATCAAGAATAGCAGACAAGGATTGACATTGCATTTGAATTTTTGATGATCAAAATTGGCTGCAAAGCAAGAAAGCGGGTGAGAGCTCCACAGACGAGAAGTGCGAGAGAAGAAACTGTTAGCATAGAACTTACGGTTATATCTAGCCGATTCAACCCTGACTATCTGTTGCGGATGCTTTACTTGGTTGAACTAAAAACAGTGACATTTAAAAATGTTTATATGTAAATGACGGGTGAAAAGAAAGTAGAATAAACTCTAAGAAGGCAATACTTTCATGTGTTTTATGCATGACTAGTTAATGTTTAACAATAAAAAAAAATTACTTGTATGCATGCAAAAATAAGGGAAAAGAAAGAAGACATTAAAATCTTGATATGAGGAATTGTGTGTACCATACACGTGTGTTCGTGTTTGGACGTCACACTCCAAGAACGATAACTCTGATTTCAAAACAGGAAACCATTGCGAAATAAGCGAATTAGGTTTTGCTTCCCGCAATTTTGTTTTTATTGAGTTTCCTCTTTCGGAGATCTGATGATGTCTAAGTGAAGGTCAATCAAATAGACAGACAGGGATCAGGACGACGCCAAATCACATGTCATCGGAAGTCGGGGTGAAATGTTTCCATTTGAGGTAGTAAAACTCCGAAAGACGGAGAAATGGAAGCTGGACTTTCAACCTGCAAAACACAAAAAACAAAAAAACAAGGATAAATGTCAAGAAATGAATTTCCAAGAGTTTCTTTGCGTTTTATGGGTAGAATACAAAAAGTATTAACATGAATATTATTATTATTATTATTATTATTATTATTATTATTATTATTATTATTATTATTACTTTTGGCTTGTAATGAAGAAGTGTAGTTCAATACAAACGAGAACACGGAATTTCATCTCTCATAAGTAACGTTATATTTTATAGAACTCCGGTTCTTTATCGATTACAGTCGTCTAGTGTGTGTGTGTGTGTGTGTGTGTGTGTGTGTGTGTGTGTGTGTGTGTGTGTGAAAGATATCCGTTCTCTAACCGGGAACAAGTTCCCTGTTGGTGTTGGTACTACATGCTGAAAAGGAAAAAAGAGAATTTTTTTAGCCAAAACGAGACCGTTTTGATAAATCAAGTATTTAAAGTCATTTTTATAACACCTTCTGTATTTAAACTGAATATATATATATATATATATATATATATATATATATATATATATATATATATATATATATATATATATATATATATATATATATATATATATATATATATATATATATATATATATATATATATATATATATATATTATAAATGAAAATGTCAGCCTGTCACTGTGCCATACTTTTTAAACTTTACTCTTGGAGGCTGTAGCCCAATATATCATGTCATTTTTAATCAGGTCGATTCCATGAACACATTAAAAACATTCCGTGAATTTCCCAATGTTTAAACATGTGTTTAATGTAAAATTCTGTAATGTAAGAAAATTCGTCATCTGACTTAGAAAACCAAATATGAAGATTTGGACAGTAATGCCACTCCCGCTGGTTCAAAGTATTGTTCTTGCAATGGGCGCTCTTACCCGTAAGGTTAACCAAAAAAAAAAAAAAAATAAATAAAAAAAAAAAATAAATAAAAATAAAAGACAAGATGTGAATGTTTGGTTAGTCATCTATCATAATTGGCATCTGTTTTGCCCATCGTGGAAAAGTTTCGCTTCGATGATCATAGGTTTTTGAAGTTTGGTCGTGCTGAAATAAATAAGTAGCATTAATTCCTGGGACATGAAGAGAATTCAGAACAACAATAACAACAAGAAGAAAACACTGAAAAATAAAACATAGCGAGTGACAATTTCTCTGACGGAAATACATATAAGAATAAACCAGAAATTAGCTGTCTGCAGAGTCACCCAGGAGGTAAGGAGTAATGTGATAGTTATCTTCGATGAAGTAGTAAATCGATAAACCTCCTTTGAATTTTGGATGAAGCAGAATGAATTCACGTACCATAACATATTTCGAAAAGATTCTTAAAATATCAACCACTCTCCTCTGTATTCTTCTTCTTCATTATTATTATTATTATTATTATTATTTGCATTTGTATTCTCACACCAGAGTTAACTGCTGATTGTCGGTGGGGATTGAAAGCTAATACATATCCCAAATAATTCTCCTCGTTCTTTAAATCGTAGAGGCAGGAATGTCTAGTATTTGTTGCTGGGTATAGAGTGACAGCAAGTCACCTCAATTTTCAAACTATCTTCCTATCATTCATATTATTATTATTATTCTACCCTATAGGATGAAATACATAAAGCCTATCGGGGGTGGGCGAGGTATAATTCTCAGTGAATCAACGGGCAGGCAGAATGTATTTGTTATCTCAATAAAAACACCGTGGACAAGGCAACGAGAAAGAATCTCGCTACATATCGGAGAGGAAGTGGAATTTTTACTTACTTATTCTTCGAATAAACATGCCAATGACCGAGAGGGCTCAATTCATTGAAGAGCTTTGTAGTATTACCAGTAGTAGTCAATGTTTACTAATTCGCGCTTTCTTATAAGTGTGCTCGACTGGAATTAAATTTTGTATATATAAAAAGTTTTGTGTATGCTTAGTGGTATAAAAGTCTCTCTGAGAACAAAGCATCTTTGTCATTCTTTTTCTTCTGAGCCATTCCCTTCTGTCCGTGAATTACGATATTGTTATATCACAGATATAATAATGCCCGCAATGGGGGAAATTTTGAGAGAATAAAGTTTTCTTCTGTAGCTCTCTTCTGTTATATTTAAATAATCACAGCAGAGATATCTTGCGATTATCGCTGGCGATCGGTTGACAGCAAATCAACTCAGATCTATAGTTCTATTATGGGTAAGTTTAATATTATTGTTTAGACATTTAGATCATCATAGCAGCGTTGGTTGACACGGGAGATTGAGCGAGAAATGTCAACTCAAATCACCGCCTGAGTACATATTGTTAGACATTTTGACGGTCGTCTTCGAGTATAGAATCCAGAGGTTAGCAGTGAATATTTCGGAGACAGTAGGAAAGCGTAGTTCAGGTTAGCAGTGGATATCGCAGCAAAGTAGCAGAGCGTAGTACTTCCTTTTGTTCATCTTCGCCTGACAAGTTGGCACTGGTCATTCGGGTAGGGTAAACAAAAATGGCCGCCTTTATACACGACGAATTGAAGGCTCTATGTCTTCTGATTGGTTAACCTTCTATTGGTGGACTATAAATGGAGTTAAGTCCTTTTGACTGGCTCACCTGTTACATGGTATACACAAAAAACTGCAACACATATCCGTAGACATAAACACCAGTTCGACTTTTTGAAAGATCTTATACATTCAAGCTTAGATTTTACTAGTCCAAGTTTTCAATAAAAAATGTCCTGTGTCCGAATGAGCCCCATTTAAATGACAAACGTATATAATTATCCCTTATTAATCTGTACATTACTGGTTCAGACGGACCCGCCAAAAGTCATACCGTTTCTGACAAACTTCATACACCGCAAGCCTGTTTACCGCTGGTAAAATCTACGCCGGTTATAATCTCCACTCAGTAGTGTTTTGCTTCAGCATCTCAACTAAATTTGAATAGCAAAAGAAATATATATATATATATATATATATATATATATATATAATAATAAATTAAAATGGTAATCCGTATGGAATTTCCAAGAGGATAAAGATCCAAGGAGAGCTCCATATCAGTGACAGAGCCTAATTATTAATTAATGAATATCAAACATTTTAAAATCCAGAGTTAATAATAATTATTTCAATAAACCTATAAAAATTGCCTCCAATCTTTCAGGCCGCCAAATATAAACGGAAATATTTACTCTAGGTTAAAATTCAAGACATACAGATATCGAAGTAAGGAGGAGGGAGAAATAGAAAGAGAAGGAAAGATTCAAAATTATGAACATGTAATGAGGGAGAGGGAGAGAAAGAGAAAAAGATGGAAAGATTCAAAATTATGAACATGTAATGATGGAGAGGGAGAAAAAGAGAAAGAGAAGGGAAGATTCAAAATTATGAACATGTAATGAGGGAGAGGGAGAAAAAGAGAAAGAGAAGGAAAGATTCAAAATTATGAACATGTAATGAGGGAGAGGGAGAGGGAGAGAAAGAGAAAGAGATGGAAAGATTCAAAATTATGAACATGTAATGAGGGAGAGGGAGAGAAAGAGAAAGAGAGGGGAAGATTTAAAATTATGAACATGTAATGAGGGAGAGGGAGAGAAAGAGAAAGAAAAAGAGAAGGGAAGATTCAAAATTATGAACATATAATGAGGGAGAGGGAGAGAAAGAGAAAGAGAGGGGAAGATTCAAAATTATGAACATGTAATGAGGGAGAGGGAGAGAAAGAGCAAGAGAGGGCAAGATTCAAAATTATGAACATGTAATGAGGGAGAGGGAGAGAAAGAGCAAGAGAGAAGGGAAGATTCAAAATTATGAACATGTAATGAGGGAGAGGGAGAGAAAGAGAAAGAGAAATAGAAGGGAAGATTCAAAATTATGAACATGTAATGAGGGAGAGGGAGAGAAAGAGAAAGAGAAAGGAAAGATTCAAAATTATGAACATGTAATGAGCGAGAGGGAGAGAAAGAGAAAGAGAAAGAGAAGGAAAGATTTAAAATTATGAACATGTAATGAGGGAGAGGGAGAGAAAGAGAAAGAGAAGGAAAGATTCAAAATTATGAACATGTAATGAGGGAGAGGGTGTGAAAGAGAAAGAGAAGGAAAGATTCAAAATTATGAACATGTAATGAGGGAGAGGGAGAGAAAGAGAAAGAGAAGGAAAGATTCAAAATTATGAACATGTAATGAGGGAGAGGGTGTGAAAGAGAAAGAGAAGGAAAGATTCAAAATTATGAACATGTAATGAGGGAGAGGGAGAGAAAGAGAAAGAGAAGGAAAGATTCAAAATTATGAACATGTAATGAGGGAGAGGGAGAGAAAGAGAAAGAGAAAGAGATGGAAAGATTCAAAATTATGAACATGTAATGAGGGAGAGGGAGAGAAAGAGAAAGAGAAGGAAAGATTCAAAATTATGAACATGTGATGAGGGAGAGGGAGAGAAAGAGAAAGAGAGGGGAAGATTTAAAATTATGAACATGTAATGAGGGAGAGGGAGAGAAAGAGAAAGAGAAAGAGAAGGGAAGATTCAAAATTATGAACATGTAATGAGGGAGAGGGAGAGAAAGAGAAAGAGAAAGAGAGGGGAAGATTCAAAATTATGAATATGTAATGAGGGAGAGGGAGAGAAAGAGAAAGAGAAAGAGATGGAAAGATTCAAAATTATGAACATGTAATGAGGGAGAGGGAGAGAAAGAGAAAAAGAAGGAAAGATTCAAAATTATGAACATGTAATGAGGGAGAGGGAGAGAAAGAGAAAGAGAGGGGAAGATTTAAAATTATGAACATGTAATGAGGGAGAGGGAGAGAAAGAGAAAGAGAAAGAGAAGGGAAGATTCAAAATTATGAACATGTAATGAGGGAGAGGGAGAGAAAGAGAAAGAGAAAGAGAGGGGAAGATTCAAAATTATGAACATGTAATGAGGGAGAGGGAGAGAAAGAGAAAGAGAAGGAAAGATTCAAAATTATGAACATGTAATGAGGGAGAGGGGGAGAAAGAAAAAGAGAAGGAAAGATTCAAAATTTTGAACATGTAATGAGGGAGAGGGAGAGAAAGAGAAAGAGAAGGAAAGATTTAAAATTATGAACATGTAATGAGGGAGAGGGTGTGAAAGAGAAAGAGAAGGAAAGATTCAAAATTATGAACATGTAATGAGGGAGAGGGAGAGAAAGAGAAAGAGATGGAAAGATTCAAAATTATGAACATGTAATGAGGGAGAGGGTGTGAAAGAGAAAGAGAAGGAAAGATTCAAAATTATGAACATGTAATGAGGGAGAGGGAGAGAAAGAGAAAGAGAAGGAAAGATTCAAAATTATGAACATGTAATGAGGGAGAGGGAGAGAAAGAGAAAGAGAAGGAAAGATTCAAAATTATGAACATGTAATGAGGGAGAGGGGGAGAAAGAAAAAGAGAAGGAAAGATTCAAAATTTTGAACATGTAATGAGGGAGAGGGAGAGAAAGAGAAAGAGAAGGAAAGATTTAAAATTTTGAACATGTAATGAGGGAGAGGGTGTGAAAGAGAAAGAGAAGGAAAGATTCAAAATTATGAACATGTAATGAGGGAGAGGGAGAGAAAGAGAAAGAGATGGAAAGATTCAAAATTATGAACATGTAATGAGGGAGAGGGTGTGAAAGAGAAAGAGAAGGAAAGATTCAAAATTATGAACATGTAATGAGGGAGAGGGAGAGAAAGAGAAAGAGAAGGAAAGATTCAAAATTATGAACATGTAATGAGGGAGAGGG
>OZ010606.1:39972599-39975099 GCA_963932145.1 Acanthosepion lycidas
GGCAAATAGTGAAGTCCCAAACAAAAATCAACAATACAATTTATGATAAAATGACCAACAATATATTTTTATATCTAAATGAGAATCAAAGCAACACTATAAAAAAAGTATAAAAATACCAAGAATGGTCTAAAAATTATATATATCTTGAAGACATACCTTTATCCTGAAAGTATAAAACTATGTACTAAATATCTGTAATTGAAAGCATAACATTACGTATAAAATATTTACATTTCGTCATTAAATAATCCAGAGAGATTGATATGATCCATGAAGTTAAGCAACGTCGAGCCATGTCAGTACCTAGATAGATGACATCTTGGGAATACCAGATTCTGATAACTTGGATGTGCGAATGGTGTAATGGATAATGTCTCGGAATTGTTAAAGGGGAGCCGAGTTCCAATTCCAGTTAGGGTAGCTATATTCACTTACGCGCGCAAATACCATTGGAAACGGTATGAATCTACCTCGTTTCCCCCGACTATGGGTTAATTAGTAAGACTTGTATCGCTAAACCATTATTATCTCCCAAAATATAATAAAATTGCGTACAAAACATTTAGATTTCGGCATTAAATAATTCGTAGAGATTGATATGATCCATGGAGTTAAGCAACATCGAGCCATGTCAGTACCTAGATGGATGACCGGTTGGAAATATCAGGTACTGATAACTTGGATGTGCGGGTGGTGTAATGGATAATGATTCAGAATTGTTAAACGGGGAGCCGAGATCCAATTCCAGTTGGGGTAGTTATATTCACTTACCCGCGCAAATTCCCTTGGAAAAGGTATGAATCTACCTCGTCTCCTCCCGGCTATGGGTTAATTAGTACGACTTTTATCGTTAAACTGTTATTATCACCCAAAATAAAATAAAATTGCATACAAAATATTTAGATTTCGACATTAAATAATCCATAGAAGTTGACATGGAATAAAAGAAATCAGCAGCTTAACTAATATGACGTTGAAACAGCAGTTCTCGTAAGATGATCGGAATTGAGAGACATCGACCCTTGTCAATATCTAGATTGGTGATCACTTGTGAATAGCACTTGCTCTAAGTTTGGATATGCCGGTGATGTGATGGAAAACATCTCTGAATTAGAAATCGGAGAACCGAGTTCGAATTTCAGACAGGTTTGTTATATTCACTTACGCACAAATACCATTGGGAGAGAAAAAAAACTACTTCTTCTAATTAGTAAGATTTGTATCAGTAAATGATTATCATCTCCCCAAAAATTCATACGATCTAAAAATATCTTCTGGCTTTAAATAATGTGCAAAAGATTGATAAGCCGATTAAATACAGACAAATCAGTTAATCAATTGACACGATGGATCAATGATTAACACTACTTTATCTAACATCGATATGTCCAATTTGTAGTGCTCCAGTTTTTATTATTATTATTAGTAGTAGTAGTACAACTAGTAGTAATATCTGTCTAGCGTCCTCGGTAAGACGATAAACTACACCTGCGTCCTGGGTAAGATGATAAACTACATCCGTGTCCTGGGCAAGACGATGAACTACATCCGCGTCCTGGTCCAGAGGATAAACTATATCCGCGTCCTGGGTAAGTCGATGAACTATATACGCCTCCTGGGTAAGACGATAAACTACACCCGCGTCCTGGGTAAGATGCTAAAGTACATCCGTGTCTTGGGCAAGACGATAAACTACATCCGCGTCCTGGGTAAGTCGATACACTGCATCCGCGTCCTGGGTAAGACGATAAACTACGTCCGACAGTAAGGCCTCTGATCAGAAGATTTTGAGGATCGTGGAACCACCTCTTAATTGCTGCTGTTCCCACGGGTCGTAGCACATGTTGGCACATTATGGCCGTGTTCACTAAGAATAATATTATTAAGTGCTGTGTTCGGAAAAATAAAACATCTCTATAATACACAACAACATACACACAACGCACACACTCAATTAAACTGAATAAATAAAATCACCCTTGATCATGGCTAAAAGTATAGCCGAAAGCGCTTGGAATTATAGAACATCTGGGCAGTTTCTGCACACTCTGTGTTCAAAAAAGGAAACATTTGCTCGAACATAAAAAAAATTAAATATAAAGATTAATCCTATTACCTTGTCTGTTGTTTTTAATGAAACATGCATAAATGTAGGTTTGCTTCCTAAATATACAATTATACATTAGGTTGGTGCAAAAATGATGTCGTTTTCTCACATATGTTACTATGTGAGAAAACGACATTATTTTTGCACCAACCTAATATATATATATATGTATATATATATATATATATATATATATATATATATATATATATATATATATATATGTATATACTGTATTTTTCTCATCTGGGATTGCCTAACACTGAGTTTCATATAAGAGGATGGCAAACAGACGACAGATAATATGACACGGTGTTATGATAATTTACCTACGCGCGCATGGACTCTCCCAGCTATAAATAGGAGCAGGTACTGCCTTTTGGAGGGTGA
>OZ010606.1:39980099-40027599 GCA_963932145.1 Acanthosepion lycidas
CTAACAAAGTCTGCCCCCTTTTATTTCCTTTAGCATAAAAAAAGGACCAATTTACATCCAGGTCAGAAAATTGAAGAGGCGTTTATTACCAAATTCATATCTAAGCTCTCTTATAGTCTTGCCAAATTGTACAAGAAATATTATCAATTATGGAATAATACTTTTCCTATTTTGATAGGATTCGTTTTGTCTGTTATGCTGCACTTATTCATGGGTGCAGTTGTTCTTGACCTGCGACTATACATCAGAATAAGTTGTAACAATTAATTTATTAAAAAAAAAATGGGTGTTCTGCTAATCGTGTTATTGGTCAGAATGTTCTGAATCTTTCTTCGTACCATTTATCCGCGCTAGAATTATCGTTTCTCTCGCACAGATTGAATTTTTGTGTCCCCCTCGCATATTAAACGAGAAGAGATTTATTCAGAATTTAAGGTCTTGTTTGCTCAGCTAGCTAAGTTTCAACCTAAATTTGTTAGCAAGATCGGTGCCCTTAAAGCAACGCTAAACAATATAGCACATTCCTACGCGGGTACTCCTGTTTCCCATAATGAATCAAAGTGGAACAGGGAACAATATTAGGTTTTCAAGACTCTTCGTAATAATAAATCTTTGGGGATTACGAAACCTGATAATGGTTCTGGTGTTGCCATTCTTGATTATCAAGATTATGTTAACAAGATGACCATTCTTGGGGATTACTCTAAATTTTTCCAATTAGTCCCAATAGTTAAATTTAAAAAAAAATGTCTAGTTAAGTGGGTTAAAAGTGGTAAATTGCCTACTGACATTTCTAATTTAATTAGACCCTCAAGTTCCATTCGTCCCCGTCTATGGTTTACCCAAAACTCATAAAGTTGGGGTTACATTGAGACCTATTCTATCTATGATAGGCTCTTTCCAACATGGATAAATGGCTTTCTACCATATTACAGTCAGTTTTGGAAGAATATAACTCTGCCTGTATTAAAAATTCGTTCGAATTCTCTGAGTTTATGCAGCGTTATTCAATGATGGATAAATTTATGCATTCCTACGATATTTTCAGTCTATTTACCTGCGTTTCACTTGCTGAGTATAGATGCATGTCAGTTGTCCCAACCTGTTATTCCTGAAGACGTTTTCATCGAACTGATGAAATTTGCCACGATGTCAGTCGAATTTAGTTTTGACAGCTTCATGTACAGGCAGGTTGATGGTGTTACAATGGGTTCCCCTTTGGGACCCATCTTAGAAAATATCTTTCTTCGGTTTCAGAAAGAGAGTATGTTATTGAAACCTAATAAACCTGACGTTTATTTCCGTTACGTTGATGACACCTATTGTCTCATAGATAACGAGATCGAAGCGGACAAATTTCTTGTGTCCCTTAATAATATGCATCCAGCTTTAAAATTTGCACAAGAAAAGGAAGTTGATTCGTCTCTTCCCTTACTTGATGTTTTGGTTAACAGATCTTCGTCGGGTTTTATTACGTCTGTTTAAGAAACCGACGTTTACTGGTTTATATACCCATTGGGATTGTTTCTATCCCATGAAAAGTAAAATTAATTTAATTAAAACACTTACCTATAGGGCTCTTATGATCTGTTCTAAAATTAAGTTGGATGATGAACTTAGGTTTATTACTACTACTTTCTGTAATAATGTGTCTCCATTGGCCATTGTTCAAGCAATAATTAAGAATAAAATTTCTGAATTCAATAAGGTTAAACCTGCTATAGTATAAAGATGTCCAGGTATCTGTAGCAGTTTGACACTGTTACTTTGCTGCTAGTCTTTGTGTGGCTTTCTCTGCCAAGCCTGCCTTTCCGTCTATTCTATTCGTTCTCCTTCCACATCATAATAGTTCTTTCATTTATTCCGTTAAATTTAATTGTGGTTCGCACTACACAGTGAGAACAACTCAAAGGCTGCATGTAAAAATAAAGCAACACGTCCAAACAAAGATCCGTAATCTTAAGTGCACTCCTTCAGACATTCTGACAAAGACATACAGGTCTTCCATCGCAGAGCACCTAATAAATAGCCATAATTGTGCTGCTAGTTTCAGTGTGGATTCATTTACCATTCTTAGCAAGTGCCACTCGAATTACCACCTGAAAGTGTTTGATACCATTTATATTTTATCATTGAAGCTCTGTGTAAACAGAAGGACTTCGTACTGGGCCTCCATTGCGGCGCGCTCACACTCTCGTGCGCGTGCGTGTGCGTGTGTGTGTGTGTGTGTGTGCGTATGTGTGTGTGCGTAATTTAATATGTGAATTAAATCCGATAGAATAATTAAATAAGAAACACACACTCAGACACTCAATATATATATATATATATATATATATATATATATATATACAACCGAAGCAAAAATAATAACATAATCCGTAGTAATAAATTACATAAAAAACAGATGCATAATACCACCGACCAAATCCATCATGTCCACTATCCCTAACATCCTATCGTATCTAAATAATCTTAAAATAATCGCAAACACTTCCAAAACCATTATAGATATACTCAGATCCTGAAACACTAATAGCAATAATATTTCTAAAGCAGGCATTTATAAAAAAAATTGTCAAAACTGCTCCTCTCAATATATTGGAGAAAGAAGCAGAATTAAAAAAAACAACAACAACAAAAAAAAAAAACAACAACAAAAAACGCATCTATGAGCACAAAAGAGACCTCACAAAAGCAACTTAACTAATGCACTAGTCATACATAGAAATAAATTAAACAACAATTTTGATTTTAAAAATGCTACACTCATAAAAAATAAAATAACCTACTCAGCAGGAAAATCCTAGAGAGTGCTGCCATTGAATATTATCCAAATATTAATCTACGCCTAAGCTGTATATCTCTTTTCCTAACAGAATTACTACTCACCTAAGGAAATATACACGACTGTATCAAGAAATCAAAAAATAAAAATGGTTGAATCTGTCAAAACAACAATAAAAACAATATTTCCAAACGTGATAGTACTTGACGTAATTTTGATTTGACAATATGAATACAATAGCGTTTTCTAAGTTCTTCTAGTTGCTAAGGAGATTTTGTTTTATTGAAAATAGTTACTTTGTTTTCAATAAATTCATTTCGTTTCTACATTGAAAAAGTTCACATCGGACTAAATGCGTCGGTTAATAATACAGTTTTTCTATTGTTTTTTACCTTTATACACACACACACACATACATATATATATATATATATATATATATATATATATATATATATATATATATATATATATATGCAAAAGGTTTGTGTGTGGGGGCGAGCGTTTGTGCGCGCGTGTATGTCTGTGTAATTTAAATACACGGATTAAATCCGACAGAATGCTGAAATATTGAACAAGTTCATAAATCATAGATGTTTCGATATTATACTTCACTTCAAATTCTTGGAGGAAACTAATGCAAAGTTATCTTTCACCTTTTAAATCCCATGTTGCTCAGCTTTCATTTGTTTGTATAGACATTACATGCATAGATTTATGACGTCAGTGTTTATGTTTGTAGCAATTTTTAAATTCTGCTTTTCTTTGTTTTCATTGGTTATGTGAACGTCACGTGTATACCTCAGACCGGTTTGGGTGCGTGTTTAATTCTTGGGATGTTAGCGCGAAATTAGTTATTCTAATTGTATGATGACTATGACATTTTATCCATCGCTAAAGATACATGTAAAATGATCGGCTCCCTGTATCGCTCCAGTAAGTACTTGACTCTTTTTCCTATCCTCTACATCAAGTCCAAAATGGAGTACTGTTGCCATATTTGGGCAGGAGCAGCCCAGTCTTCACTTTCCAGCCATGATAGAGTACAAAACGTCTCGGAGTCCTTGTTCGAGAATAATTATTTTTCACACTCCAAATTCTCTCTCGCAGAGGCTGGATGTGGCGAGCCTCTTATTGCACTGTTGCTAAATTCATGGAAAATCCTCGGACGAACTACAGTCCTAGATTACGCCAGGTCTAACCTTCACGGCAAGAACCCACCATGCCACTTACATAGTAGCAAACCACAAACATTGCCTGTGTACTCCATCGGTGAGAAGTAAGTTCCACTCAGGCAGCTTCTTCCCGCGAACCACTGCTCTGTTGGACAGACTCCAAGTATTTTAGCCTGTTCAACTCAAATTATCTTCCCTTACTATCCATATAAACAATCCTTTAACATAACCCAGTACCTCGAGTGGTCACCGGGCCTTGTACAGGGGCAGCATTCAATGTTCCTTTAAGGATAAGTTTTATGAACGTTGGTGATAGAAAGAAATGTGCCCTGTGGCCATTATATATCATAAATGTTCTATCTATCTATCTATCTATCTATCTATCTATCTATCTATCTATCTATTTCAGTCTGTTCGTATCTCTCTATCTCTCTCTCTCTCTATCTATCTATCTATTTCAGTCTGTTCGTATCTATCTATCTCTCTATCTCTCTCTCTCTCTCTATCTATTTCAGTCTGTTCGTATCTATCTATCTATCTATCTATCTATCTATCTATTTCAGTCTGTTCGTATCTATCTATCTCTCTCTCTATCTATCTATCTATCTATTTCAGTCTGTTCGTATCTATCTCTCTCTCTCTCTCTCTCTCTATCTATCTATCTATTTCAGTCTGTTCGTATCTATCTATCTATCTATCTATCTATCTATCTATCTATCTATGTATCCGCACGCACGCACGCACACACACACACACACACACACACACACATATATATATATATATATATATATATATATATATATATATATATATATGTTTTTTTTCTTATTTTAAGCATTACACGCCGAGCAAGGCGTGAAGCCACTAGGATGCAGGTGGTTGCAGAAGATTTGGAGCGCAAGCAGATAGGAGTGATAGAAGAAAGGATGAGGAGAAGGATAGTGGATAGATCAAGGTGACTGGAGATGTCGATTGACATTACATTTGAATAGATGGAGATTATAGCTCTCAGGGAAACAGGAATAGGGAAGGATGTTCCACAGGTGAGAGGTGCGAGTTATGAAGCTGTTGGAGTAGAAGAGACGGCTACATTTAAAAGTTTCTACAGTAAAAGGGTGAGAGCGGGATGCCAGTCTCGTAGGGCGCTTGAATTCATGAAGTCTGGGAACAAGTGAAAGCAGCTCATCAAAGCAATTACCCTGAAAGCACGTCTGTGAGAGAGCGACTGCAGACGAGATGCCAGATCAGGGCCAATTATATTATATTATATTATATATATATATAGTGCTGTTCGATAAAAGTGACTCACCTGATTTTTTTACTAAATGTTCTCCGATGAAACGAAAGTTGATCTAAATTTAAAGGATAAGCGATCTAAAATCTGAAGAAGAAGCTTTGAAATCTCTTTGAATTTAGCAGTAAGTACTGTCAAGCATCCGTTCAGTATAATGTTCTTATGGAGCATTATAAAGTACAGGCTCTCGAGAAAGCAGTTGAGCAACATGCTCCATAAGTTTTCTATGGGGTTGAGGTCAGGAGATTGGGGAGGCCATGTCATAACACTCACCTGCTTCTCATCATAATATTCCTTCATCAATTTTCATTTGTGACAGGGAGCATTATCCTTCATAAAAATGAGCTTGGTGGGGTCGATTTGCGCCCTTTCAGCAGAAGGGAGCAGACAAGTCTCTAAAATTCTCTTGTACTACTCGATCCTGAGGGTTTTTTCAATAGGTTTTAAGAAACCAGTTCCATGAAAAGAAAAGCATCCCCAGAACATTATAAATCATTTTATTGGGTTCGTAATAACGACCCAACTCCTCAGACCTACAAATTCAAAGGATACTGTCGTTATTACAAGCCCAATTAAATAAATTATAACCGTGAAATATTAGTGTTCGAGCCATATATATATATATATATATATATATATATATATATATATATATATATATATATATATATATATGTGTGTGTGTGTGTGTGTGTGTGTGTGTGTGTGTGTGTACTTATGGTATAAACAAATAGATATGTGTAATTGTCTCGTTTTCTGTCTGTTTATATGCGAAGACATACACTTACCTCAAAGTCTGTCAGCTTGTCGTCTGTCGTCATTTCATTCAAAATGCGATAACAGACGAGGCAAACAAAGCGGAATAGTTGTCTCGTGAGCCCGGCTCGCTCAATCATGACCGAAGCCAGGCCAATTCCCAATGACGCTGTGACAAATTCTAAAAACTCTCCACTCTGATCGACACGTGAAAAGGACATTTAATTCACCCTGTTGAATACTAATGAAAAATCCCTCCAGAGACTTTGCACGAGAAAAGTTGTTGCTGTCTTCAATGTCGATCTCGCCGTTCAACTTGAAGTGTTTCAGTCAATATGATCGTCTGCTTTGCAATGTAAATTTGCAGACAAATTCTCTCGTCTAATTCTAATGGCCTCTAACTTGTCTTGCTTTTCAGTAGTCAGTAGCGTGTGTGCGTGTGAGGTAGGTGGACTGTGTTTACACGGACACGTATGGAATTATTTTTATTCCTCTTGATTTCAGTCAAATTTGAGTGTCGGAATAATATTTTGCTGCTAGTGTCCGGTCATTTAATGTAGTCATAGGGGAGAGGCTTGCCATCTAGCATTGTCACCAAGCCTACCCATTAAATATCGTTGCCTTCTTTGAGAAGATATATTTTGTGAAGCTATCTGCTATAGAAAAGAGCGTACGGGAAAAAAAGTAACCATTTTCAAATGATATTAGTGCAGAAGAAACAAAGCAACATACATTCCATATTCGAATATATATATATATATATATATATATATATATATATAGATAGATAGATAGATAGATAGATATATATATATATAGGTGTGTGTTTGTATGAATAAATACGATATAGAATTCAAAGTTTGGTAAAACTTGACAGATGGAAAATTGTGTTGTTGCATTGATGACGCTTTTTGCCATCTCTTCAGTTCAGAATGAAATATGTGTGCTTGATCAACCGATAGTTTTCTTTCCTTATAATCAAACTAAAATTTTCTTTCTTTCTTTCTTTCCTTCTTCTGAACAACGTACAGTTTACCTTCCTTATAATCAAACTATAATTTCCTTCCTCTGTTCATTCCTTCCTCTGTTCCTTACTTCCCTCATTCCTCTGTTCCTTCCTTCCTTCCTTCCTTCCTTCCTTCCTCTGTTCCTTACTCCCTTACTTCCTCTGTTCCTTCCTTCCTCTGTTCCTTCATTCCTTCCATCTTCCTTCCTTCCTTCTTCCTTCCTTCCTTCTTCCTTCCTTCCTTCTTTTCTTCCTTCCTTCCTTCCTTCTTCCTTCTTCAGTTCCTTCCTTCCTTCCTTCCTTGCTTCCTTCCTCTGTTCATTCCTTCGTCTGTTCCTTCCTTGCTTCCTTCCTTCCTTCCTTCCTTCCTTCCTTCCTCTGTTCCTTCCTTCCTTCCTTCCTTCCTCTGTTCCTTACTACCTCCCTTCCTCTGTTCCTTCCTTCCTTCCTTCCTCTGTTCCTTACTACCTCCCTTCCTCTGTTCCTTCCTTCCTTCCTTCCTCTGTTCCTTCCTTCCTTCCTTCCTTCCTCTGTTCCTTACTACCTCCCTTCCTCTGTTCCTTCCTTCCTTCCTTCCTCTGTTCCTTCCTTCCTTCCTTCCTTCCTTCCTCTGTTCCTTCCTCCCTTCCTTCCTTGTTTCTGATCAACATAGATGTGTTCTCCTTCAAACTCTAATTTTCCTTCCTAACGTCCTTCCTTAATTCTGATCGAACTACAGTTTCCCTATTTATAATCAAAATATTATTTTTCTTTCTTTCTTTCTTTCTTTCTTTCTTTCTTTCTTTCTTCTAATCAATCTAAAGTTTCCCTTCCTTATAATCAAACTAACATTTTCCTTCCTTTCTTCCTTTCTTTCTTCTTTCGTTCCTTCCTTCTGATCAACCTAGAGTTTTCTTTCTTCATAATCAAACTAATTTTCCTTCCATCTTTCCTTCTTTCTGATCAACCCACCGTTTCTTTCATTTTTATGTACCGTGTTCCTTCAGGACGTAGGTGATCATGGCTCTCCACTTAACCCTATCCCTATACTACTTCCTCCATGCCATCTACTGTCATCCACTTGCTAAAGCCCCCCCAGGTATGCCATGCGTTGCTTTCCCTTGTGTCTCTTTCTCTCTATTCGACCTGTGTTGTATCAGCTTCTCCGAGCCCTCCTTTCTCATTGTCCCAGAAATTTCAGCTGCCTCTTCCTGATGTTAAGTATAGTGTTCATCCTTGTTTGCATCCTCTCCAAAACCACATTGTTGTTAGCACGCTCGGTCCGTGATATCCTTAGCATCCTTCTGCAGAATCATAACTCCGTTGTCATACCTCTGTTGTCTCAAGTCTCTTCTTCATCTTTGAGGAGACCGTCCGACATCCGCTGCCGTAAAGGGGGACAGATATCACGAAGCAGGTTAGGGCACTTTTCTTTGTTCCTAAAAGAATCTTCTTGTCTCGCAATACTCTGCTTAGCTTTTGGAATGCGTCTTTGGCCATCCCAATATATATTCGGATATCATTCCGGGTACGTTAAAGACACCGAAACAAGGAACGCGATATTCATACTCATAATGGCGTCAGAAAGAGCAATACAAATAATGGAAGAACGTGTACCTGTGTACAAGATTACGCAAAGGCGTTCGACAAAATTACACTACAAAGATCTGATGAACTGCACATCAATCTTGATATATTTGGGGAAGATATCAGAATAATCAAGAACATACAGTTTACCTTCTTGATAATAAAATTATAATTTTCCTTCCTTCTTTGCTTCTTTTTTTCTTTCCTTCCGTCCGTCCGTTCTTTCTTTCTTTCTTTCTTTCTTTCTTTCTTTCTTTCCTTCCTTCTTTCTGATCAACTTTCAGTTTCCCTTTCTTATAATAAATTATAATTTTCCTTCCTTCCCTTCCTTCCTTCCTTCCTTCCTTCCTTCCTTCCTTCCTTCCTTCTGATCAACTTTCAGTTTCCCTTCCATAGAATAAAATTATAATGTTTCTTTCTTTCTTTCTTTCTTTCTTTCTTTCTTTCTTTCTTTCTTTCTTTCTTTCTTTCTTTCTGATCAACTTTCAGATTCCCTTTCTTATAATAACATTATAATTTTCCTTCCTTCCTTCCTTCCTTCCTTCCGTCTGATCAACTTTCAGTTTCCCTTCCTTAGAATAAAATTATAATGTTTCTTTCTTTCTTTCTTTCTTTCTTTCTTTCTTTCTTTCTTCCTTCCTTCTGATCAACTTTCAGTTTCTCTTCGTTATAATAAATTATAATGTTTCTTTCTTTCTTTCTTTCTTTCTTTCTTTTCTTCTTTCCTTCCTTCCTTCTGATCACCTTTTAGTTTCTCTTCCTTATAATTAATTATAATGTTTCTTTCTTTCTTTCTTTTCTTCTTTCCTTCTTTCCTTCCTTCTGATCAACTATCAGTTTCCCTTCCTTATAATAAATTATAATTTTGCTTTCTTTCTTTCTTTCTTTTTTCTTTTCTTCTTTCCTTCTTTCCTTCCTTCTTTCTGATCAACTTTCAGTTTCTCTTCCTTATAATAAAATTATAATGTTTCTTTCTTTCTTTCTTTCTTTCTTTTCTTCTTTCCTTCCTTCTTTCTGATCAACTTTCAGTTTCTCTTCCTTATAATAAAATTATAATTTTTCTTTCTTTCTTTCTTTCTTTCTTTCTTTCTTTCTTTCTTTCTTTCTTTCTATAATTTTCCTTCCTTCCTTGCTTCGTTCGTTCCTTCGTTCGTTCGTTCCTTCCTGCCCAACTTTCAGTTTCCTATCCATATAATCAATCTCTATTTTTCATTATTTTCTTCTTTTCTTCGTCCCCTCCTTCGTTCGTTCTTTCTTAGCAACATACAGTTTTCCTTCCTTTATAATCAAACTATAATTTTCTTTCTTTTCTTCCTTCTCCATTTTTTCATTCTATTTAATGAACTTATTCTTTTCTTATGAAATATTTTTCCTTCCCTCCTCATCATTCCTTTTCTCTTTCATTGCTAATGAACAATCTATACCTTACACTTTCTTCATTTCGATCAACCTAAAATTGTAAATCCCTATATTTTTCTTCTTTCTTTCATCTCTTTACTTAACTTTAAATTTTCTTCCTTTCGTTTTTATCTCTTCTTTCGATTCTTTCAAATTCCTCCATTATATTTTCCACTCTGTTTCCTTCAAGATCAACCTATTATTATTCCCGTCTTTTTCTGTCGATCAACCCACATACTTTCTTTCCATGCTCACCTCTATTTCTTGCCTTACTTTTAATATGATCAGTATTTATGTTTTCATTTCTTTCTTTCTTTCTTTTCCCTTAAAATTTCTTGCTTTGTTGAAATTTGTTTATAATATCCTCCAAGCGATTCTGCATTGAATTTAAGGTAAATCCTTATCAAATTTTTCAGAATGGCTTGGAAGTAAAAGATTAATATATTTTAGGTATGTCTTCGTGTTTTCTGTGTCGATATGTATGTAAATACGGAATACAGAAACCAGACAAAGTTTGATAAATTTTGACAACTGAGAAGCTGTTTCATTGACTTGATTATGCGTCTTGCCATCTTTAGAAAGGCCTCCTCAGATCAGAACGATAAGCATATATAACCGAATTGGGAAATATAGGTAGGTATATGAACGAGAGATCATATACAAATGCATATAAATACTGTATAGTGTAAGAAACAAACAGTGCTCAATGTAAAATAACAGATATATATATATATATATATATATATATATATATATATATATATATATATATATATATATATATATTCGCCCTTGCATGGATTGCTGCCATATATGGTCTAGTGCCCCTTCTGTTCGCCTCGGGGTCCTTGATAGGCCCCAGCAGCGGATATGCAATGTAGTTGGCTCTGTCGTCTCGTCTACAGTCACTTTCTCACAGACGCGCCGTCGCCTCCCTCTGTCTGTTCCACAAATACTTCCATGGAAATTGCTCCGAGGAACTGCATTCGCCGAGACGTCATGAGTTCAAGCGCCATACGAGGCTGGCATCCCGCTCTCAACCCTTCACTGTCGAAACTCCTAAATGTAGCCGTCTCTTCTACTCCAATAGCTTCATGTCTCGCACCTCTCGCCCGTGGAACTCCCTTCCCTATTCTTGTTTCCCTGAGAGCTATAATCTCCAGCTATTCAAGTGTAATGTCAATCTACATCTCCAGTTGCCTTGATCTATCCACTACCCTCATCCTTTCTTCTATCACTCCTATCTGATCTTGCTCTAAATTTTCTGTAACCCCTTGCGTCCTAGTGGCTCAACCCTTGCTTGGGGTGAAATGCTTATATATATATATATATATATTAAGAAACATACCTAATATCTTAAATTTATTGCACAACTCTGAGTTTCATGCCGAAGCATTTTTCAAGTTAAAATATTTTAACAACAATAATTTTCCACCCTAACAATGAAGTCTCTTGCAAGAAGCAGAACATTTTTATGCATCCGGCGTCAACCGAAAATAAAAATAAAAATAAAAATAATAATTCTGGCCCTTGAAAATTGCTTAATATTAAAAGTCATATCTAAAATTAATTTTAATTGGTTAATCTAGACATACACAGAAGTATATTTTTAATTCTGAACTTATGCTTCCTACATTTAACTTCCGAAAAGAGGTATGGATTTGTTTATAAATTTTCCCTTATAAATCATTTTTATCACCAGTTACCAACCATCGATTGAGGAAGTACAATAACAGTTTTGAAACATGAAAGCATTTGTATAGCGATTTTAAATATTTTTATCATAATCTCTGATAATAAGATATATTAATAATAATAATAATAATAATAATAATAATAATAATAATAATCAGTGTATGCTTATTGACATAGAAAATGTATGCGCACTGACATAGACGTACCATCTGAGAGAAACACCTCCATGAAAATTAATGAAAATTTGTCCAAATACAAGTAGCTGGAGATCGAGATTACCAGAATGTGGGGAATGAATATATATATATATATATATATAAAGAAATATAGTCTTAAGGTGTGCTATATTTATGGAATAAAGTGTTCAATATCAGAGATAGAGCGTGTGTAAATATAAAAGTGAACATAGAACACTTAGAGGCGACAGTCTGTTTCATGCTATATGCAATCGTCAGGCCACGACGATTGCATATAGCATGAATATATATATATATATATATATATATATATATATATTTATTTATTTATTATAGTAAAAAAGGAAGAACAGTAAGTTATGTAATCCGGTGCTTTTATTGATATTTTTATTTTTACAAATCAGTACTCAATGTAAATGTACAGATCATAAATATTATAAATTAACTGATTTAAAAATATGGTTTTATCGCTACACAGAAATTACCATGTTTTAAAAGCAGAAAACAAAAACTTCAAATATAATTATATTAACTTATATGCATTAGTTCTGTTTCATCTTCAAGCGAATTTTGGAATAACTTATTTTAAACTTTACTGAGTTTTAAAAGCACATACATTCATAATTTTTGTTTCTAACGATAGAGAGAAATCCAATCATTTAGACAGGGGCGGTAGCGTGTTCATTTTTATTAACTATTATTGTATCAATTATGAGTTACGCTCGAAAATCGGTTAAGTCTAGGTAGGGTAGGGGTGCTTTTTTTCAACGAATTATGACATCATTTCAATGCATGTCGTCTGGTTTTTATGAACGGCAAAATGTTTTTCGGCATTTTATCGTTAAATTTCTACTTGTGTACTTACAGATTCTCTCTAAAAAGGGTGTTTGGATTAGTATTCTTTGTATTGATCTATAATTTTAAAATATTATTTTTACTTTTAATTACTAATAGAATATATTTCTTTTTGTTTTTTTTTTGTAAACAAGTAGAAAATTGTGTTGAGTTTTATTGTAAATTAATACAATTATGGCCCAAATCCGAAAAAGGAGAATGGGTTGTGTTAAAGGCGTTTGCTTTTGGTCTTTAAACAAAGCACAATGCGCTCCTAGCGACCGTTATCAATGACGTAGAAGGGAAGTTAAGCAAATCCGTTTCACCTTGGAAATTGTGTCGCGAGAATGGTTTTAATTAACTTTGTTTATTTTGCATCTTGACCAAATCCAACTCGATGCCTAAAAACATACAGATTTTATAATGTCATAGAAGGACAATTTGAAGTAAAAATAATTATTGATATTATGGTTAAAGATTTTAAAAAAAAAGTACCATGTCATTCCTGATTATCGACATATTCCCTTACTGTGAAATACGATCGATCGTTCGGAAAGAAACCGGTGTGTTCCCTCGTGGCCTACCCTACTATTTGAATTCAGAGTTTTCCTTCTTCTATGACTGATTACCAACCAAGGCTAGAGATGCTAGTCTATCCTGATATTTAACCGATAGCTTTTATCTAAAAGGTATTTGTGCGAAAGTGTTTTTGAATTCGATTTTCGGTATCTATTTCCCCTGCCAATAAGTATTACACCGTGCACACATCCTAGATTAGCATTAAAAGGAATCAATGTAAGATGTTTATTTATTTTAGTTTTTTTGTTTTTTTTCGGGTTACGTTTTCAGGTGCGGTCTGCATAACCCACAGAGCAGAGTGTCTCAAATAAATAGCACCTCCGCGCAGAAATTCAGTCCCAAAGAACAACCCAGAATCAGTAAGCACGTTTTCATGTTTTTTTTTTAAATCTTCGCACTTCTAGAGAGGCTAATTCTGACATCGACTGAAGATAATAATGGCCCAATCAGACAGAGTCGAAGCAGAGGAGCATCAATTTATTTCTAGTTAACGCATAGTGTAAAAGACTTTTCCATCTTTATTGGTCTAGAAAGAACAGTAAAGGAAAAAAAATACATGGTGTACTTTCCCTATTACCGTGATCCAGGATACTATTGATATTCCCTGCTATGTTCTTCATTTTCCATTTACCGCCTGCTGGGAGGCCGGCTTGTAAAAATTTACTTTTGCTAAAGTAGAGCGAACTTGAGACTGGCTAATCAATTGTATTAACGAGTGATTGGGGGACCTATGATTTTGTCTGTGAATATTCCTGTGTAAGTCGACCACAGTAAGGTAAGACATTCACTTCTGTCAAATACGAAGTAGCTCAAAGTCGTTCGTAAATTTTGAAATACCACTTTTATTTGCAGGGTATATTTTCCAAGGGCACCATGGGAGGCCAGAAACGGCTGGAAATGTCGAAAAGGTTTTTGTAACCGGGGAGATTATTGGACATTTTTTCTGGTCCGCTTTCAATGAAAGTAAGGAGAAGGAATTGCTTATAAAGATGCAAGATTGTGTATTTAAAATAAAAGGGGGATAATTTATCGTTAGAATTTTGGAGGCCAAAAAAATTAAAGAAAAAAAAAAAAGAAAAAAAAAGACAGAGAAGCTGTTGGAAGTATATAATAGATGTTTTTGTTCCACAGTATTTAGTATTGTTCAAGATTTTTGTCGAGATTTAAAACACTGCGTTTCATTCAGTTTCGCATACCAATCGATTAAATTTAAATAAGCTGAGTTTTTTTAAAGAAATATTTCGCAGTCTAAAAATTTCTTTGATTTAATTTAATTATATAGAACTTCATGGTAAACAATATTTTTAAGGAAAATATCATTTTTCCTTTTTAACAGAGAATAATAAATTCTTACGATTTCTTACTCTTGAGCATGCAACATAGAACTGGCCATGCATAAACATTTTTTTCTGGGGACATTTTTTTCAAATTTTTGAAGCGGTAGGCCTTTTGATTTAGTTATAGTTCTCGCAAACGCAGGCCGAACTAAAAATTGGATTCTTCAATATATAGATATTAGGTCGGTGCAAAAATAATATCGTTTTTTGACGTATTTTTTAACGTCAAAAAACGATATTATTTTTGCACCAACCTAATAGCTACGCTTAAAACAATATTGAATTTTATTAAGTAAGCATTTGTCTTCATTATTAAACTGCTTTTTAAAATAGTGCAAGTATTTTGCAAGTGAATGTTAAGTTTTGCAAAAAATAAATGAAAATTTATTGTACTAAGCAACACACTAAAAGCAACGGTACATTGTATTCCCTTATTTGTTTACATTTCTCTTCAAAATTTGATTTCGATCGGTCAATTTATGGCTATTTTAGAGGGTGTGACAGATGGAGGCCACACCATTTTATATAGAGATTTCTGAAATGCGATATATTTGACAGGATCATTTGATGGTCACATATCCCTGGAAAAGAAAAAAAAAAGAACTTGAAGTGGAAAAACTATATTGAATCAATAGCTGCATCTATTGCAAGGAAAATTGGGTCACTGTGTCGTGCCAGAAGGTTTTTCTCATGAGAGTCCATCTTGCACATTTACAAATCTACCATTCGTTTGTGCATTGAATACTGTTATCATATCTATTCATCTTGAGGTTCTTCGGTTATTGACAAAATCCAAAGAAGGATCTGTAATGCAATCCATCCTGACTTAACATCTCAACTTTAGTTAATTTCTCAGAGAGGCGATATTTCTTCTCCGTGTCTTTTATACAAATATTTCCATGGCAACTGCTCTGATGATCTTTTCTTCCTAGTGTTCTGAATACATGAGTTTAAGTGTGCTACAAGATTGGCATCTACGTCCTACCGTTTTACTGTTGAAATAGTTAAATGTAAACGCCACCTACTCCAACAGTTTCTTTTGTCGCACTTCCAATCTGTAGAACTCCCGTTTACTTTCTTCCCTGATAACTACAATCTTCAAGAATTTAAATGAAATGTCACTCGCCATCTTCTGTCTTCTTGAATCCCGTTCGTCTTCTATCCTTCCGCAATCCTCCTAAGCCCAATCTTTTCTCATTTTCATTCTCACTAACCCCACTGCTTATAAGTGGCATTCCAAAATTGCTTGCGGTGAAATTATTCTAAAAAATCCTCAGAAGACAATAATTTTCGTTTTTTTTTCTTACTGTTTATTGTTGCTGACTGTTGTGTATTTTTTTTTTTTTTATTTTTATTCAGGAATCATTTGTTTTTTTTTTCCTTCATTTTGTTCTTTTTTATTTTCACGATTCTTAGGAGATCAGTACTCCTACTCAATCAGGTTTACTGTCTTTACTGCCTTGATAATATATTACAGTCACTTTTAAGATATGCACTTCCATCTCTGTACAGAACACGTCTGGCATTTTTTCCGAGTTTCATCTGGTTCGGCTTTGATGATCGTCACAATACAATCGAACTGTGTTTAAATTACAAAAGGCTTTTATTATTATTATTAGTAGTAGTAGCAATAGTAGTAGTGGTATTATTAAGTGTGGTGGCAAGAAGTTTTGCATTAGTCGTGTCAGTATCAATATATATTACGCGAAATATCAATATATATTAAAGATTGAGAGCTAATATGTCTATATATAAATCGATATTGTCTTAATCGTTTATGCATGTAGGTTGATTTATAAAGTTCTATAAATATCTACAAACACACACACACGCAGAAACATGTATATATATATATATATATATATATATATATATATATATATATATATATATATATATATATGTATGTATGTATGTATGTGTATATATATATATATATATATATATATATATATATATATATATATATATATATATATATATATGTATGTATTTTAAAAAGAAACAGTGTGGAAAATTTAATCTTGCTGATGCAAAAGGTAAAATGCCGTTTCCACTCGCAAAACAGATTTTAACGCCGAGAAATGAAACGACAAACGAATCTACCAAAAATTCACAGAAAATGAAATAAAATAAATAATGTCTGCCGCCGGAAATGAGTGTAAAAAAGTCAGCAGAAATAACGAAATTATGCTTTGTTTTCTTTTTCGTTTTTTGTTGTTTTTTTTTTAATTCAAAATCAATATGAAATATTTGCTCGAATTCCTTGCCACTTGCAAAGACATCTATCTTGGCTTAAGTGCTTCGACGTCCTGTGACATACTCACACACATACACACGTGCATACAGAAAGGCGCACACGCGGAAACCAACACACATACATGCATTCTCGCACATACAATCTTACAAGAATATATGCACGCACACACACAGTCTTACGCACAACTATACACAAACGCGCACGAGCGCCCGCAAACACACACACACACACACACACACACACACGAAGAAACTCACGGGTACTCACACATACACAGAAAAGGCGCAGACAAGGAAACCAACACACATACATGCATTCTGACACATACATGCTTACAAGAAGACAGGTACATATAGGCACGCATACACAGTCTTACGCACGACTCTACACGCACACACAAATGCACACACACATACATACACAGACACGGAGAAACTCACGCGTACGCACATATACAGAAAGGCGCATACACGGGAATCAACACACATACATGCATTCTCACACATACAGGCTTACAAGAAGACTAGCACATATATACACGCATACACGTAGTTTTACGCACACACACACACACAGAAATATAAGGGCGCATACATATACAGAAACATGTGCATGCCCGCACGCACACAAGGAACCCGCGCATATGTACACATACATATCTTCACTCACAGAGACCAATCCACAAACGCGTATTCGTGCACATACAAGTTTACTCCTAGACAGACAACTGCATATATGCACACTCCTAGTCTTCTGTCTGTGCGCACGCAGTGACACTAACACACGCAATCACAAAACCATTGCGCACATACAGCGGCAGATATACGTAAGTATTAAAACAGATAGACACTCACGCACATCCATAAATGTACCCAAATATAATTGACTGAAGAAAGTACCCAATGGAACTAAACACTCCAAGCATTGTAATGGTGTCTTTTCTAAAAATAATTGCAATGCAATAGAACTTTTTCAAGCAATAATTTCCACGTGTCGGAAAATGCAAAACGGAGGTTATAATTAAAGCAGAGAATACCTTACAGAAGAAATATAAGGCCCATATTATTTTACAAAACAGTGAAATGTCTAGGCACATGATACAATACAGAATAGAGAATACACTATTTACATTGTTCCTATTATAGTCCTCATGCTTGTTGCCCTATTTATCACAACGTTTCGGCCGTTGTACGCTCCGGCCTTCTTCAGGTGATTGGAATGTCGAACTGAATCCTTTATTTCGCTCGCTGGGGTAGACTGTTCTAGTTCCACGTGCCATGTCTAATGGATGTCAGTTATCAGTTATATCCTGTTTATTCCCCTCTCCAATTTCTTCACTGCCTTAACCAGGTATTGAACTCACAATCTTTGGGTCCTGCCACTGGATCTAACTAACGCCTTTATCCACTGTGTCATATGTCCTTGAGGACTTGAGAATAGAGAATATAAATAATATACAGAATACCTTATAGAATAGGAACTATAGATAAAGTAGAAAATATCTTACAGAATAGAGGATTTAGATAAGGCCTAGAATACTTCAAGAATTACGGAATATAAGTAAGACGCAGAATACATTACAGAATAGAGAATATAGTTAAGGTACAGAATACTATACAGAACACACAATATCTAAAAGATCTAGAATAGCATACAGAATAGAGAATATGGGTATGGTAGAGAATACCTTATAGAATAGAAAATATATCTTTTCTATTCTGTAAGTCACGGAATACTCGATGGAATAGAGAATGTAATTAAGTCCCAGAATAACTTTCAGAATAGAGAATATGGATAAGGTAGCGAATAGCTTATAGAATAGAAAATATATCCTCTGTAAGGCTCAAAATACACTACGGAATAAAGAATATAATTATGGCCTAGAATACCTTACAAAATAGAGGATATACGTAAGGCCACAAAAAACTTTCAGAATAGAAAATTGCATAAGGCGCAGAATAACCTACAGAATACAAATATATATGTAAGGTCCAGAATACATTACACAACAAAGAATATATGTAAAGCCCCGAATAACGTGTAGAATAAAGAATATACGTAAGTCACCTACCTTATAGAATAGAGAATCCAGAAAAATATTTAAATGAATACAGAAGATGAGGAATTTCTCTGAAACTAGGAGAAAAGCAGAGGCAAATTAAAATAACCATTGCAATAGTTTACCTATCGTAATAGGTATTTTAATTACAATAAACAATAAGGTGGGCAGAAAATGAAATTGTAATAACAAAAGTACGCAGGTGTAAGCTTTAAGAAAGCTTTATTCAACTGAGAATACAAGCTTCGCGTATAGTGTATGTTTATAGTCCCAGTAAAACAAAGGGAGACCACTCTTGATTATTCATGACAGAAATGTCTCGCATTTTTTTTTTGGGCTTTAAAATGACAAAATGGTCCAGAAATTTCAAATGATTTTTAATCAGGTGCCTCAGCATTTTCAGGATTTTATCAATTGTAAATTTGTTTTTTTTTTTCAAATCATACGATCCGCAAATGGACAAAATTAAAGATCGTGCGCATAAACAACGGATTACAAAAATAGGTCCGAAAATCTGTACGAAATAAAAAAAAACAAACTCCAAAACCTCAGAACTCAGTTAATAAATCTGATGTTTACAACCACAACATAATTACCGTAGCATCTGTCTATATTTCTGATCACAGCAAAAATTGCAATATGAGCACCGGTAAAAAACGGTTAATAAAGACATTAGGTTTTTAATAGCCAGAAATTCATACGTCGATGTCCTTAAGGATACATGGCACAGGGGATAAAGGCGTTAGTTAGACAAGACTGAAAGAGTTCAATACCCCGTTAAGGCAGTGGAGAACTTTCAGAGGGAAATAACAGGAGATAACTGATAAATGACGTCCATTAAACATGGCACGTGGACCTAGAATAGTCTACCCCAGTGAGCAAAATAAAGAGTTCAGTTCGACATTCAACCACCTGAAGAAGGCCGGAGCGTACAACGGCTGAAACGTTGTAATAAATATGTCGAAAAAGATGAGGACAATAGTTCGAATAATGTAAATAATGTAGCGTAGGGTTTTTCAATAGGTGGTGTTTGAATACATGATTTCGTTTCATACGTGACTGAAATTTATGAGATATATACGTATTATTGAAAGGTGAACTTTCATGGGTTGATTTTGAATTTTAAATGTTTCCAACTGAAAAATGGTTGAAAGTGTGATACATTTTTTCTCAGTTCATGCTCTTTTATTTCTAAAAAGGATATGTGCCATTTGTGGAGATGGTGCTATAGCTAAGAGTATTGATTGTAAGTAGTTCATTAGGTTTGGAACAGGAAATTTTAATCTGGAAGACCAAGCATCATACGGAGTACGGTAGTCGAGGATGATGAGCTAATGGATCTAGGCACGGAAAAAGAAATCGGAGAGCCGAGTTCGAATTCCAGTCGGGTTCATTAAAATCACTTACGCTCAAATACTTTTGGTATAAATTCATCTCTTCTATTGCCAGGTTTGAATAGCAAGACAGACTCGGTCCTCTAGCTTTGGTTGGTAATCAGTCTACCGTAGAAAGAAACACACAAAATACTGCGCTAAAATACCCTTGAAAGAGGTCTGAATTCATTTCTATATCACACAGCTGGGGGTTGAATAGCAAGACGGACTGGGTCCTATAGCCTTGGTTGGTAATCAGTCTATCAACGAACAAAACTTTAACCAAATGCGGGAAAATCTTCTGCCTAGTCAGTCATTAATCAGAGACATTAGCGCCTAAGTGTGTATCAAGTTGGGGCAATTAACTGACTGACTCGTTTCGCAATATGATATCATCATTTGCATTTGAAATACGAAGATAGATGTAACCCTAACTTCAATGCTAACAGCTCCTTTTCTATTGCTGAAATCTATTATATTGATTATCAAAAATTTCTAATTTGTTCTGTTATCAAATGTCTTTTATTTGTTAACATCTCACATTTATTGTATTCATCAATATGTGTTGTCTTTAAATAATTTAGTTATTAAATAATGCCGCTTAATTAATATTGTAAAATACTCATTCAAAAATAACTCAATAAAGTTAATGTACTTAATGGCTAACTCACTTCGCTAACAGATTAAATAAAGCATTAACTTACTGACTACTCACTGAACGACGCGATTCGTGTTTTATATATACTGGATAGCGGCTTGGATTGAGGAATCGCAGAGCCGAGTTCGAATTCCAGTTGAATCCATTACATTCACTTACGTCCTAATACCCTTGGGAAAGGTGTGAATCCTCTTCTTCTCCCTCCAGCTATGGGTAAATAGCAGGACAGACTGGGTTCTATAGCCTTGGATGGCAACTGGTCTAGGAGAAGGACAACTCTGAATTCAAAACCTGCGGAGTGCACCAGGTCTCTAAATTCGGCCCTTCAAAATGTGTGGATGGTCCTGCACAAAACCTTCACCACTATAATCAAATCTCATGTGCCGTTGTTGGGCTGTCGGTTTCATGGGAACTGATCTGCTTGACCCTCATACGTCGAACTCGACGGGAGAGTCGAGTATATATATATATATATATATACTATGATATTTACCACGTAAACTACGAAGAAAATAAAATGAAAAAAGATATGGTATATAATTTTGTTTTTGCGTAGAGGTTCCTTGAGTCATGTAATTTATTTTAAGGGTAATGCAAGGTTAAAAAGGTTGAGAAACTCTGGATTAGATGTTAGATCTATACTGAGGAAAAATAACATCTATGCCTGACGATGGAGAACAATATCTACCGAACATCTCATCAATTGCACAATTAATAAAAAACAAGGATCGCGTCCTTTAGCGAGTAGTCAGTAAGTTAATGCCTCATTTAATCTGTTAGCGAAGTGAATTCGGCATTAATTACATTTATTGATTTATTCTTTGAAAGACTATTTTACAAAATATTTTAATGCATACGTATTATCTTTAGATTATTTTAATGTAGAGGAGCGTAGACGTTATCAATTTGAGCGCAGTACTAAATTGGCTGCAAAATCTCAATTGCAGTTGAAAAGGAATATTTTTATACTAACATTTTCTTTTCTAGCACTTTTTGCACGTGGAACTTTCTTCCGGCATTTTTCCTTAGAGTAAAGTTTGATCTTCAAAAATTTAAATAGAATATCTATCGTTATCCTGTTCTGTTCTTGTTCTTGTTCTTGCTATATTAATAACATTTCTGTTTTCTTATATTCACTCAGTAACTGCCTGCCACTTAGTGGCTTTATTGCCTTGACTGGTGTGAAATGATTAAAAAAAGAAGAAGTTATAATCCAAATATATCATATGAGTGTTGAAAGTCATTTGAAAACACTTGTATGCGTCAATTTTTGGGGGGTGTCTCACTATTTAACGAAAAGAATTGAATGGACCACATGTCCATTTGTGATTATCTCTGTTCAACAAAGGCTTCCCATATGTTTCGAAAAGAAGGTTCGTAAATAGTGAAAATGGATTCATTACTAAAAAACGGAGCGAAAACAAAAATGAAATAAGTCGTCATAAAGAGCACAAAACCGAGTTTACCTCAAAAAAAAAAAAAAAAAGAAAAAAAGATAAAAGAAAAGTGATGCTTTATATGAGTGCGGAAGGGTATTGTGTATTATGCGCTATTCCCTTCAAATAAGACGTTGAATGCAGAAAATAATCCCGCCAATTGGATCGATTATAGGCAGCATTCGTTAAAAAGCGCCCGAGGAACATATCCAAAAAGAAAGGGAGTCGTTTTTCATCCGGACAATACTAGATCTCGTGTATCTTCTGGCAGACCTTGCCAATTTTTTGCTGGCACGTTCTACTCCGAAGATCGTACCTACCTGATTTTGTGCCTTCGGATCCCGACTTCTTTCGACCCCTGTTCTTAATGTGAAGAACTGCAATTCTCTGAAAGCCTCTCAGAACCAATTAGTCGAGTTCCTCACCCAGAAAGATGCCAAGTTCTCAGAGGATAGAATCATGAAGATAGCGAAAGGTGCTGGAAACAAAATAGCACATATGTGGTTCGAAACAATCTGATTTCTTCTTCTAAGTGCCGTGTCTCTTCAGAACGTAGACAGTCACGTCTTTCCACGACTTCCTTATTCCCTTTGCAGCTCTTAGTAACGTCTATCTCTTTGCCGCACACCCGTCCATCATTGATTCAGAAAACTGGCCTGCCATCCCACCCATCTTTTTAATATTCGATATGCGCCGTTCATGTCAAATTCTTCACCCAACCTTCCTCCTGATGTGTCCAAGAAATCGAAACTGCCTCTTTTATAATTCTGAGTGCAAGGGTACGTTTTGTTTCCATTTTCTTTAAGAATTTTTCATTTACGTACCCATTCTGTGCATGGTATTCGCAGCATCCTTCTGTAGAACCACACATCTGTTACCTCAAGTCACTTCTATGAGGAGATTGCCCAGCATTCATTGACATATAGAAAGATCGGTATTACATGTTGGTTCATTACAGTTTTCTTCGTTTCTAAAAAGCTTTTCTTGTTTCTTGATACTTTTCTTAACTTCTAGAAGACATGTTCCGCTATATCCAATGTAACTTCCGATTTCAAATTTCAATATCTTTTTCTTCTTGCTTCTCTTATTTATGTTACGTTGTTTTTTTTTTCAATAGTTTTTCTTTCTTTTTTTCTTAATTTATTTTTTTCTCTAGCCATCTTAATTTCAATTCCTTCCGAACTACCTATATTGATTCATTTCGTATCTTAGCCCCTTCTGCCTTTCCTTCTAATAAAGGTATAGTTTTCCTTCATTCGTTCGTTTCTTATCAATCTATCCTTTTCACTCTTTCCCTTTTTTTTAATCAGTTCACACCAAGCAAGGCGATAATGTCACTAAGACCCTCGGAGGTGGAGGGAAAGCCAATCCTAAACAAGAAACGCTTCCTCGGCCTGTTGAACAAGAATGAAAGGTTATATCTTCACTGCTGTTCAAAAGAGCGGAGAAGCGTAAGAACTGGACGATAGACGAAAGTATCTGCTCTTGTTGAGGAAAAATAAAAGCAAATAAAACTTCAGACTTTAGAAATATAGACTTGGAGTAGACTCTAGAAGGAATCGCAAACCCAATCTTAAAGAGGAAACAAGGGATAAACTTCTTTAAAAGACCGGGGTGGAGTCTAAATCGGACGATAGTTGAACCAATCTATTGCTGACCATATAATGTTCTTTCCTTTTTTTTCTCTCGTTTCTTCCTTCTCTTGTTCCTTCATATGTTTTCTCTCCTTATGATAAATCTGTATTTTTCCTTCCTTCCTTCCTTTCTTCCTTCCTTCCTTCCTTCTGTCCGACAAACCTATAATTTTCCATCCTTTGTTATAATCAATCCATACCGTTTCAACTTCAAAATGATAATAATCAACTTCAAAATAGACTTATTTTCAAGTAAAAAAATTAACCAACTCCAAAATGAATTAATCAACTTCAAAATGGATTAATCAACTTCAAATTGAGAAAATGTCAAAAACCTAAAAACAATCAACTTCAAAATAAGAATAAACAACTTCAAATTGGAATAAACAACTTCAAACAGATTTATTTCTTTTGGTAAATTGAAAATTATTTTTTCAATTAATTAACTGTTCGTCCTTCATTATATAGATGAAGAAAAAAACAAAATACAAACAACTTAGAGGCCAAGAAAGCATTGTGTGAGCCTACAGTAAAAGTAGGAGGAGAAAGTCCCGTATGGGCAAAAATGATGATTGATGATGATGCTGGAGAAACCTCTACAAAAGAAGCTGAAGAAGAATTAGCAACAGCTCCAAAGAGGACTTACCTCAAGAAAACTGTGGCTGGCGAAAAAAAGGCCCAGATTTTAGCTGCACATGCCGCAGCAGGAAATTGGAAAGACCTGGCAAGAACAATTGGTGCGCCTCTGCCAACAGCGTACCGTTGGTTAGACCAGGGTGCTGATAAAAGTGACTCTAGGGGAGGAGCAAGAAAATATAAAATTACGCCAGAGCATAAGAATTTTACGGCCGAATTAATTGAAAACTCTCCTAGGGTCAGTCTTCAAGACATTGTAAATAAGTTGGTCGAAAAGTATGAGGTTCGTGTGACGAAAGAATGCATAAGAAAGCACTTGGACTCCATGGTCTTTACTTTAAAAGCTGTTCATTATGAACCAGAAGCTGCCAATAATAATGTCAATAATGCGAAACGTAAGGATTATGCAGTAGCTTTATTAGAATTTCAGCCCCAAAGTGTGCCAATTCTTTATATGGATGAAACCAATTTTAATCTCCATATTTCAAGAAGAGAAGTTCGCTCTAAAAAAGGTACAAGGTGCTCTACAGTCACAGCTGGATCCAGGGAAAATAACATCCATGTTATTGGATGTATTAATAATAATGGATTAATTCATCATAAAATTAAAAGAGGTTCTTTCAAAAAAGAGGATGCGAGAGAATGGACCAGGGAGTGCCTTAGAAAGGCAAATGAAATTTATGAAAGTGGAGTTGTCTTAGTTATTGATAACGCTCCTTGACATACTTCAATTGAAGAAGTTGTGGAGCAGGATGAATTTAGGCAACACCAAATTTTAAGACTTGTCCCCTATAGTCCGATGTTAAATCCCATTGAAAAGGTTTGGTCGTCATTAAAGCTGACGTAAAAAGAAGTATGGCAGACTCAGTTGTTGGGATTTTAAGAGATGATGGCCAGGGATCTTTAACTACTAAAGAATTCCGCTTCAGCAAGTTAGAAGCGATGATCTCCGTGGCAATTAATAATATTTCCCCTGAGACTTGCACTAACTTCGTATCTGGAATATAGAAATTACTTCCCTCTGCAATTAACTTAGATGATGTAATCTTTTAAATAAATTTCTTAGGAACGTTTATATTTTTTTTTATATCCCTTTTAAGTAAAAATAAAAGAATAAATATTAAATTTATTAATATTATATGAATTCTCAATTTGAAGTTGATTAATCCATTTTGAAGTTGATTAATTCATTTTGAAGTTGATTATTATCATTTTGAAGTTGAAAAGGTATATAAATTTCCTTCATTTTTGTTTTTATTTTAACCAACATTTTCTTTCCTTCACTATAATGATTTTATTATTTTTCTTCCCTCTTTTCTTCTGATCAGCTTATATTTTTTCTTCTTTCCTAACTTCCAGTTTACGGCCATATCCCCTTCTCCTCCGATCACAGTGGCTAAGCAACGCCCTGTCTGGACAGTACCTAGATGAGTAACCGCTTCAGAATACCAGGACCTGTAAGCTTCTATATGCGGGTGGTGTAATGGATAACGGCTCGGAATGAAAAATCGGATGGTCGAGATCGAATACCAGTCGGGTTCATTTCATTCACTTGCACGCAAATACATTTGGGAAAATATGAATCCAGCACTTCTACCCCATATACGGGTCAAATAGTAAGACTTGTATCGAAAAATGATTATTATCTAAAAAAATATTAATGCAATATCCACGCGCTAAAAACGTATTATTCTTGCAATTTAATGTCTTTCGGTTTTCAATAAGTGACAAAAGGTTGATAAGCCGTAAAAAAAAGATCAATCAAATAATAACTTACTTTCTTCTCTTGACTATGTATTTTTTCTTTCATTTTGTTCAACCTCTATTTCCTTTGTATCTCATGAAATACGTTTTTCCTTTTTTTTCTTTCTTTCCTTCCTTTCTTATGATCAACGTACAGTTTTCCTTCGCTTATAATGAAAGTATAATTTTCCTTCTTTCTTTCCTTCCTTTTTGATTCTTTCATTCAATTTGATCAACTTATTCCTTTCTTAAAAAGCATATATTTTCTTTCCCTCCTCCTCATTCCTCACCTCCTTAATTTCCCTTTCTTCATTTCGATGAACCTAACATTTTCCTTCCTTCCTTCCTTCCTTCCTTCCTTCCTTCCTTCCTTCCTTCCTTCCTTCCTTCCGTGTAAAGCCTTATGTTTTCCTTCTGTGTAACCAACCTATAATTCTTTCCTTTCCCTCTTTTCTTAACCTCAAAATTTTATTCCTTCGATTTTTTCTTCCTTCTTTCGAATCTTCCAAAATCCCCCCTTCTATTTTTCCTCTGTATTTTTTCCTTCAAGACAAACTATAATTCTCCACCCACCTCTTTTCACGCGATTAACCCACATTTCTTTCTTTCTTTCTTTCTTTCTTTCTTTCTTTCTTTCTTTGCTTTTCGTCAACGCCTATCCGCCATTTTTAATTCGTTTCTCTTTCCTCCTGTCTGTCTTTGGCGAACGTAACTATTTTTCTGCTCTTGCGAACATTTTGAAAATCTTTTTGCGGTATTGGAACGATTCCTCCAAGCCTTCTTGCCAATTACTTCTAAAAAGCATCAAACGCTAAAAGATGTTTTCACTAAAAACGAAACCTGCTTAACTCAAATAGCCGAGAGGCTCGTCCTATGTCGACTGAAGGACACCGGGTCGATTTTATATGTCGTGAGAGTAAGCGATAACATTTAATGCCAACGGATTTCTTTCTATGCTTCTATATTTTTTATTCTTCAGAGATCAAGATACTGTCGTATTACAGCGATAATATTCAAACTTTCGACTGTAGCGGAAAAATACGCCTAACTCTCTCTCTCTCTCTCTCTCTCTGTTATGAAAGAGGTTAAAGCCATATCACTTTGAAACACCGTTTCCCGTGGAATATGCGGTGTTAAGCAATGTCGAACCTGTTCTAATGAATAACGGCACCCGACTTGGAATTGGAATTCGGCTTTCAGATTAACAATTCCGTGCCGTTATAGATTCCATATATCCAAGCTTATAGCACCACAATACCCTTTCGGGAAATGAATAAATTCATATCTTCTCCCCGCAACTATGGGTTAAATAGTAAAACGTATATCACTATACCATTATTATTTCCCACCAAAAAATAATTACACTCTAAAAGTATTTTGTGGCTTTAAATAACTTGCAAGGGGTTGATAAACCGTAGAAAACGAATAAATCAATAAAATAATGATTAGCTACACGGGCATATCTTTTAGATTTATTGACATTGTCTTTGAATATAAATGTATGAAAACTACCGTGGTCATAAAGTTAGGGATCATTTTATATATCAATTTTAATATAGAATTGATCCCTCCTTTATATCCACAGGCTATATTTTTTATCTATATCTATAAAAGGCAGTGTGTGTGTGTGTGTGTAACGAATACATGGCCGCAATTTTCGACGGATTTGCACCAAAATTTACATGCACATGCTCCAAGTTAGCGAGAACGCCAAGACCGACTTTGCATTTCCCAAATCCCATCGATAGGGGAAATAATCGATTTTTTCATGCTTCTACGGCAGTTTTCATGTAGTTTGCGGCCATTTTGTACTGACCAGAGTGAGAGCCAATAGCTGGCTGCCACGAATAGGCAGGAAGATTCTATTGGCTAGCGTGAGATCCAAAAGCTGACTGAAACGAATGTTAACTAGCATGCTAGCATGCAAAAAAAAAAAAAAATCGATAGCTGCATTCGTCACAAAACTTTAAATCTGGATGGCACTTTACTCCAATTGGCTCATTCGCTTGCTTAAACTCAACGTTGTTTCTGATTCCGCAGAACTGGATTGGGTGGGAAAAAGTATTTGTTGTTAACATTCTTTTTTTCATTCGGTTTTTCCAGTTACGAGTCCTTTTTTTAAAGCTGATCGTTTTGTGTTCATTTTGTTTAGTTCTTTTTTCGTAACAGATTTAATGTTTAGTATAGAGCTTAGAAAAATTCGCAGTGTGAGATAGGCAAGAAGTAAGGCATGTAGCAACATCAGCACGGCCGAGGGTACTCCTTTAAAGGCAAGGAAGGGCAAAATATTTTAAGTTAAGTGATAACGATTGATGTATGAGTCGTACGATTTTTGAATCAAGCACGGGCAACGCCGGGTCATGCTGCTAGTCAAATTCTAATTGCGTATGAATCCACCTCTTCCACCTTGTCCTATAGGTTAATCAGTAAGAGTTGTATCACTAAACCATTATTATCTAAAAAAAAATATTCTTACAATCTAAAAGTATTTTCTGGCTTTAAATGCTGTCACATCGCTGTCGCCACATAAAGAATATCAGATTTATCTGCGCCACAGTGTCCATTAATCGTTTCTTTTACTTCTTTCTTTAGCTAAGCTAGACGAAACCTAGACTTAAATGTAGACGTACCCGTTGCAACTTCAAACTCGCAACAGTCATAATTCCTTTCTATTTTTTTTATTGACAAGCATGGATTCCCTTACCTATGACCAAATTAATCGGTCAGAGTTAAGAGAAATAGAAAAAGAAAATACAATAAATTAATAAATATGCCCAGATATTCATCACCTGGAAGTTCATTGTTTTGCTGGAATAAGTCCAAAACGACTGAATATATACACACATACACACACATGCACAGACAATTTTGTTTGAGTTTTAAATAAGACATTGGTTTCATTTGGTTTATTTTGTTTTACGGCATATCAACCTCAATGGGTTATGTAATGCCGATAAGATTTTTAGGATAGATTCGTATGAATAGAATATGTATTCCTTGGTTTAGATTGGTTTGGTTTAGTTTGTTTTACGGCATATCAACCTCAATGGGTTATTTAATGCCGACAAGATTTTTAGGATAGATTCGTATGAATAGAATATGCATTCTTTGGTTTAGATTGGTTTGGTTTATTTTGTTTTACGGCACATCAACCTCAATGGGTTATTTAATGTCGACAAGATTTTTCATTGCTGGTACTATTTTGTTTTGTCAAAAATCTGTTTCTGGTAATATTTTTCCTTCAAAATAGTATTGCTGGTAATAATTGTTTTTAAAAAAATATTGCTAATAATAGTTAACTATTTACCGATATATGGGACCCGAACAGGTGCTACCACCCCGGGTCAAGGTGGACCTGGGAACACCAGTAATTAAGAGGTGGTTCCACGCTCCTCAAAACCTCCTGATCAGAAGCCTTGCTGCTGGGTGTACCTTAACGTCTTACCCAGGACGCAAATAAGACTCTGGGTTGGTACATTCCTATCCTACTCAGTCTAAACAACCCCTACCCTAAGCTGTATAATAAAATGACAAAGTTGAAGGCAATAAAAAAACGGTTAATTTACCAAGCACCTGAAAAATCAGATAATTCTAAAATTTTATTGAACTTTTTGAAACTTATTTGGTAACCAGTAGACTTTTCAAATTCATACGCAATGTAAATTTATGTTTATGAGGTGCAGGAGTCACTTATATATATGCGTATTAATTGTGTGTAAACTACTTTCGAAGGGTTTATAATACATTCATTTATCATCTCTGAGTAGCGTCTCTTATGCCACGAGGTTGGCTTTCCTACACCGCGTTTTGACGGAGGACTCGATTTTGTCGCGGAGTGTTAGCGACTCCTTCCCTAGCCTTATCATCACTCCTCTCATTGATTGGCGTAAGCGCCTTCGAGGTCGTGGAACGTTGTCGAGATTCCTCAGCGAGTGTCGGTCGGCCTTGAAGGTCAGTCCTCGGTCCAGTGACCTTTCCCGCCAAGGAGACTATTGTATCGTGAGTTAGTGAAGGGGGTCGCGAAGGATGCTTCGTGTGGCCGGCTCGGCTTGTCGGCATCGGGGTTGCGCTCTTTTTGGTATCGGGCGCCAGCGGCGGATTATCTCAGCAACCCTGAGTTTTGGCGATTGGCTCGGAACGTGCGATCTCTCAATGACGCACTCTTCAAATGGGGCGAGACAGATTTGCCAGACTCTCATAGGTGTCACCTTGGCTTAGAGGAAAAGCCTTCGAACGACTTCTATTAGGTTGGTACAAAAATAATGACGCAATAATGTCGTTTTTTAACGCATTTTTTAACGTCAAAAAACGACATTATTACGTCATTATCTTTGTACCAACCTAATACTATTCTCATCAGCTGCACCCTTTTTGGGAGTATGTCGGCGAGTTGGCGGCTCGTATCGCTCCCGATCGGCTCGTGTCTATCGATCTCGCGTACGTGTGTGGCAATGTGTCACCCCCGTTCTACGGGGTAAATTGGATGGTGTTTTTGACGTTGCTAGCCGTGACAAGAAAGGTGGTGTGGACGACGCGAAAGGAGGGAATCTTGCAGGATGAACGTTATTCATATCAGGATATGGTTGTTTTCAGCTTAAGGTGAAAATCGGATCCGATCGAAAGCGTTTGATTTTGACAGATTTCAGCGAAAGGTGGGTGACTGAGGCGAGCCTGGTTCGTGAGGACGGGGCTAGCCTTAATTTTCTTTTTTAAGTCCCCTTAAGTACAACGGAGCGGTTTCCTGTGAATACTCCCCCCTGCTTAAGTTAGACACTATTTTGTTTTCCGAGTTAATATGAATGCGTTGTCCCCGGCCTGGGTCCCGACTCTCTCTTGTGTTATGATCCATGTCGAGATTCCCAATCTCCCCAGTTTGTTTTTGTACCCTGTTTTCATTTCGACTGGGTCAGCCTTTGATTTTTTTTACCATTCCGTCATTTATTTTTTACCCTCCCCATTCCAGTAGTGATTGTGCTACTTGATTCTGTCTATCGGCACAATACAGCGGCCTCTCTTATCATTTTCAGCGGTGGACGGGTCCTAATATCATTTATTTTGTTTATTTTTGTGTTTTTTCGGTTTATTACATGAATCTTCAAATTTTTATATTTTTTGTAAAAAAAAAAAAAAATAAGAAAATAAAGGTTTTAAAAATGGACATTCCGGACGACTCTTATCAGATTTTCAATCTCATGGGGTTATTTTTCTAGACCCCACCCTACCTCTAACCAGTGAATATGCGGTATTTTGGTGTATGCAGAAGCGAGAGGTGAAGGACAAATTCTTTTGGCAAATGAGCGAATTGCAATGAATGAAACGGTCGCGAATCTGATTAACTAGGGCTAGGATACCTAATAAAGACCATACCCCTTCCCCTCCGGCCTTGTGTCACAATTCTGTATGTTACGGAATAAATATTCTCAGTTCCGTCTCTGTCCAAAGGCAGAGTACAATCAGGGGCGAGATGCAACTGAGGAAAATTATACTGAAGAGATGGCCAGCCTTGGGGAACAACTGCTCGAGCACGCGCCTTCTCATTCCACCAGAGAGAGGTATCAGTGTTTCCAGCGAGGCCAGCGCAACCGAAGGTTGCGGGGGCTGCAGGCAAATTTTGTCCGTATGTACGCATTCGGGTCCCCACCTTAAAAAAAGGCCATGTGCCACAACTCATCTTAGTGGGGGGGGGGCAGAGTAAATACTTTGTATACGTATGGCTTTGTATAAATATATTTGATTGTCTATGTTGTGAGTGCGTCATTGACTTACGTGTGATTGTGCCGTTTAATATATGCACACGCACACAGTTTGACGGAGTTCCTCTTTCGAACAGTCTGAGCAACCCATTCCCTGAGATGAGCAATAAAATCATAAACTTGGAGACAAGAAAAAAGAAAAGCTTATGTTATAAGTCATAAAAATGTCAGATAATTTTAACGCTGTATCGATCTTTACGGAAATTATTCGAGAATAAATGAGATTATTTTAAAATAATAATAAAAAAAAAATAAAGAAATTGTAGAAATCATTTTAAGTCTGTCACTGGATTAAAATATACTCGCGCACTTGTAAAACTAAGCGCACAAACAATTTGAAAGACAAACTGAAATGAATATTCGTGGCGTGAGGTTTAAATTTTTTTAAGCATTTCACCCCAAGCAAGACGGGAGTGTCGCTAGTGCGCGAGGAGGCTACAGAGAATGAAGGTAGAGGAAAAAAAAGAAGATATTAATGAAAGGAAAATGAAGAAAGGGGATCAAGTCATCAAAAGATGATGATTAGCATTACATTTAAATTTTTGAAGATTCTTGTTATCGGGGAAGCAAGTAATGGGAAGGGAGTTCCACTGTCGGGAAGTGCGAGAGAAGAAGCTGTTGGAGTAGAAGAGGCGGTTACATTAAACTGTTTCAACACTAACCTAGTAGCGCGCTTAAATTGATGTAGTCGAGGCTCCATGGAAAATAGCTCGTCAGAGGGGTTACCATGAAAATATTTGTAGGAAAGACAGAGGGAAGCCACATCACGTCTGTGAGAAAGTTTCTGGGGTCGAGGTGCCAAATCAGGACCGATCACATTGCAGATTCGTCTTTGGATTTTGTCAAGAACCTCGAGATGATTTACTTTTCTATTTAGCAACAACCAAAACTTCAACTAGCTTTTTCTTTGGTAAATAATGAGGGAAGGAATCTTGAAGAATGTAACGCTCTCAGGGTATCTCGAAAACAAGAGTGACAGGGTAAGACAGAGGGCCAGCTACCAGATAAGATTGAGATGAGATAGCGGAACGGCAACATATCAAGAGACAAAGATAAAGAGACAAATGTTGCTAATGGTTGCTAGGGATAGGAGGTTGTGGAGAGCCACGATCATCAATATTTTGTAGGGTAACGAAAAATAGTGGAATTTAACATTTATATTTTCGTCTTCTTTTATGAAACGTGTTCTTTCAGAAGATGGATGATCATGGCCCTCCACACTTCTCTATCTTTTGGCGATCTAATCCATATTTGTCCCCTTTATACTCCTTGTTCTGTTACCGATTTACACAAAGTCGGTGACTCATTCTGCACTTCTTGACCTCATTATTGCCCGTAGGAGTGATTTTTCTCAAAACTCCTCTCCTCGTTACGTGTACCAGATATTTCAACTCTGTGATTTTTAGTTGCAAGTATGCTTTTTGTTTCTTTATTTTCCTTAACAATTCTTCATTGCTCGAATGTTCCATCCATGGAATTCTCAGCACCCTTCGCTATCTGAAGTCTCCTCTTCATCTCTCATAAAATTGTCCAACATTCTCGCCTATACAGGACGATTGACATTACATGGCAGTTCAGCACTTTTTTTTGCATCTGCCGAAAAGTTCCTGCTTCTTAATACCTTTTTTAAAGCATTTCACCCCGAGCAAGGCGGGTGTGCCACTAGCACTCAAGGATTTACAGAGAGTGCGAGCAAGAATAAAGAGGTGCGAGGGAGGAAAGGATGAAGGCATCGGGAGATGTCGATTGACATTACATTTGAATAATTGAAAATTATAGCTATCAGAAAAGCAAGTAAGAAGAAGGGAGTTCCACAGACAGGAAGTGAAAGACACGAGGCTATTGGAGTAGAAAAGACGGATACATTTAACAGCTTCGACAGTTTCGACAGTGAAAGGGTATACTGAGATGCCAACCTAGCAGCACGCTTAAATTCATGCAGTTTTGGGAACCAGCGAATGTAGCTCGTCGGAGCAGTTACCGTGAAAGTATTTGTAGAAAAGACAGAGGGAAGCGATGGCACGTCTGTTAGAAAGTGACTGTAGACGAGACGCCAGATTAGGACCAATCACATTGCATATCCATCTCTGGAGTTTGTCGAGGACCTTGAGGCGAACAGCGGAGGCTCCAGACGATATGAGGCGGCAGTATTCTATGCAAGTGCGAATGGTTCATTTATAGATTTGAAGGATGGTTAGCTTTTCGAAAGCAGCTTTCGTTGTTCCAGTTGTTCGTGTGAATCCTGTTTCACATTTTCCGTCAACTGTTAAAGCACTGTCCAAATAGTTAAATTTCTATACTTGTTTGGTTCTCATGTCTTCAATTTGTAACTTGAATCTTTCAGCTGCCCCGCGTGCTAACGGCCATCCATTTTGTCTTTGAATATACGAACACAGTTGGTTCAATATTGGGCATTTCCGATAGACGAAATAAACACTGTTTGAAAACAGAGCGACTACTAAAATAAATGTATCAAATAAAATAATGTTTGAAGCAATAAAAAATATCGTATCAAATAAAATCTATAATTTAGAAACATGTAGCAAAACGATACGGGTTACTCGAGTACATGACGTATAATGTCTTTTTTTCAGTCTCAATCGGTGAGACTATAGCGAATCATCACATTCGACTCAACTCCCGCTCCTGTCATTTTATCTAGTGGCTGAGGCTTGAGAATTTGAATCAGCCACAGATTCGTCTCGCAAAATCTCGAAGCTGCGAGATCCTGTCGTTCTTAAATTATAGCTAAATAAATCAAGAAAGATGAGGATAATATTATCGCACGATTCCAGAAATTAACTAACTCCTTCTGCCATCTTTTATTGTTCCAAGAGCCCAAACAGACCCCAAATGGAAAATTGTATTCCTATCTGAGCTCGACCTGTCCAATACTCACTTTCCAGATTGACAGAGCTCCAACACGTTTACTTGGCCTTGCAGGGGGATGAATTATTTTTCAACCCACTGCCAAATATGATATGTCGCTAGCTTATCGATACTCTATCGCGACTTCAAAAGAAAAATGCTCAGATGAGCTCCATTCTTTAGTGCCACCAATTGAAACCTTTACATCCAAGAGCAACATTGTTACGTCCACAGGATTGAATCATCCTCATTACTTAAGCATTCTTTTAGTAAACAGGAAGTTCCATTTGGACAGCTTCTTCCCAAGACTTAATAGTAAGTTTGATCGGTTCAATATGGTGAAATTGGCATCTGATCTCTAAAATGGCCTAAGATTCGTTTCTAAATGGGGCAAGGAAAGACATGTTAATTTTAAGGCCTCCAAAATGAAATTGATTTCATTTAATCGTCTGAGGGAACCGTTTCTACATTCCATCTGTATGACTGATGTTAATCTCCAGGAGAGTGACTCAGTGCGCCTTCTTGGACTAACGTTTTCAGCAGCCATGAAGTGTAAAGATTATATTCCATCCATTGCTAGTTCTGCAGCTAGGATAGTTGGTTCACTGTGTCGTCCTATTTATACTTTTTTTTTCAAAAATCTATCTTATATATTTAAGAGTCTACAATTCGTCCTAGTCTTGAATAATGTTGACACATGTGGTCTGGGGCTCTTGATATATATTTGGAGTTGTCATCCACAGAAGAAACTGCAATGTAATTGGTCCTAACCAGGCATCTCGGCTTCAGTCACGTTCTGTCCGCCGTAACATAAATTCCCTGGGCCTTTTCTATAAATAATTTGATGGAAAATTTTCGGCTGAACTTTCCTCTGTAGTACGTAGAAATTATGAATTTAAGCGCAGTACTTGATTGGCGGCTAGGGCCCAACATTTTACGGTTGAGATTGCTAGTAGTCACCAAAGTTCTATTCTAACAGTTTGTTCTGTCGCACTTTCTGCTTTTGAATTCTCTCACGGCTTCTTACTTCCCAGCGAACTTTGATCTTTAATATTTTAAATGCAATGTCAATCGCTATCTTTTATATTTTTAATTCTTGTTCTTTTATTGTTCTCTCTGATTAGTAATGTTTTTGTCTTAGTTGTTTTATTACCTTGAGGTGAAATGATTAAAAAAAACTTTACTGGCAAGTAGCAACCCTATTAGTAGAAAAAAAACAATTGAAATTAAAGGAAAGCAATCCTTTCCTCATAAAATGATTTGATTAACTGTGATGAAAAAAAAATCGATATTAAGATGAAGAAATCCGAGTAAAAATTAATAATGGGTGATGATACTTCATCTAAGAAAAATCAAGATAATATTTAAATGCAATATCAATCGTAATCTTTTGTCTTGGTAATTCCTGTTCTTTTATTGTTCTCTCTGCTTAATAATGTTTTTTCTCATATTCTCTAACAATCTTTAACTCATTGATTCTTAGTGGCTTCATTGCTTTGCTTGGGGTGAAATGTCTCTAAAAACAATAACAAACAAATGCAAATAAAAGTTAATTAAATATCATTCATCAAAAATGTAATCGGCTTCTTTTTCATATTTCGTTTTAACAAAAGTTTTCATTTGCATCAATTCATAGCATCAGTATTCAGTCATCACAGTATTTTCCCTTCAATTTAACCCTTCAAAAAATTGTTTATTTCACGATACCTCCCCCCCAGTTCTAATGAATTCTTCAAAGAAAGATAATGATATTTTGGTTTTGTTGGAACTATTGACCAGGGGACTGTTACATGACATAACTGATAGTCTGAAAATGGCAGGTATGGAGAACATGTTGCATGTAGAAATATGTACTGTCACAGACCCACGGTATTAGGGTATCCAGAAAATATTTTCATTTTACTAGAGTAGATTTAAAAACAAATCTAAGTTTAATTTATTTAGATGTTATTTTATCAAAAAATATAATCGCCTACATTTTCAATGAATGCAGCCCAACGTAATTCCACCCTTAAAGAAATCTGGCTTTCTACGAAAGGAAATATTGAAAGACTCTATTCAACGTCATTGTTTCTGAATATCCTGCCACTCACGGAATGTTCTAGAGATTGAAACAAACGTAAATCTTTAGGTGCCAATTCTGGTAAGTCTGGTGAATGTCGAAGAAGTTCCGATTTTAACGATCTTTGTTTCTCCAAATTTACTGCTGAAGGTTCTGCAATTCAAAAAATCCTAGCGATTAAAATAAAAGTGAATCATTAGGTTCTAAGGCCGGAGTATATGGAGGAGACAGAAGTAAAATCTCCTATCCTTACGATCTTATTTTTTTGGTAGTGGTGGTGGTGGGAGGGAGGAGGTCGTTCTTCAGTGTGTGCTGTTGCCGGTAGGAAAATAACACTTTTCTCTTTATCTCGTATCGTTGCTTCCCTGTGCATGTCGTAATTGTTCTGACGAGCTTTCCTCTTTGGTACGCCGATTTACGAACTTAAGCGCAGTACTAGATTGCCAGCTAGGTCCCACCCTGCTACTTCTGAGACAGCTAGAATAGTTGAACCATCATAAGTTCTATGATAACAGTTTATCCTCTCGCACTTCTCGCTTGTGGAACTCTCTTACGGCTTCTTGCTTTCTAGTAAGCTTCGATCTTAAAAAGTTTAAATGCAATGCCAGTCCTTATCTTCTGTCTTCTTAATATCTGTTCTTTTATTGTCCTCTCTCGTTAATAAAGTTTTTTTTTTTAATTTTCTCACACTTGCATCTTCGTGGGTTTATTGCTTTGCTTGGAGTGAAAATGATAAGAAGAAAGAGATGACTTGATTTTAGATGAAGTTCCATGCCATTCAATATTGCTCCTGCCTTGATCGGTTAATACATAATTCATATAGATATCTACTTTTCGAATACGTTAATATTAAGTTTACATTCTCTTCCCTGTGTTAAATATGATCTTAAATCAAATACATATTTTTCATTCTTGAGCCATGACAGTATTGGTGTCCCGCTGTCTCAAGTTTTCAACTTCTTGCTCGCTTTCTTGCTTAATTACAACTTCTACAGACTCCTTCTTCTTCTTCTTCTTCTTCTTCTTCTTCTTCTTCTTCTTCTTCTTCTTCTTCTTCTTCTTCTTCTTCTTCTTCTTCTTCTTCTTCTTCACATTTGCATTGGAAAAACGGCGGGCGTTTCACTGCTGTACGCACGCGCATCGACGCCAGGTTACAGGGAGGGGGTCAAGATCAATCGCACTCCCGAACAGAACAATGTCTTTTCGCTTGTCGAAATCACAATACAACCAAATGAGATTTGACGAATCCATTTATATTGACCTTTGTTCTTTCCATCGATAGCTGCTTCAAAATATAACCCTTCCCACCTAACATCCGTTTCCTGTCACGGGTATCTACTTCCGTAAACAAAGGCAATTTTGATTGGTCTGTATTTAAGGTGTGTTTGTGTAACATTGTTGATGAACCTTCGTCGTGCGTTAAAAATTAATACTTCGAAAGGCGCCATTGTGTCTGGCCGGATAAATAGGGTGGTATATAAAAATATATTTTTAAATATGCGATTTTAGTTAACCTCTGACCTTTGAAAAACAACACCTAAGAGAAATAGACGCCCATAATAGTGTTTCCGTGACAGCATACTGATAAATTTCAATTGCCCAATATTACCACGTGTGGCTAGAACGTCCGCTTTTTGATCCTGAAAGCCTGGTTCGAATTTCACAATGGTCGATTTGCCAGGATGTTATTGGTCTGAAGGATGCGATCCCAGCGTGTGTAGCACATTTAGAAAATGCCTGAAAACAATACCACGGGTTGAACCAAGCATTGTGTGTGAAATTGGGTAGATGGAACTCTTTGGGAGGCGTATGTCGTTATGCAAGCAAGAAGTCAGAAGTCATCATGACAGAAGGTTGGAGCGTGCTAACTTTGTTCAGGTTGTTGATCACGCTAGGTAAGGCGTTCTCTCCCAGAAAATGTAACATATAGCGAATGTATGCCAACAGCGCCAGTAATGGCTGCTCGCGATGAGAATGAATCCGAACTTTTTGATCAAATTTATCAAGACAGATTCGAATGGAGCATGTACAATTACACATTAATGTAAGCATTCTGGAAATTGTTAATGCGTACTGAGCGCGGGTGTTACACTGCAAATTAACAAAGGATTTTTACTAATAAATTCATAGACATTAACAAAATTATTAAAATATATGAATCCTTATTATTTACTATTTTATAAAATTTGAATCGAGACCATGCCCTAAAAACTGACAATCGCTAATCTCCTAACTTTCTGTCGTTGAGTAACATAGCGCCTCATAGGTTTCACGTACTTTTTTCTCTTCCCTTTAGACTATCATTGCTGAAACTCCTCTCTCACGAGCCAGGCGTTTTATGAATTGAGTTGCAGCTTTTCTAATTGATCTCTTCAGCTCTAAATTGAAATAGTGATCTTTTTTGCTGTTGTGACCTCCTGATTCACGTTTCCTCTCTACTGTTCTCATTTTTTAAACTTATATATCGTTTTCTTCTTGGTTTCTGAACGGTTTCTTTCCTGTCACCATTGCTCAGTTGAGAGGACAGTGTGTCTGAAACAAAACGATTTAAACCCGTTCTATTTCTAGTTAAATAAATCAAAGGGCTTTCCAGTGATTTTCACAACAAAAGTTATCAAGATAGCTAAATGTCTTATCTGAAAAGCTAGACAAAAAGAAACTCAATTAGTTTAGTGGTTTCTTAGATATTAAACATTTTGTGGGATAGACAATTATGCTGTTACACGATTTGGACAGTTTTCGCTGTTACACATATATATGTTATATGAATACGCAAATTACATAACAGTTCAGTATACTTTTCTTTGTTTTCAAATTTCCTGTTTCTTAATACTTTGCTTAAATTTTCGAAGGCGTCTTTCGATATCCAAATGCGTCTTCAGAGTTCTGTGTCGCATTTTCCATCATCTGTTAAAACACTTTCTAGACAATTAAATCTTTAAATGTGGTTACTATTGGTTACTATTGGTATCTCTTATTTTAATTCACATATCAAGATGTTCCTTTTTTTCTACAACCTAACATTCTGGCGTGATGCAGTTGGTGTTTAGTCCTTTCTTCTTCCTTTCCTTTATCACCTTCTATAGGAGTTTCCTTTCTGCGTCGGCCATCAACCCACTGTCATCTATTTATCTCAGGCTTGGTTTACCGTAAATTTAGAATAAGCCCAGTAAGACGACACAACATTGTCATACACCCCTTTCTATTTTTATGTATTTACTGAATATATATTTGTATCTTCAAACAGTTACTCTGCTCGCAGTATAGATTCAGTATTATGCTAATATCCTTCATAAATAAATAAAGCTTACCTGGCAGTTCAAATAGTTCTTTGTGAGGCAACTTGTCAAACGTTTTTGCATAATCTATAAAAGATAGGGGTGCGTCCATTTGCTTTTGAAAAATACAGTCTTTGAATTTCACTCACAAAAAGTCAGTAACTTTTGTTCCAACCCAATAAAAACACTCTATTTTATAGTGATAAATGAGCTTTTCGTCGATCACCCAAACGAAATACCATTAGCGTTTATAAAAATATTTTTAATTGTTTTCTTTTTTAATTAAATTTATAAAGTGCGTGCAAACATTGCAGATTCGATCTTTCTTGAAATTCAAATTTTGGTTTTTAGAATTTTATTAAAAACGCTGGAGACTTATACACGCACAAACACGAACACGCACTCATATACACGTATCCAAAATATAACTTTGTCTTAATGCATTCAATAAGTTTATAATTTATTCAGAAAATTTTTCTTGAAATGAAGGAAATATCAAGATATTAAACTATATTTTTTTTTCCGATTACTTTTACTGGGAAACGGTGACTATGATTGTTTGACACTAAATTCCATTATTTACATTCTCTTTATTAGTTTAAAAAATATTTCTGTGGCCGTATTTTTCTTGATAGCTCCTCCAGGAGTAATGGAGAAGTTTGACTGGGGAAGAATAACAGTTGTTTAAAGAGTTTTCACAACATGATGCCCATCAAAGATGTCGGGCCCCTACAGAGATAATTAAGTTTTAAAAGCAAGATCACATTCCCTGGTATAAGCGCTGTGGAACGAAAAGATGACTGCTTCAAATACACAGCTTGGATTCAGATTCAAAGTCCATCGCTTAAAACGAACTACAGAGGACGTTTCCAATCATGAACTTATATTTAAATAGGAATATTTGTGCTGGCTATTCAGGCATTAACATCTCTAATGATGTAATTTAACGGAAGTAAAAATAACATTTAAGTCGAGCAGAAAATTTCGTTTCAATGTAATTTGTAAAACACGCAAATGTAATAAAAGACTTATTTTTGTAGACCAATGATCGTCATCATCTTTAGTGTAGGAAGTATCATGCATAATGGCAATCATTTTCTAAATGAATGAATAAGTTTTATTTCAAATTTTGTGAATTTAACAACAATGTGTTTCCGAATAAAGTCCAGATATTTAACCATTCTAATTTAAAGTGACATAAAGACGAAAACCATATATGGTAAGTAAGCAGAGTAAAACATTTCCATAAAACATTGACTTTCATTCCCTCTAATGATTCTATATACATAATGACATAGCAAATACTGAAAGCATATATAGGAAGTAAGCAGAGGCCAATATTTCCATAATACATTGACTTTCATTCTCTCTAATGATTCTATATACATAGTGACATAGCAAATACTAAAAGTATATATAGGAAGTAAGCAGAGATTAACATTTCCATAATAAATTGACTTTCATTCACTCTAAGGATTATATATCTATAGTGGCATATATTAAAGGAAAGTAAGTAGAGGCCATAATTTCCATTTTTTTTGTATTATTAATATTTCAAATTAATATCTTTAGTTGAAAAGTTGTCCATTATATTATCTCATGAAGCTTACCAAATGCACTGAACGTGTACATTTTAGCATTTCACTCACTGCTGGTGAGGTGGCTTTTAGGTGCAGATTGTTAAGAATTATTCAACGTTCGAAATAAATGAATGATATTTTCAACTGCATTATCAATGGTTAAGTATAGATTTTCAGATTGACTTACTCAAACCAAAATTTTTTTAACTTGAAACTTGAGTAAAATATTTCGGAACTTGAACTCTGTGTTTTGTATGAAGATAAATGCTTGTTAATGGAGAAGAATTAATAAAAGTATTCCTAAAATCATGCGGCAAATTTGTTACATCATATAAAGGCAGCAATAGGGTGTTTGTTATAGAAATTCATTGCAAAGAATTTTAATGAAGAATTGCATTGCAAAACAGGAGAATTAAAGCTCGGACTGCAATAGAATCAAGCCTGACTTGGCATCTCAACTTAAGTCACTTTCTCACAGACCTGGCTAGTCTGTCTTTTCTGTAAATATTTCCATGGCAACTACCCTGAAGAGGTTTTCCCATAGTGCTCCGATTGGATGAATTTAAGCGTGTTAAAGGCAGCGATAAGGTTATAGAAATTCATTGCAAAGAATTTTTATGAAGAATTGCATTGCAAAACAGGCGTAATGGAGAATTAAATCGCGGACATTTAGACACGCAATATTAACAAACTGGGGATGGTCTATGCATAATGCAAATGTATTGTTAATGAATTTAGATAAAACTGCATAAAAATTATTTTCGATGGCATTGCTAAAGTTCAGGAATTAAAAACCAAGCATTATTATGTGTATAATGCATATTATTTTTTATTCATTTCACACCAAGAAAGGCGATAATGCCACTAAGACGGAGAGGGCTACAGGGAGTGAAAGAGAATGAAAGGAATAGTGACGAGGATTGAGGAAAACAATAAAGGAACCGGATGTAAAAGACAGAAATAGCGATTAAGGTTGCATTGAAGTTTTTAACGATTATAGGCGATAGGAAGTAAAGACAATGATATACAAGGATTACAGGAAATGGAAGATTAAGAAAATAGAAAAAAACATTATTAAATAGCGAGAACAATAAAAGAAGAAGAATTAAGGAGACAGTAGATAGCGATTCAAATTGCATTTAAATTTTTGAAGATCGAAGTTGACTAGAGAGCAAGATGCCAGAAGAGAGTGTTACGGTTTTTGTTGTATATATATGACTAGGAGATTTATTGTATCGAAATACAAATTGTGGCACAAGGCCTAAAAAGGGGAGGGGTAGAGGCTGGTCAACACTAACTATCTTATACCTAGCTAATCTGACTCACGACCCATTCATACATTACAATTTACCCATTCACCACAAGAACTCGTCCATCACCAAACAATCCTTCAATCACCATAATACCACATCCTCTCTAGGGGAACCTACCAAAACGCGCCCCACACCATAAAAATTTGATGATGATACATAAAATACATAAAATTTTAATAATGATAGAATGAGAGGGGAGGGAGATGAACCCACAAATAACTAAAAAGTAACACAAATGTTGTATATATATGACTAGTGAGCCAATCCAGATGACTCAACTTCCTTTATAGTCTACCAATAGAAGCTTAACCAATCAGAAGCCGCAGAACATTGTATTCGTCGTGTATAAAGGCGGCCATCTTTGTTTAACCTACCGGAAGGATGAGTGCTAACTTGACAGGCGAAGAGGATAGAAGGAAGAACTACGCTCTGCTAAGATATCCACTGCGAACCTGAACTACGCTTTCCTACTGTCTCCGAAATATTCACTGCCAACCTCTGGATTCTATACTCGAAGACGACCGTCATGAAAATGTCTAACAGAGAGTTCCACAGGCGTGAAGTGCGATCAAGAAACTGTTAGCCAAGATCGTACATCTAATTCATCAGAACAATTACTATGAAAGTTATTCTAGAAAAAGGACATGGTTGCTATATTACGGTAGTGGAAAAATCATTGAAGCCGGAATGTCCTGATGAAACGTTCACTGTCGTATCTAGACTTTATTAATTTAAGCTTAGCACTACATTTGGACACAAGGTAGCATCGTTTTACAATTAGATTAATTAGATGTACGTTCTTGGCTAACAGCTTCTTTGCTCGTACTTCAACCTGTGGAACTCTCTTGCTCTCCAGCCAACTTCGAATTCACAAATTTAAATGCAATTTCAATCGCTATCTACTGTCTCCTTAATTCCTCTTCTTTTATTGTTCTCGCTACTTAATAATGTGTTTTTTTTCTTCTATTTTCTTAATCTTACATTTCCTGTAAGTCCTTGTGTCTCAATGTCTTTACTTTCTTTCTTCCCTATCGCTGATAATCGTCAACATTTTTTTAAATCGTTCAATTTTTAACGTACGACGAAGTGTTCAGGACCAATGGCATTGCAAATACTTCTTTGGGTTTTTATCAAAGTATCTTTAAATATACAGCAGTCGCGCTCGACCAGATGTGGCCTCTATGTTCGAATCATGGACGATTGTCAGACATATGAATTTGTAAGATAGATTCTGGAGAGAAGAAAAAAATGCGCCGCACGATACAGTGAACCAAATTTCCAAGCAGCAGACCCAGCAATTGATAAAATATTATCTAAAAGAGTGAAAGAGAAACGCATTGTAAATCAGCAAGGTAAGTATTTCCAAAGGTTAAGTGATAATGCGGACATTGCAAACAGAATCGTGTTCTTGGGTCTATAGGAAAAACATTATAACAAATCTAATTATTACAATTTAACTATTTGCTACGGGACCTTACCCATAATAACATAATGGACTATTCCATACGTATTAAATACTGCGGAAGCAGGGAGTTCAGTCCGAAATCGGGTGACCGGCTAATCGGCTGATCGGTTGAACTCTCTGCCTACGGGCGAGGAGGAACCCGAAGGAGGCTACGCCGAAGGGCGGAGTCTCTTTCGGGGTGGTAGACCGACCCTGAACCCGTTTATACGGGTTCAAAGGCCATATTTTTGCCCGAGCTCACGGACTCGGAAACCCCACGTTAAACCGGCCTTGTGCCACATGATGCCCTCGTGGTGGTGGTGGGGGGGGGGTGAGTAAATACCGTTCAGTCCGAAGTCGGGCGACCGGCTGATCGGTTGAACTCTCTTCCTTCGGTCGGGGAGGAACCGGAACGAGGCTACGCCGAAGGGCGGAGTCTCTTTCGGGAAGTAAACCGACGCTGAACCCGTTTATACAGGTTCAAATGCCATATTTTGACCGAGCCCACGGGTTCGGAGATCCCACGTTAAACCGGCCTTGTGCCACATGATGCCCTCGTGGGGGGGGGTGACTAAATACCGTTCAGTCTGTTGTCTGGAGTGAGGTCCGTCAGGAGTATCAGTCAGTCAGAGCGAGCGAGTCAGTCAGTCGAGTCAGAGGCAGACCGAACAGAGTCGCGTTCAGACAATTACTACTAAACCTGATTGTTCGTACTAACGCTTTCTACTTCTCTGTATATATTCCTGTTTGTAATATATCTGTGTTATTCCATATCCGTGTTCGAATTCTTCTTTATTGGTTCTACCTTGGACTATCTCCGTGGTACAAGGAACCGGACCAAAACACATATCAATCCTCCTATATGTCAGTGAATGCTGGAAAATCTCATCATAAATAAAGAAAAAGACTAAAAAAAAAAAATAAATAACAGAAATGTGGTCTTACAGAGTTTTAGAATAAATGGAAACAAATAGGGGGCTTTTAATTAACATAAAAAAGAGACAGTTGAAAAATTTATAGGAAAGAAGGAAAAGGAAGGGAGTTCCACAATTAGGGAGTGATAGAAACAAAAACTGTTGGTGGTTACATTTAGCTATGTCAACAGTAAAAGGGTGGGACTTCGATGCTAATCTAGTAGCACGCTTAAACTGAAGTCGCCCGAGCACCAAGGAAAAATTACGTCAGAGCAATTACCTTGAAAATATTTGTAGAAAAAGACAGAGAGAAGCCACATCACGTCGGTGAGAAAGTGACTGAAGTCGAGATGCCAAGTTAGGATCGATTACATTACAGATCCGCTTTTGTATATTGTCAAGAACCTCGACATTGAAGCGCACCAGACCAGATATAGCAACAGTATTAAATCTACGGACGAATGATGGATTTGTAAATGTGCCAAATGAGCTCTGACAAGAAAAACCTTCTGGCACGACACAGTGACCCAAATCTTCTTGCACTAGATGTAGTTATTGATGCGAGGTAGTCGTTTCACTTCAAGTCAGTTAAAAACGTGAAGCGAAGTAGGTGTGTTTCTCGCCATGCTTCTAGCATCAGGTCAGGTTGATGGCAGGAAGGAAAGTTTTTCTATGATGGTCAAAAGAGAGCAATTTCGTTTTGCAGGCATTAAGATTTATGAGACATTTCCTGTTTTAGTTAATCACCGATTGGAAGTTCTAGTCAAGATCAACGCCCAGGTTAATTTTGTCAGCGCTGACACACACACACACACACACACACACACACACACACACGCGCGCGCGCACGCGCGCTATAATGCAAATTTTCGGTGTTACCTACAAGGAAACATTTGTCATACATCAACTTTACGTGCAGTACAGCATCCAGTTGAAATTTATAAAAAAACACTTTCTCTTAAAACAATTTTTTTTTAGGAAAATAGGTTTCTCAAGTCCAGTAGCTGTTATCGCTCTTTCGAGTATAGATAGGGTTTCCTTCCTAACTTTTTACTTGAAGTAGTGTGCAATATCAACATCTTGATTATTTCATTGTTTTCCCTTCCAGCTACATGTGGGATACATTTTAGTTGTTGTGACAGTTGGTAGTCCTGAAGTGATGTGGTGTCTGTTATTTGGTACAGTTCTTTTGGGGATTCTGTAACGCCAGCCCACAATGTTCAAAGAAGGATGATATTCAACAAGATTCTCAGTATTCATTCGCTCAAACCTTCTATGCAACACAATGTGGTTTTATTTATTAAATTATTAGATAATAAAACAAACGGAAGCCAGCTGCTCACATTCTTCGTGTTACCCACCAAACAAGGTCACTCTGTATAACTTTTTTTATTTCCTTTGTTACTTGTAGGCTTTTGTGCGCGGGCAGGGGTGATTTCACTTTCAACGATTTAAAAAACAAAATGACACATTTTCTCGAAAGGCGAAAGGCTTATTCATTTATTTATTGAACAAAAACAGAATATAAAAACATATATACATACAAATATTTAATTTAAATACATATATATTTGAATTTAATACATATACCTTCGACAAAATCCGAAGACGGATATGCAATGTGATAGGTCCTGACCTGGCATCTGGACTCCAGTCACTTTCTCACAGATGTGATCTGGCCTCCTTCTGTCTTTTCTACAAATATTTCAAGGCAACTTCCCAGACGTGCCTTTTCCCTAGTGCCTGGACTATGTGAGTTGAAACGTGTTACTAGATTAGCATCGAATTGCCACTATTTTACTGTTGAAATGGCTAAATGAAAACGCCAACGGTTTCTTTTCTCGCATTTCTCGACAGTGGA
>OZ010606.1:40032599-40112599 GCA_963932145.1 Acanthosepion lycidas
AGAGGTTTTTTTCCTTGGTGCTCCGATTGGATGAATTTAAGCGTTTTAAAGGCAGCGATAAGGTGATTGTTATAGAAATTCATTGCAAAGAATTTTAATGAAGAATTGCATTGCAAAACAGGAATAATGGAGAATTAAATCGCGGACATTTAGACCCGCAATATTAAAAAAACTGGTCTATGCATAATACAAATGTATTGTTAATGAATTTAGATAAAACTGCATAAAAATTATTTTCGATGGCATTACTAACGGTCAGGAATTAAAAACAAAGCATTACTAAGAGAAATACATTATTATGTGTATAATGCATATTTTTTAATTCATTTCACACCAAGCAAGGCGATAATGCCACTAAGACGCAGTGTGGAGTACAGAGAGTGAAAGCGAATTAGAGGGAGAGTGACGAGGAGTGAGGAAAGGACAATAAAGGAACCGGATGTAAAAGACAGAAGATAGCGATTGAGGTTTCATTGAAATTTTTGACGATTATAGGCGATAGGGAAGAATGGGAATAAAGACAATGAGACACAAGGACTTATAGTACATGGAAGATTAAGAAAATAGAAAAAAAAACATTATTAAATAGCGAGAACAATAAAAGAAGAGGAATTAAGGAAACAGTAGATAGCGATTGAAATTGAATTCAAATTTTTGAAGATCGAAGTTGACTGGATAGCAAGAGGCGTGAAGTGCGAGCAAAGAAGCTGTTAGCCAAGAACGTACATCTAATTGTAAGACGATGCTACCTTGTGGCCAAATGTAGTGCTAAGCTTAAATTAATAAAGTCTAGATACGATAGAGTACCTTTCATCAGAACAATTACTATGAAAGTAATTCTAGAAAAAAAACAAACTGTGCCACATTACGGTAGAGAGGAAATGACTGAAGCTTGACATTTAAGTTTCACCCTTTATTGTTGAAATAGTTAATTGTAACCGTCACATCTACTTTTAATTTTTTTTCTCGCACTTCCCGACAGTGGAAATCCTTTCCTTTTACTTGCTTCCTTGATAACTGCAATCTTCAAAAATTAAAATGCACCACCAATCCCCAACGTCTGTTGTCTTGGACCCCCGTTCATCTTTTATCCGTTCCTCAGTCCCCACTACATGCATAGTCTTTTTAATGACTTTCTGTCTATGTAACCCTGCAGTACTAGTGGCTCTCCTGCCTTGCTTGTGGTGCATTGCTTAAAAAAAAACAATTTGGTTCCAGAGAAATGACCTGAAAATAAAATTCTTGCCAGTAACCAACGTCTATGCGCCGAACCATAAAAGTACCACTATTAATAATAAATAACTAAATTCCTAAAGAAACTACTGGAAGTCAAAATGACTAACAAAAAAATTACTTCATTTTTTCATAAACTATTTAATTAAATTAAGTATTTAAGTAACTAATTTAATTAACGTTTATTAATTAATTAAAGCAGATCGTGTCGTTATTGAACAAAAAAATGCGCCAAGCTAGCTCATTTCAATTTCAACTGAGACTATCTTTTAAAACTTTTTGTTTTAATTTCTTTATTTCGAAAATACAATTATCCAACGCACTACGGTTTCGTTAGTGATATGTTACGAGGCTTCATAGAAAAGAAAGCACTCAGGACTCTTATGGCTATTGATGTCATTTTCACTAGCTACAAAAAAAAAAGAGGAGAGAATAGCGGTTAAAATAAAAAAAAAGCCAAAAAGAAGAGAGAAAAGATAGAAAAAAGGCGGAAAGGAAACAGAAAAAAAAAAGCTTTTCTTAATTTAAAACAAGAATTCCTAAAAAAAAAAAAAATTAAAATAAAATAAACCAATGAAAATAGAGATTATGGCTATAAAGTTGGCCAAGATAATAAAATAAACTCTTCTCGTCACGTGCAATGAGATTCTCGTGTTATTGTACAGTGACAAAATATGGAGAAAGCAAATGTGATGCATTTTATGTGGAGGCATATTCGGAATAAACTTTTTATTTCAGAAAATTCTAATTCATTTCTTTCTGTCGAGACCCGAGAGCTGGATTGATATTTTTTCCCACTCGAAAGTGAATGCCGACGAAATTCGAACACTGATCACCGAATTCAGTTTATAAGCTACTCACTGTTATACTATCTACATAATCATCATATATACTATCATATATACTATCATTATATTACAACATATATGATATCTACATAAACATCATATATACTATCTAAACCCTATATACTATCATATATAATATCATTATATTACATCATATATATACTATCTGCATAATAATCATATATACTATCATTGTATTAAATCGTATATACTATCTACATAAACATCATATATAATATCTAAATCATATATACTATCATATATTACATCGTATATAGTATCTACATAATCATCATATATACTATCTACATCATATACACTATCGTATATACTATTATTATATTACATCATGTATAATATCTACATAATCATCATATATACTATCTACATCATATACACTATCATATATACTCTCATTATATTACATAATATACTATCAGCATAATCATCGTATATACTATCATATATACTATCAGCATAAACATGAGATATGCTATCATATATACTATTTTATATTACATCGTATATACTATCTTCATAATCATCATATATACTATCTACGTATATACTGTCATATATACTGTCATTATATTACATCATATATCTACATAATGATCAATCCGTTTATATAATCACACCGCTTATCAGTCATATATTACTATTCAAAATGAGACAAATTTTCATTTGACTTTGCCTAAATGTTTGCTACTTTGTTAGGCTAAATGTCAACTCTTATTGGCTTATCTAATGTCAAATCTTGTATGGGGCACCTAGTGAGTATCACACTTAACTGGTAACAACAAACCAGATTTGACCTCATACAACTACTAACCTTTTTAGCTTGATTAGGTGATTCATTTCTTTACAGCTAACCAACACTTTGCAAGCTATTTAAAGCACCCAAATATTTTTAGTTTGGAAGAATCTTTTTTGAAGATAATAATCATTTAAAGATACAAAACTTAGTAAATATCCCATACATTACAGAAAGCGAAGGCCGGGGTGCCTCGTGGTATTCTGAGAGTGATGGATCGAGTTTGCCTCGAAAACGGCGCGAATTCAACAGAGGGTCGCAAGAATTCTGAAGCGACGATACGCCTTCCACAACCACGATGAGAGACAGACTAAGACCACCCGTCGATGGACGCTGAGCCAACGTGCGACATGCGTTCCTGTGGCTTAATTTCTCGCGCTGCCTCTTAAAATCCAAGCGGCTACCAATTTTATGTTAATAAAACAAATAATAAAAAGAAATGGTTCTTTTCGTTTATGTCGTAGTATGGAGACCCAGAGACGACACAGAAGGCAACAAATAGCTGGGGTGAGAAGAACAACTGAAACTGGAACTCAGCTCTCCGATTAAAATTTCCGAGCCATTATCCATTATACCAACCGGACCTCCAACCTTACAGCACCTGGTATTCCAACGCAGTCACCCATCGGTGATCGTACGGGAACCGGTGTTTCAATGGGATCTAGCCGTAAGCGTCCCGAGCCTCTACTCATTACACCCCCTGCACATCTACGTGTAGCAGCACACAGATAGATGTATACATTCTGAAATAGACACAGGGAGATTGAAATATTAGGTTGGTGCAAAAATAATGTCGTTTTCTCACATAGTAACATATGTGAGAAAACGACATTATTTTTGCACCAACCTAATAGATAGATAGATAGATAGATAGATAGATAGGTTGAAATCGATACAAACGATATACAAAAAATAAATAGGAAATTACTACAAATATAGTATAAATCATTTTCTTGCGCTATAAAAAGGGTTACTCTGAATCCTAAACAGATTTTATGCTAGAAATCAAAGTCAAATGACTCTTAAACTACGATAAGGTCTCGTCACGCGAATCAATGTTTTAATGGTATATAATCGGAAGCTCCTGATTGTTGATTTTATAATCTGGCCACCTTTGTTGCGTTATTCATGTCGACTTGTGATGATGGAACGAATTCTCTACTTAGTTGCAATGGTCAAACGGAACCGAGTCACTAATCACTTTGTTAGGTTGACGAATTTTATTGTGAGCCATCCCTTGTTTGGGGCTCCCAGCGAGGACGAAATCACGACCGTAAACAAACTTTAGTAGACTTGATCGCAATTCTAAGGAGCATCGTCCCTTTTTAGAAAGATACACAAAACACATGAATATAGCATGCAAGTGAGTTTGTACTATAGTTCAGAGAAATTTAAGATGAACGAAACGGACAAAATTCGCCAAACTAGCAAAAAATCACGATATCGAGTTGTGTAACACACTGACATCGCAGAGGGCACCACATTTGCTGCAGTAGCAGTTGTGTGTCTTGGGCAAGACAGCCTGACGCAGCCCAACTCACTCCAAGTTAGTTTTGAATTATCAAAGACCGGTTGCCAGACAAAGCTATAGAACACATTCTGTGCTGCTATTTACAGATAGCCGGGTAGAGGAAGAAGAGGTGGATTCATACCTTTCCCCCTAAAATGTAATGAACTTGACTGGAATTCGAACTCCGCGCTTTGGTTCCTCAATCCGAACCGCTACTCTTTATGCCACCAACAACTGACACTTATTTTATTTAAATACTGATAGACTTAGTTAAAACCGTACCCATCCACCATCACCATGTATTGCTGCCCTATGTTTTAGAATGGAATTTTTCATTGGTGTGTCTTGAAAAAGTTTCAACTTGCAACTCAAGACCGACTTCCTGTTCGTTCTCAAGCAAGCAATTCTTTTGGTGTTTTCAGAAACGATTGAAGTTTAAGAATATCCCGACTCCATTGTCTATTGATCAAAGAATTATCCTCATATCTCAGATGACAGGTTACCTGGTACAGGAAGCAGGTTTTGGAATTTTAAAAGTGGCAACAAGCCGAGTTGAGATGAAGGTTAAGAATGACTCTTCCGAAGCAGCGGGAAAACAAATGACGTCATTGTCACGTGAGAGCAGAAATGTAAAAATAATCTCGTTTCAAGACTAATTAGTGGCGCCAGTCTCTCAAGAAAGCGCCGTGCGAAGAAACCGTTGTTACCCAGAAAGAATGCAACAGACCAGTTGAAATCTCTGTCAGTTTATGTTTGGCATCAATCCCAGAATGTTGGACATCTTCTCTGAACTGATGTCCTATTTTGATTGTCTCCTTGAAATGCTGAATCCAAAGACGACTCCGAAGATTCAATCGATAATTTGTATCTACCAGAGAATCTATGAGGGAATGGTAATAGTGATATAAGGCATTTCCTTATAAGCAAATATACGCTCTTCTTTAGCTGAGCGGCTATTGTTACTGTCGGTTGAAATTTATAAAATCTTTTTTTTTAGGAAAATAGGTTTCCCAAGCACAGTAGCTGTTATCGCTCTTTCCGGTACTGAAGGGAGTTTCCTTCCTAACCTTTTTTTTGAAGCAATATGGAATTACAATATATGATTATGTCATTATTTTCTCTTTGGGTTACATGTTATGTAAACTTTAGTGGTTGAAAGTTATCTCATTTCTGTTATTTCGTATTGTACTTTGGGACTCTCTCGGTTCGAAGCATGATTGGTCCCACTAAGATATACAGGCTTCAATCGTTCAAGACCATATTTAACCATTGCTCTAAGAAAAACTACAGTATGATGTTCAGAGTTTAGATAATTCTGAACGGATTTGGTATCGTACATCACATTCATGTGAGGCTAATTAAGAACATCAGATGGAGTTATTGTTATGGGACCTTACCCATAATAACATAATGGACTATTCCATACGTAATAAATACTGCGCCTCAAGAGGAAGCAGGGAGTTCAGTCTGAAGTCGTAAAGGAGATACTAGCAAAAATGTAGAAGTGCCAAAAGAAGCACAAAGTAAGACCGCCGAGAAATTGCCCTCATGTTGGAAGTCCCCCCCAAGTTGTATTTTGAACATGGCGGATTTCTTGGATAAGGCGAAGGGGTACGCCCATCTTGTTAATAAAGATGGGTTCGTCGATATTGTCCAGGAAATAGATGTGTTCGCAAAGAGAATGGTGACCGTTTTTGTGGTGGATAAGAAAACTAGAAAGATTTGTCGCTCCACAAAAGACACTGTGATTAAATCACTTTTGTCCCTGGGGATAAAACCCCAAAGAGTAATAAAGGGTAGAGGGTTCTTCATGTGGGACATTCTGCTACCCACCCCAGAAGATTGCCTGGACATGGCCAAAAAGGAGTTAATAACGAAAGATTTTATAATCAGAACAGAATACGAAGGCCGCAGGCGGACCAGGGTAGCCGTCTTTGAAGTTCCTCCTCAAATTTCGGGAGAGCTCCTGGCTGCATTTTTTATGCAGTTCGGCGAAATTTTAGGGGCTCTCTCCGACAATTTGAACGGGGGATGGACTTTTGATATAATGCTCGACCAGAAGGCCTTCAAGTCCGTCCCCAACTGTTTGGAGTATGGCGACCGGAAAATGCCGGTCATAGTGACCGGTAGAAGACCAACTTGCTGGAGGTGTGGAGAGACTGGTCACCTTTCCTCCTCCTGCCCAGGAAAGAAGGCCCCTGGAGTTCCGGTCGCTGGCGACCAAAATCCCCCCTTGGCCGAGAAGCTAAAATCCGCGGCGCCTGTAGTGGGCCTAGCTGCGAGGCGGACCGGTGAGGAAAATCCCCCGGTTGGGCCCAGACCCACATTACCCCCGAAACCGACGCCTGCCACAAGTGTGGATAAGGAGAAGGAGGAGGGGGAATGGCGCCTCGTAGTTAGGGGCAAGGGGAAGACCCAAACAGCGGTTCTTCAGTCCCAACATGACACCGGGGACAAAGTCACCTACAGCCCCATTCCCTCTACCAGCTCCGAGGGCGACGCCTCGGCGTCTTATGCAAATACCGCAACAAAAGCCCAGAAACTTAACGAGCCAAGTTGGGAAAAGATTTTGGACCTCAAAAAACTGAAAGAAAAGTTGGAGATAAAGCGGGGCAAAAGTCAAAAATCGCTGGGGGCACCGGGCCCCCTATCCTCTGCCCCGTCTTCCCCTTCTTCATCTAAAAAGACTTTCATAAAACCACCTCCGCCCAAATCTGCATCAAGCTCACCAGCAAAATCTCGTCATTCTTCTAAACCATCGCCGGTGAGGACGCCTACCGGGTGGACACCATCTACTACCCCCAATGTCACACCCATGTCAACTCCCATACATTCACCTCAAAAGAAAAGGTTAAGAAGTCCAGATGCACAACCCATTACCGACAAAAAAAAGAAAAAGCTCAAACCACCGTATCTCCCAGGGGAAGACGTCTGCCGCGTATCCCGGGACCAGGCGGAAAGGGTCTTTGGCCAGACTAGGAACCCCAAAGACTTAAAAGTTCTATGGAACTTCCAAAAAATTAATGGTGTCGACGTAGATAAACCGGAAAATTTCCCGTCGGCAGGAAGAGTGTTGACAGTAGTTAGAACTGGCCCGGGTACGCGGGAGATTTGGGGCATGATAGAGGAGGCCCAGTCGTTACTCAAAATGGTGCCCCCAGCTGCCTATCTTCTAGACCCTGAAACGAATGAATCCGATCAAAAACTCAAAGTGAGGGTCCCAGTTTTTGTTCACCCATCCCTTTATAGAGCCCTCAAACTTACTTACCCCTCGGACATCGGCGGCTTGTCTCAAGATGATACCGTCGAAAATGAGATGGCGTCCGGATCTATGGGACGAGCTGTCGGTGTCCTCACCCCAGCCATGTTCTATCCTGAAGGACAACCCTAATCGGCTTGACAATGGCACTCTGGTTAGCTAGTTTAAATGTCCGGGGCCTGAGGTCCGAGTCTCACAGGAAGAGGAAAATCGAAGCGCGTCTAAGCGACATATCGCATGCGTCACGTTGCCGGATAAGCGGACCGTGACTACAAACGCGGGCATATGTGAGGTGTTTCGGGACTACTTTCAGGATCTTTTCACCAGGGAGCCCGGTCTGAGCTCTGCTCAGTTCGACGCCTATTTAGCTGACTTTCCCTGCCTTTCGGCAGCTGAAGCGGCTAGGTGCGAGAGTCCCATTACAGAGTCGGAGATCTGGGAAGCGCTGAAGCAGGTTGGCCTGGATAAGTCTCCGGGATTAGATGGTCTTCCCTACGAAGTGTACTTGAGGTTGTCGCACGTTTTTGTTCCTTTGCTGGAACTGATTTACAACTACTGGATGAAGCAGGGGTCTTTACCCCAACGCTTCACCAGGGGTGTGATCAAGTTGCTGCGTAAGGACAAGGACGGTGGGGATGGGTTAGGGAACTTTCGCCCTTTAACGATGTTAAACACTGACTTAAAGATTTTGGCGAAGATCTTAGCCAACCGTTTGCAGCTTGTCCTGTCTAGTCTGATTGGCCCTGAACAGACTTGTGCTGTGAAGGGGAGGACTATTCAGGATAACCTTCATATGGTTATATTGATCTTAGAAGAAGTCGACAGTGAATCCGCGCTGATCAATTTAGATCAGTCCAAGGCCTTCGATAGGGTTGACCATCGATTTCTGGAGGCTGTCCTTTCGGCTGCCGGTTTCAGAGCCGACTTTCGCTCCTGGATCCGACTTTTGTATGCGACCCCCGGTGCGCTGGTGGAAGTGAATGGGGTAAGGTCGAAGCCTTTCGTATTGTCTCGCCCCATCAGTCAAGGTTGTCCGCTCTCGCCTCTGCTTTACGTTCTTGCGTTGGAACCATTCCTTCGCAAGTTGAAGGCGAATCCGGTCCTGCGCGGAATTTCCCTGCCTGGGGCTTCCACCTCAGCCAGGTATTCTGCCTATGCTGACGACGTTTCGGTTCTTGTGTCGAGCAGAGCCGAGATTGACGAAGTCGGCAAAGAGATCGGTGGGTATGAGATGGTGACAGGGGCCAAGATCAACCGCGATAAGTCTGTGGGCTTGCGGTTGGGTGCGTGGAAGGGAGTTTCTCTTCCCGGACCTTTCCTCTGGACGGATGGGCCGATCAAGATACGCGGCGTCTGGTTCGGTCCTGATCTCCAGTTGGAAATGAATTGGTCGGAGGTGCAAGGGAAGCCCGAGATCGCGGTTAATCTGTGGTCTCGGAGGAGACTTTCCCTGAAGGGAAGAGCGGAGGTATGTGTTTCACACATATATCCGATCCTCCTTTACCGACTTTCTGTGCTTCCGCTCCCGTATGCCAGACTAATGTCATTAGTCCGGACCTTGTTCTCTTTCTTGTGGAGAGACAAGGCCCCTATGGTAACTCGCGAGATCTGTTGCCTTCATCCCTCTGAGGGCGGTCTGGGTATGCCTAGCATTGAGATTCGTCAATATATGCTTCGCATTACCTTTCTAGACCGAATGTGTCGCGGATTGGATGAGGTGGGCACCTTTTGGAAAGAAGATGTCCGAAAACATTTCCCATCCCTGAGAAGTGTGCACTCGTGCGAGGAGGAGGCCGGCCGTAGACCTCGTGCCGAGTGCGCCTTCTACCGCGAATGTCGTAGTGCTTTGAAGCTCCTCTTACGGACGACGGATGGCCTCTCCGACGCCCAGGCGTTGTCTCGTAAGGCATTGTATCAATTGTTAGTCAGGGGGTCCGTTCAAGATGATCTGATCGACGAGCTCGGTCTTACGAAGCAGGAGGCTCGCTCGATATGGCCTTGGGCGCCTGGGTTGAAATGTCTCAATAACGATGAGGCATCACTCACCTGGCTGATGATTCGTGGGGCCCTCTGGGTCGGCAAGAGACTCTGTTCAGCAGGTTTGGAGAAATATCCAAACTGTCTGCACTGGGGAAGTCGAGACCATTGGTCACGCCTTTTTTCAGTGCAAGACGGTAGTGCCGTTGTGCAAGTTTGTTGAAGGCCTCATGGTTCGCATGCTGCAGGGAAAGTTCTTTGTCCTGGAAGCCAGTTCTGTTTGTAGCAATGTGGTGCCGCAATTGACGAAGGCTGAACACTATGTGTTCTGTTGCTTACTAGGGATTATGAGAGTCGTGATTTGGACGACGCGTCAGAAGGGATTCCATGAGGGCGAGAAGTTCACCTCTTCCCAACTGATCTTGTACTTTAAGCATCAGCTTAAAGTCAAGATTAGGACGGAAAGGCGGCGGCTCACCTCATCGGAATTTGGCAAAAGGTGGGTGAATCTTGCGCGAATGTGTAGAGTGAAAGGGGCTGACCTAGAGTGGCACTTGGATGTCGGTTAGGTACAGGATTTGTCCTAACAGGGTTGAACATAGGCAACCCACCCAGATTTTAGGTTAGACTAGGTTTTCGATTTTTGAATCTTTAGTTTTCCCTTTTTTCTAGTAAACTTATCTAGGGTATGCATGCGCATTGGTCCCTTTTATTTCTGTCCCTATTTTCCTTTTGTTTTAATTCCCCATCCCCTCCCTCGTTAGGTGGTCAGTGACTTCAGTTCTCTGGTGGATGCGGGGCGCCTTTCGTTTCGTGTGTGTGCTTTTTCGTATTTGTTGTTGTGTATGAATGTGTGTGTGTCTGTGTGAATGCTTGGAGGAATGAATGTTTTTTCTTATTTTTCTTAGCCCCGCATCGATTTCGTCTAGTTAACTGATTTTGCTGCCACATTTATGGTTTGTGGGGGGGTTTATTACTAACACAGTTTTGTTTAGTTTTTATTGTAAATACTTAAGTCATATTGTATATACTCATTTGGGGATCTTTTAAAAGTTGTTATTTTATTGACCCTACCCCCCACAGACAATTTTTGTACATAAGGGGACTAGTTAGGACTTCATAGAGAATTTGAGGCATTATGGTGGACGTAGTAAGAAAGGTAGGAGTGAATGTGTTGTTTTGGTGATTGGAATATTGTTAGTTTGTTTGGGTCCGTGTCTGGTACTAGCTAAGTTTAGATTTAAGACAGAAGAAGACCGTCATTCCCCATCCCCCTTTTAGGCCTTGTGCCACATTTTATACATATTGTATAAATAAATATCGTTCAGTCTGAAGTCGGGCGAGCGTCTGATCGGCTGATCGGTTGAACTCTCTGCCTTCGGGGGGAGAGGAACCCGAACTACGCTACGCCGAAGAGCGGATTCTCTTTCGGGGAAGTAAACCGGCCCTGGACCCGTTTATACGGGTTCAATGGGCATATTTTTGGCCGAGCCCACGGGCTCGGAGATCCCACGTTAAACCGGCCTTGTGCAACATGATGCCCTCGTGGGCGGGTGGGGGGCGCTAAATACCGTTCAGTCTGATGTCGGATATGAAAAAAATCACATGGTAAATAGATTTTTAGGCAGCTTTTGCAAACGACTTTCTGGTGATAAAAAGGTGAATAATACGCAACCTCATCATTTAGGCAATCCAGCTTTAGGAATATGAGTAGATATTTTATGAAGAACATATTTTCTCGAATTTCTTTTCTTCTTCTTCTTAGACTGCGAAGGTCCTTTGTTGAACACAGGCCTTCCTTATATTTATGGGGGAAAGAAAGGGCCATTACTGTAACGTGTTGGTCCAATGCGTGTTGGTAGGTTAGGATGTGACACCTTTGAATGATGCAAGAAACATGAAGAGAGTTCCACAGTTGAGAAGTGCGAGAGAGTAAACTATTAGAATAGAAGTTACGGTGACATTTAGCTAATTCAAAAGTAAAAAGAGGAGACTTAGTTACTGTTTTGACACAAGGAAATGGTTAAAGAAATAACAAAACAAGTGTTACAGATATATCATATATTAAACAGTAAGTACAACAGGAGACTAGTGAGTGTGTGTCGGATGGCCAGCGTTCAATCTATTCGACTGTTAATATTTAACAGCCCCCCCCACTAGGGTATATCTGGCACAAGGTCGGTTTATTGTGGATACTCCAAGGCCGTAGGCTCTGCCAAAAATATTCCTTTTGAACCCGCCTAAACATGATGCCCTCGTGGGGGGGGGGGGTGACTAAATACCGTTCAGTCTGATGTCGGACGACCAGCTGACCTGCTGATCGATTGAACTCTCCGCCTTCGGGCGGGGAGGAATCCGAACGACGCTACGCTGAAGGGCGGAGTCTCTTTCGGTGGGGTAAACCGACCCTGAATCCGTTCATACGGGTTGAAAGGGCATATTTTGGGCCGGGCGCAACGCTCGGAGATCCCTCTTTAAACCGGCCTTGTGCCACATAATGCCCTCGTGGGAGCGGGGGTGACTAAATACTGTCCAGTCTGAAGTCGGGCGACCGGGTGATTGGCTGATCGTTTGAACTCTCTGCGGGTGGGGAGGAACCCGAACGAGGCTCGGAGATCCTACGTTAAAACGGCCTTGTGCCACATGATGCCCTCGTGGGGCAGTGACTAAATACTGTTCAGTCTGAAGTCTGGAGTGAGGTCTGTCAGAAGTCCGTCAGGAGTCTGTCGGTCAGTCAGAGCGAGCGAGTCAGTCAGTCGAGTCAGAGGCAGACCGAAACAGAGTCGTGTTCAGACAATTACTACTAAACCTGATTGTTCGTACTAACATTTTTCTTCTTCTCTGTATATATTCCTGTTTGTAATATATCTGTGTTATTCCATATCCGCCTTCGAGTTCTTCTTTATTGATTCTACCTTGGACTATCAGCGTGGAACAAGGAACCGGGACATAACACTTATGGGGTGCTTTCTCTATTTTGGTTAAGTATTTTGGTAACCTGGCATATATAGATGGAACCAGAATAGAAGTACATTCATAGATATGCACAACAGACAGAGAGGAAGAATTTGTTGATTGATTTTTTCCGGTTTATCAACACTTCGTGAGTTTTTTTTTTTTTTTTTAAATCGAAGTATACAGAAACATATTTTGATTTAAAACGTATTTTGATTTTCCAGGTACACGCCTTACTATTTAACCCATATATGGGGGAATGGAATTATACATTTCTCAAAATTATTTTTAGGTAAATGAATGTGAGGATCCTGTACGAAATTCGAACTCGTTTCGCCGACTTCTAATTAAATTCTAATTTCTATTGATTTATTGATTCATTCATTCGTTTATTACGGCTTATCAACCCTTTGCAGGTTATTTAAAGCCAGAAGATATTTTCAGATTGTAATTTTTTTTTGAGATAATAATAGTTAGGATATAGATGTCTTACTAATTAACCCTTAGCGGGGGGATTCATACCTTTTCCAGTGGTATTTGAGCGTAAGTGAATATAAAGAACCCAAAAGGAATTAGAACATTGCTCGCCGATTAAAAATTTCAAGCCATTATCGCTTACGCCACCCACACATCCAAGCTTACAGCAGCGGGTAATCCGAAGCAGTCACATCTCGAGGTACTAACTAGGCCCGGCGTTGCTTCATTTCTGTGATCGTACGTGAACCGATGATTCAACGTGATGTGACTCTAAGCCTTCCGAGCAGGTATCCATTACACCGACTGTACACTCATCTGTAGGAAGACACAGACAGATGTGAGCAGACTGAAATAGACATGATCAGACTGAAATATATGCATAGATAGGAACAGAATTAGATAGATAGATACGATCAGAGAAGAATAGACAGATAGATATTTATGAACAGACAAGGATAGATAGATAGATAGATAGATAGATAGATAGATAGATGGATAGAAAAATGTATGAAAACAGATAGATACATACATACATATATAGATAGATATAAAGAGAATGAGATAGATAGATTCGAACATACAAGAATAGATAGATATTTATGAACAGACAAGAGTAGATAGATAGATAGATAGATAGATAGATAGATAAAAAATGTGTGAAAACAGATATTTATGAAGAGACAAGGATAGATAGAGACATAGAGAGAGAGAGGGGGAGAGAGAGAAAGAGATAGATAGATAGAGAATGAGATAGATAGATAGATAGATAGATAGATAGATAGATAGATAGATAGAAAAATGTATGAAAACAGATAGATATATAAATACATATAAAGATACATATAAAGAGAATGAGATCGATAGATAAATAGATAGATAGATAGAAAGAAAGAAAGAAAGAAAGAAAGAAAGAAAAATGTATGAAAATAGAATGATAGATAGGTAGATACAGACGCACATATAAGGAGAATGAGGTAGATAGATAAATAGATAGATAGATATAAAATTGTATGAAAACAGATAGATTGATAGAAAGGGAATTAGATATAAAGAGAATGAGATAGATGGATGGATAGATAGATATGGTCAAACTGAGATAGATAGATAGATAGATAGGAACAAGAAATTACAATAGAAAACTAAATATGAAAATGTATTGCAAAAAGTTTGCTTTCGCTCATGGAATACAAAAAGGGTCACTCCCAATCCTGAACAAATTTTATGTTGGAAATAAAAACCAAGTAACTATCTTACACTACGATATGGCCTCGTCACGCATGGCAAAAACAATAAAATTATGGTTTTAATGACTGCCTTTGTCCGTGATGTTTGTATTAGATCAGTCGCCAGATTTTTACCTCATAGAAAATCATACGGGCGCATATTTCAAACAAACTGGTTGAATGAAAATTTGAAAGTACTGAACAAACTTTGGAATCGGTTAGTGACAAATGGATCAGAACTGATGCCGCTTCTTCCCAACAACTGCTTCTTTATGGAATATAAACCAGGCAGGATGTTTTCTCAATCACTATAAATCTTGACCTCTTCATTTCTAGGGGTGACATTTATATTTCCAGCATAATCCTATAAATTTCACTCCTTGCCTCGTCTTGCGCTGATATAATACTACACAGTAATCCTCTACTCTTGAAAATTCATATGAAAAAAAAATCACATGGTAAATAGATTTCAGGCAGCTTTTGCAAACGACTTTCTGGTGATAAAAAGGTGAATAATACGCAACCTCATCATTTAGGCAATCCAGCTTTAGGAATATGAGTAGATATTTTATGAAGAACATATTGTCTCGAATTTCTTTTCTTCTTCTTCTTCTTAAACTGCGAAGGTCCTTTGTTGAACACAGGCCTTCCTTATATTTATGGGGAAAAGAAAGGGCCATTACTGTAACGTATTGGTCCAATGCGTGTTGGTAGGGTAGGATGTGACACCTTTGAACGATGCAAGAAGCATGAAGAGAGTTCCACAGTTGAGAAGTGCGAGAGAGTAAACTATTAGAATAGAAGTTACGGTGACATTTAGCTAATTCAAAAGTAAAAAGAGGAGACTTAGTTACTGTTTTGACACAAGGAAATGGTTAAAGAAATAACAAAACAAGTGTTACAGATATATCATATATTAAACAGTAAGTACAACAGGAGACTAGTGAGTGTGTGTCGGATGGCCAGCGTTCAATCTATTCGACTGTTAATATTTAACATCCCCCCCACTAGGGTATATCTGGCACAAGGTCGGTTTATTGTGGATACTCTAAGACCGTAGGCTCTGCCAAAAATATTCCCTTTGAACCCGCCTAAACAGGTTCAGAGACTACCTCCCCACACGAAACTTTGCCCTGCGGCAAATCCTCGACAGAGAGACGAGGCAGAGAGTTCGACAATTGAACAATCTGTGCGTCTGTTAATATTTAACAGCCCCACCCCCACGAGGGTGTGTGTGGCACAAGGCCGGTTTATTGTGGGTACGCCGAGGCCGTAGGCTCGGCCAAAAATATTCCCTTTGAACCGGCCTAAACGGGTTCAGGGACAGTCTACCTCCCCGGACGAAACTTTGCCTTGCGGCAAAGCCACGTCCGCGCTCTTCTCTGCTCGAGGCAGAGAGTTTCGACAGTTACGGACAATCTATGCTACTTTTCCCCGCAAGACCTTCCCTCCTACTAATCTTCTAGTAGGCCGAAGAGTCCAACATAGACTCTTTAGAGGGAGGACACCATAACAGTTACCAATCCAGTAGTACGCTTAGATCCATGCGATCGAAGTACAACAGAGGATATCACGTTCGAACAATTGCTACGAAATTTCTTATAGAAAAGCAGTGGGAAGCCACATCGCGTCGGTGGGAAAGTAACAAGTCGATATCCCATGTCAGGACCATTAGCATTATAGATCCTTGCTTGGATTTTGCTGAAAATCACGAAATATTGAGCGGGAACACCAACACAGATATGGAATGGATGAATAGTAGGTCTGTCTGAAAAGTAAAGGGACTGGTATCACAGACAATTTATTTCAATTCTAAACACCAAACTATTCTAAACACCAAACTATTCTAAACACCAAACTACCTGTTTTTCGCCTTCAAAATACTCCCCTAATACATTTGTTCATCCTTTTCTTCCACACTTCTATGTACTGCTAGAAGGATTCTTCTCAGTACTACTAGAAGGATTCTTCTTGGATGCCCCTCAGCTTTACCGTCAAGTCGTCTTGATGGCATCCATGCCGTCAAAACGAATCTCCTTGACGATCCCCTTAAAATTGGGGAGATGAAAAAGTCACACGAAACAAGATCAGGGAAATAGGGGAGGTTGTTCCAGTACGGCGATGTTCTTTTCGGCCAGGAACTGCCGGATACTAAGAGCGTTGTGAGCAGGTGCAGTGTCGGGGTGAAGTAACAACGATTTCTCCTCTCATGACTCTCGAATGTGAAAAAAATGTAATGGTTACAGAAATCTAAGATTACAGTTATATACTCCAAAGATATTATGTTAGATGGTAGCACAATCCGCTTTTTAATCTTTCCCCAAGAGCTCACACAGCACACTTAGTTCCACTACTTTTCAGACAGACTTCGTATAGAGGCACACAATGGATTCTGTCGAAATGAATTCGGCTGGATCGACACTCTAAATCAACTTTCCTTGGAAGTCATACAAAATTGAGTAAACACCATCGTTTAGACCAGGTGTTCTTAACGTGTTGGGTACTACTCCTCTTGGGATTGGTGAAAAGATCCAGGGTATTTTCAGGTAAAAATGGGTTGTAGGAGATAATTTCTCGTCTATTTTACAGAATCTACAGGAGAAAAAACTTTACACTTACAGAACACGTATGATTTATTTATATTTCGGTCGAGCTAGCTCGGACATTCGGGAGTCTATCAGGACGAATATCACGGTCCTGCGTCAAGGTCAGAAGATCATTAGGGTGGCATTTTGTGACAGTGCAGGTGGTTGTTGGGCGACCATTCCGTCTTGCTCTATGCCTAGGAGTCCAGAGCAGTAGATCACTGGCATGTTCTTTTTATGCTCACCAGCAGTGCCACGTTAAGCATATTCGTTCTTGTAAGACTGTAGGGATATCATGGCTGGCTTCATACAGATATGATTTAGTTGGATGTTGTCTCCAGGAGATGTTAAGTGTAGCTCTTAGCATCCGAGGGGAGCTTCCATCATGCTTGACTCTTGGATTTAATGTAATATCCAAACAGGGGTTCCATACTTTATAACCACCTCTACAGAGGCTCGAAAAAATTTCAGGTAAATCGATTTTTCAGATTCTATCCATTAATTTCAGACAACCTCAAACGGAGATGCACGATTTACAACTAATGAAATTAATGTAAAAGTTATACCCAAATGTGTAATTTTATTTTTATTCTGCTGGCTGAAGTTAAAAGCCGAAACATCTGTTGGTATCTTGCTCGTCGTCACAAAAGATATACACGCCATATCAAGCAGCCGACATCTGTAGGGGACAATGCTGGTGGTTGATAGGTTTTGCGATAACATATCGCCACGTTTTTAGTCTACTGTTTTAGTAATTTTTGAATTTGTAATATACCTAGTGTAGAAAGAAGGTTTTCGGGATAAGACCTAGTTGGCCGCAGAGGGAAATATTGGGGTATCACTTTTGCCTCTTACATATAGACGGATACGTAACTTTGTAGAGAAAGGGGCAGCTTAGCTGTGATGGTTTTTCTCTATTAGCGACTGGGTACGAAATGATACTTGTAATTAAATAAATGGGACGCTATATTCGTGGAAGTAATTTCACTGGATTTATTTTAATCATTTCCCCCAAAATAAGCCGCTAAAACGCTAATTATAAAACCCAAACCTTTGTATCTTGTTGAAGGATAAAGAGGGATTACATGTCAGCTAGACCAGGCAGTCAACAGGGGTCAATTCTCGAGGGTACAGAAACTGAGAAAACGTTTCTGGGTAGAAGCGACAATGAAAACAGAACAGAATTAGCAGAAACAGACGACTGGCGTTGTATTTACATTTTTCAAGATCAAGTTTAACCGGAAATCAAAAAAAAAAAAAAAAAATTGGAAGAACATCCCGTATTTTACTCGGGTAAATATAGATCTTACTCGGACTACAGCAGGTTTTAGAAGAACGGTACTCCTGACGACAGTACCTATGGTAACGAGTTTAGATAGAAATAGAGGATCAATAAGTTCATTCTGATCTTTCTCTCTATATGCGGTTACGAATTTACGGCCATATCACATTCAAACACCGGTTCCCGTATACTAACCGAAGTTAAGCAACGTCGAGCCTGATGAGTACCTTGGGAATACCAGGTACTGTAAATTTGGATGTTCGGGTGGTTTTAAATGGGCAATTGTACAGAATTGTTAATCGAAAGAGCAGAGTTTTAATTTCATTTGGATTCGTTATATTCACTTGCGCGCAAATAGCTGTGGGAAAAATATGGATCCCCCACTCCCCTACCCCAAAGATATAGATTAATTAGTAAGACTTCTATCGCTAAATCGATATTATTTTAAAATAAGAACTCTTATAATATACATTTTTTTCAGGTTTAAAATATTCTGTAATGGGTTGATAAGCCGTAAAAAAACGAATCAATGAATAAATGTATCCTGTTGTCTCACTTCTTTCTTTTATCTCCTTTCACGGTCATTAGGAGGACTGGCATTGCGTAGTATTTCAGCACGTTTTTCTTTTAATGACGTAACAGCGTTGTGTCAAAATTCTCTAGAGAAAACGCAAGTATTGTAAAAAAAAAAAAAAAAAAGGAATCGTCGAAACAGAAAGTACTGTAGTACTGAAAATGAATGCAATTATCATAAAGGTTAGCATTCGTTCTTTGGAATTTCTTTTTCGTTTTAATGTTGGTAATTCCAGAAACTTCTTGGAAAAAATACTGGATTCTTCACAGATGTGAAGAGATGGCAAATGATAATAACAGAATTCCGACCACCTTACTGGACCCCCCCCCCCCAAAAAAAAAACAAGAAAAAACTATTAGGTTGGTGCAAAAATAATGACGTAATAATGTCGTTTTTTGACGTTAAAAAATACGTCAAAAAACGACATTATTACGTCATTATTTTTGCACCAAACTAATACTAATACTAATAAACAAAAAACAGCGTTCTTGACTTTTTTCCACCGAGGCCAATGTATTGATCATGAGAGGGTGGTGTCTATGTAGATGCAATACATATTCATAGTTTGGATAAAAAAAGATCTTTAAAAAAAGAAATTAACATCATTTACGAGGCATTTTAAAATGAAAGGCACAAGATAAATATTGCGAAAAAACAAAAAACAATGCTCAGAAATTGGAATGAATGTAGGGATAGCAAGTTCCCTAAATCCATTATAAAAATTCAGGATTTGGAATTAGTAAATAATAAACACTTCAAATAGGTCTGTGTATGGATCAGTTATGAATACAGGAGATAAGAAACTTGAGCATGGAATAGGTTGCGTTCGAGTTAGTTTCCCACAACACCACAACATGCTACAAAAACAAAACACTAATCTAAAAAAATCGAGTCATATTCTTAAAAAAAAACGGTCCGATGAAAGCTTTTATACGGATGTCACGCAGGACACCAAATATGTTTAGAAATATCTAAAATGTCAGCTACATACAGTCGCTTTCTCAGGTTTCGATCGAATGAAGCCTGTATGTCTTGCCTATGACCACACTTAGAACATGGCGGACTGGCGCTAGAAAATCAGGAAGAAAGAACTGAACCAAATAAGTGAAGGCACAGAAATATTGACGTTCTACACGACATGGAACAAAAGTTTAAGAAGCCTCCATTAATACTTGAAAGAGCAATAACAGCTATTGGACTTAAGCAACATAATCCCCTGAAAGATTTTTTTAAGAGAAAGTTTTTATAAATTTCAGTTGGCAATCACACTGGCTGCTCGGGCAGTCACTGTCGAAAGATACGATGTATAGAAACGGTTAATATTACAATTACAATTTTAGTGTTCAATAAACGTCGTTCATATTTACCATTGAATTAGGTGCATTAAAAATGAATGAGGTGATGCTGAAAAATGAATGTTTGACTGTAAAGCAAACGGACTATTACTGTTAGACTATAAACTTCTTGATGCAGTTGCGTAGATGTATGAAGGAGAGCTAGACGGTGAGACAGATAGATGTTAATAAATTGAAATAGGTATATGGGAACAGATTGTGATATATGCAGAGAATCAGAGTGAGAGAAATTAAGAGAAATAAAGTAAGATAGATTGACAAATGAAGACAGTTGTAAATAGGCTGAAATAAATAGAGACAAATTGATATCTATCAACGGACAGAACTAAATGGATTAGAATAGACTAAATATATATATATATATATATATATATATATATATATATATATATATATATATATATATATATATGTGAAAAGTGTGTGTATATAAATATAAATAAATATATATATATATATTTAAAAATATTTTTTGTGGTACAAAACTTTATTACGGCGTTAAAAACAAGAATATTTTTTACATTGGACCATGATGTTATTAAAATAAAATACCATCCGACCGGTTTCGCCCCCTCTCTTCAGAGCTGTAAACGGGGGAAAAATTATGAAAAAAAAAATATGGGTGACGTGAATGAACGGAAGGGACAGTTGTAACACCTAAAGATGCTAGAGACCCAGAAGAGCAAGCCCAAGCAAACAATCCCTTTGTTTACAAAGAGAAGGTTGCCCAGACCTGATAAACAGCGTCTCCAACACCTTCAGATGAAACAACAAGTGTGAAGTGGACAACACAGAAAACCAATTCACACTGAAGTCCACCGCACAACCAGGACTATTTATGAAATGATCCGCTATAGATGACCCGTATGTATTTCGATCATTGATGTTCTAGTTCGTAGAACACCTTCCTTATATACTACTACAGTGTATAGGAAGTCTACTTTCACGGGTCTTTACACTCGTTGGGATTCCTTTTGTCCCAAACAGCAAAAGATTAATTTAATTAAGTCTTTGACCAATAGGGCATTGAGGATTTGCTCAGATGACACTTTGAAAGATGAGATTAAGTTTTTAACTAACATCTTTACAAGTAACGGTTATCCTTATGATATCGTCCAAATGGTTATTCGGCAAAAGTTAAACCTGTGCTTCTTAAAAAATGTCCCGTTTATTTACGAGTGCCATATTTTGGTAGGGATAGCGAAATGTTGGCTAAGCAAATTTCATCGAGTTCTAATCAATGCTATTTTGCAGCGAATGTACGTGTTGTGTTTAAAACAAGATCTGTTCTTCCATCCATGAGTAAGGATGTTTTACCTCCTCATCATATTAATTCTGTAATTTATAAATTTAAATGTAGTTGCGGTGCCGACTACATAGGTAGAACTACACAACGCTTGGATGTTAGAATCAAGCAACACGTACCTGCTAAAATTTATAATAAAAATTTTTCGATTGGTGATACCGTTCGAAATACATACTGGTTATCTATAGCGGATCATTTCATAAATAGTCCTGGTTGTGCGGTGGAGTTCAGTGTGAATTGGTTTTCTGTGTTGTATATATATATATATATATATATATATATATATATATATATATATATATATATATATATATATATATATATACGCACACACACACAGAGAAGGGGAGAAAAAGAGAGACAGACATACATAGATGCGAACAGACTGAAATACCCATATTCAAACAGATTGATATAGATACATATTATAAGATTTGTGTATATATATATATATATATATATATATATATATATGAACAGGCCAATATATATATATATATATATATATATATATATAGGAACAGGCCAATATATATATATATATATATATATATATATATATATATATATATATATATATGAACTGAGATAGATAGATAGATAGATAGATATTAACACACTGAGACAGATATGAACTGACTGAGATAGATACATAGATAGATAGATTGATAGATAGATATAAGCCGATTCAGATAAGCAGATATGAAGCTGTAAATAGACAGAAAAAAGATATGAACAGGTTGTGACAGATAGATAATGCTATTCTATACGTTTTTCCATTCCACCCTATCTACCAGAGAGGCTGACAAATTTCTATTTCACGCGCCGACTCAACCCATGGAATCAGGCTTATTTACAGTTTCTAGGGGAGAGCGTACAATCTTGTGTAATGAGTTTCTTTTAAGTCCATGAATATAAAACCATCGATCACAATGAGTTCGTGCTAGCAAAACCATCGACGCCTTCCAAACGGTTTCATCTACGCAGTTTCGCGCACAAGGCTTGGGTCAATCGATGGCATCGTTTTCTAGATACTTTGAAATAGTGTTGTGCGCAGAGAACGCCTCCCCTTGACAGACAGAATTAAGAAATCAACTCACTGACAAATTGATTGTGGTGTGTTTCGAACGCTGGCCTCATGGCCAGAAAGCGAATATGCCCTTAGAGGTAGATAGATAGATAGATAGATATGAACAGACTAAGATAGATAGATACATAGATATGAACAGGCTAAGATAGATAGATAGATAGATAGATAGATAGATAGATGTGAGCAGACTATGATAGATAGATAGATAGATAGATAGATAGATAGATAGATAGATAGATATGAACAGACTAAGATAGATATGAACAGGCTAAGATAGATAGATAGATATCAACGTGAAGATAGATAGATAGATAAATAGATAGATAGATATGAACAGACTAAGATAGATAGATAGATAGATAGATAGATAGATAGATATGAACAGGCTAAGATAGATATTTATAGACTAAGAAAAATAGATATGAATAGACTCAGATCGATAGCTAGCTAGCTAGATAGATAGATAGATATGAACTGGCTAAGATAGATATGAATAGACTCAGATAGATAGATAGATAGATAGATAGATATGAACAGAGACTTAGATAGATAGATAGATAGATAGATAGATAGATATAAATAGACTAAGATAGATAAATAGATAGATATGAACAGCTTATGATACATGGATAGATAGATATGTATAGACTAAGATAGATAGATAGATAGATAGATAGATAGATAGATAGATAGATAGATAGATAGATGTGTGATTGTTTGGCTAATGACTGAGCTTAAATGTGTTGGCTACCATTTCGCAGTTGTCGGCTATTAAGAAAATATGAAATATACAAGATAGCAGTAACTTGTTACCGATCGATATTTCAATTTATGACGTGTTAGAAAAACAATTTACGTCCTTTATTGTCAAGTATTTTATAGGGTGGGGTGCTGAAAAATTTTATAGGGTTGTGCTGAAAAATTATTTACCCGAATAACTTCATAAAATCCGTCCAAATATCAAAATTTGATTTTTAAAATCCTTTCTTGGTCGGACAAAAGGTTTTTAGAACCCTTCCTATTTTTTAACATCGTTCATATATGCAAACACAAGGAACGAATCTATCTATCTATCTATCTATCTATCTATCTATCTATCTATCTATTAGACTTAGTTCATATATATATATATATATATATATATATATATATATATAATACTCGACTCTCCCGTCTAATTTGACGTATGAGGGTCAAGCAGATCAGTTCCCAGGAAACCGACAGCCCGAGATTTGATTATAGTGGTGAAGGTTTCGTGCAGGACCATCCACACTTTTTGAAGGGCCGAATACAGAGACCTGGTGCACTAAGTGCCACAAGGTCCCCAAACGATCCTCCGTAGGTTTTGAATTCAGAGTTGTTCTTCTCCTAGAGCAGTTGCCATCCAAGGCTATAGAACCCAGTCTGTCCTGCTATTTACCCATAGTTGGAGGGAGAAGAGGATTCCCAATGGTATTATTCGACTGGAATTTGAACTCCATTACTCCACCGTACCGTCTCCCTTTCTCTCTCTCTCTCTCTCTCTCTCTATATATATATATATATATATATATATATATATATATATATATATATAGCTATCAACAAATTTATCCCACCTTACCCTCATATATCACCCTTATTCCTGTTCATCTATCTATCTATCTATCTATCTATCTATCTATCTATCTATCTCAGTCTGTCCATTGCTATCTATCTTTCTCGAATAGTCGTAATAGTATAGTTGTATTTATTTCTGGACTTCCTCGCAGCTACTTTGCATAGCGCGGTAAATGCACAACGTCCTGGTGTTCTGTTAGCGCAAATGCTATCTGCGTGATAAATGGAATCGGCCTGCCGCGTTACATTGTTTAATCGAGTGTTTTTCGTTCTCTTCCCCCTAACGTGCCGAGACAAGGCATATATCCATCTCCTTCCAGCTTTGGCCTGTTTTACTTACGGGAAAAGTAACACTCAAACACACGTTAATTAGATGATAGGCTGAAAATAAAACTTTGAAATCCAAACCAGCTTGAACAAAGATGGTTTCTCACCAGGTTATCTTGTCTTAGCCACACCTAGTATGGTTACGGCTGCAGTACATTTCGCGTCCTAACGGCCTCAAGGGGTTAGGATCTTGTTGGGGTCAATGCTTGATTCAATAACTTACTGTATCAACCTCAGATATCTTGATAAAGGTCTCGTCTCTAGCATGTCAGGAACTATGCCAGAAGAAAGTGCAACGAGATTGGGTTATTTCAAAATCCCAGCGCTACTTTGTTTCGTATTTCGATGTTTATGACTTTTTGGGGTATATATATATATATATATATATATATATATATATATATATATATATATATATATATTTTTTAAAAAGCTGTGTTATTTTTTGGGGTCTGCTAAGATGCAAGGGGCTACTGCAAGAACGAAAATACTTTGGAAGGAACTGGAAACTTAATAATCATGTGAATTTCAGAACTTAGATGCAGGCGTTAGAAGAATAGACTTGAAGTAGAATTTAGAAGGAACCGGAGATCCAATCCTAAACATGAGGAAACAAAAGAAATGGCTGTTTAAAGGCACAGGTTTTAAAACATCATGAGAGATAATGTCTTATTAACATTTTTTTAAATTACAATATGCATGTACAGGGCGTTTCAACATTTTTAAAACAAAATAATCGGGCACAAATCAATAAAAATAAATAATACATTTATTGAAAGCTAAGAGGATAACATTTTAGGATCTGCAAGCATTTCGTCTCAAGCATGAACCCAAAATATCAATTGGATTCCTAGAATACATGCTCCAGATATCCACCGTTCACTTGAAGGAACTCTTTAACCCATTGAGCCCCACGTTCCTGAACAGGTTTAGCCCTTCTCACTGAGCTCCTGAGTCAAAATTCGCAAATAATTGGTATGTAATATTTCACGGTAGATATAAAAAATACTTACAAAAAATATAAGCATTATACTTAGCAGGGTGAGGGGCACCCCGAGGCGGTGTAATGTTTAGCAAGCTTGTCTCGCTAGAACAATTACGAATGACTAGTGAGTTCGTTCCTCACTGGGTGCCCCGTATTTTCGGCCTTGTGCCACATCTAAGCTACGCTTGGAAAATCGTTACTTAGCAGGGAGAGAGTATGATTGCATGTCTTCACTTAATCACCCGAAGTCTTTCTTTGTGTTCCAGTCGACCCAAATAAAGCACAGATTTTAAAACATCATGAGAGATAATGTCATATTAAAAATATTTAAAGATTAAAATATGCATATATGTACAGGGTGTTTCACAATTTTTAAAACAAATTGATCGGGCACAGATCAATAACAATAAATAATAGACATAAAAATTACATTTATTGAAAGGTTTTGTTTATGACATATCAAAATCAATGGCTTCTTTAAAGCCGCAACATTTTTTATTGCTGGTAATATTTTGTTTTGTCAAAAATCTGTTTCTGGTAATATTTTTCTTTCAAAATTGTATTGCTGGTAATATTTTTTTTCAAAAAAGTATTGCTGGTAATAGTTAACTATTTGCCCATACCTGGGACCCTAACAGGTGCTACCACCCCAGGTCAGGGTGGACCTGGGAACACCAGCAATTAAGAGGTGGTTACACGCTCCTCAAAACCTCCTAATCAGAGGCCTTGCTGCTGGATGTAGTTTATCGTCGTACCCAGGATGCGGATGTATCAGGTCATCCTATAAGTTCTGTCAGAATTTTGAATAAAGAAAACAAGTGACCAAATGTTACATTTAATTACAGATTCAATCAACAATGTATTTTCCCTGATTATCTATGACTTCCTTCCATCTATTAACAAGCTTACTAATTACATTACTGTAAAATTCTTTTGGCTTTGATTCGAAGAACTAACAAATATCAGTTTTAACCTCTTCCTGCGTTACAAAAGCTATTTCTTCCAAATGATTCTGTAAGCTACGAAACAAATGGTAGTCTGAAGGAGCAAGATCGGGAGAATAAGGTGGATGAGGAATTTTCTCCCAACCAAGTTCTTCGATCTTTTGTGACGTGATTCTTGCTGTGTGGGATCGCGCATTGTCCTGATGAAACATCACCTCTTTTCGATTCACTAGAGCAGGTCTTTTTTTCCTCAAATCTTGGTTCAAACGCTCTAATTGCTGACAGTATATTTGAGCATTAATTGTTGCATTAAGTGGTAAGAATTCAAAGTGGATTATTCCTTGGCGAACCCACCAGATTGAAAGAAGAACCTTTGCCCATGAAGTTCACTTCTCGGCTGTGGCTGGGGTCCTTCCCCTTTACCAAGCAACTGTCTACGACGCTTAACATTTCGATAAAAGATCCATTTTACGTCGCCAGTCACAAGTCTATCCAAAAAAGGTGAAACAAGTTGGCGAGAATGGAGAGGAGAGCAGATGTCAACTCGGGATTTGAGGTTGTTTTCAGACAATTCATGAGACATCCATTTTCCAAGTTTAGGAACTTTTTCAAGTTGTTGAAGATGACGATGAACAGTTGTATGGTTTGAACTGAGAACCACTGCCAATTCCTCAACTGATAAAGCAGGATTTTCTTCAAGGGCTGCTTCAAGAAGCTTTTTATCAAACTCAACTGGACGTCCGGTTCGATCTTCATCTTCAAGGGTGAAATCTCTACCTCTGAATTTTGCAAACCATCTTCTGCAAGTTCTTTCATTCACACATTCCTCTCCATAAACTGAGTAAATGTTTCTAGCCGCTTCGGCTGCTGAGTTTCCTTTCTTGAACTCATAAAGCATTATGTGCCTCAAATGATTCTTGGGTACTTCCATGTTAGCAGGGGTTTCATCAAATCATATTTAATTTTATTGTTCTCTGAAATAAAATTTGATCAGTTTAAATGCATCTAAACATAAAAATAATGTTCAGCTCCATTAGACATTATAAAATACTCTTTAAATTTCGTTCATTTTAACAAAAAGTTAAAATTCGGACAGAACTTATGGGATGACCTGATAGTTTATCGTCTTACGTAGGAGGATTTTTTTTTTTCAATAAGAGGATAAGATTTTAGGATCTGCAAGCATTTAGTCTCAAGCATGAACCAAAAATATCAAGAGAACATGTTCCAAATGTCCGCCGTTCAGTTGAAGGCATTGTTTAACCCTTTGAGCTCTGCGTTCCTGAACAATTTTAACCCCCCTGTCTGAGCTCCTGAGTCAAAATTCGCAAATAATTGACATGTAATGTTTCAGTGTAGATATAAAAATAGTTACAGGTGTTTACCCACCGTGCAACTGGTGGCAGGGAATTATTAGATTGGTGCAAAAATAATGACGTAATAATGTCGTTTTTGACGTATTTTTTAACGTCAAAAAACGACATTATTACGTCATTATTTTTGCACCGACCTAATAATTCATTTTTCTCTACCACTGTTCAACCGGTGGCTGGGCATTACGTCATTCTTCTCTACCACCGGTAAAGCGTTGGTCAGGTCTCAAAGTTTTAATACAAAGTTGTTGATAACGCGTGAGCCTTCTTCCTGGGTGATTGCTCGAATCTTCTCAGTGATGGCTGCCTTTAATGGTATGAACCGTTGTCCTAGCAAATGTTGTCCTTGAAGAAGCCCCAGAAAAATATGGGGGTGGGGTTTCAGGTCAGCTGAATGAGGTGCCCATTCCACTTCAGCTTTGCGGCTGACGAGACGCTCCCCAAACGTTTCACGGAGCCATGCGACGGTAACCTTAGCAGTGTGTGAAAGAGCACCATGGTACTGGAATCACTGTTCCTCTTCATCAAGGCACTCACGCTTCTCGATCTCTCCTCATCTGAGAGGCCGATGCTTTGTTTCAACAATTGTGAAACACCATATATATATATATATATATATATATATATATATATATATATATATATTGGGCTAGGCGTCTTTTAAACAATATTTATTATGAAAAAAGCAATATAACGATTCAACAATAACATGTTCAAATGATTCTTCCAGAGCGTATGATTATCGACACGAATTTTTATAACCTGAAAATGAAATAATATCTTTTTAAAAAAAGTAAAACAAAATAGCAATTTTTGTTAACAAATAAAACGCCTACAAAAACGCTTGGTAATTCTGCACCAATCCAATACATATGTATGTAACCAATAAAACTATCAAACTGATCCATCCAGCTCTTATCTCAAATAACACTTTAAAAGAGACTGTTTGACCAACACAAGGAATGTTAAAAGATTCATGTTAAAAAGATAAAATAATTTAAAAAAAAACAAAAATAACAAATGAAAACTACAGACAAAAGTACATTTTCTCCATCAAGACATTCATTTCTGTAGTTCACAGCTACCAGCAAGCAGAAATATTTCTTCTCCTGATGATGACCATTTTGGCCGAAACTAGTCGAGGAATCTAAATGAAATAATAATAATAAAAAGGAAAGAATATTAATCTACAACCACTGTGTCTGAAGATTTTAATTTTTTAATACTTTTTATTGTTCAATATATATATATATATATATATATATATATATATATATATATATATATATATATATATATATGTGTGTGTGTGTAATGTAAATGAAATATCCGGGTCGTTCAAATCGTTCTAAGACTCACCCAGAAAGAAAGCCACTACCACTTCTTATATAGCTAGAAAAAAAAAACTTTCAGATTTCTGTTTTTATTTTTTTAATATCTGTGAAGGTGTGGCCCATACAGAGGTGAGAGGTGTGAGTCAATTCTAAAAGTAGACATAAAAGAGGCCCAAGCAGCCATAAAGTATCTGAAAAAACTATGACACCTAAGGAAATTTATGAGGACATATTGTAAAACTCGTAAAAACGCAACAATAAGAAACTGCACAATGTGAAAACCCCAGATGAAGAAATCTGAGGGAGAGGTTCAGATTAGAGTTTCTTATTATATTTCAACTTTGAGGCGGATTATATAACATGACGGCAACATTAGCAGTGTGAGACGGAGCACCATCGTACTGAAATCATTGTTCCTCTTCGTCGATGTCCTCATACTGCTCGATCTCTCCTCATCTGAGAGGCCGATGCTTTGTTTCAACGATTGTGGAACGTCCTGTATATCTACACTATATAACCAGAGAACAACTAGAATTATGGAAAATGGCTGACAGATTAGCCGTAAGCGTTCAGAACGAACAATCATTTGGACATATTTTACAAACAAAAAAGAAAGTTCTTGTTCGTATACAAGAAAAATTCAATAAAAAGTTAAGACTGATTTTAACAAATTTACATAAATATCATGGGATATCAGTCCTCCTTTGTAGCAATGACTGATAGACAACCTCATCACAGATGAAGAAGAGACCTGAAGCAACAGAAATGAGGTTGTACAGAAAGATACTGAGAATACCATGAACCGAGCATGATAGCAACGATGATCTTTTAGAGAAATGGAAAGAAAATGAACCCTTATATATAACATCAAAAAGAGAGAGTTGACATTTCTAAGGTACAGAATGAGGAAAGAGAGCTAAGAAATTTCGATACTCTCAAGACAGATGGAAGGGAAGAGGAACAACGCATAAACTACAAAAGGACAGGAAACTGGAGATTCATGATCACCAAAGCCATGAAGCGATACGAAACATAGATGGAGAGTTTATAGAGAATATGACTTCAGTTGTAAGGTTCTATCTTTATGTAACGATAACAGGACAGAGAGGAAATAATGAAGACCACCCTTCCACACACAGAGCAAGAACGAAGTCTTAGAGAAAACAGAAAAAAGGACACTTATATTTAGAATCAGAAAGAGGCAATAGAAATTTCTAGGACGCATAATGACGAAAGAGGGCTTAGAACATTTGACACTCACAGGATGGATTGAAGGCAAGTGGGACAATGAAAAGCAGCGCATAATCTACCACACGAACTTGTGTATGTTTTGTTTAGAAATTCTAATGTATATCACCGCAAGATGACCAGAGAGTACAACGGTTGAAACATCGGGAATATGACAATAAAGATGAGGACAACAGTCCGAACAATGTAAATAGTGTAAATAGTTACAATACCTTATCTCAGAAATATAGACAGATGTTGAAGGTGAATATGGCAATAAAGATGAGGACAACAGTCCAAACAATGGAAATAGTGTAAATAGTTACAATACCTCATCTCAGAAATATAGACAGATGTTGAAGGTGAATATGGCAATAAAGATGAGGACAACAGTCCGAATAATGTAAATAGTGTAAATAGTTACAATACCTCATCTCAGAAATATAGTCAGATATTGAAGGTGAATATGGCAATAAAGATGAGGAGAACAGTCCGAATAATGTAAATAGTGTAAATAGTTACAATACCTCATCTCAGAAATATAGACAGATGTTGAATGTGAATATGGCAATAAAGATGAGGACAACAGTCCAAACAATGGAAATAGTGTAAATAGTTACAATACCTCATCTCAGAAATATAGACAGATGTTGAAGGTGAATATGGCAATAAAGATGAGGACAACAGTCCAAACAATGGAAATAGTGTAAATAGTTACAATACCTCATCTCAGAAATATAGACAGATGTTGAAGGTGAATATGGCAATAAAGATGAGGACAACAGTCCGAATAATGTAAATAGTGTAAATAGTTACAATACCTCATCTCAGAAATATAGTCAGATATTGAAGGTGAATATGGCAATAAAGATGAGGAGAACAGTCCGAATAATGTAAATAGTGTAAATAGTTACAATACCTCATCTCAGAAATATAGTCAGATATTGAAGGTGAATATGGCAATAAAGATGAGGAGAACAGTCCGAATAATGTAAATAGTGTAAATAGTTACAATACCTCATCTCAGAAATATAGACAGATGTTGAATGTGAATATGGCAATAAAGATGAGGACAACAGTCCGAATAATGTAAATAGTGTAAATAGTTACAATACCTCATCTCAGAAATATAGACAGATGTTGAAGGTGAATATGGCAATAAAGATGAGGACAACAGTCCGAATAATGTAAATAGTGTAAATAGTTACAATACCTCATCTCAGAAATATAGACAGATGTTGAAGGTGAATATGGCAATAAAGATGAGGACAACAGTCCGAATAATGTAAATAGTGTAAATAGTTACAATACCTCATCTCAGAAATATAGTCAGATATTGAAGGTGAATATGGCAATAAAGATGAGGACAACAGTCCGAATAATGTAAATAGTGTAAATAGTTACAATACCTCATCTCAGAAATATAGTCAGATATTGACGGTGAATATGGCAATAAAGATGCGGCGGAGTGATAACACGTCTATGATGCCCTACGATGTCAAAAACACGAAAACACATATATACATACATATTTTACATTGGACGTCATAGCAAACAGATCGTTATCAAATGTAGTATAATAAGAATTGTTACTGAATATTTAAATGATAATAATAGAAATCATTATAGAAATAAGAGTAGTATGATTTCTTTGTTGTTAAAAATATTTCAAAGATAAATAATAGAAGAAACTGATAATTCAAGAAAAGAAAATCAAAATAACGTTGCGACTCGAACGCGTTTCCTACAAATTTGAATATAGATCCTCGTCCATCAAAAATTTTACATTACAATCGATAAATACAAAAATCATAAATGGTTAAAATTATACGCATATGTCGTTTGAAATGTTTGAATGATAAATAATAGAGAAAGAAGTCAACGATACTGAACCAATAGTCAGAAAACAAAACAAAACCGACATTACTACTCAAAATGCTTATAAAGAAAATAAGAATTTAACAAGCAGAACTTCTAAATTTAAAAAAAAAGATATTAGATCAACTAATCATGGTACCTTGGTTTCAATCTTTCGGTATCTTCAGGCGGTATGGTTATAGTTCATACCACCTAAAAATACGAAACGTATTCGACGTTGACGGTCAGAAACTCAGTTCCTCGGAACGAGACACCAGCACATATGATTTTGATTAGATTTGTGAAGGTTTTGTGCAGAACCAAATATAATTTTGAAGAGCCGAATAGAGAGATCTGGTGTACTACGTGCCACAAAGTCCCCAAACAAACTCCTATAGGTTTTGAATTCAGAGTTGCCCTTCTCCTAGACCAGTTGTCATACAAGTCTATAGAATCCACTCTGTTCTGCTAATTACCCAGAGCTGGAGGGAGAAGAGGAGGATTCATATTTTCCCAAAGGTAAGAGCATGTAAGTGAATGTAATGGATTCGACTGGAATTCAGTCCGAGCCGCTACCCACTACTCCACCGTGCCACATAAATTTATATAAAATATATATATATATATATATATATATATATATATATATATATATATATATATATATATATATATATATATATATATATATATATGCAGCAACTTTTATTTTAGGCAAGCCTGATTGAATAAATTACAAACATTATGTTTGCTTATATTTATCAAAGTCCTTTTTATTTACGAATGTTTGCCTTATATTACTTTGCATCTCTTTCTGAGATCATCGTCAGCGGTGGAAATGGTAAGGCAAAAACTATGTAAATTCAGTAATGAATATCTACACATAGTTTTTGCCTTACAAGTTGCACCCCTGATGATGCTGTAAGAAATAGAAAGTACTTGGAAAATAAAAGTAATACTCACTGTTACAGTCTATTTCCTGCCTTATTCAATTGTAATATATAGAAAACTATTCGTAAACATGAAAGGATTATGATCAAAATAAGCAGACATAATATTTGTAATTTATTCAGTATATATATATATATATATATATATATATATATATATATATATATATATATCAGCGTCAAACACATGCCGATATATATATATATATATATATATATATATATATATATATATATATAGATAAATAGATAGATAGATAATAGTGGTAAATATACACATACATATGCATATTTGACATTAGATCGTCTATGGTGTGTGTATGTCACCACGAAATGTATCTTTAATGTATTAGACATCCGACAACATTCATATTTCCCCCTTCCACTCACCATTAAAAAAAAACCCTCTCTGTTAAGTTTTAATCTCCGGAATTCTCTCGTACGTTACCCCTCTCTTTAGTTCTAACATTCGTCCCACACTCTCATACGTACACTCTCTCTAAATTCTATTTTTATTTCCGGAGTTGTTTTCTTTTTGAATTTGTAGGTCTGATGAATTGGATCGTATTTACGATTCCAATGGAATAAATTATGACCATGGAATATTAGTGTTTAAGCATTATATATATATATATATATATATATATATATATATATATATATATATATATATATAAACAATAACAAAAACTTGTAATAAATCGCTACATAAATGCAATCATGTTTTGGCACTAAATGTGTCTCTTCAGGCGGTAGTGCCCAACTGGAGAATAGACAGTTATTTTATGGTTTAAAATCAGCAACACCCTCACCACGAGTGGTAAGAAAAATGGTTTATGCAGCAGTTTATATGATGTTTTTATTAGAATTGTTAATATATTATTATTATTATTATTAAGCTCTACATATACCTATGAACACTTATATATAATTGAACACTTATATATAATGTCTGGACATTGTTACTAAAATACTTTACACTTATATATATATATATATATATATATATATATATATATATATATATATATATATATATATATATAACTTTCTTTGAACAAGACTGACAAGTTAGTTTTGTCTAGTTTTTATGAAGTTTTTCTTCTATATCTACAAGTATCTTATTATCTGCACTTGGTGAATGTAAAGATTGTTCATAACTTTGTTAGTTCCTATCGCTTTCAGCTAAACGCTTAGATAATTTCTAGGATTTATTTTTTCAGAAGCACCTTCTCAGACTTGTTCAACAGAAACAGATATCAAAGTGGGATTGATTGCCAAATACCCAACTATATATATAGATTCAAATTGATATAACAAACTATGATTGTAGAATCATCTAACATTTGGTATACATGCCATAGTTTTATGATGTAGAGAGGGTACATTGCAGGGTACATGCAATTCAGGATTTTAAACACTTCGAATTTACTGATCATTCAGCCGAGTTCGAATTCCAGTCGAATCCATTACATTCACTTACGTGCTAATACCCTTGAGAAAGGTATTAATCCTCTTCTTCTCCCTCCAGCTATGGGTAAATAGCAGGACAGACTGGGTTCTATAGCCTTGGATGGCAACTGCTCTAGAAGAAGGACAACTCTAAATTCAAAACCTGCGGACGGTCGTTTGGGAACCTTGTGGCATTCGGAGCACCAGGTCTCTGTATTCGTCCCTCCAAAAAGTGTAGATGGTCCTGGACGAGGCCTTCACCACTATAATCAAATCTCATGTGCCGGTGTCGGGCTGTCGGTTTCCTGGAAACTGATCTGCTTGACCCTCATACGTCGAATCTCGACGGGAAAGTCGATCATATATATATATATATATATATATATATATATATATATATATATATATATATATATTAAACGGTGTTTTACTGCTGTTACTTTCCTAAGCATTTTCAGTTAAAAAAAAAAACTTTCCCTACTCTCCGTAAAGATCTCTTGCCTACCAGTCAGCAAAGTTTAGTTATATATCAATATAAATATCGATGTGAGGTCGACTATGTGCGCAAAACAATCCAACGGTTAGAGGTAAGGATCGCCCAGCATGTTCCGGGCAAGGTGTGAAGATACGACCCTATTATATCCGGGTGTTCGCAAACTCATGAGTCTGCGATTGGTGAGCATTTATTAAATTCTGGCGTTTGCAAGACGAACTATTGTCCTGAATTTTTTTCTGTCATACACAGGGCTAAGACGAGACCCCACGTAGACATCTTGGAATCTATTATTATTATTATTATTATTATGCAACGTCCTGCCCTGAGTAGACAACGGGAGATGAAATATATGTTGGCTCGATTTAGGGAAACTACTATCCGATTAAGAACATATTTAGTAATTTACTTTTCCCCCTTATATGACTATTGGGTAACTTATTTTTTAAAGTCAGTTGTTGATAATAACTTTTCTGATCAGCATCTCTGTTTTATATTGCTGACAATTCAGTTTTTGAGGAAGTGTCCGCCTAAATGCGCCTATAATCTTATTTCTCAAACGAGATACTTTAGTATTTATTTAATAATAAATAATGAGATCATTTCCCTTAAAGTTATCTTGTTTTGGTGTGGCATTAAGAAAAATCTCTCTCTCTCTCGCTATATATATATATATATATATATATATATATATATATATATATATATATATATATATATATATATATATATATATATATATATATATATATTTATACAAGAAAGATATTTGGGTCACTAACACACAAAAAAGAGAATGTCTCATATCGAGAATACATAACATTGAAAAACATGAGAAAAAAATAATTCTTTTTAATAATATGTGGAAATCTCCACGCTTTGCCTGATGAAGGTCGCGATGACCGGAAACTCGTGTAGAAAAATTATGGAAAATAAAGCATAATATACTTCTTTTTTTAAAAAAAAAAATCCACATTACAACCAAAAACGTTTGCTGTTTATCTCTTTTTAATAAACACACTTTTCTCTCGTAGGAACTACTATAACCTCTTCCTTTTGCACACACACACACACACACACACACACACACACATATATATATATATATATATATGTATATTATTTCTTGAATAATAAGTAGCATTATTTTAGTGATAATACAGTAATAAGAAAAGTTGACTGAATAAATATATGAATCAATAACTTTAAATTTATTTTATCTCGCAATCCCTTTTTGTGACTTTCACTATAAACAATATGTATATTTCTAGACAATTTTTCCGCCATAATCTATCTTACGTATTTAAATGTCTGCCATTCACCCTTGCTTTGAATATCACTGCCACATTTGGGATAGTTCTTTACCTATATATTGAAGGATACTTGATAAAAACTAAAGAAGAATTCGCAATAATACTGGTCATGACTTGGAATCCTGGCTTCAGTTCCTTACCCAACCGCTGTAATGTAACTTCCCCGTGCCTTTTCTATAAATACTTTCATGCTAATTGTTCCGATGAGTTCTTTAATATGACACCTAGATTTTAATGAGCTCTTTAATATGATGCCTAGATTTTAATGCGCTCTTTAATATGACACCAGGATTTTAATGAGCTCTTTAATATTATACCTAGACTTTAAACAGGTCTTTAATATGATGCCTAGATTTTAATGCGCTCTTTAATATGACACCTTGATTTTAATGAGTTCTTTAATATGACACCTAGAATTTAATGAGCTCTTTAATATGATACCTAGACTTTAATGAGGTCTCTAATATTAAACCTAGATTTTAATGAACTCTTTAATATGAAACCTAGGCTTTAATGGTATCTTTAATATGATACCTAGATTTTAATGAGCGCTTTAATATAAAACCTAGGCTTTAATGGGATCTTTAATATGATACCTAGATTTTAATGAGCAATTTAATATGATACCTAGATTTTAATGGGGTCTTTAATATGATACCTAGTGTTTAATGAGCTCTTTATTATGATACCTGGACTTTAATATGACACCTAGACGGATGAGCTCTTTAATATGATACCTAGATTTTAATGAGCACTTTAATATATACCTAGACCTTAATGAGGTCTATAATATGATACCTAGATATTAAAAAGCTCTTTAATATAATACCTAGATTTTAAGGAAGTCTTTAATATGATACCTAGATTTTAATGAGCTCTTTAATATGACACCAGGATTTTAATGACCTCTTTAATATGACACCAGGATTTTAATGAACTCTTTAATATGATACCTAAACTTTAAACAGGTCTTTAATATGATGCCTAGATTTTAATGCGATCTTTAATATGACACATTGATTTTAATGAGTTCTTTAATATGACACCTAGATTTTAATGAGCTCTTTAATATGACACCTAGATTTTAATGAGGTCTTTAATATGATACCTAGATTTTAATTAGCTCTTTAATATGACACCTAGATTTTAATGAGCTCTTTAATATGATACCTAGATTTTAATGAGCTCTTTAATATGACACCAGGATATTAATGAGCTCTTTAATATGACACCAGGATTTTAATGAGCTCTTTAATATGATACCTAGACTTTAAACAGGTCTTTAATATGATGCCTAGATTTTAATGGGCTCTTTAATATGACTCCTTGATTTTAATGAGTTCTTTAATATGACACCTAGATTTTAATGAGCTCTTTAATATGACACCTAGATTTTGATGAGGTCTTTAATATGATACCTAGATTTTAATTAGCTCTTTAATATGACACCTAGATTTTAATGAGCTCTTTAATATGATACCTAGACTTTAATGAGGTCTTTAATATTAAACCTATATTTTAATGAACTCTTTAATATGAAACCTAGGCTTTAATGGGATCTTTAATATGATACCTAGATTTTAATGAGCGCTTTAATATAAAACCTAGGCTTTAATGGGAACTTTAATATGATACCTAGATTTTAATGAGCAATTTAATATGATACCTAGATTTTAATGGGGTCTTTAATATGATACCTAGTGTTTAATGAGCTCTTTATTATGATACCTGGACTTTAATATGACACCTAGACGGATGAGCTCTTTAATATGATACCTAGATTTTAATGAGCACTTTAATATATACCTAGACCTTAATGAGGTCTATAATATGATACCTAGATATTAAAAAGCTCTTTAATATGATACCTAGATTTTAATGAGGTCTTTAATATGATACCTAGACTTTAATGAGCTCTTTAATATGATACCTAGATTTTTATGAGCTCTTTAATATGATACCTGGATTTTAATGGGGTCTTTAATATGATACCTAGACTTTAATGAGGTCTTTAATATGATACCTAGATTTTAATCAGCTTTTTACTACGATACCTAGATATTAATGAGGTCTTTAATATGATACCTAGACTTTAATGAGGTCTTTACTATGATACCAAGATTTTAATGAGCTCTTTAATATGATACCTAGATTTTAATGAGCTCTTTAATATGATATCTAGATTTTAATGAGCTCTTTATTACGAAACCTAGACTTTAATGAGCTCTTTAATAAATGAAATATATATATATATATATATATATATATATATATATATATATATAATTATTTAAAAATATGATTCCATCGCTACATAACAGTTCTCAAAGAAGAGCCGAAAACTTCAATATAATTATTTGAATTAAATTGAATTAAATTACCATGCTCTGTTTTATCTTCAACCCAAATTTTTGGGGAATAACTAATTCTTGAAATTTACGCGTTTTTATAAGTATATTGATTATTAAAATAAAAATTACTATGGTAACGGCAGTAGGAATTATTTAAGAAAAGGGGCATACGGGTTAATAATTTGTATCAATATCTCAGTTACATTCAAAGACGTCAAATCAGGGTATGGTTGGGGTGTCTAAATATAAAGCGGAAGATGACATCGTCTAGTCTGGTTAAGTGTCTATGGAGATTTATTTATTTATTTTATTTCATTTTCTTTCCTGAAAGGGTTTTGTGTATACAAAAATAAACTGTTTCAGCTCTACTTTTGTATCGAGCACTGTTTTTTAAAAATAATAACAAAAATACTAAAGAACTTTGGATTATTTGCCTAACGAGTTCTTTCCTATTTTCGATATATTTTTAAGTTTATACGTTCCTTTTATAGATACAAATATTTAAGTAAATGCACTCTCTATAATAAACAGTATTAACAACATTTACCGGCCTGAATTTCCGAGGAATTTTCATAGAAAACATGTGTATAAATATAAAAATGTCTTAAATAATTGTAGGACTTTGTCCATTTCATAATGTATGACGTCATTTGTTTACATTTGGATACGCGTTGAGAAGACAGGAATGAATGAAAGAAAATAATGGAGAATTGTGTTTAAAAATAGTAAAATCCACGTTGCTAACCGAAAGCTCTTCTGTGGCCCAATCGGTTAAGGTACGTCAGGCTATATGACGGTTCCGTATAGGATACAGGTTCGATTTCTATGAAAATTTCTCGCACATTCAGGCTGGTATATATATATATATATATATATATATATAAAATCATTTATTCGAAAATTTGTAAGATAAGAAATGTTATAAAATCACTCCAAAAATAGCCATTTTGTTTCAACACTTCTGGTGTCTTGTCAAGTGATGGTGTTGAATGTAGAATAAAGGCATTTAAAAGATTCAAATCAATCAAATACCCCTTGCTAGGGGAAACGCTGTTATATAAGCTGGAATGACCAATCAAAATACAAGTATACGAGAATTCAAAAAACTTGACAACGGACTTAATTTATAATAATTATTTAATGCTTTAATGTTGGGGTTAGACTAAAATAGAATTTATTCTAACTAATAAATATTAAATTATACTATAAAATTCAAAATTCAAAATTCAAAATTACCAATTTTAAATTTAAAAATTAATCTATATTAAGTTTTAATTTTAAATTTAAAAATTAATCTATATTAAGTTTTAATTTTAAATTTAAAAATTAATCTATATTAAGTTTAAAATTATATAAAGAAGAAACAGAGGAAAATTACATATGTTTTTTTATTTATTTTGTTTTTATAGAAATTAATTTGAAATAAACGTTAAAATCTAATGCTGCTCTGAAATCCGTTACAACTTAGATACATTTGAATGGGAGATATGGGTTGCAAAAGACAATACTCACACAATCAGATTATAATGCACAAACACGCGGGCATATTTAGATATATAAACACGCAAAAAAGCGACGATACAGGAAATATGTCCACGGCCCTTAAAAAAAAAAAAATCGACAACGTATACATCAAATGAAAACCACATATAAGCGATTATACACACATACATTGATAAAGATACGGACATATACACACATACATTGATAAAAAAACACGCACATTAGAGAGAGGTGTAATGGAAGAAGAAGAGGAAGAAGAAGTGTAATAGCTACTACTGCGAATAATGCAAGACTCTTCGGTAATGCGATCGAGTTCTCTCAGTCACTCTATGTTTATCTGAAAATAAATACGCTTAAATTCACCTTCATCCCTGACGTGTGCCAAGGGCTTATGGGTGGAATCCCCGACTGACGCCAATTCAGCCGGTTTTTGATCCTAGATAGAAGCAAATGGGTTATGTATATCCAGGGTGATTAAAAGGTAACTCCTTATCTTATGTATGAGCAACTCTCCTGTGTTGTAAAAATTATAGTTATACGAGATCGATAAGATAAAATAGGAAGTTACTTTTCAGTCAGCCTGTATATATATAAAAACAATGCACAATTTTTGGTGTGGTCTCGCTCACAATAACTTTATATATGACGTGACCATAGTCTATTTCAAACATTCAGCTTTCCAAAGATAATATATATATATATATATATATATATATATATATATATATATATATATATATATAGATAGATAGATAGATAGATAGATAGATAGATAGATCTAGTGAGCCAAACAAACCTACCCAGGTTTCACCTAAGCGGATAGAAACGCAGCACAGCAAGTCCAAGCAAACAATCTCTTTGTTTACAAAGAGCAGGTTGCTTGGACCTGATGTAAAGCGTCTCCAACACCTTAAGATGGAATAATGAGTGCGAACTGGCCAAAACGGAAAACTAGTTCACACTGAAATCCATCGCAGAAGTGGGATTCTTTATAAAGTGATCCGCAGTCGAAGACCCACACGTGTTACGAATGGTAGAAAGAATTTTTTTTATTCAGTATTATAGCAGGTATGTGTTGTTTAATTCTAACGTCCAACCGCTGTGTCGTTCTACCTATGTAGTCGCATCCACAACTATATTTAAAATGTAGCAACTTTCTAGCATCTTTGTTGGTATCATTTTTATAATAATTTTTTTCTCCCTGTCCACTCATTCATGTCATCTATAACAGACTTTTTCTTTTTCTTTTCCTATATATATATATATATATATATATATATATATATATATATATATATATATATATATATATATATATACACGGGCATCAAGCGACTATTGAAAACCTAATTTTGAATCTAATCTTACGGGGGTCGCATCCTAGACGACATATAAAATTAGAGTATATACTACTGGCCCTAGCTACACCATTGACCAAACTATGTATCCATTACTGTAGTATTATATTTAACGGCCAAGGAAGGTTTGCTATAGCTTTTGAGGTGTTTTTCTGGTCTCGAATAAAATATTTGATATGTGCAATAAAATGTTTGATATGTGGAATAAAGTATTTGATAGGTCGAAACTTGCAAAATAGTTTGACAAAATTATCTTTTATGTTCGGGTTTCGACATTTTACGTTTTTCCTTTGATAACGAACAATTATTTTCGACAGTACTTGGAACACACACACACCCGCACGCACAGACACCCATATACATATGTGTGTGTATGTGTGTTTATGTATGAGCGTGTGCACGTGTTAATAAAAGCCTTATTGTTGGAAATCAGTATTTTATTTTTTATTTATTTACAGTGATACAAAGATTGGACCTTACTGCTCATAACTCATACTCTATCAATTGCCCAATGCAAGGCTATTTTAGTGTAGTGAAAATTCCATACAAAAATACAATGTCTTGTACCGTTTGCAATAGTATTTTTTTTTACATTTCTTTTTAAGTTACGGCAAATATCTAATTCTATTTTTTTGTTTTTATACTTCTGTTATTTTATTTTTGTTGAAAACTAACAGCAAGAAGCATTTTAAATACAATCATAAAGATGTTAGCAACGGCAAACAAAGGTTCCATTTTTAACTCCTTTCTTTGCAATATTGTATGTATAACTGATGACATGAAATATTTCTAGCTGCCCGCTCCCCCAATTTCAGAAATATCCACACCCACGGAATAACAGACAACGAAAGACTAATCAAGTCGATTGTACATCCTTCTTCTTTACTCATCCAACAACGGCGAAATTTTACAATCGGTATTTATTAAAAGAGTAGCAGGCATTGAAATTCGTTCTTGGTTCTTCACACTAAAAAAAACAATAAACAAAAAAAAAAAAACAAACTTGAAAATAAAAGGTAGCGAAAAAAAGTATAGTTATTTTTATAGATTTTTCTCTTCATCTAGAAACACCTAGCTCCGTAGTTGAGGGCATATTTCAGTCTATTGGTTAACAAACAATGGTAAATGTCTTCTATATTGGTTCTTGCCTTTCACACACTAAACATTCCCGGTTTTTCAAATTTTTCAATATAGAAAATCAGAATAACGTTGGCCATATTTATCGATATTGATTAAATCCCAAAGAATATATCGATCTCACTGCAGACGTACTAGTTCGATAGGCTATATTGTTACACATTAAGCTGTGTCTTTAATACGCATCGTCCAGGGGTGGCCAATCTTGCTTCATGTAAGACGCACATACAATAAAGTTCAGATATTTACACAATTTATATCTGTATATATATATATCTGTATTGTTACTATTTGCACTATTTACATTGTCCGGACTGGTGTCCTCATCTTTATTGTCATATTCGCGACGTTTCGGCCGTTGTACACTCCGGCTTTCTTCAGGTAATATACGTGGGAATTTAGAACCGAACTTTATGTGCTCGTATTGAATTAGCATTAGATAAAATGTGGAAAACAACATCCCTCATTTTCATTGAGGCTTTTCTGAAGGCCTTCTTGGGAGTTGGCCTCCACTTTTTATAGCCTTGTTTTGACGATTTGGACGAATTCCACGCGAATAGCTTCCTTCATGTACGGAACAAGAGATCAATATTGACAATTCTGTTGATTCACCATGCCAATGAGATGGAAATAAGCTTCATCACTCATTACCAAAATGAGGTTGTCATTTGCTTCAAAAATTGCTTCCCTTCTGACGTGCAAAGTTAAGCCGCTGAACTCCTGGTCTCAACTGTTGCCCAATGACCAATTTCTAGGGGTGGAATTGCAGATTGAGCAAAATACACCTTACTGAACGATTATCGATGTCAAGTTCAGTATCATGCCTTCGAGTAGAGCGATTTGGACTGTGCAGCGAACCTTGTCTGCTGCGTCCATATTTTCTGAGGTACGTACCGTTCGTGGGTTCGGCACCGGTCTGCTAATCATTAGTGTAATTTGAACCCAACGTAAGATTGTGTTACGAGTAGAAACAGCCTAATTTCGGTGAATGTGGAATCGACGACTGAGCTCCCGTGACAGACTCGTTTTACTTCACAAAACTGTCGTAGGCAAATACCTAGTACTCTATCATTCATAACGCCCATGGCTTCAACTGTAAAGAAAAAGAATATGCTAAGACACCACGGACTGAATGGTACATGTCGGATATATGTCCCGTCCCCTGCGGTTGATTAATAACCATTTCAAAACGTCGGTCTTCTCTGCTTTGCCATACGTATATAGGTACCGTTGGTACAGTTGGTATGGCGTTTGCCTCCTGCCATAATTGTTCAGGTTTCAAATCTTGGTAGAGGATGCGCACTACTGATGCAGTCCCCAATATAGGGTTAAACGACCGTCTAGTGCATTCTGTTGGGGTTTCTTCTTGACTTGACGAATTACTTAATTATGATTATTTCTATCAGGTATATACTTAGGTAATTTTGTTTTGCTGTGTAAAATATAAATAAATAAATAAATAAATAAATAAATAATATATATATATATATATATATATATATATATATATATATATATATATATATATAAACAAAAATTACCTCAACATAGGTATTGTCTATTTCAAACCTTTTTTTATACGGCTATCGCCAGCCTCTATGTGCTTGTCTTTGAGCGTCGTTCTAAAGTTATTTTTAAAGTCAGTCTTCCTCCAGTCGGCGCCTTGTCAATGAGAGTTAGTTTGTGTTAGTGACTGGTGGTCGCTTAAAGTGAATGAATACACATAGACATTCATTCGCCAATCAAAAATTAAAATACGAAACAGCCCTTTCGAAAAGAAAAATGGGGAATTGAAGGAAAAGGGTCTGAATTCTCAAATAAATTGTAAAACTCTAGGTTTCATGATAATCCCCCAATAGTTTTAGGGGTAGGTACAATCTATGTTTAGAAGAGAAAATCAGGATAATAAAATATAAAGATCAATGCAAACTATTAAATCTACGGAGAGAACTAATCACGAAATGTAGACATAGAAATAGATCCCAAATTGCATAAGAATACAGGCGCATATATGTGGGGGTGTATATATACGTATAGCGGCATGTATGTATGATCATGTAAATGTACACATATGTGTATCGATAAAGACATGGACGTATATAACAGTATTGGACAGCAAAAGTTATTACATTAAATTTAAATCCCCCATCTCTTAGTCGTATAAAAACTATTTGCTGTGAGTCCCAGAAAAAAAAAAACAAAAAAAAAAAACACTCTCCGGGGCCGTTAGAAGAACATCACATATTAAGAGCAGATATTAAACTAAACAAAAATCTGGCCATAAATAAACTCCAAACCCAGACCGCTTCCCACGGGATAAGATACCTTACGTAACGTAGGTAACTAAGTTATGGCGTTGTCAAGAGATTTTTTTTAAAAAACAAGTATTCAAAATATTAGTACAAACCTCGATATTTCAAACTATCGACTGCAAAAAATTTGAATAACGTTTTCATATCTATCTATCTATCTATCTATCTATCTATCTATCTATCTATCTATCTCCTCGTACAGGTGCACCGATATGTTTTTCCAACTGTTCTAGACTAATTTATTTTTATATGTCCAAATGACACCAGCAGACCAAAAAGCTTACGTTTTAGAATTTTACTTTTTACATACAACGGCTAACTGTGTAATTCAATTTCTTCACTTACCAACCATCCCAAAAATGAAGACTGATATTTCGAGCTATATATATATATCAATTTAAACAAGGAGACCGTCCAGAAGAATTTCAGGAGCTTCCGAAATCGTGGTTGAAGCCAACGGCGATCTTATTGAATAACTTTACAATTTAGTATTTCAAGATGTTTTTGTGTAATATTAGTAAAGATATCTCTTACAATAAGATGTCCGTGTTATTTTAATTTTTTGTAGAATTTTGACGACAATTTATCCATTGCACCCTACATATATATATATATATATATATATATATATATATATATTGATATCATGGAATATGCATACACCTGAGTTACCCCTCACTGGAATATTATTAACCGGAGTCCGTCATAAATACAGACGGACGTGTAGGTACGACAGAGTTTAAGTCTATACCTTGTCAGCGACGCCATGGACTTAAACTCTGACGTACCTACACGCCCGTCTGTATTTATGACGGACACCAGGCAATCATATTCCAGTGAGGGGAACTCAGGTGTATGCATATTCCATTATTTCAATATATATATATATATATATGTATATATATATATATATATATATATATATATATATATATATATATATATATATATATATATATATATGTAGTCTTAAGGCGTGCTATATTTATGGGATAAAGTGATCAATATCAGAGATAGAGCGTGTGTAAAAATAAAAGTGAACATTGAAGTCAACACCGAGAGTCGACAGTGTATTTTATTTTTAAATCCAATCGTCAGGCCAATATATATATATATATATATATATATATATATATATATATATATATATATATATATGTATATATATATATAATTGTATGACAAATTGGAAAAAAGTTTTGCGACGGGTTTCATACGTTAGGATTTCATCGGCCTTGGAATAGCTGATTTTAACATGCCTACACATGCGCATGAGACGAGAGATGCTGATAGTTTCAAAATTTTGGAAAGTATATTTTTGAAAGAATATTTTTTCAATTTAGCCAAGTTTTTCTTTTTCTCAGCATCACTATCACTCTTGTCCACGACTATCCAACCTTTTGACAACAGAAAATCTACCAAGAATTATGATATATTGCAAGAGTGTGGACGGAAGTTTATCGTGATCAAGACACTTTCGAGACATTTTCGTCGGAGTGAATTATTTTCTCTTTTAACCAAAAGAGCATTCCCCATGTCAAAATTGTGGTCGATTTTGTTATGGTAAACAATCAATGCGTTTTCTGCGTTGGTTTTTAAACTGTCCCTTTTGTGTTCATATAGCCTATTGCTTAAACTCCTTGATGTTTCTCCAATCTATTCATTCTGGCAATTCCTGCACTTTATAGAGTAAATTCCCCTTCAAATTTTGGCATGTTGTTTTTTTTTTATTGATTAAGTCTTTTATTGTTTTGGATGTGGTTGTGATAAATTTTATGTTGAGTTTAGATAAATTCTTTTCGGTTGTAGTTGCAATAGAGTTAGTGGGAAGAATAATATATTTTTTTTGATTCGTTGGGTTTGTCAGGAAAGACAACTCTTCTATTTTGGAATATTCTATGAACCTTTTGTTTCGCATTGATTATGTAACAGGGTATTGAAGGATTTTGAAAGTAGTTTCAATAAATTTCTCTTCTTCGTGGTAAATATTCGGGGCTGAAAATGTTAAGTGCTCTTAAACAGATTATCAATCTACATTTGACACCCTCAGCTTCTTCCCCGTCCTCCTTCTTCAAACACGCCTTTTCTCAATCATCTGTAACCCCTTGCGTACTAGTACACTCTCGCCTTGCTTGGTGTGACTTATATATATATATATATATATATATATATATATATATATATATATATATATATATATATATATATATATACAGGGTGTTCATAAAGTTCGTGTGGACTTTAAAAAAATTATAACTTTATTTTTATTTGCGATAGAAATAATTTGTAAAAAAAATCTTATAAAGATTAATGTACCTAGTTTTAAGTATAGCTATAACTAATGTGATTTCAGGCATTACTGTAAATCAGTTGGCAAATGTTTTCCGTGAACTGCAAAATCGTATTACCCTTTGTATTGCTAATGATGGAGGACATGTAGAAAATTAAATAAAATTTCAATAAAACCTTAAAAAATATAGATTTACTTCTTTCTAATCCTTTTTACAAATTATTTCTATCGCAAATACAAATAAAATTATAATTTTTTAAAGTGCACACGAACTTTATGGACACGCTGTATATATATATATATATATATATATATATATATATATATATTGGTATATATATAAATGCACAATCTACGAGTTGAAGATCGAACGTTCGGAGAAAGACCTGAAACCAAATATCCTTGATCGTTAATTTGAAGGATTCATGTATGCGTAATTATTTTTTTAATATTAGTTCTGTAATCTTTTCAGATCTTACGAAGATAATATTACACAAGGATATAGTATTGGTGCACCCAGGGCGGATCTAAATCACCGCACTCGTAAATTGGACTCGCAGCCGTGCTTGATAACCATTGCAGGCGCCCATTTTGAACAGTTGTGATTAACAGATGAGATAACGCCCCAAATCCGTGTGTATACAAAACTTGTAACGTTGGAATAAGATCTGCTGATTTTGACCTACCATGCCACCACCTGTCAGATAAATGCTTCGTTAAGTCTATAGATTCGAAATTCTTCTGCTGTCAGGTATCAATACTTGATGCAAATTCACCGCGCTCCACCCATTCGTCGGTGCAGGATCGTGGTTATATCCCTGGAGCACGGCCGTCTATTTGGGAGCGGGTGGAAGAAAGAAGTCAAAATAAGCGGACGGTGTTTAATCACCGTTCCCTCCAAGCGACGGAACGTATCCAAAGCAGCGTATAATTGTTAATACGGACTCTTGGGACGTTTATCATGGGCAAAACAATGACCTAAATGAGCTAAGCTTGGTCGATCGACATTTCATAAAAGCTAGGGTGAAGTTGGGGTCTGACATCGCGATAGGTTTTCGGCCATTTTAAGATGGCGTCAGTGATCGTCTGCTTCTGTCGGTGCGGTTCTCCGAAAAGCTGACTGAAGTCGTGCGTGCAACGCTATTATAAGTGCACGGCGAATTGATGTCATGACGTTCACGGCTTGTTGAATTGTAATAAGTAAGAATTTAGTTTCTTGCGTATGCGGCTGTGTTTACTCTTTCTATTCACTTCCACAGCTAACGCCTCCTCTCCCTAAAAGTCTCCATTCATCTCCGATGTTGTGGCAAATCGAACTATTTACCGAAAACATTGCGGTGCGTAACAAGACAGGCGGTGATTTGGTGCAAAGAGGTAAATAAATATATCCTTATTTAAGAAGACAACCAGGAAGAGAAACTCTCAAATAAATAGAAGAGGTGAAACATATTTCACTTTTTATTTCTTGAAAAGCTTTTCTCACTTTTATTTCATTTATGTTTTTTTTTCTCTCTCTCTGTCTTTCTGTAAATCGGCTTTTCTGAGAAATCTGATTTTTAGCTGACGCAAAATTAATTCTCCAATTTATTTTGTTTATTTTATTTTTTGTTTTTTTTTGTCGAGATTTCTTTTCTTTTTTCTTTTTATTGCGAATGACGTTTCCATTTCTTTGTGTTTTTTCTTTCTATCTTTCTTTCTTTTACGATCCTTTCTTTCTTTTACGATCCTTTCTTTCTTTCTCGAACCTTGTTTTCTTTTATCAAGAATTATTTCTTTCTTTTATTTCTTTTTAGAGCCTTCTTTTCTCACTTTTACTTTCAGTGAGAATGATTTTTCTTTCTTTCTTTCTTTCTTTCTTTCTTTCTTTCTTTCTTTCTTTATCGGGCCGTCTTTTCATGTTCCCCCTTATTAAGAATGATGACTTTGTTTGTTAGTTTGTTTGTTTGTTTCTTTTTTTCTTTCTAGAGGCCTCTTTCCTTCCTTTCACTTTCATTGTGAGTGATCTTTCTTTCTTTTTTTCTTTCTAGAGGCCCCTTTCCTTCCTTTTACTTTCATTGAGGGTGGTCTTTCTTTCTTTCTTTCTAGAGGCCTCTTTCCTTCTTTTTACTTTCATTGAGGGTGGTCTTTCTTTCTTTTTTTCTTTCTAGAGTCTTCTTTCCTTCCTTTTACTTTCATTGACGGTGGTCTTTCTTTCTTTTTTTCTTTCTAGAGGCCTCTTTTCTTCCTTTTACTTTCATTAACGGTGGTCTTTCTTTCTATCTTTCTTTCTTTCTTTCTTTCTTTCTTTCTTTATTTCTAGAGGCCTCTTTCCTTCCTTTTACTTTCATTAACGGTGGTCTTTCTTTCTTTCTTTCTAGAGGCCTCTTTCCTTCCTTTTACTTTCATTGAGGGTGGTCTTTCTTTCTTTCTTTCTTTCTTTCTTTCTTTCTTTCTTTCTTTCTTTCTAGAGGCCTCTTTCCTTCCGTTTACTTTCATTGAGGGTGGTCTTTCTTTCTTTCTTTCTTTCTTTCTTTCTTTCTTTCTTTCTTTCTTTCTTTCTAGAGGCCTCTTTCCTTCCGTTTACTTTCATTGAGGGTGGTCTTTCTTTCTTTCTTTCTTTCTTTCTTTCTAGAGGCCTCTTTCCTTCCGTTTACTTTCATTGAGGGTGGTCTTTCTTTCTTTCTTTCTTTCTTTCTTTCTTTCTAGAGGCCTCTTTCCTTCATTTTACTTTCATTGAGTGTGGTCTTTCTTTCTTTCTTTCCATCTTTCTAGAGGCCTCTTTCCTTCCTTTTACTTTCATTGACGGTGGTCTTTCTTTCTTTCCTTCTTTCTAGAGGCCTCCTTCCTTCCTTTTACTTTCATTGAGGGTGGTCTTTCTTTCTTTCTTTCTTTCTTTCTTTCTTTCTTTCTAGAGGCCTCTTTCCTTCCTTTTACTTTCATTGAGTGTGGTCTTTCTTTCTTTCTTTCTAGAGGCCTCTTTCTTTCTTTTTACTTTCATTGAGGGTGGTCTTTCTTTCTTTTTTTCTTTCTAGAGTCTTCTTTCCTTCCTTTTACTTTCATTGACGGTGGTCTTTCTTTCTTTTTTTCTTTCTAGAGGCCTCTTTTCTTCCTTTTACTTTCATTAACGGTGGTCTTTCTTTCTATCTATCTTTCTTTCTTTCTTTCTGTCTAGAGGCCTCTTTCCTTCCTTTTACTTTCATTAACGGTGGTCTTTCTTTCTTTCTTTCTAGAGGCCACTTTCCTTCCTTTTACTTTCATTGAGGGTGGATTTCTTTCTTTCTTTCGTTCTTTCTTTCTTTCTTTCTTTCTTTCTTTCTTTCTTTCTTTCTAGAGGCTCCTTTCCTTCCTTTTACTTTCATTGAGTGTGGTCTTTCTTTCTTTCTTTCCATCTTTCTAGAGGCCTCTTTCCTTCCTTTTACTTTCATTGACGGTGGTCTTTCTTTCTTTCCTTCTTTCTAGAGGCCGCCTTCCTTCCTTTTACTTTCATTGAGGGTGGTCTTTCTTTCTTTCTTTTTTTCATTCTAGACGCCTCTTTCCTTCCGTTTACTTTCATTGAGGGTGGTCTTTCTTTCTTTCTTTCTTTCTTTCTTGCTTTCTTTCTTTCTTTCTAGAGGCCTCTTTCCTTCCTTTTACTTTCATTGACGGTGGTCTTTCTTTCTTTCTTTCTAGAGGCCTCTTTCCTTTCTTTTTACTTTCATTGAGGGTGGTCTTTCTTTCTTTCTTTCTAGAGGCCTCTTTCCTTCCTTTTACTTTCATTGACGGTGGTCTTTCTTTCTTTCTTTCTAGAGGCCTCTTTCCTTCCTTTTACTTTCATTGACGGTGGTCTTTCTTTCTTTCTTTCTAGAGGCCTCTTTCCTTCCTTTTACTTTCATTGAGGGTGGTCTTTATTTCTTTTTTCGTTCTTTCTTTCTTTCTTTCTTTCTTTCTTTCTTTCTTTCTTTCTAGAGGCTCCTTTCCTTCCTTTTACTTTCATTGAGTGTGGTCTTTCTTTCCTTCTTTCCATCTTTCTAGAGGCCTCTTTCCTTCCTTTTACTTTCATTGACGGTGGTCTTTCTTTCTTTCCTTCTTTCTAGAGGCCTCCTTCCTTCCTTTTACTTTCATTGAGGGTGGTCTTTCTTTCTTTCTTTCTTTCTTTCTTTCTTTCTTTCTTTCTAGAGGCCTCTTTCTTTCCTTTTACTTTCATTGAGGGTGGTCTTTCTTTCTTTCTTTCTAGAGGCCTCTTTCCTTCCTTTTACTTTCATTGAGGGTGGTCTTTCTTTCTTTCTTTCTAGAGGCCTCTTTCCTTCCTTTTACTTTCATTTAGGGTGGTCTTTCTTTCTTTCTTTTTTCATTCTAGACGCCTCTTTCCTTCCGTTTACTTTCATTGAGGGTGGTCTTTCTTTCTTTCTTTCTTTCTTTCTTTCTTTCTTTCTTTCTTTCTTGCTTTCTTTCTTTCTTTCTAGAGGCTTCTTCCCTTCCTTTTACTTTCATTGACGGTGGTCTTTCTTTCCTTCTTTCTAGAGGCCGCCTTCCTTCCTTTTACTTTCATTGAGGGTGGTCTTTCTTTCTTTTTTTCCATCTTTCTAGAGGCCTCTTTCCTTCCTTTTACTTTCATTGACGGTGGTCTTTCTTTCTTTCGTTCTTTCTTTCTTTCTTTCTTTCTTTCTTCTTTCTTTCTTTCTTTCTTTCTAGAGGCCTCTTTCCTTCCTTTTACTTTCATTGAGGGTGGTCTTTCTTTCTTTCTTTCTTTCTTTCTTGCTTTCTTTCTTTCTTTCTAGAGGCCTCTTTCCTTCCTTTTACTTTCATTGACGGTGGTCTTTCTTTCTTTCTTTCTAGAGGCCTCTTTCCTTCCTTTTACTTTCATTGAGGGTGGTCTTTATTTCTTTCTTTCGTTCTTTCTTTCTTTCTTTCTTTCTTTCTTTCTTTCTTTCTTTCTTTCTAGAGGCTCCTTTCCTTCCTTTTACTTTCATTGAGTGTGGTCTTTCTTTCCTTCTTTCCATCTTTCTAGAGGCCTCTTTCCTTCCTTTTACTTTCATTGACGGTGGTCTTTCTTTCTTTCCTTCTTTCTAGAGGCCTCCTTCCTTCCTTTTACTTTCATTGAGGGTGGTCTTTCTTTCTTTCTTTCTTTCTTTCTTTCTTTCTTTCTTTCTTTCTAGAGGCCTCTTTCCTTCCTTTTACTTTCATTGAGGGTGGTCTTTCTTTCTTTCTTTCTAGAGGCCTCTTTCCTTCCTTTTACTTTCATTGAGGGTGGTCTTTCTTTCTTTCTTTCTAGAGGCCTCTTTCCTTCCTTTTACTTTCATTTAGGGTGGTCTTTCTTTCTTTCTTTTTTCATTCTAGACGCCTCTTTCCTTCCGTTTACTTTCATTGAGGGTGGTCTTTCTTTCTTTCTTTCTTTCTTTCTTTCTTTCTTTCTTTCTTTCTTGCTTTCTTTCTTTCTTTCTAGAGGCTTCTTCCCTTCCTTTTACTTTCATTGACGGTGGTCTTTCTTTCTTTCCTTCTTTCTAGAGGCCGCCTTCCTTCCTTTTACTTTCATTGAGGGTGGTCTTTCTTTCTTTTTTTCCATCTTTCTAGAGGCCTCTTTCCTTCCTTTTACTTTCATTGACGGTGGTCTTTCTTTCTTTCGTTCTTTCTTTCTTTCTTTCTTTCTTTCTTTCTTTCTTTCTTTCTTTCTTTCTTTCTAGAGGCCTCTTTCCTTCCTTTTACTTTCATTGACGGTGGTCTTTCTTTCTTTCTTTCTTTCTTTCTTTCTTTCTTTCTTTCTTTCTTTCTAGAGGCCTCTTTCCTTCCGTTTACTTTCATTGAGGGTGGTCTTTCTTTCTTTCTTTCTTTCTTTCTTTCTAGAGGCCTCTTTCCTTCCGTTTACTTTCATTGAGGGTGGTCTTTCTTTCTTTCTTTCTTTCTTTCTTTCTTTCTTTCTTTCTAGAGGCTCCTTTCCTTCCTTTTACTTTCATTGAGTGTGGTCTTTCTTTCCTTCTTTCCATCTTTCTAGAGGCCTCTTTCTTTCCTTTTACTTTCATTGACGGTGGTCTTTCTTTCTTTCCTTCTTTCTAGAGGCCTCCTTCCTTCCTTTTACTTTCATTGAGGGTGGTCTTTCTTTCTTTCTTTCTTTCTTTCTTTCTTTCTTTCTTTCTTTCTTTCTTTCTTTCTAGAGGCCTCTTTCCTTCCTTTTACTTTCATTGAGGGTGGTCTTTCTTTCTTTCTTTCTAGAGGCCTCTTTCTTTCTTTTTACTTTCATTGAGGGTGGTCTTTCTTTCTTTTTTTCTTTCTAGAGTCTTCTTTCCTTCCTTTTACTTTCATTGACGGTGGTCTTTCTTTCTTTTTTTCTTTCTAGAGGCCTCTTTTCTTCCTTTTACTTTCATTAACGGTGGTCTTTCTTTCTATCTATCTTTCTTTCTTTCTTTCTTTCTAGAGGCCTCTTTCCTTCCTTTTACTTTCATTAACGGTGGTCTTTCTTTCTTTCTTTCTAGAGGCCACTTTCCTTCCTTTTACTTTCATTGAGGGTGGATTCTTTCTTTCTTTCGTTCTTTCTTTCTTTCTTTCTTTCTTTCTTTCTTTCTTTCTTTCTTTCTAGAGGCTCCTTTCCTTCCTTTTACTTTCATTGAGTGTGGTCTTTCTTTCTTTCTTTCCATCTTTCTAGAGGCCTCTTTCCTTCCTTTTACTTTCATTGACGGTGGTCTTTCTTTCTTTCCTTCTTTCTAGAGGCCGCCTTCCTTCCTTTTACTTTCATTGAGGGTGGTCTTTCTTTCTTTCTTTTTTTCATTCTAGACGCCTCTTTCCTTCCGTTTACTTTCATTGAGGGTGGTCTTTCTTTCTTTCTTTCTTTCTTTCTTTCTTGCTTTCTTTCTTTCTTTCTAGAGGCCTCTTTCCTTCCTTTTACTTTCATTGACGGTGGTCTTTCTTTCTTTCTTTCTAGAGGCCTCTTTCCTTCCTTTTACTTTCATTGAGGGTGGTCTTTATTTCTTTCTTTCGTTCTTTCTTTCTTTCTTTCTTTCTTTCTTTCTTTCTTTCTTTCTTTCTAGAGGCTCCTTTCCTTCCTTTTACTTTCATTGAGTGTGGTCTTTCTTTCCTTCTTTCCATCTTTCTAGAGGCCTCCTTCCGTCCTTTTACTTTCATTGAGGGTGGTCTTTCTTTCTTTCTTTCTTTCTTTCTTTCTTTCTTTCTTTCTTTCTTTCTTTCTTTCTTTCTTTCTAGAGGCCTCTTTCCTTCCTTTTACTTTCATTGAGGGTGGTCTTTCTTTCTTTCTTTCTAGAGGCCTCTTTCCTTCCTTTTACTTTCATTGAGGGTGGTCTTTCTTTCTTTCTTTCTAGAGGCCTCTTTCCTTCCTTTTACTTTCATTTAGGGTGGTCTTTCTTTCTTTCTTTTTTCATTCTAGACGCCTCTTTCCTTCCGTTTACTTTCATTGAGGGTGGTCTTTCTTTCTTTCCTTCTTTCTTTCTTTCTTGCTTTCTTTCTTTCTTTCTAGAGGCTTCTTCCCTTCCTTTTACTTTCATTGACGGTGGTCTTTCTTTCTTTCCTTCTTTCTAGAGGCCGCCTTCCTTCCTTTTACTTTCATTGAGGGTGGTCTTTCTTTCTTTTTTTCCATCTTTCTAGAGGCCTCTTTCCTTCCTTTTACTTTCATTGACGGTGGTCTTTCTTTCTTTCCTTCTTTCTAGAGGCCGCCTTTCTTCCTTTTACTTTCATTGAGGGTGGTCTTTCTTTCTTTCGTTCTTTCTTTCTTTCTTTCTTTCTTTCTTTCTTTCTTTCTTTCTTTCTAGAGGCTCCTTTCCTTCCTTTTACTTTCATTGAGTGTGGTCTTTCTTTCTTTCTTTCCATCTTTCTTGAGGCCTCTTTCCTTCCTTTTACTTTCATTGACGATGGTCTTTCTTTCTTTCCTTCTTTCTAGAGGCCGCCTTCCTTTCTTTTACTTTCATTTAGGGTGGTCTTTCTTTCTTTCTTTTTTTCATTCTAGACGCCTCTTTCCTTCCGTTTACTTTCATTGACGGTGGTCTTTCTTTCTTTCTTTCTTTCTTTCTTTCTTTCTTTCTTTCTTTCTTTCTTTCTTTCTTTCTAGAGTCTTCTTTCTTTCTTTCTTTCTTTCTTTCTTTCTTTCTTAATCGATTCTTTTTTTTCTTTTTTCATTAAAAGTTCATGCTTTCTTTCTTTTTTCATTTTTCTTTTTTCTTTCACTGAGGATGCTTTTTCTTTCTTTCTTTTTTCTTTCTTTCTTTCTTTCTTTCTATGTCGCTTTCTTTATTGTGGCTTTGTCTTTTTACTTGTCATTTTATTTCATCATTCTCTTTCTAATTTATTTCTTTTCTTTCATTCTTTCTCTCTTTCTTTCTTTCTTTCTTTCTTTCTTTCTTTCTTTCTTAGAAGAACTATCATACCAGCTACAAGATTTTGGTGGCAGAGAAAAGAAAAGTTTAAATTAATTTCCAGTTTGTTGCACTTGCTTTTGCCCAAAATTAGAAACGCTATCAATCCGTTGTCTTCCCTGCCCAGGGTACAGTTTAAAGAACAAAGTAAACTAAGATCTCTAGCTTTGTAAGGCAATTAGTATAGAATAATTCTCAAATTAAAAACATAGGGGAATTTAATCCACAATTTTTCCAAAAAGTAATGTCATTTGGCAGATCATGAAAAAAGTAATCTGTGGAGAGATGTAACTGTCCATATCTTCAGGATACATGACATTTCAAAACAGAGCAGTAAACGAGGAATAGTAGTTGACTATGCTTCATCTAAGAAATTTGAATCGTATTAATACTACTAGTAATAAAGCATATTTACGTATGCAGGGCAGATGAGAAATAAAGAATAAGCCTCCAATAAAAAGTAAGAGAAATAAGATGAAAGAAATACTAGTCCAAAATGAATAATAATTAACAATGCTTCATCTAAAAAATTTGAATCCTGTTAATACTACTGGTAATAAAGCATATTTAAGTAAGCAGGGCAGATGAGAAATAAAGAATAAGACTCCAATAAAAAGTAAGAGAAAGATGATGAAAGAAATACTATTCCTAAATGAATAATAATTGACATTGCTTCATGTAAGAATTTTGAATCATATTAATATATATATATATATATATATATATATATATATATATATATATATATATAGCTAGCCAATCATAATCGAGAATACCTGTCTACTAGGACGGCGAGCCAATCCCTTTTGCAGAGATTGTTCAGGCGCATTTGTGTTCATTCAACACCCACAGAGCCCACCTGTGGTTTATATTGCAACTATGTTGAGCAGACATTAGTTACAGTTTCTGCGAAAGAGCGTTTTTTCTAGCATTATCAACAATCTGAACAAGGCCAGCACACTCAAACCCTCGGACACGATGACATCGTGCTAGCACAGTTATCGACGGCACCCAAGGAATACGTCTACTTAGTTTCTCTTTCAAGACTTCGATCAACACGTGATATGATTTTTAAGACACTTTCCAAAGTTACTGCACACAGGGATTGAACCCTTCAGTTTGATAACATCAAGAAGTCTCCTTCATGACAAATCCACCATATTGAGATTCTAACCCGGGACTCATGGTCAGATTCCTATAAATACTAGTACTAATAAAGCATATTTATGTAAGCATGGCAGATAAGAAATAAATAAATGATCATTAAATAGTTACATCTATAACGATAGACTGCATCTTAATAGTTATTGTACTTAGAAATAATCTCATGCTTTCTTCTCTTTTTCTATTCAGGACATTTCGAAGAGTTATTGAAATGGAAATATATAAACTTAGTCGTTAATTCTAATGCTATATCTCAAATAGTTCATTGATTTTAATACTATGTCTCTGATAGTTCATTGATTTTAATACTATCTCTGATAGTGCATTGATTTTAATACCATGTCTCTGATAGTTCATTGATTTTAATACCATGTCTCTGATAGTTCATTGATTTTAATATTATCTCTGATAGTTCATTGATTTTAATAATATGTCTATGATAGTTCATTGATTTTAATACTATGTCTCTGATAGTTCATTGATTTTAATAATATCTCTGATAGTTCATTGATTTTAATACTATCTCTGATAGTTCATTGATTTTAATACTATATCTCTGATAGTTCATTGATTTTAATACTATATTTCTGAGAGTTCATTGATTTTAATACTATGACTGACATTTCTTTGATTTTAATACTATATTTCTGATAGTTCTTTGGTTTTTAACAGAAAAATCTACTATTCACAGTTTTTTGATGATGATGTAATTTAATTTTGAAATATTACTCTTGTTCCAAGATAATAATCTTAAATGGAGTCATTTCATTTCAATCATTATATCTGAATCTATGTTATGTAACTAGATCTGTGGACGCTCTTGTCATTACCTCCTCTCTATCTCTCTCTATATATAGCACTAAAAGCTCTGTCTTTCCGTGATCTACTCATGGTCGATTATCCCCCACCAGATGTGGCGATATGGCCGGTAATACAATAAGGAAACATTCGGCATTCATTGCCCGACCGGCCATAGCCACTTTCGATTGAAATTCATAAAAATCTTCCTATTAAAACAATGTTTTAGGAAAATAGGTTTCTCAAATCTGTCATTGATTTTTTCCAGTACTGATTGAGGTTTCCTTTCTAACGTTTTATTTGAAGGAGTATGGAAGGTCACCATCTTGATTAGGCAATTATTATTTTTTTCATGTTACATATGCTTTGTTGTGTAATATATATCGCCGAGTTCGAATTTTAGTCGAGGTCGTTAGATTAACTTACGTACAAATATATCTGGGAAGTTTGTCATTCTGTAGCATCAGTTTAGAAGGTTCAAAACAGACTGGTCTTCGCTACGACATAGATGTTTCATACGTTGGGAGCCATTTTTAAGCACTGATCTGACGAAGCGTTTATATACAGCCAGAAGTATAGCGTTCGGCGTCATGTATGACATCCATATATAAGTTTTGATCTAACGAGTTGATGTAATAGAATAACCTGTCGCCCACATGAGTGACTACACTATAAGTTGTTGCAGTTTTTTTTTTATATATGTTTACTAGTGAGCCAGTCAAAATGAGTTGACTCATTTTATAGTCCACCAAGAGAAGGGTTAACCAATCAGAAAGCTCAAAATATTCAATTCTCCCAAATTGTCTGCACTGCCAACCTGATATCGAAGACAAAGAATTACTTAAAAACCGCTACTTTCTCTGAATCTTCATTGTCGATCTCTGATATCGAACAGATTACGGACTGGATTCCATATTCAGAGACTGCGGCAAATATGGTCAACATAAGTAGTAACTATTTACAAGTAACTGTAAGTCAACGGACTGCAGAGTCTAGCTGGGATCTGTTCCAGCTAAACAGTCGAACTCTCTGCCCGAAGGCAGAGAGAAACCCAGACAAGGCTCCGCCGAAAGGCAGAGTCTCGTTCGTGGAGATAGACTGTCCCTGAACCCGTTTATACGGGTTCGAAAGGGAATATTTTTGACCGAGTCTACGGGCTCGGAGACCCCACGTTAAACCGGCCTTGTGCCACATGCAACCATCGTGTGGGGTAGCTAAATATACTAGCTGGGATCTGTTACTCAGCTCTTAGCTGTTGTCGAACTCCGTGCTTTCGGGAAGAGAGGGACCCGGACGAGGATCCGCCGAAGTGTAGAGTCTCGTTCCGGGAGGCAGACTGACCTGAAACTGTTTATACGGGTTTGAATAGGAATATTTTTGGCCGAGCCTATGAACTCGGAAAACCCACATTAAACCCAGCCTTGTGCCACATCCAACCCTCGTGGGGATGGGGTGGCTAAATATACTACCTGGAATCTGTTACTCAGTTCTTAGCTGTTGTCGAACTCTCTGCCTTCGGGCAGTGAGGAATCCGGACTGAGTCTCGTTCGGGGAGGTAGACCAACCCGATCCCGTTCATGCGGGTTCTACGGGGAGTTTTTGGCCGAGCCTACGGGCTCGGATGACCCACGTTAAACTTGGCCTTGTGCCACATCTGCCCTCGTTGCGGGGGTAGTAATTTAGCTCACTGAGGCAGACTTTTCTTGAAGACACATGGCACATTGGATGAAGACGATGGTTATATCCTTTGACAGGACCCAAAGAGTGTGAGTTCAATACCCGATTAAGGCAGTGGAGAACTTTCAGAGGGAAATTAACAGGAGATAACCGATAACTGACATCCATTATCCATGGCGCGTGGAACTAGAACAGTCTACCCCAGCGACCGAAATAAAGGGTTCAGTTCGACATTCCAACCACCTGAAGAAGGCCGGAACGTACAACGGCCGAAACGTTGTAATAAATATGACGACAAAGATGAGGACAGTCGTCCGAATAATGTAAATAGTGTACATAATACCTCATCTCAGAAATATAGAGAGATACCTTCGAAGTATGTTACATTCGGACAACTTCTTACCAAAAAGGGATGATTTATGGAACACACTCCCAACTTGCTGTTTTCCCAATCACTATAATCTTGACCTCTTCAAGACTAGGGTTAACCGTTGTCTATCCTGCATATGACCATATAACCATTCCTGCTTTTCTTACGCATCTATAGCACCCACTATCAACCCTATACCTATAAAATAACACAGTCGTATGAATTCTGTAATATTCATTTACGATTATGATGATGCTAGATTACCAGTTATATTTATTTGGCTTATTTCCCTTCTGTTTAAAAGGTTGGAGTATTAATCTGGTGGTTTGGTTTTCCCGCGTCTCTTCTCTGCCGGCCTCAGTGGAACTGACAAAACACCGTAAACTTGTATATATGGAATACAGCGTGCCGACTTGTCACCAATGATTTATTGGTAAGATTTTACCATTAATTTACTTTTCTCTAAGGGTCTCCTTTGTTCCGGACAGTACAGGATCAGCTAACTACTTAACCGAGCGTATATTTCTTTATCTAAATAAATCACTCGACCCGTTTGTCATCTTGGCCGAATATTTTTTTTTATTTCGGTAAGCTCTCTAAAAAGATTCTAATGAAAAAACAGACAAACCAAAATATGTAAACAGCCAAGGCTGTAGAGTTTAAAAGATGACTTCAGTCAAGAAAATAGTTTATCACCTAATACAAGGTTCAAGAGACTATCAAGGTAGAGGGTGGCTAAATTAAGAAGGAGTAAGAAGTAAATATCGAGTAATCCTTGTCACGATTCTACATTTCGCGGAAGCATCAATGTGGAAGGAGCAGTTCTTGGGAAGAAGGTTTCAAAATGAAACGCTCTTCCTAACAACGCAGTGAATGAGAGTGATTCGCGCCTGCCAACGTAGCAAGACGGGGCTTGAGCGCAAAGGGCAGAGATGCTGGTCCGGAAGAGTGCACCTCGTCTCAATATTTTTGCTATGGAAAATAACGATACACGAGTGATAGGTTTGTGACAATTCGTCCGTTTTTACAATAAAGTTCACCCCGTGCGAGGCCCAAGAACCACTCGAGGTAGAGGTTTACAGAACAAGAGGCACAGTGTATGGGGTTATATAGGGAAGATAACAGTTAAGCCTAAACTTGAACAGGTTAAGATTGTAATGATCGAGAAAGGAGTCAGTTTCGCAAACCAGCTGTTCAGTTCCCTAAAGATGAGAAGCATTTGCAGCGCGGGAAGTATGCCCCTAATACAAGGCCACGTAAACGATTTCGTACTTTTGTCAAGGATGGACAGTGAGGATTGTGTAGCTCCAACTTCGATATGATAAATCTCCATTCTAAGTCTGATCTGACTCTTTTCAAATGTAAAGCATGGTAGGAGGGGCCAGATACTTTGCGCATAGTTAGGAGCCAATACATTTTCCTGTCTATTCAACGATGGATTGTATATATAACTTTGACTTGAGGTCCGACATGAATTTCAGACACCACAGATGCTCAATGTAACAAGCCTCTTTGTGAGTGCAAATGTTAATTATGACTATTTACACTGTTTGTCCTCATCTTTATCGCCATATTCATGACGTCTCTGGCCAGAGCGTACAAAGGACGAAACGTAGTGATTATGGCAAGAAAGATGACAACTGTCAGTCCGAAGGATTTAATTAATGTTAATAATTACAATACCACGTCTCAGAAATATAGGCAGAAATTATTGACCAACTTCATCATTGTGATATTTTTGCATTATATCAATTATTAGGAATATAATAATTAGGGTTCGCAAATTGAAGGAGAGAGTTATCAATGATAATCTTCTGAATCCGAATACGTGGTTATCTACCCTTTAAAACCTATCTGTGTTTTTTTTTATTATTACTTTTAAATGTAATTTTTATTGCATAAATTTGTGTAAGGCGCGACGAAGTTTAATTCCGAAAATACAGCCCAGAGAAAAAGTGTTTCGCTACAGCTGCAACATCAGAAACAAATAGGTATGCATGTTTGACTATCGGGGTAGGGTCATAGCGCTTTTACCTGGGTCAGATAATTTCCGCAGAGTTACACGGAACCAATACATTTTTTGTCTATTTAACGATGGATTGTATATATGACTTTTAATTGAGGTGAACTCCCGACACCACAGATCCTCAATGCAACAAACCTTTTTGTGAGTGCAAATATTAATTATGACTGTTTACACTATTTACACTGTTCGAAAGTTTGTCCTCATCTTTATTGTCATATTCACGACGTTTCGGCCCTCGAATGTTCCGGCCTTTTTCCTTTGGAACCAAACCCTTTATTTAGCCCACTGGAGCAGATTGTTCTCGTTCCACCCACCATCTCAGTCTCAGTTGATTCCCTTTAGTAACTCAACTCTCCAAGTTTTTGTTAACCTCTGCTGTGGCCAGGTATTGAACTCAGAAAACTTTGGGTCAAGTGACTGGATTACTTCAAACAACGCTTTTATCTGAGCCGTGTTTCCTTGGTCGCCACATATCCCAGTGGATAAAAGCATTGGTTGAATCATTCCAGTGACTTGACCCAAAGAATTAATATCTAGACATAGCAAAGGTGAAAAAAAAATCTTGGAGAATTGAATTATTAAAGAGAATTAAAGGAAAATTACACGTGGAACTAGAACAATCTACCCGCGTGGATTAAATAAAGGGTTCGATTCGAAATTCTAACGCATATTACCTGAAGAAGGCCGCAACGTACAATGGTCGAAACGTCGTGCATATGGCAACAAAGATAAGGACAAAAGTCCGACCAAGGTAAATATCGCAGTCATGAATTACATTTGCATTCACAAAAAGGCTTGTTTCTTTGAGTGTCTGTGGTGTCTGAAGTTCACCTCAGACCTCAAGTAGAACCTCATCTAAAGAATATAGGGTATTATTCGTGATTTTTGAGATTTCGATGTCGTCTGTATGATGATGACACGTTACCATATTGGTTTCGGAGGTATTGAAAGTTACCAATCACTTTTTCCCCATTGAGAGGGGACAAAAAAAAATCACAGGATTTTATAAACAACATAGTAAAGGAAATCTAGAGTAATGGACTACATATGAATTATTATTAGGTTGGTGCAAAAATAATGTCGTTTTCTCACCTAGAATTGTTGATGAACAAATAAGATGCTGTATCAATAATGTTTATGACAAGCAAATAGAATATAATAGTGTTTCAAATATTCTCAAAATTAATCTATATCGCAACTAAATGCATTCTAATAATAAAAGAGATGAAAATGTATAATAATAAAAAGTTAATACATATATATCTACCACAAATCAAAGTAAAAAGGCAACTTGATTATATACTACACTAAATCTAGTATATCCAATTTAATCATTCGAAAAAACTCTTCCCCACTAACAAACGTGTTGCATAAAAACAAATATTATATATAAATTTAAATGTCCTCTGCGAGATTTTATTTCCAACGGAAAAAGTAATACTTATTTTGGTCGTACTACGACCACGTTGTCTTGGTGGCTGAGTTTCCATTTGAATGACATATCCAACATTTGTAACAAAAATTTACAAAAGCATGACTGTCCACATTCACAATTTAGAAAAATTCTTGTCGAAAATATATCCATACATCTTCATGAACATAATAAACAGAAACTAAATATTCTTGAAGCTAGCAATACTGAAAAAATTGAAAAAACCTTAGAAAAAGTAATTACGAATATTGCACAAATGTTTTAAAATTTTTACAGGTTTCGAGGTTCGTACTATTAGTTTCCATACTTATTTCTCTTTTTTTCTTCTAAAAGAAATCTTTAAAACCTCAACCTTGGAGCATCAATAATACAAACCGCATGGTACCAAACTATACGTTACTCACCTCACAAATAAAAATGTTAACGTTCATATGAACACAGTAAACTGTTTTCGAAAATAATGAACACTACATTTTTTGTCTTAATAAACAACACACTGATGATGACATTGAGCTAATGTCGAAAGTACTCGGATAAAGCAACATGTATCAACACGGTAATTTTCTCTCTTCTTTTAATAACAACACCAAAAGGTTTGCCCGTGAATATGAAAGGATCCTTTTGAAAATAAGTAGACAAAAAATATCTAAATTATTCAACTATACATGTCTCAATGAAAACATGCTGCCAAAATATACATAATATATATATATATATATATATATATATATATATATATATATATATGCGATATCGCACGTCCTGGTGTTAATAAAACAGTGCTCGATGTAATATAACAGAGCTATTAAGTATATATTGATAAATATACTTGTCGAGCATAAATGGCATTGAGTTGGGAATCTTCTCAGCAACTGAAGATTGCGTTGTGCATTAAATTCCAAAAAGTCTTATAGGGCTGGAATATATATATATATATATATATATATATATATATATATATATATATATATTATAATTATTTAAAAAAAATGATTCCTTCGCTACATAAGAGTTCTCATATTTCAAAAACGAGAGCCGAAAAGCTCAATATAATTATTGAAATTAAATTGAGTTAAAGTAACAAGCCAGGTTTCATCCTCAAAAATTTAGGAATAACCAATCTTGAAATCTACGCATCTTTATGAGCACGATCATTCGCGAAATTAATTACTATGTAAATGGCTGGGTCGACCATTTTGGTAAGGGGTCTAAGAGTTAATTTTTATTCACATATCAGTCACCTTCGGAAAGAGGTCAAGCTGAGCTGGGGTGGGCGCATCCATTTCATGTGCGTACATCGTCTTGTTAGTCAAATCGAAAGATTACTTTGACACCATAATATGTCGTTAAGAAAATTTTGTTTTATTTTATTTATTTATTTATCCTTTTATTTATTTATTTTTTCCTAAAGGGCTGTTTCGTACTTAAACGCGTCACACTGAACTACAATTGGATTTTTTGACGACTTCATAAAGGGTTTTTTTTTCTATCTTGTGATTGGTTTAAGCTTTTAAACCTTTTATTAGACTATGAAATGTGATTTTTTTTGCTAATTATTTAATGCGAAAATTTGTTGATGTCGGCAGAAAACCGTTAACTCATGTCTATGATTTAATAATTTTTCATTATTTAGAAACTTAATAATGTGTCGTTTTTCATGTAGGCAAAAAGGGCAGGGGTCATCGCAGGTTTGACAAGTTCTTGTTCTATTTATTATTTTACATTTTACTTTTGGTGTTTTGTTCATTTCCTTTAATTCCAAAAATATTTGTTATAGAGATGTCTGATTTCTATTTCTAATATTATTGAAGGAGATTTTGTGCTGTCTCTACCTAATTTTAAATTCATTCTTCGTTGAACCAATGTATATCCTATCAGTGTTAGGACTCTCAATGGATGATATAATGCATTAGTATACCACAGATTTTGTGCAGCATTTATTTTCCAACAGGCAGTTTTCAGGGTTTCTACAATCACATAATTTTTCATTATTTTTGTCTAATTTTAGTTTAGGATTTTTATTAATACTATTTTGGCATGCGTGTTCTTTAAAGATTTTATTATTTTTTTTATGATTCTCTGTAGATTTTCAGTGCAACTGTAACTTAATTTTAAGGTGTCTTTATTAAAGATCTTGCTAAGTCTGCTATTAGTAGGAAAGTGTTTTCAATTAAAGCTAGGAACTTATGTCCTAGCTTAATACTAACCATTTGGTTGAACGGAGGGTTATACCAAATGATATTCTTTTTCTTGTTTTTCTTCTGGTAAATACTATTGTTTCTATAATTTATGTTAGCGTTTTGGAATCCGCTATTTTTTAGGGTTGTGTTATAAAAATTACTGTGTTGTTGGAATATTTTCTTAGCAGAGTTCATACTGATTCTTTTCCCTATTGATGTGGGTATATGCTTAATTATGGATGGAAGGTGGTTTGACTTAGCGTGAACATACAAGGGATTAGTGTAAGGTTTTCTGTAAGGTAGGTAAATATTAAATTATGAGAGAAACCAGGAATATAAATTTGGTGTCTGATGGAATAAATTTATATGAATAAAATGTACAGACTAATACATATCAGCAACATCTTACATCAACCTCGGTTATGTGAAAGATCAATCTGGATTAAATGTATTTTAAATTAAAAGAGTATCAGGATTGGATTAGAAAAGTATCAGGATTAAATAAGAATAGTTTCAGGATTAAATTAAAAGAGTATCAGGATTAAATTAAAAGAGTATCAAGATTAAATTAGAAGAGTATCATGATTAAATAAGAAGAGTATCATGATTAAATTAGATGAGTATCAGGATTAAATTAGAAGAGTACCTGGATTAAATAAGAAGAGTACCGGGATTAAATAAGAAAAGTATCAGGATTAAGTAAGAAGAGTATCAATATTAAATCAGAAGAGTACCAGGATTAGATTGAAAGTGTATTAGGATTAAATTAAAAGAGTATTAGGATTAAATTAGAAGAGTGTCAGGATTAAATTAAAAGATTATCATGATTAAATTAAAAGAGTACCAGGATTAAATTATAAGAATATCAGGATTAAATTCAAAGAGTACCAGGATTAAATTCAAAGAGTATCTGGAAAATTACCTTACTGAATAATAATGCTATAAATTTTATGAATAAAACATTCTGACAAATACACGTTAAAAATTTGACACGGACCTCATCTTCAGTTTAGAAGTAATGCATCTCAAATTATAAGTGAATCGGGAAAATTCCTTTAATTACTGAACAATGGTGCTATGAATGTAAATGAATGAATCCACAAGGGTCATGGGTCTACCGAGCTGTTGTAATTTCGATTCTACGCCTGTAAGACTTGGGATACTCTACCGAAGAGACATTCATTTGATTAAGATTCCATCAAAATAAACTTCATCAAATTCTGCTGAATACAGGTGGAGAGCCTAGAAACTTGCCACTGACTTCGATTGGTTGGACAAATTGCCGGTCCAATGCCAGACAACATTCCGTCTAAAGAATTCTTCTTCTCAGAGCCCGCATCTGGCAAGAGACCACGTGGAATCCCACGTCCTCAATTAAAGGATCAGCTCAAAAAGATTTTCCTGAGGACATAAATCGATCCGCTCAATTAAGAGACGGAAGTCTCAGAAAAAAAAAATAAAAGAATAAAAAAACAAATAGAGAAGAGCAGTCGACAAAAAAAAAAAAAAAATAAAACATACTTGGAAAACACCAGATGACAAATAGAAGAGAGCAAAAGAAACCAAAGAAAAACCAGAATTCTCCATTATCTGAACACTCCTGACCTACCGTACGGATGGCTGCGGACGTCTCTTCAGGTTCAACATAGACTCATTTCACACAGAAAGAAATGTTGATCAGTACCCCAGTTATTGGCAATGAGTTCCAATAACGACGATATGAATGAAATTTTTCGGCATATCCAGGGTGCAATGGGGAAAATTGCCGCCATTTTATATTTTTAATTTCGAGCATGCGCGTTTTTTCTTTTTGATTTTGCCAACTGCACAGTATAGTAGGGTCAGTTGGTCACCGTCCGTGAGAGAAAAAAAAAACAAACAAATAAAACACCATGACTTAATTCACTCTACCAAAAATTTGGAAACAGCATGCTTTACTGCTTGGCATTCGCACCGGAAGCTTCAATACGAACATTTCAGAGTGTTTGAGTGTCAGAAGATTCGGAAACCTCATGGTGTTTGAGTGATCGCTAGTAATGGCTACGCTATGTCCCGATTTATCTTTCCACAGGTTTAAAGAGGTAGCGCTGCCCAGGGCCAAGAGAGTGGCTGCTGGAAAACCCTTTCTCTGGCAACGGGACTCTGCACCATACCACACAAGCACGGAAACACAGTCATGGCTATCAGACAATTTCTGCAACCATATATCCAATGACATCTGGCTACCTAATGCTCCACACTGCAACCCCCTTGATTATTATATGTGGAGCTCAGTTGAGTAAGAGTTCAACAAATCTCCTTGTAATACCAAAGATGGACTAAAGGCAAGGACTGTGATAGCATTCACCAACTTAAACCATCCAGAAGAGTTGCTGGAGATTCTCAAGTTGTCTGAAGGCCATGGTTCAAGCCAATGGTGATTTTATTGAATTTACTCTTTAGTATTTCAAGATATTTTTGTGTAATTTTGGTAAATATATCTGTTAAAATGAGATGCCAGTGTTGTTTTCATCATTATTTTCGTTATTTATAAAATTAGTGTTACTGTTTAGTGTTATTATTTAGTATTATTATCATCATTATTATCGGCATTTAGTCGACAATTTATCGATGGGTATCAGGATTAGATTAGAAGAGTATCAGGATTAAATAAGAAGAGTACTCTGTACATATGTTGTGGGGTTCTCCCCTTTTTACATAAGATGAACTCCTCAAAAGTATACTTATACTGACAGAGAGAATACCTGCTGTTGCGATCCGTCTCGATACAGTCTTTGACTGTTTGCGACGGTTGTCGGACTCTCTGCGTTAGCAGAGAGGAACCCGGACGAAGCTTTGCCGAAGGGCAAGGTTTCGTCCGGGGAGGTAGACAGGGCCTGAACCCGTCTAGGCTGGTTCAAAGGCTATATTTTTGGCCGAGCCTACGGACTCAGAGATACCCACATTAAACCGGCCTTGTGCCACATTCGGTCCTCGTGGGTGGATTGATAAATACTGATATCCGTCTCGATACAGTCTTTGACTGTTTGCGACGTTTGTCGAACTCTCTGCGTTAGCAGAGAGGAACCCGTACGAAGCTTTGCCGAAGAGCAAGGTTTCGTCCGGGAAGGTAGACAGGCCCTGAACCCGTCTAGGCTGGTTCAAGGGCTATATTTTTGGCCGAGCCTACGGGCTGGGAGAAACCCACTTTAATCTCGGCGTTGTGCCACATATATTCCTTGTGGGTGGGATATTAAATACCGAGATACGTTGAGACAGGTTGATAGATACGGAGACAGGCACAGGGTGTTCTCAGAGAGTTATACAAGAGTCCAGAGAGATAGAGAGATGATTACGGCCTTACTTACAGAGACTTGTACATATACTTTCTACTAACCCGCATTCCTGCACTAATAATTTTCACTTCAAGTCTGTATTCTTACGTTTAATACACTTCATTTTCTATCTCAATTACTGATGTTGTTTATTTATTTGTGCAGGATTCCATTCACGGAATCCACAACAACATGCTAGACATCTTTTAAGTCTATTTTATTTTTGCAGCAACCTCAAACAGTTCGGACCAAATTATCTTAAGTTCAGAGAAAAGCAAGAAAAATACCCTGACGACTGAATAATGACGCTATAACTTTATACGACTATAATATTTTCAAAAAGGCGGTTAATGCTATCGATCAATCTAATAATTAAGCAATAGCTGCAGTTACGTACCAAATATGATAAATCAAGCAGGTTTAGTTTGTCTAAGGAAACATGACTTCTCTTGTCTCTCCTGTAGGTAGAGATCTAATGAGTACTTATTAGTGACCGTTAGATTTTGTTCCCGGGGATGTGATGGTTCAAATGTGGTCAGACGAGGTTGACCGGTGTGCACAGGTAAGGCCAGGAGACATTCACCTTAGCTCCGAGCGGTGAGCGATAGCGCCAGTCACTTGACTTTAATTGCTAATTACCAGCGAGCAGAGGTCCCCAAGTCTTAATTAGACAAGGGTCCCCGCTATTAGTCCCCGCCAGTGGAGGTGACTTTAATTAGAATGTAAATTGTTGCAACTACTTCACCCGGTCTGTTGAGAAGCGGGTACCTGTGAGATGGAGTCGATTATATTGGGGAGTGGGCTCAGGGTAGAACGGGAGCAGTTGGAAATTAAAATGTCTTGTGTGAAGAACATTTGTATTATGACAAGGTAATTATTATGGATTTGCAAATATAAATGTATTTCTCTATTATCGAAGTCAAATCGAAGACCTCCTTAATGAAACGAGTCAAAAGAGCTGGTGAATTTATTAAATCGATCTGCATAATTGTCTGTGCAAATGTTTCATTTGTTATCTATCAATCACTATCGAGCAAGAAATCCTCGTCTGTTCATCGCGAACGAACTGTACACCTTCTTTCTTTATCTCTTTTCTCTCCTCCTCGCTTTCTTTCTTTTTTTCTTCTTTTCTTTTCTCTTTCGTTCTATATCGCTCTCTTAGTACGTTGACAACCACCTCATTCTTTTCCTATGCACTATGTATGTAGATCATTATCTATCTATCTATCTATCTATCTATCTATCTATCTATCTATCTATCTGTTTGTTCCTTCTATCTATCTATCTATCTATCTATCTATCTATCTATCTATCTATCTATCTATCTATCTATCTGTTTGTTCCATCTATCTATCTATCTATCTATCTATCTATCTATCTATCTATCTATCTATCTATCTCAGCCTCTACATATCTATCTATCTATCTATCTATCTATTTTCCTTCGCCAGGTTATTGTATCATCTCTCTCTCTTTATCTATCTATCTATCTATCTATCTATCTATCTATCTATCTATCTATCTATCTATCTATCTATCACTCTTTATATATATATATATATATATATATATATATATATATATATATATATATATATATATATTTAAATATTAAACACTCCCAGCTATACGTCGATATATATTTGTTGTTAAATTTGGCTTTGGGTAAAATCACAAAATTTTGAAACGCTTCATAGACTATTCTAACATTTCATCATTTGTGCTACCTATGGAATTGACAATTTTGAATAAATAAATAAATAAATAAACGACTTTCGGCAAAATAACCGCCAAAATAGACTACCCACAATGCACCATTGACCCGTATATATAAATAGCCGAGAAGAAAAAAACACTCGTGGCCTGACGATTGCGCCTAGCCTTAAACAGCTTATCGCCTCTAAGTGTCGACTTAAATGTTCACTTTTACATTTAAACACGCTTTATCTCTGATATTGAGCACTTTATCCCATAAATATAGCATATCTTAAGAGTATATTTCTTCATATATATATATATATATATATATATATATATATATATATATATATATCAAATCTATTATATTCACTTACGTGCTACCACCCTTAGGAAAGGTATGAACCCTCTTCTTTTGCCTCCATCTATGGGCAAATAGAAGGACAGACTGGGTTTTATAGCCTTGGGTGGCAACTGGTCTAGAAGAAGGACAACTCTGAATTCAAAACCTGCGGAGGGTCGTTTGGGGACCTTTTGGCACGTAGTGCATCAGAACTCTGTATTCGGCCCTTCAAAAAGTGTAGTTGGTTCTTCATCATTATAATCAAATCATATGTGCTGGTGTTTGGCTACCGGTTCCTAGGAACTGAGCGGCTTGCCACTCATACGTCGAATACGTTGGGAGCGTCCACCATACATAAAAATATAAATAATATTGTGATAACAGAAAATCTGCCAAGAATGGTGATACGTTGTAAGAGCCTGGACTTAAATTTATTGTGGCTGAACTAGCTATTAGGTTGGCGCAAAAATAATGATGTAATAATGTCGTTTTTTGACATATTTTTAACGTCAAAAAACGACATTATTACATCATTATTTTTGCACCAACCTAATATTAAAGCACTTTGTAGACATCTTCCTCAGTGAATTATTCTCTCTTTTAATTAGAGTGGCATTTTTTATGTCAAACTATTTGTCGGTTTCGTTACGGCGAACAGCCAATATATATATGCGTTTTTTTTTTCTTTTCTGTTTTTAAAATGTCCCTTTTGTGTTCATATAGAATTTCGTTTAAAATGCTTGAGGTTTCTTTTATATATTCTTTCTGCCAATATTTGCAGTTGATAGAGTAAATTCCTCCTTCAAGTTTTGATTTCTTGTTTTGTTTTTGTTTTAATCGCTATTTCAGCTACGGTAAATTTACGTCCAGGGTCATACAGCATTTCAACATTCTTCGCAGATTTTCTGTTATCACAATGTGAGTTAATAACAAAGATGGTGGAAATAAAAATAAAAAGAAGCTAAACAATACAAAGAATGCATTAGTTGTTCACTGTAATGAGAACAATTTTGACATAAAAAAATCTCACTCTACTTAAAAGAGAAATTAATTCACCAAAACGAAATTGTCTAGAAAGTTCTTTAATCTCTAGTTCAGTCACATTAAATTTACATCCAGGGCCTTACAACATCTTGGCAGATTTTCTGTTATCATAATGTGGTGATATTAAAAAAAAACATGAAGGAAAGAAAACAAAAAGAATATATATATATATATATATATATATATATATATATATATATATTATTATTTTTTTTAAATATGATTCCTTCGCTACATAAAAGTTCTCATGTTTCAAAAACGAGAGCCGAGACCCTCAATATAATTATTAAAATTAAATTGAATTAAAGTAGCAAGCCCTGTTTAATCCTCAAGCGAAAATTTAGGAATAACCAATTTTGAAATTTACGTATCGTTATAAGCATGTTCATTCGTTAACATGGAAACGGCTATGGCGACCATTTTTGATAAGGGGGCTAAGAGTTAATTTTATCAGTTGCCTTCGGGGAGAGGTCAGGCTGAGGTAGGCTGGGGTGTCTATTTCAAAGCGAATGATGTCTTTCTTGTACGCGCAACGTCTGTTCATTCACGGAGAAAGATAGATTTTGGCATCATAGAATGTTGTCAAGTGTCTGGATAATTTTGTTTTATTTTATTTATTTATTCATTTATTTATTTATTTCTTTTGACGGGCTGTTTCATATATAAATGCGTCGAACTGAACTACAATTTGTTTTTTTGACGACTTCATAAAGGGTTTTTCTCTTTAATGATTGGTTTAAGCTATTTAGCCCTTTATAAAACTATGAAATTTGATTTTTTTATGCTAATTATTTAATGCAAAATTTTGTTCAAGCCGACAAAAAAACCGTTAACTCATGTCTATGCTTTAATAAATTTTCAATATTTAGAAACTTAATGACGTGTAGTTTTTCATGTAGGCATAAAGGGCATGGGTCATCGCAGGTTTTAGAAGTTCTTACTCTATTTATTATTTTCCATTTTACTTTTGGTGTTTTATTCATTTCTTTCAAAAGACAACTAAGCTCTACTTCTGTATAGAGCCCTGTTTTTGAAAAATAAAAACAAAAATACTAAAGAACCCTGTATTATTTACCTAACGTGTTCTTTCCTATTTTTCTACATACCTGCACGCACACACGCGCAGACGCGCACACACACACAGACGCATATATATATATATATATATATATATATATATATATATATACACACAAATGTAAAAGAATGAAGAATAAAATTTCAACGTTCAAAAGATTAATTTAAACAGGGTTCAATACAATAGTAGAGTAATAAATATTTATTACACGCTATTTAATATGCGTTGTGGATATTTACATGTTCTAATGTAGCAGTGCATAATATATATATATATATATATATATATATATATATATATATATATATATATATATATAAAAGAAATAAATCCTAACGAGCCAGGGACAGCTTACCCTGAAGATCCGGTTTTATATATATATATATATATATATATATGTGTGTGTGTGTGTGTGTGTGTTTGTAAATGAAATAAATCCGAAAGAGCCAGGGACAGTTTACTCTTAAGATCCGATTATATATATATATATATATATATATATATATATATATATATATATATATATATATAAATGAAATAAATCCTAAAGAGCCAGGGACAGTTTACTCTTGAGACCCGGTTACTTGAAACGTAGGTAGGTTGTTCCTGGCTCTTCAGGATTTATTTCATTTATCCCAGCTCTACTTAGCGTATTGAGCACTCTAAGTTTTAGATTTATTACGCACTTGGTTTTTTTCCTTCGACTAAAAACTTATGGCTCTTATTTCGCCATGTTCAGATGTTTCCAATTTTTTCATCGGATATCAACTTTCAAGTTGTGCTATCCGATGTTTTTTTCAAACCGAGTATCACTAGTCGTATTATATATATATATATATATATATATATATATATATATATATATATATATATATATTGGTAATGTCATAATTCACGTTTCCAAGGATTTTTTTCTGTGCCTTTAAAACCCAGTAATTTTAAAAGTTACTCTAAAATTCGCTTGAGGATGAAATGGAACTAATGTCTTTAATTTAATTACAAAATTAAATTCGAAGCTTTTAGCTTCCATTTTTGAAACATGGTTAGAACTGTGTAGCGAAAGAACCATATTTTAAATCAATTAATTTATAATATTAATGCTCTGTAAATTTACATTGAACACTATTTTGTAAAAATAATAATATCTATAAGAACACCGCATTATATATCTTACTATTCTTTCTTTCTTTATATATATATATATATATATATATATATATATATATATATATATATTTAAGTTATAAGGAACTTGGTAAACCGAATTGGTAAATCCAAAGAGGATGAAATCCTGAGAGCTCAATGTGAGGACAGAGCTAATATGTAATGAAAAACAAACCACTTTAAGGTACCATTACGATAATTTATTTCACCTAAATCCTTTTTTACCTGATGATCCTGAATCCTTAAAAAAGGATTTAGGTGAAATAAATTATCGTAATGGTACCTTAAAGTGGTTTGTTTTTCATTACATATATATATATATATATATATATATATATATATATATATATATATATATATACTTTAAAAATCAGGTCGTCAGTTGTATCCGCTAACTTGCGGATACAACTGTATCCTCAGAAGATACGGTATCCTCAGAAGATTTTTTTTTATCAAAGGACCAATTAAGGCTTAAAAATTGAATTACATAACATATTCAATAAAACACAGTTAAATTTAGCTACAGTTGCATTTCTTTTTACGTGCCATGTCCTTTCAGGACGTAGGCGATCATGGCTCTCCACCTCCCTGTATACCTTGCAGCTTTCAACAAGTTCCTTCCCTCTGTTTCCTCCCCAAGACTACGTTCTCTCATCCAACTGCTCATGCTTGCCATGAATGTGACGCGCTGTTTTCCCTTTTCTCCTTTTCCCTCTATTCACCCCGTGAGTATCAGATTCTCCAGGTCCTCCTTTCTCATTCTGTGTCCCAGAAACTTCAGCTACCTCTTCCTGATATTAAATAAAAGCCTCTTCCTTGTTTGCAACCTCTCTAAGATCTCATCGTTGCTCATACGCTCGGTCCACGAAATCCTCAGCATCCTTCTGTAGAACCATATCTCCGTCGCCTCGAGTCTCTTCTTCATCTTTAAGGAAATCGTCCACATATCTAAAATTCATTCTTGTATATCTTCTTGGATTTTCTATATTCTTTCTCATTTTTTTTTGTTTCCCATTTACTAATTTACTTAAATATTAATCTGTTCTTTCGCTATTACTAATTGTTTTAGTTACCATAAGTGTTTTATTTCTAATGAAACTGAATTTAATCCATCTCGTTTTAAGTTTTCTATTAAGTTGCACTAATAATTTAGAAACAATAATAAATAGACAAAACTCCAGAAACCTTAAAATGAAGGTGCAGTAAACTAATCCTAGTAATTTATGCAACTGCTGAAGTAAAATTAGATGTCCATTAAATGGCGCTTGTAAAATAGAAGACATAATTTATACAGCTTAAGTAACAGATATTAATGGACAAAATAAAACGTGCGTAGGGTGTACGGAAGGTATTTTTAAGCGTAGATGGTAAAATCATAGGTCGTCTTTTAAGCTAGCAAATCTTAGGTTCTCTACCAAACTATCTAACCATGTGTGGAATGTAAAAGAAAATAACAAAAGGTATCCGTTGATATGGTGGAAAATATAGAAAGAATAAAAAATATGCAACAACTACACGCATATTTGCAACCTCTACCAACAGGAAAAATTAGCGATTACATTTCCGAATCCAAAACACCTTTTAAACGCGAAATCAGAAGGCTTAAGCCCTTGTTTACATATCAGAAAATTTTTCATATGAAGCTGGATATAATATAATTTAACACCTAACGATGTACAGTATTTACATTAGTCGGACTATTGTCCTCATCTTTGTCGACATATTTGTCACAACGTTTCAGCCGTTGTATGCTCCGGCATTCTTCAGGTGGTTAGAATTTCGAACTGAACCCTTTATTTCGATCACTGGGGTAGACTGTTCTAGTTCCACGTGCCATGTTTGATGGATGTCAGTTATCCAGGAGCTGGTTAGATCCAGTGACAGACCCAAAGAGTGTGAGTTCAATACCCGGTTAAGGCAGTGGAGAACTTTCAGAGGGAAATTAGCAGGAGATAACTGATAACTGACATCCATCAGACATGGCACGTGGAACTAGAACAGCCTACCCCAGTGAGCGAAATAAAGGGTTCAGTTCGAAATTCCAACCACCTAAAGAAGGCCGGAGCGTACAACGGCCGAAACGTTGTGACAAATATGGCGACAAAGATGAGGACAATAGTCCGACTAATGTAAATACTGTACATAATACCTCATCTCAGAAATATAGACAGATACTGAAAGGCCGAAACGTAGTGATAAATATGGCGACAAAGATGAGGAAAATAGTCCAAATAATTTAAATAGTGTACATCATACCTCATCTCAGAAATATAGACACATGCTGAAAGGCCGAAACGTTGTGATAAATATGGCGAAAAAGATGAGGACAATAGTCCGATTAATGTAAATATTGCACATAATACCTCATCTCAGAAATATAGACACATGCTGAAAGGCCGAAACGTTGTGATAAATATGGCGACAAAGATGAGGACAATAGTCCGATTAATGTAAATATTGCACATAATACCTCATCTCAGAAATATAGACACATGCTGAAAGGCCGAAACGTTGTGATAAATATGGCGACAAAGATGAGGACAATAGTCCGATTAATGTAAATATTGCACATAATACCTCATCTCAGAAATATAGACACATGCTGAAAGGCCGAAACGTTGTGATAAATATGGCGACAAAGTTGAGGACAATAGTCCGATTAATGTAAATATTGCACATAATACCTCAACTCAGAAATATAGACACATGCTGAAAGGCCGAAACGTTGTGATAAATATGGCGACAAAGATGAGAACAATAGTCCGATTAATGTAAATATTGCACATAATACCTCATCTCAGAAATATAGACAGATACTGAAAGGCTGAAACATTGTGATAAATATGGTGACAAAGTTGAGGACAATAGTCCGATTAATGTAAATATTGCACATAATACCTCATCTCAGAAATATAGACACATGCTGAAAGGCCGAAACGTTGTGATAAATATGGCGACAAAGATGAGAACAATAGTCCGATTAATGTAAATATTGCACATAATACCTCATCTCAGAAATATAGACACATGCTGAAAGGCCGAAACGTTGTGATAAATATGGCGACAAAGATGAGGACAATAGTCCGATTAATGTAAATATTGCACATAATACCTCATCTCAGAAATATAGACACATGCTGAAAGGCCGAAACGTTGTGATAAATATGGCGACAAAGTTGAGGACAATAGTCCGATTAATGTAAATATTGCACATAATACCTCATCTCAGAAATATAGACACATGCTGAAAGGCCGAAACGTTGTGATAAATATGGCGACAAAGATGAGGACAATAGTCCGATTAATGTAAATATTGCACATAATACCTCATCTCAGAAATATAGACACATGCTGAAAGGCCGAAACGTTGTGATAAATATGGCGACAAAGATGAGAACAATAGTCCGATTAATGTAAATATTGCACATAATACCTCATCTCAGAAATATAGACACATGCTGAAAGGCCGAAACGTTGTGATAAATATGGCGACAAAGATGAGGACAATAGTCCGATTAATGTAAATATTGCACATAATACCTCACCTCAGAAATATAGACAGATGCTGAAAGGCCGAAACCTTGTGATAAATATGGCGACAAAGATGAGGACAATAGTCCGATTAATGTAAATATTGCACATAATACCTCATCTCAGAAATATAGACACATGCTGAAAGGCTTAAACATTGTGATAAATATGGTGACAAAGTTGAGGACAATAGTCCGATTAATGTAAATATTGCACATAATACCTCATCTCAGAAATATAGACACATGCTGAAAGGCCGAAACGAAGTGATAAATATGGCGACAAAGATGAGGACAATAGTCCGATTAATGTAAATATTGCACATAATACCTCATCTCAGAAATATAGACACATGCTGAAAGGCCGAAACGTTGTGATAAATATGGCGACAAAGATGAGGACAATAGTCCGATTAATGTAAATATTGCACATAATACCTCATCTCAGAAATATAGACAGATACTGAAAGGCTGAAACATTGTGATAAATATGGTGACAAAGTTGAGGACAATAGTCCGATTAATGTAAATATTGCACATAATACCTCATCTCAGAAATATAGACACATGCTGAAAGGCTGAAACGTTGTGATAAATATGGCGACTAAGATGAGAACAATAGTCCGATTAATGTAAATATTGCACATAATACCTCATCTCAGAAATATAGACACATGCTGAAAGGCCGAAACGTTGTGATAAATATGGCGACAAAGATGAGGACAATAGTCCGATTAATGTAAATATTGCACATAATACCTCATCTCAGAAATATAGACACATGCTGAAAGGCCGAAACGTTGTGATAAATATGGCGACAAAGATGAGGACAATAGTCCGATTAATGTAAATATTGCACATAATACCTCATCTCAGAAATATAGACACATGCTGAAAGGCCGAAACGTTGTGATAATATGGCGACAAAGTTGAGGACAATAGTCCGATTAATGTAAATATTGCACATAATACCTCATCTCAGAAATATAGACACATGCTGAAAGGCCGAAACGTTGTGATAAATATGGCGACAAAGATGAGAACAATAGTCCGATTAATGTAAATATTGCACATAATACCTCATCTGAGAAATATAGACACATGCTGAAAGGCCGAAACGTTGTGATAAATATGGCGACAAAGATGAGGACAATAGTCTGATTAATGTAAATATTGCACATAATACCTCATCTCAGAAATATAGACAGATGCTGAAAGGCCGAAACGTTGTGATAAATATGGCGACAAAGATGAGGACAATAGTCCGATTAATGTAAATATTGCACATAATACCTCATCTCAGAAATATAGACAGATACTGAAAGGCTGAAACATTGTGATAAATATGGTGACAAAGTTGAGGACAATAGTCCGATTAATGTAAATATTGCACATAATACCTCATCTCAGAAATATAGACACATGCTGAAAGGCCGAAACGAAGTGATAAATATGGCGACAAAGATGAGGACAATAGTCCGATTAATGTAAATATTGCACATAATACCTCATCTCAGAAATATAGACACATGCTGAAAGGCCGAAACGTTGTGATAAATATGGCGACAAAAATGAGGACAATAGTCCGATTAATGTAAATATTGCACATAATACCTCATCTCAGAAATATAGACACATGCTGAAAGGCCGAAACGTTGTGATAAATATGGCGACAAAGTTGAGGACAATAGTCCGATTAATGTAAATATTGCACATAATACCTCATCTCAGAAATATAGACACATGCTGAAAGGCCGAAACGTTGTGATAAATATGGCGACAAAGATGAGGACAATAGTCCGATTAATGTAAATATTGCACATAATACCTCATCTCAGAAATATAGACACATGCTGAAAGGCTGAAACATTGTGATAAATATGGTGACAAAGTTGAGGACAATAGTCCGATTAATGTAAATATTGCACATAATACCTCATCTCAGAAATATAGACACATGCTGAAAGGCCGAAACGAAGTGATAAATATGGCGACAAAGATGAGGACAATAGTCCGATTAATGTAAATATTGCACATAATACCTCATCTCAGAAATATAGACACATGCTGAAAGGCCGAAACGTTGTGATAAATATGGCGACAAAGATGAGGACAATAGTCCGATTAATGTAAATATTGCACATAATACCTCATCTCAGAAATATAGACACATGCTGAAAGGCCGAAACGTTGTGATAAATATGGCGACAAAGATGAGAACAATAGACCGATTAATGTAAATATTGCACATAATACCTCATCTCAGAAATATAGACACATGCTGAAAGGCCGAAACGTTGTGATAAATATGGCGACAAAGATGAGAACAATAGTCCGATTAATGTAAATATTGCACATAATACCTCATCTCAGAAATATAGACACATGCTGAAAGGCCGAAACGTTGTGATAAATATGGCGACAAAGATGAGGACAATAGTCCGATTAATGTAAATATTGCACATAATACCTCATCTCAGAAATATAGACACATGCTGAAAGGCCGAAACGTTGTGATAAATATGGCGACAAAGATGAGGACAATAGTCCGATTAATGTAAATATTGCACATAATAC
>OZ010606.1:40115099-40170099 GCA_963932145.1 Acanthosepion lycidas
TCGTCAGATGATTTTTCGAAACATACTTTTATGAACGTTTTTCAAATGTCAACAATTTATAACACTGTCGGGATTATATACTCGAATTTATAACATGTATGTATGTATATATATATATATATATATATATATATATATATATATATATATATATATATATATATATATATTTGTTTGAATAAAAACAGACCACTTTAAGGTTCCATGTAATAAGTTATTTCACCACAACCCTTTTACAGGGCTCTGGATCATCAGACTTTACTTCCAAAAGTTGAAATGAAATATGAAAAGAAACTTACACATTTTTGACGGACAAGCACCAGGCGTATGTGAAATTAACGAAGTGAGGAATTGACATATATATATATATATATATATATATATATATATATATATATATATATATATGTTATAAACTTGATATATACATATACATATAATACAAAATTACATATCGTTATACATACACTTATATATATATGTGTGTGTGTGTGTGTGTGAAAAAACATTCAAGTATGCTTCTTTGTGTTTTAAGATCACTTTATATCAATCTATGTGTACGTGATATGTCAATTAGTTTTCTTCCCTTGTGTCTGTCTCAATTTCAGACTGGCTATATTGATTTGTAACCTTATGTTAATCAATTGATATATTCGATCTACGTCTGTTTCCTTGATTACGTGTATTGATTTTTATATCTGATTCAATTTGCATCTCACAGAACCAAAACACACACACACACACACACATATATATATTTATAGGGACTAAGCATTATGATGGGAGTGAGGTTAGTTTGGCCATCTGATCAGATTATGTGATGTCAAAGGTCACAGATTAATAAAATTAAGTGATGCCGTCATAACACAAGGCAACACTTCTCACCGACTTATTATATACTAACATATTTTTTAAAGTACACAGGATTTATAGAAACAGAAGGAGCATAGGAGTAATATCATTTGCTCAGATTAAAATGAGATCGGGCTAAAAGACTTGTTATTGAACGCTAATGTAGTCATGAAAGTTTGGACACATTCAAAGTGAGCCGTCTATATAGAACTTGTAGAAGTAGCGTGCTTAACTAGAAATGCAACCAAATATCTTTTAAATCCCACATCGCATCGGGACATGAATTTTCCTTGCTACCTTTCGTCTAATAGCTGTGATTTGAAATGGCACCTTGGTTAAGTCTATGGTTATCCCCTTCACAGTTTTGAATTCAAAATTGGTTGTCTTATAAAGGCTGAAAAGTTCAATCTATATTGTTATTTTACCTATAGCTAGGGGAAAAGTGTTTCATTCACGCCTTCGGAAAAAAACGTTAGCGCAGAGAGTGTACTCATATATTCAGTTAGAATTTGAAATCGGTTTGTTGATCACATTTTCCGCGCCAATAACTATTACATCATCCGCACATCGAAGCAAAATATCAAATGCGAATATTATATATATATATATATATATATATATATATATATATATATATATATATATATATATATATATATGAGGGGGTTCTGCGAGGCGCGTGTGTAAAAAAATCAGTACAGTATATATGTAAAAAACAATATAAATAAAGAGAAAAGACGACGCGTTTCATCCTATGAGGAATTTTATGAAGATGACAATGATAAATTGCCCCTGAAGACGAAAGAAAACTTTTGCTTTTGTCTTATATATATATATATATATATATATATATATATATATATATATATATATATATATATATATTAAGAAACAAACACATTTAAGGGTTCATGGTGATTATAATTTATTTCCTTAGAATGTGGGAGGAGAAAAATAGCAAAAGGAACTAGAGACAAATGACAGCGAGCCCCAACAAACACTCACGTTGTTTACACAAAGAAGGCTTAAGGGATCCGATGTAAAGTGCCTCCAGAACTTTTAGATGAAATAAAGAGTGTGACTCGGACAACACGGTGAACCGGTCAGCACTAGTATTTAGTCATCCCCCATGAGGGTATCATGTGGCACAAGGCCGGTTTAACGTGGGATCTCCGAGCCCGTGGGCTCGACCAAATATATGCCCTTTGAACCGTATAAACGGGTTCAGGGTCGGTTTACCTTCCCGAAAGAAACTCCGCCCTTCAGCGTAGACTCGTTCGGGTTCCTCCCCGCCCGAAGGAAGAGAGTTCAACCGATCAGCCGGTCGTCCGACTTCAGACTGAACCAGTCAGCACTAAATTTGGCTGCACAATCTCTGTTCTTTAATAGGTGTTCGCATATGGCGGAACCATAGGTGTCCGGGACGAGTCCATTCAAAGGCAAGGTGTGATTTCTAATTTTTGTAGGCACGTGTTGTTTTATTCTCATGTCTAAGCGTTGAGTTGTTCTCCCTATGTAGTCGGCTCCGCAACTACAAGCGTATTTATAAATAATTGAATTAATTTGATGGGAGGGAGAACGTCTTTACGCGCAGAACGAAACATAGGCCGAGTCTGAAAAATAATCCGAACCTCGTGTTTGTAAGATGGATACTAGTAAGATAATGGGACAAAGTGAAAAGTCATTTAGACGACGGATTTTTCTAACGTGATGAGTTTTAGGTTCTTTTCTTCAGGTTGGAATGAACAGAATGAATGAAAAACTGCATATAAGGAGAATGCTTTTGAAGATATGAGGAGCAATAAATTAAATTCACATATCACATCTGACATTCAAATACCCGTTTATTCTCTCTCTATTCTCGCTCGCTCTCTCTCTCTCTCTCTCTCTCTATATATATATATATATATATGGAGTGAGAGAGAGAGAGAGAGAGAGAGAGGGAGTTGCAGAGGGGAAAAATTGTCTCAAAAGGAAGATAAGAAATAATCTTCAAACACAGCTCAACAAATGTAATCAATTTTGTATTATTGAGAATTTGTTTTCTTTTAAGTTAAAAGAAATGATTTAAAAATATTTTCACAGATAAATTCCCACAAAATATTTTGTTTTATAAAAGCTGGACACTAAACGTAATGAGGGATCACTTATTTACGTTGTTTTATGTATGCGTGTACTTTTCCAGCAGTCAGCAAATGTGTCTCGTTGTTACTACTGATAATATTCGTTTGTTTGCATATCTCCGTTGGTATGTTTTATGTGTTGCATAATTTACGTTAAAATCGCGAAGCTAAATAATTATACGAAAATTGCTTTAATCAGTTTGTGTGAGTAATTATCATTGCACAAACCAGTGGTGAAAGTCTTGCGGAAAACTGTAAACTGATTTTGTGAATATTCATAAGAAAATAAAGTATCAAGGAAGCTAAAATATTTTTCCCAACTTTTATATAACTATTTTTAGGAGGGAAATTATCGCAAAGCATTTTCAGGAGTAATCTTCAAATTTTCGTAGCTGACAACTAAAATATTGCTGTCTACTTTTTCAAAGATCGCATGGCGCTTTGAATAGCATTGCGGATTGTTTAATAAATGCTAATGCCGAAATGTGAACGTGGAAATTTGCACAAAAATAAGTCGATTTTTCTCTGAGCCGATCTTGGTAGAGAAGTGAGACTTTTAGTGATTTTTTTTACTTGAATCTATTCAATTTTTTTACATTTTTAAAATATACATAACCGAATGGATAAATATAGGTAGGTCTACGAGCGAGCGATCGTATACAAATGCATATAAATACATTATAGGGTAAGGAAAAACAGCGCTCAATGTTAAGTAACATCATAGCAATTTAATATATATATATATATATATATATATATATATATATATATATATATATTAAGAAATATATATAATATATTAGATTAATATACATACATACATACATATATATTAGGTTGGTACAAAAATAATGATGTAATAATGTCGTTAAGAAATATATATAATATATTAGATTAATATACATACATACATACATACATACATACATATATATATATATATATATATATTAGGTTGGTACAAAAATAATGATGTAATAATGTCGTTTTTGACGTATGTTTAAACGTCAAAAAAACGACATTATTACGTCATTATTTTTGCACCAACCTAATATATATATATATATATATATTTATATATATTATGAAATGAAAAAAGTCCGACAATTATTTTAAGACATTTTTACGTTTATACATTCATTTTTATAGATGCAAATATTTAAGTAAATGGTCTGTTTATAATAAATAGTATTAAACAACATTTACCGGACCTTCAGGCCGGTAAATGTTGTTTAATACTGTTTATTATAAACAGAGCATTTACTTAAATACTTGTATCTATAAAAAAAAGAATGCATAAACATAAAAATGTCTTAATATATATATATATATAGTGTATTGTAGCAGCAGATCATTATTTAAACATATATTAAGCATTCCCTAGAACACCAATATTACATAATAGTCCAGTAATATATTTTCTTTTTTCTAACGTTGTTTTTCTATTGCTTAACACAAGGCCTAAATTTTGGTAGGCTTCTCTCACTATTGTAATACGTTTTCATGTATCGGCGTCCCATATTCCAGCCTATGTTAGATAAACGAAGTTTGTTTTTATATCTTTTCTTTAGAAACGGAATTGTTTTCGAACTCGCTAATATAAAAATAAATATTCTTTTTAAATTGAATTTATTTTTCTTACATAATCCTTGCAAAAATGGATAAACGTAAGAATACTGAAAAAATCAGAAATTAATTAAATCTTCCTTGTCTGCCATATTTAATGAAGATGTGTAAAAGAAAGGTTGCTACGCACATATATATATATATATATATATATATATATATATATATATATATATATATATATATAAAAGAAAAACAGACCACTTTAAGGCTCCATTGTAATAGTTTATTTCACCAGAGACCTTTTAAAGGACGCTGGATCATCAGACATCACTTTCAAACGAAAAATGAAATCAAAATTTACACTTTTGACGGGTAGCATTAAGTTTATGTAATTTAACAGAGATGGGTGGTGTGAGAGATATGGTCGAGTTTAGAGAGGGTTTATTTTAATATTTTATCCTAACATATTGTTATAGATAAGCGTATGGTTGCAAGAAAGAAATACGACAACAGCAGAAATAGATTTACGTGATTTATTTCAACAGGAACGTGACGGTTTGGGACAGCTCACTTGAGGTAAACTTCATAAGCCGGCTTCGGATCGAGGTCGATCTCTCATAGTAGTTCACACATGTTGACGCTGGCACTCCCTGCTGATAGCTGGTGTTGCTCGGTCTGACCGTGACAGGTCTATACACTGGCCACGTGTTGACGATATTCAGTCACCCCCCCCACACCACGAGGGCGTCATGTGGCACAAGGCCTTTTTAACGTGGGTATTCCGAGCCCGTGGGCTCGGCCAAAAAATAGCCGATTGAACCCGCATAAACGGGTACAGGGCCGGTCTACCTACCCGAAGGAGACTCCGCCCTTCGGCGTAGCCTCCTTCGGGTTCCTCCCGTCCGTAGGAAGAGAGTACAGCCGAACAGTCGGTCAAAAGTTGAGCGACTGACTCAAAAAAAACCAAAAAAATGCGGATCTCTAATCCGGGTCGGCTTACAGTACCAGGTGTTCCCAAGCGTTCCCCCATCTAAGTACTGACCTGGCTCTACGATGCTTAACTTCGGTGATCGAACGAGAACCGGTGTTTTCAGCGTGATCTGACCGTAAGCAAACTGGCCATGTGTTGACTGCCTGTTGAACTTCCGTGTTACCCCTTTTATAGCGTTTTATATGGCTTAACAGGCTCGAAAAACGAAGCGAGTATAATTAGGAGGGAAGCATTTTCATTGTACGAAAAATAGAGCACTTTAAATATTATTTTATTTTTCGACCGAAACTCGAGTGTCGGGAACATTTGTAAACGAAGATAATGTTCATTTTGTGACGGGGCTTTGTCCCGTTCACATCCGGTTCTCGCCCATGAGTATTTGCCTGTAAATCAACCGAGATATGACTTATTTTATTTTATAACAATATTTAATATTGAGGAAGGAGGGACAAAACATTGACCTATTTAATCGGTTGACAACGGAAGTGATATATTGAAAGGGAAGGAGAGAAGAAGAGAAAAAAGAAAGAAGGGGGAAGTAAAGGGAAAGAAGACGTATTTAGGGTTTACGGAGGAAGAAGAGGGTTGGTATAGTTTTAGCAATTGAGGTAAAAAAAAAAAAACAAACAGATTTTAACGTTTGAGAGTAATTTAAATGTTTAAAAAAGAAATTAATTTGATGCTTGCTAGCAATTTAAATATTTAACTCTTTTACAAATAAATAATTTAGGGATTTAATATGAGTTAAATAATATATTTAAAAACATATTTAAAAAAACAAATTAAAAATATCTAAAATATAAAAGTTTACTGATAGTAATCTTTTAATATTGTAAATGACTGTTAAGGTAACATCTTTATCAGTTTCAGTTTAATTGATGAATGTAATTAGTAACTATTTTTAGATGGGAAATCTTTCTTATTTAAAGTTTAGGTGTCAAATTAAGATGGAGTAATATTTGAAGGTAATATTGAAAAAAATTGTTTTTTCATATATATACCACATATACATTTATGTAAATCTCACATATACATAGGTTCATTTACATGTGCAATTACACACATAGACACACACATATGTATCGATATACACAGGTACCTATGCATATTCATAGATAAATACTTACACATACATTTACAGATATTTACACGTTTATATTTATATCTATTTAAATTTTTCCTTAAATTTCAGCTAATGTTTAACGTTAAGTGGTGACTTAAGTTTTTAAATATCAAAAAAACTTTCTAATTTTAATATTTTTACTATCAAGACTGATAGTTAAAGAGTAATATATTTAAATTTAAATGAAATTATCAATTTAAAAGGAAATTACCTACAGATGATAAAAAGTTTCAATTTCATAATTCTAATTAGTGAATATTTCAAGAGAAAATAAGATTAACCATTAATAAAAGAATTTTATGTCCTTCCATTAGAATACTCTCTCTACATATATATAAAACAAATCTATAACCATACATACCTATATATGCATATGTATTCATATTACTTTATCCTACATATATTCACACATATTACATATACGGACTCACAAATACTTACATATATATATATATATATATATATATATATATATATATATATATATATATATATATATACTTATACAGACCACATGAAATCCTATATACATGACGATATATATATATATATAAATACCTACATAAACTTACGAATACAAACACACACACACACACGCACATATATATATTTACATATGCGCCTACAATACATATATGCATACATATGTATATATGTAAGCAAATATATGGATATAGATCCGACAGTATGAAGAAAAATATACGGAAAAAAACAAACAAAAATCCTTATATTCACTTATGCTGTTTTAATGTTAATATAATGTCAACGTCGGACGTTTCGGTCTAATAAACCATCTTCAGAACATATTCATAAAATATAATTAACATTATCAATTCAACATGACAAAGACAAAAAATTATGTTTTATGAATATGTCCTGAAGATGGTTTATTAGACCGAAACGTCCGACGTTGACATTATATTAACATTAAAACAGCAAAATTGCATATAAGGATTTTTTTTCCGTATATTTTTCTTCATATGTATATATACACCTTTATACAAATGCATATACATATACACACAAAACCACATATCAATGTCCAAGTCTATCTACACATTTGTATACATACAATTATGTATCCGCATCCATGTGTGCATACAACCATTACAAAATACAAAAATAACACAATATTTTCCTTTCTACATAGTTTTTTCTAAATATATTTAGTTAGATTGAGGTGGTTTCTATATCAACATTTAAAAATTAACTCGTTATGCTGGTTCAGTAATAATATCCGGATCTTTATGCGTTATCATTAGGATCTTCTCTTTTATACACAGGTCACATGGCAGCCTTCAGAGAGTCGACCATATTGTCGGCTTGCTTGTTGGTTTTGGCCTCGATCACGCACCAGAAGAAATATTCAAGGGGATTGCACTCGGGTGAGGAGAGCGGCCACAAGTCCAGCGACCAGTGGTAAGGAACATTGTTGAGCAGCCACGTCTGGGTCGTCTTGGCCTTGTGTTCAGGAGCGGAGTCCTTCTGGACGAGGTAGTGGAGTCCGGCGGCGATCTCGTCCATCCAGGGCTTTACCACGCTCCTCAGCACCTCCTTGTAGATCCAAGGCATGATGGCATTTTAATTTTTTTCCTAAAGGAATCCTTTTCGGCTAACACTTTTCCAGGGGGTAGCCATTGTCCCAAATCTGACGAAACAAGAGATAATATTAGCAAAATAATATATATTAAATGGGAAGAGGAAAGTTGGAACATTATTAAAACAATTTAATAGTAAATGATTCACGATTAAAATAAGTAATAAACAGTTTTAACTGAGCGTAAAAGGGACAAATTCTCACTTATGACCCTACAAACAAACAGAGAGCGAATGAAATGTTCATTCTGCTTGCACAGATCCGGTTGATATAAATTAATATATACACTGCTTCAAGAACACAGAATATGGTGAGCAGACCGGGCTCTGTGCAAAACAGTGCAAAAATCTATCTTCATATTTGGTGGCACAGTCAGGATTATCAAGTAGATGTTGATCTATTGCCGAATCATGTGCACACTGAGTCATCCGAGAAGAAACACTCAGATTGCCCGATTTTATATCGACCGGAACATGTTGACACATACGGGTCTCCAACCTCAGACTAGTTCGTCCCACGCATTCATCATCACACTGACATTTTTACTTATATATGAATTAATTAATTTGAAAGTAGGGCGGAAGATTTTTAAGAAAAAAATGGAAAAACCGAACTGGTCTTAAAGACATCCCGTAACTTGAGAATAGAAAAAACCTGATGCAATGCAAGCTGACAGTCTGGTTGGCTCTTTGTACCTAACGACGGCAGTTGCAAATAAATATAACAAAGATTGAGACAAAATCTACCGATTCTTTGAATAATAACATTGGCAGTAAAACCACTGTCAATAAAAATCTGATGAAATATTGAGGGGAAGGCTAATTTTAACGTATTTATTCATCGAACAAACACGGTATGTCTGAGAGGGCTCAATTCATGGAAGAGCTTTACAGTATTAATAATATAATCCACTAGGAAAAACCTAAAAAAAACTAACTAAAGGCTTTGGCCATAAATAAACTTCCACCCGGCCCATCTTCTTATCACCAATCCAGACACCTTATCAAAAAGAGGCGGACCTTTAAGTAGCCTCGTACATTTTTACCGACTGCTGTCTAAACTCAATTCAAAACCCACATTCCGAGACAGTCTAGGACTGAAGAAGGCTGGCATATGGCAGTGCTGGCCTGAAATAGACTATGCCCACATTAGGTGATTTGTGATATTTCCTGTATAATACATATATATATATATATATATATATATATATATATATATATATTATAAATTGATTTATTTAAAATATGTTTTTTTTCGCTACTATTATAAATTGATTTATAATATTAATGCTCTGTAAATTTACATTGAGCACTATTTTGTAAAAATAAAAATATCTATAAGAACACCGGATTATATATCTTACTGTTCTTTCTTTATATATATATATATATATATATATATATATATATATATATATATATATATATTGGTGATAAAGTTATAACAATATATAACATTCGAAGAAAATAGATGATGAAAAACATCAGAACGATTAAATAAATCCATAAAATTTAATAATTATTTTGCATTATTGAAATTTTTTAGGATAAGAATATAAAATAGGGTATTTTACTGAATTACACCGGCTCTTTACTGTCTCTTGCATTGTAAAAATGGCGAAAAAATATGTGACATCATTGGAACTTAGATAACTGATAGTCCAGTTATATAATGAAGATAAACTCTCGATTGGGGATATTTCAAAGACTGTGGAGAAATCTAAGTCTTATTCATAGTATTTTAAGAAAACTTGATGAAACTGGGTCATGTGAAGCCAAGAAACCACCTGGCAGGCCTAGGAAAACTACTAATAAGGAAGACAGATGAATTGGTAATGAATCAAAAAAGGATCGATTTGCGACAGCAACCGCTATCTCTAAAAGAGCTAATGCTAACCTTGGCATTAAAATATCAAGGCAGACTATTTCCCGAGGACTTAATGAAATAAATTTCAACAGTCGAGCAGCCTCTACAAAGCCTTAGATTTCTAAAAAGAATCAAATAAGCCGATTGAAATTTGCCACTGAACACGTCATATACACAGAAGAACAGTGGGGTTGTGTACATTTCAGCGATGAGAAAGTTTAACATGTTCGGTTGTGAAAGAAGTTTCGTTCGACGCAGTCCTAAGGAAGGATATTCGCCTCAGGGAACTAAATTAAATTTTGAGGGTGAAGTGTCAGGGTTTTTGGAATGATTTCAGTTGCTGGTACAGGACCTTTTGTTAGGCTACACGGTAAAATTAACGCAACTGTATACAAAGAGATATTGAAGAAACATGTACCTGATTTGAGAACTGCAATTAATCAACCAGCTGTATTTATTCAAGATAACGCGCCGTGTCACACAGCGAGGTCTGTTAAGACATTTCTTTCTGAGGAGGATGCTACTGTTATGGAGTGGCCTGCTCAAATCCCAGACATGAGAATGTTTTGAAGTTACTAAATGAAAGAGCTAAGGAAAAGAATCCAGCAAACGTCAAAAACTATGGATTAATTTGAAAGGAGAATGGGTGAAAATATCCGTTAATGAATGAAAGACATTAATTCGCTCAGGTTTCAAAAGCTGACAAGCTGTTATTGCAAGTAAAAGCTCTACACATCAAGTACTAATGAATTATGAACGCTATTTTCATTTGGATATGTTGTAGCCATTATCATAGTAGGATTTTGTTAATCGTTCTGATCTTTTTGATCGTCTATTTTTTTCGAATGTTATATAATTATTCTTATAACTTTATCAAAATAAGATTATTGAGCTTTATATTTTGGAATTATATACTTTACCTTTATATCCTTATTTCTCCTTGAAAAAATGTTTTTTGAAGCTTTAAATTAAAAAGTTATTTCACATTTAGACTTTTTCTTAACATCTTTCTGATCTTTATGCTCGCTACTGCATATATATATATATATATATATATATGAAGAAATATAGTTTTAAGGTTTGCTATATTTATGGTATAAACTGCTCAGTATCAGAGATAGAGCGTATGTAAATATAAAATTAAAGTGAACATAGAAGTCAACACTCAGAGACCACATGCTGTTTCATGCTAGATGCAATTGTCAGGCGGCCTGACGATTGCGCTTAGCATGAAACAGCATATCTATATATGTGTGAGTATATATATATATATATATATATATATATAAATATATATATATATATAAATATATATATATATATATGTATGTATATATATATGCAAGAGAGAGAGAATAAGATGATTATATATATATATATATATGTATGTATATATATATATATATATGTATGTATATATATATATGTATATATATATATATATAGAGAGAGAGAGAGAGACAGACAGACAGACAGAGATAGATACATATAGAAAGAGAGAGAGAATAAGATGATTATATATATATATATATATATACATACATATATATATATATATATATATATATATATATATATATATATATATATATATATATATATATGTATGTATATATATATATATGCATATATATATATATATAGAGAGAGAGAGAGAGAGAGAGAGAGACAGAGACAGACATACAGACAGACAGAGATAGATACATATAGAAAGAGAGAGAGAATAATGTATTTTTGGATAAAATGTAAAAAAAGCTATTGACTAATAGTATTAGGTTGCTATCTACTTATCTGTCTATCTACCTGTATGTGTGTCTATATGTGTCTATATGTATGGATTTGTGTGTCTGTGTGTGTGTACAGAGAGAAAAGACGAATATGGCATTTAAATCGGGAATATTTGATTCGGAAACGAAATGGGACTGATGGTGTTTTTTTTTTTTGTTTTCGTTTCAAACTTTAGAAATCGATATGACAAGTATTAGGATAAAACCCGCCGATAATCAGCCGGCAGAATCTACTCCTTGTTATCCAACTTGGAGTCATGAAAGCTACTCGGAGTCAATGTTATCTCTAATTATAGCCAATTCCATTCATTTTTAGTTTGCGTTCTTCATTTCTTACTTCAATTGCTTGCATCATTTCCACCCACCATTATTTAAATTCTAAATCTACGTATTTTCCTTTTCCTTTCCCATCCGAACGTCTTAATATGCTCACATCTATCTATCTATCTATCTATCTATCTATCTATCTATCTATCTATCTATCTATCTATCTATCTATCTGAGTCTATTCATATCTATCTTAGCCAGTTCATATCTATCTATCTATCTATCTATCTATCTATCTATCTGAGTCTATTCATATCTATTTTTCTTAGTCTATAAATATCTATCTTAGCCTGTTCATATCTATCTATCTATCTATCTATCTATCTATCTATCTATCTATCTATCTATCTATCTATCTATCTTAGTCTGTTCATATCTATCTATCTATTTATCTATCTTCGCGTTGATATCTATCTATCTTAGCCTGTTCATATTTATCTTAGTATGTTCATATCTATCTATCTATCTATCTATCTATCTATCTATCTATCTATCTATCTATCTATCTATCTTAGCCAGTTCATATCTATCTATCTATCTATCTATCTATCTATCTATCTATCTATCTATCTATCTATCTGAGTCTATTCATATCTATTTTTCTTAGTCTATAAATATCTATCTTAGCCTGTTCATATCTATCTATCTATCTATCTATCTATCTATCTATCTATCTATCTATCTATCTATCTATCTATCTTAGCCTGTTCATATCTATCTATCTATCTATCTATCTATCTATCTATCTATCTATCTATCTATCTATCTTAGCCTGTTCATATCTATCTATCTATCTATCTATCTATCTATCTATCTTAGTCTGTTCATATCTATCTATCTATTTATCTATCTATCTTCGCGTTGATATCTATCTATCTATCTTAGCCTGTTCATATCTATCTTAGTATGTTCATATCTATCTATCTATCTATCTATCTATCTATCTATCTATCTATCTATCTATCTATCTTTTAATATGCTCACATCTATCTATATATATATATAAACCTGCCCATCTCTCTCTTTCCTCTCTCTCTCTCTCTGAATATATATATATATATATATATATATATATATATATATATATATATATATATATGTGTGTGTGTGTGTGTGTGTGTGTATTCATGTGTGAGCGGTCTATTTTAGTTCATATAATGTGTACGTTATTGTGACATTTAACTTTACCGTTTATTTTTGTTTGTACATCGTATACTTTCATTCATTTCTACGCTGTTCTACCCGCGTTTCTTGCAGCTATATTTCCAATTCTTTTTCATTCTTGAATTTTCATCTTTCTTTCTTTCTTTCTTTCTTTCTTTCTTTCTTTCTTTCTTCTGTCCTTTGATTTTCTATGACTATAAGCGCATTTTACTCGAGTGGCGACTAGACCCTCTCAGTTCACAATTGGAAGAAGTAGATGTAACCACAAGTTCTATGAAAACATTTTCTTCTCCCGCACTTATCCCTTGTGGAACTCACTGCCGGCTTTTTCTTTTCCGGTATAACTTGGATATTGAAAAAATTAAATGCAATGTCAATCGTTACCTTCATAATTTTCATTCTTTTATCGTTCTCGTTCCTTAATAATGTTTTCCTTTCACACTCAGTAACTTCCTGCGCGTTACTGGCTTTTGTTGCCTTATTCGATTAAGAAAAGTCTTTCTTGTTTTTCTTCGTTTTTTCCTTCGATATTTTGCTATTTTTTCTTTCATTTCCTCTTTTGGTTAAATCTTCCTTATTTCATCTTTTTATTTCTTTTTTAAGACATAAAAAATATTTAAGTATTAGTAAGGCGTGAATGCCACTAATACGCAAGGGGCTACAGAGATTGTATGGAAGATAGACTGGGTATAGGGGGTGGGGTTGAAAGAAGGGATAAAAAGAAGAACGGAGATCAAGCCAACAAAAGATGTCGATTGACATTATATTTAAACTTTTGGAGATTATGGTTATTAGGGAAGTAAGAGGAAGTGTAAGAAAAGAAACTGTTGGAGTAGAAGAGGCAGTTACATTTAACTATTTCGACATTTGGGATCTAAATGCCAACCTAGTAGAACGCTTAAAATCGTGCAGTCAGGGGGTCCAGTGAAAATAGCACGTCAGAGCAGATGCCATGAAAATCTTTCTAGAAAAAACACAGAGGCAAGCCGCATTACGTCGGTGAGAAAGTGACTGGAGTCGAGAGCCCAAGTCTGGACCTGATCGCATTGCATATCCGTCTTTGGATTTTGTCGAGAATCTCGAGATGAACAGCGGGGGTGGGGGTTATCACCGGACCATATATGACAACAGTGTTAAATGCATCGACGAATGGCAGATTTGTAGATGTGAAGGATGGACTAAGACGAGAAAAACCTTCTGGCACGACACAGAGAATCAACTTTCCTTGCGGTAGATGAAGCTATTGATTCAATGTAGTTGTTCCACCTCAGGTCAGTGGAAAACGCGAGACCTAGAAGCCGCAGTGAGGCACTTTCGTGGTGTTAGCATTACCATGCTGATAGGAGACAGGGAAGTTTCCCAATGGTGCGTAAACGACAGTAGTTTCGTTTTGGAGGCATTAAAATCCCCAAGCCATTTCCTGCCCCAGTCAACCACAGATTGGGGTCCGTATTCGAGACCAACGGCCAGATTCATTTTGTCAGTAATGCCAGATTTACTATTGAGACAGGAGTAAATGGTAATGTCGTCTGCGTAGGTGCCTATTTGAGAACTTCTTGATTTCAGTTTATTTTCTACTCTTGTTCATAAGTTTTTCTCCACTATTTTCTTGTCCATGACAAGTTTTGATATTCATGAACATATTTTTCTGCTTTTCTTTTATAATCTTTTAATGTTTATAAAAATCTTTCTTTTAATTTAACATTATCGTAATTTTTTCTATTTGCCTCTCCATCTTTCAAATCTACAAATCTACCATTCGTCCTTGCATTGAATACTGTTGCCATGTATGGTCTGGTGCCCCCGCTGTCCATCTTGAAAACCTCAAGAAAATTCAAAGACGGATATGCAATGGGATCCGTCCTGATTTGGGGTTTCTTCTTTTTTTCATATAATTCGTTGTTGTTTTTTTATCCGTTTCTTTGGTTAATTGTTGTTGCCTCATTAAGAAATGGGTTTTTAATAGCGTAGAAATGAAACAGAATATGTAATAAAGGTTGACAATATTTTACATGTTAATCATCTTATTATTAAATGTATTTTTCGTCCATTCTTAATACTTTCAGCCCCCCCTTTTGCCTTTCTACATTTTTCCTTCCAGAACATTTTCTTTAGTTATAACGTCCGCCGATAACGACAGTGTCTGCTTTACGAAATGATAAGAATGAGAATTGAAGAAGTCACTGTACATTATATATATATATATATATATATATATATATATATATGTGTGTGTGAATATATATATATATATATATTTAGTGGCTTGACGATTGCATATAGCATGAAACAGACTGTCGCCTCTAAGTGTTGACTTCTATGTTCACTTTTATATTTACACACGCTCTATCTCTGATATTGAGCACTTTATTCCATAAATATAGCACACCTTAAGACTATGTTTCTTTATATATATATATATATATATATATATATATATATATATATATATATATGTGAAACTTATATATATATATATATATATATATGTGAATCATATATATATATATATATATATATATATGTGAATCATATATATATATATATATATATATATATATATATATATGTATATATATATATATATATATATTAGGTTGGTGCAAAAATAATGTCGTTTTCTGACATAGTAACATATGTGAGAAAACAACATTATTTTTGTACCAACCTAATATATATATATCTGAAACTTTTGGAAGTAAAGTCTGATGATCCAGAGCCCTGTTAAAGGGGTTGTGGTGAAATAGCTTATTACATGGAACTTTAAAGTGGTCTGTTTTTATTCAAAGATATTTGCTCTGAACTTACATTGAGCTCTCCGGATATCATCCTCCTTGGGTCTACCCATACGGATTACCTAGTTTTGCATAAACTATATATATATATATATATATATATGGTCTGGGTATATATATATATATATATATATATATATATATATATATACCCAGACCATATATATATATATATATATATATATATATATATATATATATATATATATACCCAGACCATATATATATATATATATATATATATATATATATACCCAGACCATATATGGCAACAGTATTCAATACAAGGACGAAGGGTAGATTTGTACATTTAAAGTCACTGTACAACATATATATATATATATATATATATATATATATATATATATATATATATTTAATGTTGCATATATATATATATATTATTGTTGTATATATATATATATTGTTGTTCTTATATATATTAGATGTTGTACTTCTCTAATTCTCATTCTTATCATTTATATATCATATCATTTATATATATATATATATATATATATATATATATAATACACTTCAAAGTTTGTGGTCATCTCTGGTAATTTTTTAAATTGAACTAAAATGTAGTTGTTTGGTACTTGAAATAAGAGAAAATTATTATACATGGTTAAAAAATGTGAAATATGATTCTTTTTAGAAATATTATTCTAGCAGAAAGAAAAAAGAATTATGATTAAATTTTGCCCTCGTCACAATATCCTCCTCTAGCCGTGATTATTGGACTACTTTGGGAAACATTTGTAATGATTCATTACAAATGTTTCTCAAAGGGTAAGTTTGATAATTGATTCAGTTCTTTATTCAGTGCATCTAAGAGAGGTTTCTTGATTATTTTTCTTCACTCTTCAAGTTTATCCCATGCTAATTCTTGGGTTTGCTACAAACCTTTAAACACTAGTGTATATATATATATATATATATATATATATATATATATATATATGAGATTTTGATTTTGTAATTAGCAGTTTTAAATTTTAATATTACATTTTATCATATAATTTAGTAATTATTCGTTGGAATAAATTCTTTTTTAATACTACCCATATTTTAAACATCTGAATAGATATTATAACATGACTTCGTTATCAAGCTTTTTGAATTTTCCTATACTTGTGTTTTGATTGGTCCATCTAGCCTTTGTAACAACGTTTTCCCCTTGCGAAGGATTGTTAATTAATTTGAAACTTTTAAAACCATTTATTTTACATTCAACGTCATCACTTGATAAGACACCGAGGGTTTTGAAACAAAATGGCTATTTTTGTAGTGATTTTATAACATATTTGTGTTATAAATTTTTTTAAAAATAAATAATTATATATATATATATATATATAAAAAAATGAATGGTCGCTTATTTTAATTTTATTTAATTATTACATTTAATGTTCGATCACTTGATATCTGCCACTGTAATTTCAAAGGCTACATTATATTCCAGGAATACACACACACAAACACATACACACACACACACGCACACACACATATATATATATATTCGTCCATGTGTGTGTGTGCGTGCGCGCAAACGTGCATGCGTGTGTGTGCACGTATATATCAGGGATATCTCTTTTGCGTATTGCAATTAAATAAATCTCATTCATTTTTTCGCTCAACACATCTATATATGTGTGTGTGTGTGCGCGTGTGTGTGAGTGTGTGATAGATAGATAGATAGATAGATAGATAGATAGATAGATAGATAGATGAGTGTGATGAAAAGGCATCGACACGAAAGAACGGGGCTTAAAATTTAAAAACGGAAGTTCTCAGCCTGGCCCCCAAATTTTAAAATAAAATTTGTTGTTCATTAATTTTGTCGGGTTTTAATGAGATCGGGGTATACTCGCTAAATTCCTCAGCATCCTCCCCTTATATAATTTATTATACCAAGGAAGTCTTATTATGCTAAGGAAAAAGATTATTACATTATACAATTTGTATAAGTCTATGAATGAAATAGGAATACATACCTTGATCTTTTCGTTATAAGTAAAACATAGATATATTTATTTCATATATATATATATATACATATATATATATATATATATATATATATATATATATATATATATATATATATATATATATATTTCAACTTGAAATATTCCATACCGTATCTCATTTTAGCCATATTGCCTAATTCTGAAAATAAAACAAAAAAAAACAGCAACAAAAAAACAAACATTTAGAAGCAATACATTATCGTCCAGGTGACCTTGAGCCTCAAAGAATTAAGAATCTTAAATGATGAGTTCAGAATTTTATCGCTTTTTATATATTTCTAACTTTATCGAATTTAACGAAGCTTGTTTGCAAGTTTTACATAAATGCCAGTTACTTGCCGAAAAAATGAATATTAATTGAACAATATATATATATATATATATATATATATATATATATATATATATATATATATATATATATATATATATATATATATATATATGTATATGTATAAAATATAACGTATATCTCTCTTGAAGGAATAAACGAATGAATAAATTGAATGCTTAAATTTTCGTCCGATTGAAACAAGATTGCAAACTGATTTTAAAATAGATTGCTGGATTGGTAGGTTCAATCTTAACCCGTGTATCCTATTTTTATCTGTGTTAGAAGAAGCTATGTTTCATAACGATCGTCTAACGGTCCACTGATGTGATTTCAAATCTATTCCTTTTCCATTTTACAGTGTATTTGATTTTTGCTTCTGGCATCGGATAATAGCGCAGCACAAATGCAGAAGGATGTACGCTTATCTCTAGCTATAAAAGGCAGTATGTGTGTGTGTGTGTGTGCGCGTAAGGAATGCACGGCCGCAATTTTCGACGGATTTGCACCAAAATTTACATGCACATGCTCCAAGTTAGCGGGAAGGCTAAGACCGACTTTGCATTTCCCAACTCCCATCGATAGCGGAAATAATCGATTTTGTCATGGTTCTACGGCAGTTTTCATATAGTTTGCGCCCATTTTCTACTGGCCAGAGTGAGAGCCTATAGCTGGCTACCACGAATAGGCAGGAAGATTCTACTGGCCTGCGTCAGAGCCAACAGATGACTGACACGAATGTTAACTAGCATGCAAAAAAATCGATAGCTGCATTCGTCACAAGTGGTAAAAATTTAAATCTGCATGGCACTTTACTCCAATTGGCTCATTCGCTTGCTTAAACTCAACGTTGATTCTGATTCCGCAGAACTGGGTTGGGCGTGAAAAAGTATTTGTTGTTAACATTCTTTTTTCATTCGGTTTTTCCAGTTACGAGTCCTTTTTTAAAGCTGATCGTTTTGTGTTCATTTTGTTTAATTCTTTATTCGTAACTGATTTAATGTTTAGTATAGAGCTTCGAAAATATTCGCAGTGTGAGATAGGCAAGAAGTAAGGCATGTAGCAACATCAGCACGGCAAAGGGAACTCCTTTAAAGGCAAGGGAGGGCAAAAATATTTTAAGTCAAGTGTATGAGTCGTACGATTTTTGAATCAAGCACGGGCAGCTCCGGGCCATGCTGCTAGTTTTTCTATATATGTATTCGCGCGTGTACATTATGCGGAGTGACCCCGCCAAAACTGAAATAATTTTCTAGTCTTTTAACATAGCCAATTCTCGCGCAAATGATCTCAAATTTTAACAAAATGTGCAAAAAAAAAAAAACTGCCTAAGTTGACTGCGCAGACTTATCTCAATGCAAATCTATCAGGAAGATGGATCGGTCGTGCTAATGATAATGACAATGTGCTGTTGAAATGGCCACCAGGTTCACTTGATTTGACGACTTATGATGTTTTTCTATAGGCCTATGTGAAAGGACAATTCTATATCCCGCCTCTTCCTACAAGCCTAGAGGATCTTAAACAGAGAATCACTGAGAATGTTACGCAAGACATGCTACACCGTGTTTGGCATGAGCTGGACTACCGGCTTCACGTGTAGCGTGTCACAGGTGGTGCACATACTGAACATTTGTGAAGCTTTGAGAAATCGGTTATAAAACTCTACATTCCTTTCAGCACTTCTTCCTCTATATTCTGTGTCCCTACAGGAAGTTGGCGATCATGGTTCTCCACAATTTCCTGCCCTTTGTCGCTCTTAATATATCCCTGTCTTATTCTCATCACTTATAAGCCTTACTCCGACGTCCATCTGTTCAAGATGGCTGGCTAGGTTATGCGTTGTTTTCCTCTCTTCCGTTTCTATTGTATCTGTTCTTTAAGTATCAAATTTTCCAAGCCCACTTTCCTTTTGTGCTTTAGGAATTTCAGCCGTCTCTTGATAATGTTATCTATAAGTGTTCTTTTTGCTTACACGTTCTCTAAAGCGTACATGATCAGTTCATTGTATCCTCAGCATCCTTCTGCAGTAGTATATTTCTGTTGTTTCACGTCTCTTCTCCATCTGCGAGCAGGTTGTCCTGCATTCACTGCCACAAAAGAGGACTGATATTACATAACAGTTAAATATTCTTTTCATTGTTCCTAACGAAATATTCCAGTTTCTTAATACTTTGTTTAGCTTTTGGAAGCCTTCATTCGGTATCCCAATTCGCCTTCGGATTCAATGTTGCACATTCCGTCCTCTGTTAAAACACTTCCCTGATATTTAAATTGTTGAACTTATTTAGTTTTGGTATGAATAATTTGTAATTTGCATTTTGGACAGTTGTTCTGGCTAACAACTATGAATTCAGATTTGTTTCAATTTATGCATAGTCCTTTCTTCTTGCTTTCCTTCACTATCTTCTGTAGAACGTATATAGTTCCCTTTTTATGTCGGCTATCAACAGTGTATCCTCTGCATATATTCTCTTGTCAAGATTGTGGCCGTTATTAATGAATCCTGGCAGGACTTCTGTTTCTAACAGAATCACCTCAATGTATTGGGCGAATAAATCCGGTGAGATGACACATTCTTGTCTTACTATTCTCGTATATTTACAGAACACATTTTCTACCCGTTTGCTCGCGAGTTGCTGCCAGTGTTGGATACCGGTTGAGGAAAGACCTTTGACCTTACTTCCGCTGCATCAGAGTGTGAGCCGAAATTGGAACTGGTGGTAGCATAAACAAGAAATGGCTAAAATAAACAAGACGCACAGGTGTTTTGAGTTTTGAATAAACAGAACACACAGGTGACCTGAGCGAAAATAAATGCGTGCTTGCGTGGGTGGAAGAAGCCTGGCCACACGTAGGCGATTCACCGGAAGAAGGCGTAGCCTCAGGAAGTTGCGTAGGTGTCCAAATGTTATTTAACCGGTCCGATTCTTGATCGCCGTCAATTCCTGTGATTCTATCTCACTCTAACCATTCGCCACAACTCGAACAGTAATGATGTCTCTATATTTTTATATATGCGTTCGTCGCCTCATTTGAGCCCAGCAACAATATACTACGCTAGTATAGGTACTAGATTATTCTAATATACTCCCCCCCAATTTTTCATGGTTACCAAGTACTTCCAGTTAAGTTCCTTGTGACTTACTTCATGAAACACGAAGTATGTATTTGACACTCACATCGGACCTAACACACAAAAATCATTCATAATTCATAAACTGCGAGTGATACAAAATAAAAAAAAAATTGAATCTGCTCTGCGGAACCATCATTTTTAGGGTGAAACTTGAATTGTCTTGGTGCTATTTTTGTTACCGAATACACACACACACACACACACACACACAGAGAGAGAGAGAGAGAGAGAGAGAGAGACACACACACAGACACACCACTGGTGGTATCATAAAGTCATTGTAAACTCCATGATTCTTCGATTAGCTTCAGGGTATGTGTTTCGCCAGGGCAACTTACGGTCTTTTCGTATTCATTTAACTTGCGTTATATAGACTCTAACTTTTATTGGGCGCTTTTTATTGACAACATTATCATAGAGGGAATTAGCTACAACTGTAGTTGCTAGACTACACATATATTATAATTAGAATTACCCGTGTAATTTCATCTATTTTTCTATATGAATTTTCTAATGATTCTTACGTTAATGATTCAATAAGCTCATTGCACGTTGCATGACCATAAAATACCCATAGAAAACCCCCTATTGTGTCACTAAATATTTGAACTTAACAACTTTTAAAAATATTGCAATAACAGTCGTAAGTCCGAATGGTGGACATTATTTGAAGAAGTAAGTAGGTACAATTTGGAGATTTGGAATTAGCATTTTTTAAAAAAATTCTCTAGAACAGACGTTCAAATGTTTATGTCATTGCCTCTTCTTTCTTTCTTTCTTTCTTTCTTTCTTTCTTTCTTTCTTTCTTTCGTTCTGTCTTTCTTTTTTCTTTCTTTCGTTCTGTCTTTCTTTTTTCTTTCTTCTTCCCATTGAAACCAAACGGCGATATATCTTGCTCTTGAGGCGAAATTCCCTGTCCTATAATAAATGGCATTTGTCGAGATTTTCAATGGCTTTACCTTGGATTGCCCCCTTTTTATAAGATTTCGAAAAGGAGAATCATGAAGTTGGTTTCTCCAGTTCAACACTCAGCCGATGGCGTGTCGAAAGGAATAGTCTGTCAGGGTCCAATTTCGAGATCTATCGGTTTGACAATCGCAGTTCAATGTTTACAACATGTTTATCTGTTAACAATATTGCATATGAGGCATCGGAATTAAATAATATCAGTAATCGTTGGCCTGAGAAACCTTAGTGAATTGATGCAAATGCAACAATTCTCATGGTTATTAAAGAATCTATGGAAACGGTACAAATTGCTGGAAGGAAACTACCAAAATGTTTATATTCCATCATTCAACAGACACGGAAACACAGGCAATCACACACATAATCAAACACACAATCACACACGCACAAATACAGAAACACCGATACACACGCAATATACGAACACACACACGCACATAAACGCGTCGGATAAAAAAACTTCCAATTTTGTGTGTATGTGCATATATATATATATATATATATATATATATATATATATATATATGGTGGTACTCGTTTGGAAAAGCCTCGGAAAGCTTGACATGCAGTAGAACAAATCGGTACCCGAGGAATGGGGAATAAAAAAAAAAAAAGAAAGAACCAAGAAAATTAAACTAAGGCGAAAACAATCGTCCAGTGTTCAAGCGCCAAGTCCAAAGAAAAAATATATCCTAAAGAGCCATTTAAACTGACCTAGGTTTGCCTGGCTCCTTAGGATTATCTTATATATATATATATTTATATATATATATATATATATATATATATATATATATATATATATATATATATATATATATATATAATTATTAATGTAATTAATGGCGATTTCTCTTCGCTAACAGACTTAATATAAGGAAAAAATTACAACCTGATGATGAGGAGATAAAGTCCTTGAAAGTACTTGCTTTATAAAAAATACACCAAATCCATCTGACAACAATTTTATACATAAGGATCGCATTATTCAGTGGATTGTTAGTAGTTTAATGCTTATATTAAGTCTGTTAGCGAATAGATTTCGCCATTAATTGCATTAATATTGCTAATTGATTCAATGTATGATTATTTCTTTATAATATAATAATATATGCTGCCTAATATAATATAATATATATATATATATATATATATATATATATATATATATATATATATATATATATATATATATATTCCAGTTAAGCACCCATTTGCCAGCACATTTAGATTTAAGAAAATATTAGATTATTAGATCCGAATTATTGGTTTTACCGGATCAAAAATGAAATAAAATAAAAATTCTATAATGCAACTCTGGTCCACTAATTATGCTTCTCTGCAACCGAAATGGAATCTCCCCACATAAATATGTATAAATATAGCCCTCTATCCGTGCAGAATTCACAAGACCAATAATTCTATACTGAGTTAAGCCCTTATCTAAATGCACTGCTAATATAAAAATACATTGCTTCAATAGAAATGCATTGAAAATAAGATACATCAGGTAATGAAATTACTACTAACAGTTAGGGTTATGATATGTAAATTGATAGATTTAATTTTTAAGGTGTATCAACCTTTTGCAGTCAGAATATATTTTTTTAGATTGTAATAATTTTTGGGAGATGATTGATTTTTTGTTTAACAGCATATCAACTCCTGTGTCATTTCATGTGGAAATTAATTTTTCTTGGGAGCACTGAAGTAATAAAAATATATGTTATTCTTCTTTCACAATTGAGTACATGGTAGATGATACTCAGATTTTGTGCATACACATGTTTGTGTGGACATAATTACTAGAGGTGGTGATATGTGTGTTTTATGTTGTAGCTTTGTTGAAATTATTTTTTGGAATACAGTTTGATTTGTTTAAGAAATTGTAGGATATTATATGGATTAATGTCATGAAAGGGTTCATTTTTTGTTTGCTGTTTGGTTGATTTTGTTTAGCGTTATAGAAAACTCTGTGGGTTATTTAATGTCGAAATCTAAATCTTTTTTGAGCAAAATTTTATAGCTTCAACTAATATATTTTGAGTGTAATCGTATGCCTTCAAGTACCGATAAGATATATTAGACATTTTTATATAAAAGTATATTGCTTGTAATTTTATTTTAAACAAGTATTTTTATACATTCATAGTGTTTTTTTTAGGGGGTTTTCTATTTTTTCATAGCTGGGACCTTAACAGGTGTTACCTACCAGGGTTCAGGATGGACATGGGAACAACAGCAATTGTGGGGTAGTTTCACGCTTCTCAAAACCTTCAATCTCCCAATCAGAGGCCTTGCTCTCGGATAGAGTTTATCGTCATACCCTGGACATTGGGAGATGATAAAGACTACTTTTTTCCCACAATAATTTTCTTCCTGTACAAGGCCCAAGAGTAACTCAAGATAGAGTGTTAGAGAGTAAAAGGGACAATTATATGGTGGTAAAGGTAACGGTTAACCTTATATTAGGGTTGTGCAAAAATAATGACGTATTAATGTCGTTTTTTGACGTTAAAAATACGTCATAAAACGACATTATTACGTCATTATTTTGAACGGGTTAACATTTAGTGATCAGAGAAGAAGTCCCTTAGGAGTCGATTGCACAGACAGCGGTTAGCGAGAATAAGCTGTTCGAGTGGAATATACATTCTCGCGATTGGAATACGACGGGCACGAAGGTGGTTCTCATCAATGTGCTTTTCAGGGCGGGACTTAGCCGTGTAAGTTAGAGCTGTTGAAATTAAGAAATGTAGTTCGTCGGAGCAGTTTCTGTGGACATAACGATAGAGCAGCGAGCGGCTTGCGACGTTTAATCTGTAAGAAAGGGGTTGAGAATAGAAAATAGTTCATCACCCACGAGGACGCGGAGAGGCTTTGGGACTCTATCAGGACTGAAAAAATGAGGACTAGACACCTCCTTCCCATATATGGATAGTGCTTCATTTATTGTTCTAGATCCTACTAATTCACCGACAGCTGGTGAGTAGAAGAGGTGGATTAATGTCTTTTTTAAGGGTATTTGCGCGTAAAAGAATGTAACGAACCCAACAGGAATTGGAGCTCAACTCTCCGATTTTTCAATTTCGAGCCGCTATTTATTACATCAGCCGCACATCCAAGCTAACAGCACCTGATATTCCCAAGCCATTTCCAATATAGTAAACTAGCCTAACTTCAGTGATTGTAGAAGAACCGGTTTTTCAACGTTATATGGCCGAAAGCCCTATGATATATAGAATTCGAAACCATTGCCCTCTTTTCTACTATGGTAATACATTGAAAATAAGGAAGAAAGAGTTATCAGTGGTCACAATTTAATAAAAAAATTACTGAACTGAATAAGACAGTTACTATTGATTTTGTTATAGAATACTCTAAATATTATTGCGATGGACTCGAAAATAAGGTAAAAAATGATTTTCAAACAAGTGACAGCTTACTAAAAATAAAGCTATTATGAGGTCTAATAAAAAAAATTGTTGGTACTATTGCTATGGCAACGAAGCTAAAGTACGCATAGTTAAACCACAAACCGATCATGGACTCTCTCGCACAAGTTATAACGTTATCGCTCGCTTTCCTTTTTTATAGCAGTGCTTGGAGGAAAATGTGTAGCGGGTGGTCGTCTCACCGCACCACATCCTGTGGCAAGGTATCTGATCGGTTGATTGAAGGTTTTGAGAAATCCGGAACCACTTTTTAATTGCAGTAGTTCTCAGGTCCAGGGGTAGTAACCCCTGTTAGGGGTACTAGCTGTGGACAAATAGTGTGACTCTCAAACATAAACACTATGAAATTATAAAAGTACATTAAAATAGTGTTATAGCGAATCACACCTATTCTAATGTTAATAGACTCTCCCACCTATAATAAGTAGGCGTAGTAGCAGTCGCTCAGTGAGTCGGTCAGGGAGTTGGTCAGTCACTCGATGTCGGACGACCGTTAGTCGGATATTAAAGTATCAGCCACCACAACTAGATTGCTACGTCATTAACTATTATATCAAGTTCCAAACGTTTTGTACGTCGAACCTTTTTAGGACCGACTTAGTGAAATACAAGCCTCCACTGTGAAACCACTACATAACAACTTGGCGACGAGGGATTCGAACTCATACGGAGGAAGAAAAACTAATATTATGATTACCAGTAATGCATTTTTATATTAAAAAAAGACCGGCTAAACATAACCATGGACATTTTCTGTAGTTGAAGTCATCCAATTGCGTTCAAAATATATTTAGTTGAAGCCATAAAATTGTGTTCAAATTATTTAGATTTCGACGTTAAATGACCCATATAAGTTGATATACCGCTGAACAAAATTCACCAACCAGTCAACATGGACTTTCATAACATTAATCCATACAATATCGTACAATTTCTTTAATGAAACTGTATTCCAAAATAGGATTTTAAAAATGCATAAAACAGACATATCATTGCCTCTAGTAATTATGTCCCCGCAGACATGGATATGCGTAGAATCTGAGTATCATCTACCATGTATTCAATTGTGAAAGCATAATAACATATATCATATTTTACTTACTTAAAATCTCCCAAGATAATTTTATTTCGGTATTAAGTGATCCATAAAGAGTAAACAAATAAACTATCACCACACGAGAGAGTCCCCATCAGTGACCATGATCCTTTAGCAGTTTTGGGTCAAGCACCATATTCCCCAAGTTCGACAATCACCATATTCCCAATATCTCGCCCCTTGTGACTATTTCCTCTTTTCAAAAGTCAAATCTCACTTGAAAGCAACATGATTTCATGACGTCGAGGAAATCAAAGAGAATGGAAAGAGACACTTGCTCGCTGACCCCACTAATACAGGAGCCCCAGAAATGCTTCTATCAACGGAAAACAACGCTGGATAAAGTATTTGACTTCAGAAGGTGACTACTTCGAAGGAGATTAAATGGCGAATTGATATGTTTTGTGAGTTTTTTTTATGATATAAATGCCAATACTTTCAGATCAGTCCTCATATGTATAATATAAATTCATTCTTATTGATTTCAGTATAGAATTACTGCATGTATTTTTACTATTGTAATATTTTCTAAATTAGGCTACTGTAGAAAAGTATTGAAAATCTGAAAGAAAGTGATTGTCAGTAGTCGGGAATTAAGGCAAGTACTGGGCAGTTATAAACTTATTCTCTGAATATAGCAGCATCCTGTCTACCATTTTGTAGATTAGGCACTTGCGGATACAATGAAGGCTCAGCTTACATCCGTGAAAACGAATGTCGAAGAACAATTTCTTTGGCGCGTTGAGGTAAATTTTTAGTGACATCAAATCTCCTTCGAATTCTAGAAACGTTCACAATATCCCCTCCATCTTTTGTATTGTTGCAACTTGTTTCGTATTCATTTATTCTTCTTTGGATTGCTTTTAGTCGAACTCTTCCCTGTGAGGGATTCTGGGACGGTTATTGTGCCGAATTCGCCGAGAAATTTATTAAAAATGGCGGAATGCATGAATCTTTTGTGACGGTGCAGCAAAAATCCAGGAAGTTTAGCGCGCCAATGAATGAGGTCCTTTGTCGCTGCGATGGTCGATCTGGAGTGCACGATAATAAAAGCAGCAATGGCTGCAGCAGCAGCAGTGATTACTACGAAAGCAGAAAGAGAAACACAAATGAAAAATTATATTCCCTGCAAGGAAGGGAAAGTATGCCTCCCGTGATATAAAGATCGACCTATGAGAGTCTATTCATATCTATCTATCTATCTATCTATCTATCTATCTATCTATCTATCTCATTCTTTGCATGTCTATGAATCTATCCGATTTGATTCTTTATGCAATATTTTAGTAAGTTTTTTTTTTTTTTTTTTTTTTTTTTTTTTTAACCTGGGACCTGAGGTAAACGAAGTTTTTTCTTAGACATTTCTTGCGATAATTTTTTTTATATGATGGGGACACGCGCGCGGTTCTCCTGAGTGCCAGCTTTTCTATTTACAATGCAGAAGAGTTTTTCTGAGATTTTTCATCACATGTGAATCAGTCCCGTCATTTTTCAACTTCACATCTACGCTGATTACACATTCCTGTCTCGATAAGTAAATCCGATTATTTCGACATGGTCAAATAGGCAGCTGATCTAAAATAAATGACTTACAGTCTGTTGTTAACTGGGGCAAGGAATGGTTGCCTAATTTTAACGTCGCCAAAATGAAATTTATCTCTATCAATCACCTGAAAGACATGTTTCTGCTTGTCTATATTTCTGAGATGAGGTATTATGTACATTATTCGAACACTGCCTTAACCGGGTATTGAACTCACACTCTTTGGGTTCTGTCACTGGATCTAACCAACGCCTTTAGCCACTGTGCCCTGTGTCCTTGAGGATATCCGGGTATGAATTTCTCGGTATTAACAACCTAATGTCCTCAGCAAACATTTTTACCAGTGCTCATATTGCAATTTTGCTGTTTATCATTGAATGTTTTTACCAGAGCTCATATTGCAACTTTGTTGTTATCATTGCTTTTCTCTGGCACTCCTTATTACTGGTTCCCATATTGTATTTATTTCCATGCTTGGTCGGCTCAGGAGATTTTTGTGGCTTAGCATATGTGCAATTCGTAAGGCAGTGGAGAACTTTCAGAGGGAACTTAGCAGATAACTGATAACTGACATCCATCAAACATGGCACGTGGGACTAGAACAGTCTACCCCAGTGATAAAGGGTTCAGTTCGAAATTCCAACCACCTGAAGAAGGCCTAAGCGTACAACGGCCGAAACGTTGTGATAAATATGGTGACAAAGATAAGGACAATAGTCCGAATAATGTGAATAATATATCTTTCTGCCTCTCATCATAATGGCTGATACTACCCTCCATGAAAGTGACTCATTTCGCCTTGTCGGCAGCGATGAAGCGGAAATATTATATTGAATCCATTGCCAGATCTCTGGTTGGTTCAATGTGTTGTGCTAGACAATTTTTTCTCGCCAGAATCTGTCATACTCCTTTATAAATCTACCATTCATCAATGCTTCAAATATTGATACCACATATGGTCCTGTGCTCCTGCCAGGATTATAATATTGCTGATTCTTCTAAATATAGAAGAATCAGCAATATTATAATCCTGACCTGGTATCACGGCTTCAATCACTTTCTAACCGCCGTAATGTTGCTTCTGTTGTTCGAATGAACTCTTCGCTGTCGTTTGTAAACTCTATGAATTTAAACGTAAATTGGCGGCAAGGTCTCCTCAATGTACAATTAAATTATTTATCAGGTATTGGCAGGCCGTAAGGTAAGCGCTAATTACCTATTGGGGTCATTTGCTTTTTTAGCCCCACACTATCTAATATCTAGAATCTAATAAAATTCCTGGAATCGTCGTATTTGGGTGTACATTTACATGCTTGTTTCGAAAGTAACAAAGAAATTTGGCAGAAAAGAAATGTCAACTGTTGTTTTTTTTTTGTTTTTTTTTTGTTTTTTTTTAATAATAAAGCATTCTTTTCAAATTAAAAAAAGCCAATTAAATAATAAAATGAACTTTTTTTTAAAATTAAAAATGAATCAAATAATAATTAATGCAGGAACTTTTGTAAAGTGCATAAATATATACAAAATAAAATTACAAAATAAAAAAAAATGCAGGAAAGAAAGGAAATAATAATGTGCAAACTTTTTTAAGGAACATAATTATTTACGAAAGAAAAATGTTAAAAAGGATCATTTTTTTTTTATTTTGTAATAAAGTTCGTGCAAAGTTTGCGCATCAATTAGTTATTATTACGTTGGTGCAAAAATAATGTCGGTTTTTGACGTTAAAAAATACGTCAAAAACCGAGATTATTTTTGCACCAACCTAATATATTCTTTCTAGCATTTTTTTTATTTTCTAAATAATCAACCTCTTTACAATTTTGCACATTAATTATTATTTGCTTTATTTTTAATTTAAAAAAAAAGTTTTATTTTTTATTTAATTTGTTTGTTTTTTTTAAAAAGAAAGCTTTATAAAAAACAAAAAAAAACAAAACAACAGTCGCCATTGTTTTTCTACACAGAAAAAAAAAGAATTTACCATATATATATATATATATATATATATATATATATATATATATATATATATATATATATATAAAACCCTGTCATACCTTTTCTGCACAACTTAAGTGCGTAGTAATTTTGACGAGAAAGATCAGTTAAGTGCAGTAAAAAGACCGTTAATTAACCGTCCGCGCAAAAAATGTTCCGCAGTGAATGTAGTAAAACAAGGCCAGTAATGGCGGACTGATAAACGTAACTGTGTCCGAACTTTTACTGTCGATAACTCCAGAACGGTAGCTTTTATCAAAATTTCTTTGTTATTTTCGAATTAAGCATCTAAATTTACACCTAAATACAACGATTCGAGACATTTTTATTAGATACTTACCGCTCGGCTTAAAAGGCAAATTACACACCTACGGAAGGAAGGAAAATGTAGAATTATAAGATTACTATTGAAGCAGGTTTTATCTCTTCACGTTACCGAGCGGACATAATAAATTATAATGGGTTCTGTCATGTTTTAAATGTCCACATAAACAAAATATTACCCAAAATGTTGGCTTTCCCAAGCAGTACTGTTTTCGGAAGCATTTCCGTCCCAGATTTAAGCAGCCATCTTAAAATTTTGTCTATCATTTTTCCAAGGGCGCCTACCATAAGAGGGGTAATATTGCCATGTCATGTTTCAAATCTTGATAACTCATTTTTATTCTTTTACTGCATTTATTTTCGCTTTTGTACGCCCGATCATCAAATGGGGCTCAGTATTGCCATTAGAGTTTATAGATTGCGAGATAATGCGGATTTCAACACGAATCTTAGATGTTGATATAAAAGTTTCTTTTCGGGCTCGTGATCATGAACACCAGATGTATTGGGTAACAATTCGAGCAAAAATAGAACAAGAATAGTTTATCCTCGGAGTTAAAGTATTTACGACACGAAACATGTATAGAGATTTTCCTCTATCTTCTTTTACGATGTCCTCATGCCTAGGCTGTCCACGATCTTGTGAACAGGAGAAGATTTTTACCTCTTTTTTCTTATTTAGGTCTGCTCTTCCGGTTCATTCTAAAGTCTAATACCATCTTACTTCTAACGGCTCCGTTTAAAAATCTGGATATTTATTTACTATGCATTTATTGTTTTTTTCTTAGTAAGAGTAGCTAGGTTTGCCTATCATCCGATTTAAACTCCTCTGCAATCTTTTGAAGAGGAGTAGAGGTTTATCGCTTTTTAACTGTTTAGGATTGTGTTTCCGGTTCCTTCTAAAGTCTTCTTCCAATTCTATACTTCAAACGGCTGGGCTTAAAATTTATTCACTATTCATTTATTTTCTTCTTAGTAGGAGTAGCTATATTCGCCTATCCTCTGATTTAAACTCCTCCGCACTCTTGTGAAAAGGAGTAGAGATTTGACTCTTGTTTCCTGTTCAGGATTACTTTTCCACTTCCTTCTAAAGTCTACTTCTAATTCTATACTTCTAACTGATCCAATTAATATTCTGGACATTTATTTACTATTCCTTTTACTCTTTTCCTTAGTAGATAAGTTCGCCTATCCTTCGATTTAAACTCCTCCCCACTCTTTTGAACAGGAGTATAGTTGTATCTCTTCTTTCCATTTAGAATTGCGTTTCTCGTTCATCTAATGTCTACTTCCAACTCTATACTATAAATCTGGATATTTATTTACTGTTCATTTTTCTTTTTTCTTCAATTGGTGTAGATAGGCTCGCCTATAATCCTGCTCACACACGTCTCAGGTCTTTTGAACAGGTGTAGATGTTTCTGTCTTGTTTCGTGTTTAGGATTGGGTTTCCACTTCTTGCTAAAGTATTTTGCTTTTATCTCACTTCCGGTGTTTTCGTGTTTTGGTAGCATTATCACTTTGCTTGGGGGTCATACCTATTACTTTGTAAAACTCTAATTTGAGCGTCTCTTGGACCTTCGACATAGTGAAAATCATTGATAAAAAACAACTCCACAATCACACGTATATCATATCTGTCACTGTTTCTTCTTTTTTCGCATTAAATGGAAAGCAAAGTTAATATTTATGTAGGGGTTAATTTAGATTGACCACGAGGCCCTAAAAGCTTTTGGTAAAAATCTCAACATTATAATAATAACGATGATTTTCATAAGGAGGAAATTACTGGAAAGTAATTGAAACTCACCTGAAGCGAGCTGAGTGTGTAATGCCCCTCATGCCAATGACACTTCCACCGAGCTTCTCTACGGCATATGACTTCACTGAATTTCTTTTGATGTGTTCCTCTCGAATTTATATTTAAACTGGGGTCATCAGGAGAGAATGTGCACCGTTTCGGGGCCTTCCTCTCAACGGTTTCAGTTACACACCGCCCCCGCTCACTGATATCAGGCCCCATTATAACGATATACAAGTGTGTTGTAGATAAACTAGTTCAAATGTCTAACGACGAAATTAGATTTACGAAAATTCCGAAATATAGTCAAAGCAAAATTGATATACAAAACTAGCAAAGTTTTTGTGTAATGTAAAGTTAGCTAAATTAAAATATATATATATATATATATAATATATATATATATATATATATATTGTTAATTGTGAACTTATTGTCCTTTCAGAAGTTTTAGTTTGTAAAGGTTTTTTTTTATGTATATGCGTTTATAACAGAGTTGTATTACAATATCTAACTTCGCATCACTTACTAGCAGAGTTTGTTACGTCAGGAAGTTCGCTTAAAAGTGCATGACTTCGACTAGTTTTTTTTAATTTCTTTTAAAACATCCTATCTATAAGTGGCAGGTCGTTTTTCATAAACTGGCGCGCGCACACACACACGAGCACACAAAACCCCACACGAGCGCACAAAGTTGCCCACGGACACGCAAAGACGCATGTACTCAAATGAGTTAAAAATATAGATTTTATCGGACAGAAGAATTAAATAACATGTTTCGAGATTTATTTAACTTCATCAGGAATTTATTATTTACCGTAATTCCACATGTATAATAAGCCATAATCCATAATACACAGCCCTAAAACTGTTCTGAAAGTGTGGTAAAATGCATCTACTCACGTATAATACGCACCCCTTGTTTGGTAATCAAACCCTATAAATTATACCTCTCCAATTTCAGCGATTTCTACTAAGATAAAAATGGATTTAAACATAGAATCATATTATTTTAATTTAGTTTTATGATAATTCTTATTTTATTTTAAATTTGTAAGTATTGTTAAGTACATATATTTGACATCCTTATGGAGTAGTAATTGCCGAATGTAGAGCCACTCTATGTAAGGGTTATTGAAGATGTTTGTTATCCTTTCGAAAGGTTCATTTTAAATAAATTTCTGTATATATATATATATATATATGTGTTAATAATAGAGTGCGTGTGCCTACATATAGTAAGTGAGGAGTCCTTTTAGATTTAACCTCTGTCAATGGAGGTAAGCTTGTCGGTAAAATTGGATAGACGATTGACGGCAGTCCCATTGAAGTCGCCGATAGAAAAAAAACTGAATCTTTATGAAACGAGTACGTCAACTGACTTTTGGATTCGTTTATATTACCTTCTAGACTCTCTTGGTCACATGGGATTTCTGGAGTGGATTTTTGTGTCGCCTACAAAACCGAGACAGTGTAAATGAACACTGAATACAGCAAATGGTTTTCTGAATCGTTAATTTTCCAAAAATAATAAAGAAAAAAAAAGAGCGCTTTGAAATTTTGCTAACTCGTATTATATAAACTGAAGTGCTAAAAAATTAGGTCCTAATTTCGTCGTAATAAACCAGTTGGAGAAAAAGCATTGTCAACGATTATTTGAGGTCTTACGCGGGTTGAGAATGATACATTTCAATTTTTGTTTTCGTAATGTTCACCCTATACAAGGCCCAAGAGTCACGTAAGGTAGAGGGATAGTGAAAGAGGTTCTTCTTTGAGCAGTAAAAGTAAGAGGTAAGACTCGCTGTTTATGGGGATATGTGGGAAAGATTAACTCTAGACATGAACGGGTTAACATTCTAGTGATCGGGGGAGCAACCTCTTAGGAGTCGATTTCACAAAGTAGAAGCTGTTCGTGTAAAATATGAATGGAGTTCGGGTGTTTCGCTTTAGTGTATGTGGAGGGGCGGTCCTTAGAGATGGTGGAACTAAGATATGCATTTCGTAAGAACGTTTTCCATGGAAAGCGATGGAGTAGAGAGAGGCTTGCCACGTTTCTCCTGTGGGAAAGGGGTTGTAGAAAGGAAATAATTCATCATCCAAAAGGCCGCGTAAGACGCTTTTGGACTCTATCAAGACTGAAAATTAAAAACTGCAACATCTCCAGTCCACATATCACAGCAGTACTCCATTTTCGGTCTGATCTGTCTGTTGTAAAGGTATGCCCTTTTTTTCTGCCGGTCGAACTTTGGTCAAATGCTGCCGCTGGGCGTTGGTTTGGTTACTCTGCTCTAAATCATTGTTCTGCCCACGCTGTTTTTTTTTTTTTCTTAGAGCAGGAAAATATCAAATTGTCGTCAGCAAATGTGGCATTGTTGCAAAGCTATGTCACAAAGGAATATAGCAAAAAAAAAATATCCTTGCAGTTAAAGAAAAGTCAAGAGTTCTTCAGTTTAGTTTTATGAACATTTTTATGCAATAAATTGGTTCTGGGTACAAAACATTAACCCTACTTACTTTACATTTTAAACGCAACGCTATGCTCAACTAAAGTCTGTAACAAGGCTCGAGTCGGGGGTTCTCTCTAGCAATAAGTCACGTGGGATTCGACAGAGTTGTCTTCTCTTGTCTGTCGTCTGGAGCATTGGGGTTGATATGGTTATGGGGACGCGGTGTTTTCCTTATCTGCAACAAGGGCTTCCTGGTGGTCTGGCACTGGATAATTAATTAAACCTCCAAATTTGGAAAGATCCTTTTTCGGATGGGTAGCAGTCAAAGGATATCGATCTGTCTATATCCTTCCTTTTCTTATTTGTCCCTCGCACAGGTGTAGGCAATTCATCTGTTTTCCTCGGTATTTCCCCTGCGACTGTCATATTGGTTGTCCTTCGACCAATCTGCCTCTCAACCGCGTCGTGTGGCTTAGTTTGTGATCATTAATTAGAATTATCATTTTAATTTGACGTCAGTAAAATTTCTCGGTCTGGTCTTGCTCATGAAATTAGAAATTTATCAGCTGCTTCCTGCGGTCAGACAAATAATACCCATCCTGCCAGGGCCATTGCACTCCAATACCTGTGATTCTTGGTCCTTACACAAAGAAACTCTATTCCCTTGACTCGGTTACAGAGTTCACTGAATTTAATCTCTCGTTTTGTGTTTTTATAACCGGCTCAATTATTATCGCATCATTAATCAGTTGTCTGCTAAATATTGCCATATGGCTCCTTGCGGAAAAGAAACCCTTTTCTCTGTGTTATTTTTTGCCCCAAGAAAATTAGACTTTTTCAAAAAAAAAAAAAAAAAAAAAAAAAAAGAAATCTTGCTACTATCTCTCAGTCTATCGATCGTTCTATCCTTTAAACCTTTTTTTTCCAAGTTATGTTTTTAATTTAACCCTGTCTTTCGGTTAGCCAGTGTCACATAGCGTCAAAAAGGCAGATAATTGTAACAGGAATCAGGTGCATACTGGAGTTGTTGAAGGAACTGACCAGTTTCCAGTAACGTATAGCGATGGATCGTATCGGCGTGTTCTGCTTGAGGTCTAGCTTGATGTTTTTTTTTTTTTTATAGCTGAGTTGTTTTTGCGGCAAATGACTTCAAGGAATTCATTTTCAGCATTATTTATACATTTTTCGAGGTCGGAAACTATTAAATATTTAGCTTTATTCGCAAAATCTACCATAGGAGGCATCAATTTTAAAGATTCGTATCATGGAAGGCATTAATTTGAGACTTCGAAACTAAGGATAATTTATGCAAATGACGGACGCTACCTTTACATCTGTGTAAAAGGAAACAGATGTCATTCTAACTGCACAGCTATTTCCATTATTCATCAGATAAACGCCGCAAGTCTCTCGCTATGCTATAGCTATTTCCATGGACAGTGTTGAAACGAGTTACATTCCTAGTGCAACCAGTAATAACCTTCACGGCTACGACCCACCATGTCATGCACATTACATCGAACCAGCGACATTTCCATAATATTCCCTTGGTGCAATACAAGTTCAACACGAGCGGATACTTTCCATGAACCAGTATTTGGTAGAATCGATTCCGAATGGAAGAATTCCTAAAATCTTAACCTGTACAAGTCTAGTATTAACCGTTATCTTCCTAGAAAACTGTACTTCTTACCTCTTACTCTGTAACTCTCTACCACGAGTGACTCTTGGGCCTTATACAAGGTGAATATCATTGTAAAAGAAAAAAAATTGGACCTTAACATTCCAATAAGTATTTATTATATTTATTGACAAGATATAAAAAAAATGGCTAAAAATGGGTGACTCCGTGTGACGCTGGGATTTGCGAAATTTAATGATATATCGACACCCGTTTTTTTATTTTTTTTTTATTTATTCATTTGGCAGAGATCGGTCGTTTATATTTGAATCTGTAAACAATTGGGGGCATTTTACCCCTCTGCAGGAGAGGAAGTGTGTATATATATATATATATATATATATATATATATATATATATATATTATGCTAATAAAAATTTTCATTTTTATTTTATTTATTACTTAGTTTTATTTTAAATATATATATATATATATATATATATATATATATATATATATATGTGTACATATGATATATATTTATATACATATATATAAATATATATATATAATATATATAGAAAATATAGAATATATATATATATATATATATATATATATATATATATATATATATATATATATACATACAGTGCAACCCAGATATAAGAGAGTTGTCGGGACCGGAGAAGAATTCTCTTATATTCGGGTTTCTCTTATATCGGGGTTTGGTCTGTTATATATACATTAACACAGGCTCTAATTTGGGACCAGGGAAAATCTATCTTATATCCGGGTTTCTCTTATATCAGGGTCTCTTATACACTGTATATATATATATATATATGTATGTATATATAAGCAAAATCGTATCACTTACCAGGAGAGCTTGCTACGTCATGAATTCGTTTAAACTTACATGTGTTATATTTTAATTTTTTATTTGGTTTTAAAAATATACGAGCTGCATGTGGTACTCACACCCCCACGCAAAACATACACACGAGTGCGCAAGACGCACACGGCCACAAAAAGAGGAACACAAACACGTATGCACATATAGGAGTTGAAAATATCGATTTTACCCGACAGAAAGATTAAATAACATACTTCAAGATTTATTTAGTATTATCATGAAATTTTGAGTTATATTAGGTTGGTGCAAAAATAATGACGTAATAATGTCGTTTTTTGACGTAACGTCAAAAAACGACATTATTACGTCATTATTTTTTTTTATATAATGACGTAATAATGTCGTTTTTTGACGTAACGTCAAAAACGACATTATTACGTCATTATTTTTGCACCAACCTAATATTTCCATTTCAAAATTCTCTGTTTTCTTTTCAATGGGGGCCACGTGAAGACATCACTTGTACATTTTACGGCATTTGTATTTCATCCACTGCTGGCTGTTGGACGCAGTTTATCGTCTTACCCAGGGCGCGGATGTAGTTTATCGTCTTACCCAGGACGCGGATGTAGTTTATCGTCTTACACAGATTTCTTACATGGTCTGTGCTCTTGAAAAAGGTAAAGCATAGGAGGAAAAGTCTAATATATACTGTAGTTTTAGAGGAACCGAACATTTTTGCGGAAAAATTTAGCGACGGATCCTACATACTAGTTCCACTTGACGTTTGAAGTGAGTATTAGGCGTTCAAGGCAAGGGTATCCCTCGAGTGTACACCGCCCATTGTAATTGACAAAAAATCAGGGTCTTTTCGGTGATGTTTCAAAATTACTAGTTCGCTGTTTGTGGGATTGAATGTGTTGGTCCCAGTCTGAATAGAAATGGTACAAAAACACCTACTCCACAAATATCTAGACAAATCCTATAGACGCATGTAAGGATTGTTCCATAGTGATAAAATGAATCCCTCATCCACCATGTTTGTCTTTACTGCCTTAAAAAAAGAACTTGACTGTATCCCTTTATAGAGTTAATATCAATCTTACTTTCTGAACTTTCACGCATTATTATATTTCTCTGTCTAGTTTTGTCTTAATTTCACTGTTAAAGAATAATATTTAATATCAATGGACCGATAGAAATTAATAAAGAATTCTAAAAGATTTAAAAGTTTATAAATTATTCTAATTAAAATTTAAAAAAAAATGAAAACAATTCTTGTAAAAATTCGTTATTCATCGAAATTTGTTTAATTAGACAATAATATCTTTATTGATAAAAGCCATTAAAAGCTTTTCTAATTCAATAATGTCTTAGTTTTACAGGTTTTTTAATTTACGATTTAGAGTAGATTTTCGTTATTTGGGGTCCTGTTTGCTCAAAGAAGTTTGATGATTCACTCCTCTGTGAGCTTGTCCTTATAACTATTATAAACATTAAGGGCTACAGAAAGAAATTTATCAAAATTTCATTAAATTAAAAAAAAGTGGTGGTAGTAAGAGAATTGATTACAGAAAACATTTTTACCAAGACTTTCTAAAAATGAAACGTTTCAAAATTCCTTTCATTGATTTGTAAGCCCTGAAAGTTTCCTTAAAATCCGACAGTTATCTGGTTTTTGCAAGAATTTCCAAATCAACCTGTTTTTCGATGCAAAATGACGCTCAAATTTTCCACACTATCAGGTCATCCAATAAGATCTGTTCGAATTTGGAATAAAGAAAACAAGTGACCAAATGTTACATTTAATTACAGATTCAATCAACAATGTATTTTCCCTGATTATCTAGGAATTCCTTCCATCTATTAACAAGCTTACTAATTCCATTACTGTAAAATTCTTTTGGCTTTGATTCGAAGAACTCACAAATGTCAGTTTTAACCTCTTCCTGTCTTACAAAAGCTGTTTCTGCCAAATGATTCTGTAAGCTACGAAACAAATGGTAGTCTGAAGGAGCAAGATTGGGAGAATAAGGTGGATGAGAAATTTTCTCCCAACCAAGTTCTTCGATCTTTTGTGACGTGATTCTTGCTGTGTGGCATCGCGCATTGTCCTGATGAAACATCACCTCTTTTCGTATCACTAGAGCAGGTTTTTTTTCCTCAAAGCTTGGTTCAAACACTCTAATTGCTGACAGTATATTTGAGCATTAATTGTTGCATTAGGTGGTAAGAATTCAAAGTGGATTATTCTTTGGCGATCCCACCAGATTGAAAGAAGAACCTTTTGCCCATGAAGTTCCCTTCTCGGCTGTGGTTGGGGTCCTTCCCCTTTACCAAGCCACTGTCTACGACGCTTAACATTTCGATAAAAGATCCATTTTTCGTCGCCAGTCACAAGTCTATCCAAAAAAGTTGAAACAAGTTGGCGAGAATGGAGAGAAGAGCAGATGTCAACTCGGGATTTGAGGTTGTGTTCAGACAATTCATGAGGTACCCATTTTCCAAGTTTAGGAACTTTTCCAAGTTGTTAAACATGACGATGAACAGTTGTATGGTTTGAACTGAGAACCACTGCCAATTCCTCAACAGATAAAGCAGGATTTTCTTCAGGGCTGCTTCAAGAAGCTTTTCACCAAACTCAGTGTTCGATCTTCATCTTCAAGGGTGAAATCTCCACCTCTGAATTTTGCAAACCATCTTCTGCAAGTTCTTTCATTCACGCATTCCTCTCCATAAACCGAGTGAATGTTTCTAGCCGCTTCGGCTGCTGAGTTTCCTTTCTTAAACTCATAAAGCATTACGTGCCTCAAATGATTCTTGGGTACTTCCATGTTAGCAGGGTTTCAATCAAACAAAATTTAAATGCATGTAAACATAAAAATAATGTTCAGCTCCATTAGACATTATAAAATACTCTATAAATTTCGTTCATTTTAACAAAAAGTTAAAATTCGGACAGAACTTATGGGATGACCTGATAATTTATGCTTCACCTTTGATGCCAGAGAAAAAGACTTTTAACGAAAGGTTTGAACGCTCTAAAAAAAATAAATTTTGCATAAAACTGCTTTTCCTCGTAATAATGACACAAAAATATCGACGATAAAACTTTGTTTTTATTAAATTTTGGGCATCTTTGCATCATGTATACATATTTCTTAGCGCATCTTTGGAGGCGCCTATATAATTGTTTATCGCTAAAATCTCTCTGAGTAACAGGGACTTCGTTACATGAAAGAGTCAAGCAACGCTAAATTTAAGAAACTGGTCATGCTCGCAATCGAGTGGAGACGTGTAGGTTTTTTAGTGAAATCAGAAGAAAGCTGTTTCATTTATACGAAGCCTCATGGTGCCGACAATCTGATGAAGATGAATATTAAGATAGTAATTTTGTGTTGGGTCATTTTGTGCCAATTTGTCTATCATTTGCAGCTTTCGAAATATCACATTTCTGTCGCAAAAGATGGCCTTCAGCGGGCAGTAAATAAGATAAATTTCTTATTCAACCATTTGAGATAAAACAGATTGCCTCTGACGCGAACCCTCAGAATTAATACAAATGAAAGAAGTTTTATAACAAAGGGAAATAACTCAAGTTGAATCTTATATAAATCGTATCTGCTATAAGTTTCTATGATTTTCTTTTTGTTTTCTGGGACGATATAACCCGAGGTTTTATCAAAGTGTAGCGTATAATACATGCATTACAATAGGCTGGTGCCAAAATTCCTTGAGTCTTCTTTTGTTAGGGGAAATATTATAAATCTTTTTCATGTTTATTCCTTTGTTTGTTGCAATCACCTTTTACAAGCCTTAAGAAAACTTGTTAGACATGGTAAAGCCTAAAACAAAGCTTAAGAACTTGTTTATAATTTCTGTCCGATATTTTGGTATGAGGAGTTACATTATTTACATTATTGATATTGAGGACAGTTGTTCTCATCTTTTTCGTTACTTTCACATGATCACCTTCTGTCTGAATTTCCCAGATGAGGATTTATCATTATTTAAATTATTTATATTAAAGACAGTTCTCCTAATCTTTGTTGTTATTATCACATGCTCGCCTTTTGTCTGAATTTCTCAGATGAGGATTTATCATTATTTAAATTATTTATATTAAAGACAGTTCTCCTAATCTTTATTGTTATTATCACATGCTCGCCTTTTGTCTGAATTTCTCAGATGAGGATTTATCATTATTGAAATTATTTATATTAAAGAGTTCTCCTAATCTTTGTTGTTATTATCACATGCTCGCCTTCTGTCTGAATTTCTCAGATGAGGATTTATCATTATTGAAATTATTTATATTAAAGAGTTCTCCTAATCTTTGTTGTTGTTATCACATGCTCGCCTTTTGTCTGAATTTCTCAGATGAGGATTTATCATTATTTAAATTATTTATATTAAAGACAGTTCTCCTAATCTTTGTTGTTATTATCACATGCTCGCCTTTTGTCTGAATTTCTCAGAAGAGGATTTATCATTATTGAAATTATTTAGTCGTAAAAAGTGTTCAAATGGTGATTCATGTCTAATTAATTTACATTATCTCTCCGCGGACAATTTTCCACATCTTTGCTTGTGTTACAGCCGTTCTGCACTTCGGCCATCATCCATTACTGTCAGAATCCGTTAAATTTTAGAGAATTTCGAAGTGTATCCTTTGTAGATTGTTTTAATACTCCTTACTATTTCTAGGCATATCTCGTCTAATTCCACTTTTGTACTGCTCAGTTCGTCTCGTAACCCGTTTCCTCTGAGTCGAGGTACACAGTGCCGACGGAATTTGGGCCTGACGGATTAAAGCCTTCGTTTGTCAGTTCGATGATATAGTAATTATGAATTCAATACCTGGGCCGGGTTGAGTATTGTGATTGCCGTCTAATGGTAGAGAGCTCTGTCTACTCTGCTATTTAACCCATAGCTGGCGAGAAGAGAGATGGATCCATAACTTTCATAAAGGTTTTTGTGCGATGGTGAACGCAACAGTCTAGTGCGGATTTCGAAATCGGCTCCCGATTACTCTTTCCGCGCCGATTACCGTTGCACTACCAGCATCCCTTTTGGATAAATTGAAGCTCTTCAGATATGGCTGACAAACTATCTTGAGATGGTGTCTCGATGAAAGTCATTCCCATCGGTGTGGTCACTGGTCACTGGCCATTGTATAGTCCCCCACACCGCCTCCAAAAGATCACACACACACACAAACTTGTTTAAAAAAATAATTAAGTAGAATTAAGTCTCGAGATTTCGCAATATGATAACGCCGGATTTTTGGTTTTAACTCGGCAGGAAACTCAAAGTTAGTCTTTCTTCTTCCTCTTCTTTTTTGTTGTGTCCGTTCAGGATTGTTGTGGTCATGACTCTCTACTATTTCTTTTTCTTTCCATTGTAGCCCTTAGTAAAGTTTGTCTTTTTGCTATCTATCCTAATCCCTGTTCTACCAATTATTTACAGAAGCTCTTTCTCCTTTTTCCATTTTCTCTGTGTGTCATGTACCTTCAGGACGGTTAGGATCATTGCTCTCCACAATTTCCTTTCCTTTGTAGCCCTTAGTAAAGTTTGTCTTTTTGCTATCTCTCCTAGTCCCTGTCAATTATTTACTGTATCTCTTTTTCCCTTTCCTCTGTATGTCATGTCCCTTCAGGACGGTTACGATCATGGTTCTCCACAATTTCCTTTCTTTGTAGCCCTTAGTAATGTTTGTCTTTATGCTATCCTAATCCTTGTTCTGCCAATTATTTACACAAGCACCTTCTTCTTCTTCTTCTTCTTCTTCTTCTTCTTCTTCTTCTTCTTCTTCTTCTTCTTTAATTTGCCGTGTTCTTTCAAGACCTGATCGGCCATGGCTAACCACAGTTTCTGTCCTTTGTAGCTTTTAGTATATTTTGTTGTTGTTATTGTTGTTGCTCTCTCTCCTAATCCTTGTTTTTCCAACCTGTTACACAATCTCGTTAGGAAAGTTAAGGGCTGCTTTTCTTCGTTCTTCCTGTTTTCAATATATCCTGTAGGTATAAAGTTTTCTAAGCCCTATTTCCTCATTATTCACCCTACAGGTAATGGAAAAAAAACATGTCCAGATCCAGCACATATCATCTCAATCTAAACGGAACGTGTTGGGAAATATATATTGAAATCGAATTATTTATTACGATGTGCTGAAACCAGGAGGATGTGTAACTGCACGAAGCTAGACTGTTCGATCGCTTCAATTCAATGATACAATGATTCTTTACTTTTTTTCTTTCTCGGAATCGAAATCTACTAGTTATAATATCCATCGGCTTGTTTTAATTGAAATTCGTCAAAAACCAGGGAGTTTTGTGAAGAACTGATTCCACATACAGTTTAGAGACAAGCACTGCCATATTACGTCAGATGTTTCTCTTCATGCTCCTTTCTTTGTCAGGCTGCTAGTTCCAAAAATCACAAATATTTGAAACTTCAGATAGATAGATATGAACGGAACATGAATACATGAACGATAAAAATAAGAATTCTCGCCAAAATACATTATACCGACTTATTACGAGATGCAGCATAAATGATAAGATACAAACTAACATGCACTATTGCACACACACAAACACTTGGATATATATAAGAAGAAATATACTTTTAAGGTGTGCTATATTTATGGGACAAAATGCTCAATATCAGAGAGAGAGAGAGAGAGAGAGAGAGCGTATGTAAATATAAAAGTGATTATTGAAGTCAACATTCAATCTCCCTCTCTCTCCCCCCCTCTCTCTCTCTCTCTCTCTCTCTCTCTCTATATATATATATATATATATATATATATATATATATATATATAATGGACTCTCCCGTCGGTTTCGACGTATGAGGATCTAACAGCTTAATTCATTCAGTTATGAAATTTTGTGGGATAATTTTAAGTGGCATTTAAGAACCGCTAGTGATTTACAAAGGAGGCTGCTAATGGGGCAACAGTTAATATTGTGAGATGAGATCACTGTTAGATTGGCTGATCTTTTAGATCTTGCCCTCGCTTCTTGAAGATGATTTAGACAAGCAGACTGAAATCTGCTGAGTACACACACACACACACACACACACACACACACACACACACACATATATATATATATATATTTATATATATATAGATCAGCTGGTATATAATTCAGGTGGATCCTAGTAATATCAAATATTAAAACTAATTCCCAAGTTAGTTAGATCCAGTGACAGGACCCAAAGAGTGGGAGTTCTATTTCTGGTTAAGGCAGTGGAGAACTTGGAGAGAGGAATTAACAGGAGATAACTGATAACTGACATCCATGAAACATCGCACGTGAAACTAGAACAGTGTACTCCAGTGAGCAAAATTAAGGGTTCAGTTCGACATTCCAACCACCTGAAGAAGGCCGGAGCGTACAACGAGCGAAATGTAATAAATATGGCGACAAAGATGAGGAAAATAGTCCGAATGATGTAAATAGTATACATAATATCTCATCTCAGAAATATAGACAGATATTGAAGTACTCTCTTGTTAGATATTTATTGAACTGTTCGAACAACAGTGTTACGTGCAGCCCCGCTTATATGAGTTACCGAAGACCCATGAAGACAATATCCAAGGTCGTCCCATTTTGCCCATTTCTAAATGTTTAATTGAATTATTACAGCCAGTGTTAAATATGTATTGGGATAACCGCGTTAAACAATCGTTTATATTTACCAGTTATAAATAAAATTGCCCACGTCATTCTAACGATAAATTTGCGTTCATTCGACGTCACTAGTTTGTGTTCCTCTCCAGGAAACAATCGACATCTGTCCTAATGATCTGTATCACAGTAATCTTTCGCCCTCTCGTATTCCTGAAACTGTTTTTTATTGAGCTTATTAAGTTTGCTACAAATGTCTGCCGAATTCAACCTCAATAATGCGATGTATTGACGGATGATATTTCAGTGGGTACCTTATTAGACCCTACGATGTCTAACATATTCTACGAGCAAAGGTCATTGGTTAGAACAGGCTGACAAGCTTATATAGATGACACCATTTTTTTTTTTTGTTTTTTTTTTTTGGAATCGGAGGTGTTTAATGGAGTTTCAAACAGTTTACATCCGATTTTTCGTTTCGTTTTTGAATGTGTAAATACGATAGCAAAAATTGTAAGTTTCTTACATCTGTTTATCGAAAAGACACGTTTACTTATTACGTTAGTTAGAACAGGAATTAGAATTTATTGGGAAAATATTTTGCAACATTCACTGTCTCGTAGACATTATTTACTTATTAGGTTGGTGCAAAATAATGTCGGTTTTTGACGTTAAAAAATACGTCAAAAACCGATATTATTTTTGCACAAACCTAATATTTACTCATTATTATATTTTGATTCCTGCTATGGTCACAATACCTATCAAGTCTGCGGGAAGACCTAAGGTAGAAAGGGGTGTGTCGTTATGGCTACATTTCATGATTTGTTTTTTTAACTCCCATAACATCACTAGCGTCACATGGACAAAGTTCTTCTTAGTGTGACGGCTGTACTTATCAAGACAATTTTATTTTGTATTTTACTTAAGCTGGGATTTCCAGGGATTTTTTTTTCAATGTGTTGTTGTTTTCCATTTTTATCATTCCATGTGCTCCTGTTATCACTGGTACTATTCTTGTTTTTGATTTTCATATTTTTTTCTATTTCGATTTCCAGGTCTTTATACGTCGATTATTTTTTTTCAAATTCCTTGGATATTACACTCCGCTGGGCAAGCCATATCAATTAATAGGCAAGTTTTTTTTTTTCTTTTCGGTTTTTAACAATTTGCTTCAATCTTCCTGTCTGTAAAGTCGTCCTGGTTATGACAATAAACCGCATCCGCGTCCTAGGTTAGACGATAAACTACGTCCAACACCAATGTCTCTGATCAGGTTTTGAGGAGCTTGGAACTATCTCTTTATTGCTGGTGTTCACAGATCCAACCTGACCCGTTGTGGCAGCACCTGCTAATGTCCCAGCTATGGGCAAATGGTTGACCCCAAAACCTGACTCAAAACGCTATGAAAGTGTAAAAATAGATTTTAATACCAGAAATATTTTAAAAAATAATTAGTATCAGCAATAAATATTTTTAAAAAAAAAGAAAATATTACCAGAAATAAAAATCTTGTCAGCGTTAAATAACCCATTGAGGTTAATATGCGACAAAACAAAACAAACCAAACTATAAATTTTTGAAAAAAAAATATTACCAGCTATACATTTCTGAAAAAATTACCAGTTACACATTTTTGAAGAAAAAAAAAGGAAATTTTTTCGACATTAAATAACCCATTGTGGTTGATATGCCGTAAAACAAAACAAACCAATCCAAACTGTCTGTAAAGATGGTTTAATCCAATAGAATTATGATGGTTTTTTTTATTTATTTCTGTAAGAGGCGTTGGGTGATGTTCATATAAATGTTAGCATCTTTTCGAAATTCTTTGCATATTGTCCAGTGCAAATATTACCCCAATCTATCGTGACGATTTTTATATTCATTTGGCACAAGTACAGAACTACTTGAGATTAGATGGCCTATGGTTTCCTGATATTTGACACAGAACCGATATATTATTATTATTATTATTATTATTATTATTATTATTATTATTATTGGCATTATTATTATTATTATTATTATTGATAATAATAAGAATAATTTTCTCTTTTGTTTGTGTTTCGAGAATTAGGTGCAGATGAAAAAATAGATCGGAACAGAATAAATTAGCTAGTTATCTCGTGAGATAGATATGGACCCCCCCATATATATATATATATATATATATATATATATATATATATATGAAAGAATATAGTCTTAAGGTGTGGTGTATTTATGGGGAAAGTGTTCAATATCAGAGATAGAGCGTGTGTAAATATAAAAGTGAACATTGAAGTCGACACTTAGAAGCGACAGGCTGTTTCATGCTAGACGCAATCGTGGCCTGACGATTGCGTCTAGCATGAAACAGCCTGTCGCCTCTGTTTTCAAGTTTTCAATGTTCACTGATATATATATATATATATATATATATATATATATATATATATATATATATATATATGATTCGTAAATACGCTTTTAAGTAGGCGCACAAGGGGGTCGTCAGTGATGTTTTGACTTGGCTCATCAGGGAGTTTCGGGTCTTTCAACATCATACTCCCCATCACCAAGTCGACCCAATCAGGGGAGATCAACCCCTGATTCCCCCTTTTGATTGAACACTAACATCTACTCTGGCCTTTTTTAAAGAATAAGAGGAAGAATGACCACGTGTTCCGCACATCTGATTGGATGTTAGTAACAACCAATCTGCTGCGCGGACTAAGTTTTAAATGGCCCGCGGTTGGGACTGGTTTCTTTTCTTATTTCGGTGGATTGCAGTTTCGATGGTTAACTGAGGAGGTAATCTTAATATTCCTAAATCTTACCCTATTTCCTTGAGTATTTTATGGTTTAATTATTTGCCGTTTTTATTTTGTACTTTTTCCTTTTGACGGGGATACTTGAACTCAACGCTATTATCACATTTTATCGTTAGCCTGTTTCTTAATACAAATAATATATACAAAAGAGGGAAATGTTCGTATAAATAAAGATAAAATCAATTAGCCAAATGTCTTACGTTCGAATAAACATTTTTTAAATTATATTTATATATATGTATCGCTAAAAAACCGATGACAAACTGATAAAATAAAAAGATATATATACAAACGATATATGGTAATGATCAAGAAGAAAAACACTATATATGCGTTATGGTTCCGATTTAAAATATACAAAAATGTGAAATGTTTGTCTAAAATAAAATTAAATAAATAAATTAGACAAAAGGTCCGACGTTCGAATAAGGCCTTACGTTCGAATAAAAATTAAATAAATAGTCTTACGTTCGAATAAAAAAAAAAAAAAAAAAAAAGGCGAAAGGTCTTACGTTCGAATAAGAATTAAATAAATAAATAAATAGACAAAAAGTCTTACGTTCGAATAAAAAAAAAAAAATATAAATAAATAAATAAAATAGACGAAAGGCCTTACGTTCGAATAAAGGTAAAAAAGTCTTGCGTTCGAAAAAAAAAAAAAAAAAAAAAAAAATTATGAAAAAAATGGACAAAAAGTCTTACGAGATTTGTCGCGCCGGAACCGCTAAAAAGAAGTAAATAGTAACATAAAGGGTACCGCGTATAATACGGGTTTAACATAAAAACATATTTACAAATAATACAATTTACAAATTGACGAGATATATTCTTTGGCAGTACTTGTACAATTCAATTACTCACATTCGCACGCACAAAAAAAAAAAAAAAAAGAAAAAAAAAATTATAAATACTTTAAATTAAAATGTTTATAATATTGCCATGTTGCAATTATATTAAAATTATTTACAAATTTACCCGGCTTGATAATTATTTGTTACATTGATGTCCATGAGCTATCACGCTTAATCCATAACCATTTTGCTGTCCTTTCTGCTGTATTAGTTATGGTCCGAATCGCCTTTCTTTTGTTAGCACCTACTACGCCAATATCAGTTAGAGCTTTGCATAGGGACCTTGCAACAAAACCCCTTACTCCCACCTCGATTGGCAAACAGTTTGACTTCCACCCATTGTTTTTGCAACTCGCTAATAGTTCGTCATATTTTAACATCTTCCGTTCATGGGCTTCTTCTGCATGCTCTTCCCAAGGCACTGTCAGTTCCCACATTATAACCTTTTTAATATTGTTAGAGTAGAACACTAAATCGGGGCGTAATAATGTTTGCACGATATGGTTAGGGAATTTTAGTCTTTTCCCTAAGTCGACCCTTAATTCCCAGTCTGTTGCCTGTGACAGAATATTTGCTATGTTCTTGTGCTTTTTGGGGGGTTTCTCACCAGCTCTATGGAACTCTATGGCTCTTTTATCTGTGTTTAAAGTATTGGTGCTGATGGCCATATTAACTATCTTTGCTATCTCTTTTAATATTTCATCATGCCTCCATCTATACCGGCCTTCCGTTAGTGCTGTCTTACAGCTACTTAGAATATGTTTTAGGCTTCCTGGACGCGAACACAAGTGGCATAGTGGCGATTCTGTCTCGTACCATCGATGGAGGTTGGTAGGACTGGGAAGTGTGTCGTATACAGATTGAATCAGGAATTTTATGTTGATGTCATTGCTCCATATATCTGACCATTTGATTTTCCTATAAATCATGGATTCCCAATTGGTCCACGCACCTTGTTGCCTTAGTCCTACCATCTTTGCCACCCTTTTCTCCTCCTCGCCCTTGCGTACTTCTTCTTGTATTAAAAGGTTCTTTTCTTTACCTTTGGCTCTGTCCACCCGAATGGTAGGAAAGAACCCTAGGCCAGCTCGTCCAGTAGCTACGGCGCCTAATATGGCCTTTTCGCGGAGTCTTTCTTTAGCGACACGCAATGCGTTCTCTGCTCTCCATTTTCTCCTGAGTAGACTTCAATGCCTGCTCCAGCCACCTTTGGGTCTTTGGATAACTCATACTGCATTATTGCTCTAATTTTGGTGACTTTGTATTCCTCTACTAGGCTTTTGAAAGGAAGTTGCAGAGCGTTTGTGTTGCCATATAGAGCAGCACTGGTCAAACTTTTCGGCAGGCCTAACCATCTTCGTAGTCGTGTGCTAATTCTTTTTTCTAATTGTTCTATATGAGAAGACGTAAATTCATAAATAGACAATAGCCATAAGATTTTAGGAAGAATGGCATGCTGATAAATCCAAGCTTTAAATCTGCCTGGCAAGCCGGATTTGTCAACTCTCTTTAACCAAGTTTCTAGTTTGTCTTTTGTTTCTTGGATTCCTGTTGCATCTTTTAGAGAGTGATCTATACGTTTTCCAAGGCTTTTTACGGGCTTTTCCCTGATTGTTGGTATGTCTCCCCCGGTTAGTCTGAATCGCTCCTTATCTAATATGTTACCTTTCCTCAAAACGAGTGACCTTGATTATATATATATATGGTTCGAACAAACATTGCATTTTTCAATACATGGCGTTAGGAATGCATGGAAAATGATTTTGATAGACGAATTCACTGAAAATTCACAGAAAATGATTTTACTATAAGAATAATTTGTAAATGATTTTATTCTAAGTTTCTACTCAAAATGATTTTGCTTTAGGAATGCGTTGGATATGAATTTAGTGTATGAATGAATTGCAAATGATTTTATTTTAAGTATGCACTGGAAATTATTTTACTCTCAGATTGCATTGGAAATGAGTTTACAAGAATTAATTTTATCCCAGACTTCGTAAAATGAATCCTATAAAGTCTCAAGCTATGATGTTTTACTGATTGGTTCTAGCAATAAATTATAACAGGAAAAAGGAATTTATTAAAAACATATTTTACGACAATGACTGTAATCGTGCAATTCTAAGACAGCTAGTTTGATCAATGAATAGTTTTTGGTCCCGGAAAATGTCCTCTGTATCTGAGATTACCGTGCATTGATAAAGCTATTATCTAAACGGAGCTAAACTAGTCAGAGTGAAGTCGCTCGACACATACTGACCTTGAAGCTTGTCACGCACGCACACTAAGTTATCTCGCGCACTTCCGCTGTTTATAGCAATGATTGAAAAGCAATTTTATAGGGTGTGGTCGTCTCACAAGACCACATTATTGACCATGGCTGGTGAAGCAGTTTGTAGCGAAGTACAACATTCTCCACGTCCGACAAAAGTCCCCAGATCTCGTATCTTACGGCTTTTTCCGCTTTTCAAAAATCAAATCCCACTTGAAAGGAAAAAAATTCAAGACGTCGAGAAGCCCAAGAGTATGCAACGAGACAGTTTCTCCCTATCCCTAAAAGAAGTTTCCAGAGAGCGTTCATCATTGGAAACGGCTCTGGAAAAAGTGTGTGGCTTTGGAAGGGGACTGCTTCGAAGGAGATTAAGTGCCGAATTGATACGTGTTGTAGTTTTATATTCATAACACGAATTCAGATACTTTTGGTTAATTTGAAGTGTAACCCTTTCGCTCAGTTCGCATTGAATATTCCCAGAATACTTACATTTATGTGTACTCTTACATGCTCCATTCGAATCTGGCTTTATAAATTTGATGAAATCTACCGTTATCTACAGTGAAAGTTCGGATTTATTTGCGTCATTGGCGGCAGCCATTAATGGCATTGTTTGAATACATTCGCTGTGGAAAGCTAAACGTGAAGACTACGAAAGGTAAGTGCGGAATTAATCTTTCTTGTCTAAATTTGTCTCAGTTACTGCGCACAAGAACTATTTACGTAGAAACGCTCAGTTTGCACAATGATATCTACACTGATAGCTATTCTGCAGCGAATGTATGCAAACAATGCCAGTAATGGCTGCCCGCGTCGCTAATGAATCCGAACTTTCAATGTCGATAATTCCAAAACGGTAGATTTTATCAAATTTATCAAGTCAGATTCGAATGGAGCATTGACAATTACACATTAATGTAAGAATTCTGGGAATTTTTTTAATGCAAACTGAGTAGGGATGTTGCACTGAAAATTAACCATGCTTTTTATCAAACTTTGTTTAAATATCCATCGGGAATTTTTTTCTTTTAATTATTTGAGTATTCTTTCATATTTATGAGTCAACCATTTGTCCTTGCTTTGAATATTGCTTATACATCTTGTCTGATTCTCGTAGTGTATATTTAGAGAATCTTGATAAAATCCAATGAATGTACAATGTTATTGTTCCTGATCTGGGCTCTCGGCTTCAGTCCCTTTCCAACCGCCATAATGTAGCACTATGGTCAAGTCTGCGGGAAGACCTTAGGTATAAACGGGTGTGTCTTTATGGCTACATTTCATGATTTGTTTTTTTAACTAACTAACATCACTAGCGTTACATGGAGAAAGTTTTTCTTGTTGTGACGGCTGTACTTATCAAGACAATTTTTTTTTTTGTATTTTACTTTATCTGGGATTTCCAGGGATTTTTTTATCAATGTGTTATTGTTTCCCATTTTTATCATTCCATGTGCTCCTGTTATCACTGGTACTATTCTTGTTTTTGATTTTCATATTTTTTTATATTTCGATTTCTAGGTCTTTATACTTCGATTATTTTTTTTCAAATTCCTTGGATATTACACTCCACTGGGCAAGCCACACCATTTAGCATCAGTCTATATTTCTGAGATGAGGTATTATGTACATTATTTACATTATTCGGACTATTGTCCTCATCTTTGTCGCCATATTTATTACAACGTTTCGGCCGTTGTATGCTCCGACCTTCTTCAAGTGGCTTGGAATGCTTGAGGACACAGTGGATAAAGGCAATAGTTAGACCCAGTGACACGATAATGTAGCTTCCCTGTGAATTTTCTCTATATATTTTCATTATTATTTCTTCTGAAGAAGTTTCCTCTATAGTACCTAGACTTTCGATCCTCACTGGGTGCCCCATACTTTCGGCATTGTGCCACATCTGAGCAACGCTTGGAAAATCACTATTATTTATACGTGTGTACTTTCCCTGATCTGCAGATTTCCAATTTTTACTCGGTGTGAAGAATATTTTACTATTCTAGGTCGAGGTCCGACGAGTGATGATCGCATAGCAAAAGTTCTTTTCTATAGTCAACTCCATAGTTGTCATAGAAATCTTGGTAGACGTTGGCTCAGATATAAAGATAAACGGAAGAGCAATCTTTCATGCGTCAACATTCCATTCAAGAACTTTGAAGAGGTAGCTATGAAGAGATCAGAGTATCGTTCTAGCTGGCATTCAGGAATAATTCAACATCAAGAAGTAAGCATCAGTCGACTGTGTGAAACACGAAAGACAAATAAGACATCTAACAGTGTTCCTCCTGCACTTGGAAACAGTACATTCTCCTGTAGATTTTGGCGTCATTTGTGCAATTCTCGAGACGGCCTCAAAAGTCATACCCGTCATAGGTCTCAAAAGTCATGCCCGTTCGTGGTCGTCGGAACCTCATACATCGAACTCGATGGGAGAGTCCATCATATATATATATATATATATATATATATATATATATATATATATATATATATATATATATATATAATTGGAAACACCTCCCTGTGAGAGAAGCAATCTATATGAAGCATCTGACAAACAGTATTAATCACACTTTATTTAACAACGGAAATGCTGTGCTAAAGTCTTTTCTTTTAAAATAGAAGGATAACAATTCGAATTTCAACCATTTATCTTTCGCTACGATCAATCAATCGTCATCACATAAGTACATCTTAAAAGCCAAAAGATAAAAAAGAATTAAGAATAATTAGCAACAAACCCTTTGAAATTGCCTAAAGAAGTGGTTGAAAGCGCAGGGGACAATAGACACTACGGACAATCATTTACAATCCCTTTTCCAACCAAACGGAAAAATTTAAGAATACTAGAAAATAATCAATAAAAAATAATCAAATTTTCCTTTTCAACTAACCATATTTAAAAGAAAATTTACTGCCTTAATATATACATATATATATATATATATATATATATATATATATATATATATATATATATATATATATATATATATATATATATACGTGAAAAATTTCAGATAGAGTATATCTCTAAAAGGACAATATAAATAACAACAAAAGGAAAACTTAGCTGACGCGTTTCGTCATGTGACAGATACTATCAGGACAAATGTATCCCTCAGTGTACGAAACGCTTCGGCTAAGTTAATTTTACATTTCATTCTCTCTCTCTCTCTCGCTCTCTCTCTCTCTCTCTCTCTCTCTATATATATATATATATATATATATATATATATATATATATATATATAATGGACTCTCCCCTCGGTTTCGACGTATGAGGATCTGACAGCTTAATTGATTCAGTTATGAAAGATCATGCAATAATCTTAAGTGGCATTTAAGACCCGCTAGTGATTTATAAAGGCGGCCACATATGGAGAAGGTGGGAGAATTGTGAGATGAGATCACTGTTAGATTGGTTGACCTTTTATATCTTGCTCTCGCTTCTTGAAGATGATTCAGACAAGCAGATTGAAAATTGCTGAGTCCACTAAAACACGTTGATCTCCATTCTACCCGCTCCAAGGCTAAGCGCTCAAGGGCGTTATGTGGTATATTGACTGCTGACAAGTTGCTTTTCAGCTTG